>JADMNL010000031.1:1512500-2712500 GCA_016271365.2 Neoceratodus forsteri
CCTGCTGCTAGTAGCAGTAAATGGATTAGGAGGTTAGTAGGGCTAGATATGCATCTGCGAGGCAGAGGGGTGGGAGAGGTGTGGTGTGTAAGTGGAGAGCGGTATGGAACCAAGAGATGCTAAATGGAGGCAGGGGAGGGGAGGATTGAGGACTCAGGGAGACAAGGTGAGTGAAGCACAGGGTGGAGACATGAGGGGGTGGATGGAGGAAGGATGGTAGAGAGGGAAAGGGAGTAGGCAGGAGGGACGCCAGAGTAAAGAGGAAGGGGGGGTAGAGATGGTGGTAAGCAACATAGTGGCACAAGAGAAAGGAGTGGAAAAGAGGGAGAAATGACATGAGGTGGCAAAGGGCAGGATAGACATAGCAACAATTAGCCTATTATAAGCAACAGAAACAATGCTAAAACATTGAGAATATAGTAAGGTAAAACCATCTACAGATTATTCACAACTGTCAAAACACTACTGCACTATTTAATGGGGACAGGAATCTGTGTTATAGACTTCTAAGTGATGTAAATGGATGTGTATTCTAAATAATTATGCGTGAAGTATTATTTAGGTGTTTTTACTGTTTTTTGACTCATATTTCAAGTCTATGCTCATCACGTTTGGTTAGCCGTAACTCAACGTTCCCAAGTATCTCGAGACACTGAAACAGCATAGATGTCATTCGATGATGCAACAATTTGTAAGACCATTCGGCATGCGATGCATAAACTGTGTCAATGGAAGACTTTGATAATGTAGAGAATCTAGCCTTGTTCTGAATGATAAGTTATAACACTTGTTTTACATGTTCAATTCAATGTACACATTCATTTTTAACTAAATATGTAATTCTATGGTAAGTGCAGGGCAGTTTGTTTTTTCAGTCATTACTTAGTCTTATTTATTTATATCACAAAATAAAGTATGGTATATCATATAGTAGCGTGATAGATATACAGTCAGGAATAGGTTTTTATTTGATCTGTGTCATACGTTCAGAAAGACCCCATTAACAATTACATAGCAGGCAACGAACCTACATTGCAATAATTGACCCGATACTGTGGGTTGTACACAGTTTTCTAACTGGTAGGAAAGGTGTGTTTGCCACTTAATTCTGTTGTAACTACGAGCATTGCCATTTAAATTTTTGTTTAGTAATTCAATAGCGTTTCAGTGCTTAGTGAACGGTTAAAAAAGTTGAAAAATTAATAATGAAACAAAAACATTCCCATTTTTGGTAATGGTCATCTGGTAAAGTCTAAAGGAACTGCTAGCAGCTACTATACCCCCCCTCCCCCCGGCAGGTGGAGATAATCAGTTTTGTGTTTTTGCAAGAGTGGGGTCACAGTACAACTTGCTGAGGTAGGGGTAGGGAGTATCACAGTAACTTCTGTTTACAATGCATAAAAAAAAAACACATTTAAAGCATCCAAAGAAAATTAGGCCAGTCATAAGACCTTATAACCACGGATTTCATTTTATATATTTGTGGATACACCTTTAAAAAATGTCTGGTTAATCTGTGGTTATCTGACAAACATTGTGGGAACAGAGAGAGAGAGTGGCGCAAACCATCTTGTGGTCCTGTGTGTTGTTGGCAAATAGTGACGCTGGCCGATATATTGATTTTGGGGGGGGGTGGAGTTAAATGAGCGAACAACACATGCTACTACATACCTGCACCCAATTCTGGATCCATCTCCCATGTATTACCTGCAGGGCTGGATTAGCCATTTGGGCAGATGGGGGAGCTGCCCAGCGTCCCAAGGATAAGAAGGTCCCCCCCCTCCGAGCCAGTGCTAATTATTTCACTTTTTTTCCCCAAATATAATCTTTAGAGATTTTGACATTTTACAGTCACTTACACATCCTAATAAATCATTGTTTATACAGGGTTACAAGTCACATAGGTTATTATACCATACAATAAAAAGAATGACATTGTCTCACCTAAGATGAACAACCTTTTGTCAGAGTCTAGTCTGTCCTGTCCAAATACCACCCTTTGTCTCTCTCCAGGTATTCTCCTCCTCATACCCCTCCCTCTCGACCCACCTTGACTCCATCTCCCCTATTGAAAGGATTCAGAAACCCTTTTCCTGTCCATCAATTGTAAATGTTGTTCCATATTATGGTAATGCCCTCCTAATTTAAGACTTGGACCATAAGCCCGGTAGAATGCTAAATGCAGCTATTACAAAGAGGTTCTGACCAACTCTTGGGGCCAGGGAAACAAATTCTGGAACAACATGAAAGAACTCACAGGCAAGGATCCTAAAGCACCACTCACTATGCTCAACCTTCATGGCACTCCTACACTCGACCTAGGTACCCTTCACCAGCACTTTTAATAATGCATTTACAAACCTGGACAGTGTCTTTCCACCAAATTTTTTCAACGACCTCCCTTCCAGCTCTTCCCAAGTTACCCCCCAACTAGAACGTACAATCCCAAAGTTTTTTTTTTTAAGGAGGTCCCACTACAAGTAGCTAGAAAATACATTCAAAAGGCCATCAGCAAACAAGGGTACAGTGGTGACTCCCTTGACCTGAAACTGTTGGCACAAGTCCTCGATGAAATCTTAGAACCACTTACAAAGATCTTCAAAGTCTCGCTTACATTGGGCCATTTCCCCTCTCTCTGGAAGAAAGCCACTGTCACACCGGTTCACAAAAGCAGAGATAGGACACTGCACACCAATTACAGACCTATCTCACGCCTCCTCCCACTATCTAAAGTGCTGGAGCGAATAGTGTCAGACCAACTAGTTGAATTCCTGGATAAGTACAATGTACAGTGCCCAGAGCAGCATGGCTTCAGAAAAGGGCACAGCACCACCACTGCACTACTGGAATTTACAACCTTCATCCATGCCATGCTTGACAAAGGGAATTGTGGAGGAGTAGTATTTATAGACCTTACCAAGGCATTCGACCCAGTTAACCACCCCCTACTGCTCAAGCAACTGTCCTCCATTGGGATCTCCAGCGATGCCCTTCCATGGTTCATCAGCTACCTTGATAATCGGATCCAACATGTAAGGATTGCAGGGATCTCTTCAGATGAGAAACCAGTCCACTCTGGAGTCCCCCAGGGGTCTATTCTGGGCCCTCTACTCTTCTCCCTCTTCATCAACAATCTCCCCAGTGCCTGCCACCAACAAATATTACTATACACAGACGATGCAGTCCTGTTTTCCAGCCACCATGACATTACAGTCCTTGAATCCCAGCTGCAGCTCGACTTCAAGCGCATCAAAGACTGGTTCAATTCTCATAAACTTGTCCTGAACCACAGCAAGACTAAAGCCATGTCCTTGTATAACTGACAGAGCAGGCACAACTCTCTGTCTCTCACCATCAAGAACCACACTGGGAACCCACTCGAACATGTCAAGGAGTTCAAGTATCTTGGTATTACCCTGGATAGTACTGTCTCCTACACTCGGCATATTGACACTGTTGCCAAGACCGCCAATATACGGATCGGACTACTACACAAACACAAACACTGTATGCCTGCAGATGCCTGTCAACTAGCCATCTACAGCTCTGTCACCTATATCATTGACTACGGCCTTGCCATCTATGGCTCTGCCTCAACAAGTGCCCTCCGCAGGAACTCAGTTGCTCTCAACAAAGCCTGTAGACTACTAATGGGTGCAGCCCAACAAACTCACACCTGTGACCTCTATGCACAGGCCAGCTGGCTACCCCTACACAGCAGAATACAATACCAGACCTGCTTACTTACCAAAAAGATTCTCCTTGGTCTCATGTCACCTGGTGTTAGCTCACTCCTTACTACCTACAATGGCACTCAACAAACATGTGGTGCCTAATCTCTAACCTTTTAGGTTCCCAGATGTCATACTTCCATGGGTCAGTGGTCCTTTATCTATAGAGCGCTCAATGGTTCAATTCCTCAATAAAGAAGCACTTTCCTCTACTACACTTGGACCCTTCAAAAGGAATCTCAAACTTTACCTCACCTCTACCACTCAATGTGACTGCTTCTCTGAACAGAGATCTCTCTATAAACACCACCCAGCTCACTCATGTCTCACAGCCCGCCCTTTCCCAGTCTCATTCCCTCTGGCACTGGACCTTCCTTGTGGCTCCTTTCCTGCTTCACATCTCCACTGGTATAAGACATTTTCCACCGCCATCGGACAGTGACCCATTAGCCTGCCAACTTCCTCTCCTAGTTGCACGCCTGCAATACTAACTGCCTATGGTGCCCTCTGTCTCTTATTGTTACCGCAGCCTGCTGCCTACTCAAGCTGCTCGTTATAAGAATATTATCTCAAAGTACGTTATAACTGAGTATCTTTATTTTTTCTTTTAGTTGTTTTGGTTGTTTATTGTGCATTCTTTTACTACCTCTGTATGTATGTTGATCCTCATCCTTTGACGTGGAACCTTTGTAAACGAGCAGTTTCTGCTCAAAGGTATTTGTAATCCGAGAATGTAATAAATAAAATAGTAGGTCCGATCAAACAGGTAGGTAATAAGAGTTACTAGGGTATAAATTGTGGGTCTTTGGTCATAACATGCATTATCCATCTTCTCCACTTCAGGGAGCACAGTTCTGCTTTGTCATTTAGATTATATGTTATTCTTTCAGATCTATATATAAGGTTTACTATCTCCCTCCAATAGGAGAGTGTAGGTATTGACGCTGTGAGCCAGCGCTTAGTGATGGCTTTCTTCGCTGCTAAGAGGCAAATACCGAGTAGATACTGGCAGTGAGGATGTCGTAGCTCATGAGGAAAGACATGCAGGATAAAGAATTCCTCACTGTGGGGAGGCCTGATCCCGAAGAGATCCTCTAATTCCACAAGTAAGGCCTGTAAGAAGGGCTGCAACTTTGGCATGACCACAGGATATGGGGGTGATGGGCATTAGTCTCACCGCATTGGCACCAGCAGGCTGCAGAGCCAGATTCTCGGTAATGTGAGGTTATTACTGGGGAACAGAAGAATCTTACTTATAGTTGCCATGACAATAGTCTCCATATATGTGAGTGGGCGATTCTCGATGTTTTACGGCATATTGTACCCCACTGCTGTGGTGTTATTTGGGAACCCAATTCCTCGCTTCATTTCTTCCTTAACGCCATTGTATTTCCTCCTGATGTTTCCATCAAAGACTTATATAGCGTAGAGATGGGGTGTGATAATCTCTGAGATTTTAATGTTTGTTGGAACAGCTGAACCACATGTGGGTATTCCTCCAGGGAGCAGACAGTCAGGGGGAGGGACTCAAAATAGTGTAGTTGTAGGTAATGAAAAAAGTCCGATTGACAGATATGAAATTCTCCACTAATCTCCTCAAATTCCTTAAAAAAGGGTCCCATCTGGAGCTGCGAGAACTTTGTAAGATGGGTACATTTCCAATTATGAAATGTGTGGTCAGTAACAGCTGGAGGGAAATTTTCCAATAAATCTATCGGGCAAAGCACAACCAGAAAGGGGGTAATCCCTAGGGATTTACGTGCTAGGTACCATACCTGAATTTGGTGTATGATCCAGGGACTTAGAGTCAGCTGGTCACGCGAGGGTAGATTTTTATAGAAAATAAGCCTTTGGTATTCCCGCTGGGCAAGTGCACTCTCCTCAATCTCCCTCCATCGGGCCAAGGACACTCTGACCAGACGCTGGGTGATGAAGGACAGATGAGAGGCCCAGTAATATAATTTAAGATTGGGGAGTGCTAGTCCTCCTTGCGATTTAGGGAGAAAGTCTTCATTTTCATTCTGGGATGCCTTCCTGCCCAGACAAACTTTGAAATGGCCTTACTCCAAACACGGAATAGGTTATTCAATAAGTTAAGTGGTACGTTCGGAAAAGATAAGGGCCCTAGGGAGAATCACCATCCTCACCACATCAATTTGCTGAATCATATTCAGTGGGAGGATACTCCTTCTTCCGAGATCTTGCTTCATCTGTGACGTGAAGGGACGGTAATTATTGTTCAGAGCATCTTCAGCTCTATGGGAAAGGTATATTCCTAAGTATTTCAGCTTGGAGAGTCCCCAACGAAATGGGTAGTTCTCTTTTAGTGACTCGCGGGATACAGTGAAAGGTAAGAGCATCAGTCTTACTAGTGTTAAGCCTATAGCCTGAATGTGATCCAAATTCCTCCAGGATTTGGAAGACCGAAGGGATGGACTGTAAGGGGTTAGTGAGGAATAATAGGACATTGTCCATGTAAAGAGCTACATGATGCTCTGTCCCATCTATATTTACTCCTGATATCCCTGGTGCTAACCTAAGTGCCTGGGCCAAGGGCTCTATAAAAAATGGCAAAAAGACCAGGGGACAAGGGGCAACCCTGACGTGTTCCCCCGAAAAGGGGGAAATACTCAGAATAGTGACCTGAGATTTTAATGCAGACCTGTGGAGAGGAGTATATTTTGCACAGTATGGCCACGAAGGGGGATGGGAACACCATCGCCGCCATAGTGGCAAAAAGAAAGGGCCACGACACCCGATCGAAGGCCTTCTCAGCATCTAGGCTAAGAAGGACCGATGGATCTTCCCGGGATTGCATTTCATGCACCAGCTGAAAGGGCTCTGTGGCTGTTATCCAAGGTTGATCTAAAGCTTACAAAGCCTATTTGATCAAGGCCTATCAAAGTAGGTAGGATCATATCCAACCTCTGGGCCAGAATGGACATAAAATACTTATAATCCATATTTAGCACTGAGATTAGTCTACATGAGCCACACTGTAAAGTGTCTTTATCCGGCTTGGGGATGAGTGAAATTGTTGCATACGCCCAGCTGGGGGGAGGAGTTTCCCGGGAGAGGACCTTGTTAAAAGCACCGAGGAGAAGATTATTAATTAGCTGAGTTGTGCCTTTATAGAACTCAGCCCTGTATCCGTCTGGACCAGGGGCTTTTTGAGTTTTGGACCTAGAGGTGGCCAGCATCAACTCTTCCAACAAAATCAGCCTCACTAGGCTGTTGGGTTGTTCAAGACTAAGTTTGGGTAGCTCTAGGGCTGAAAAAAAAAGGTGTTGGTGAGTGTGGGATCTGTCCAGTGGTCCATAGTGTAGAGGGCTCTAAAATATTGACAAAAAAATTGAGATATGTTTTTAAACTTGGTGTGGTGTATTCCTGTGTTAGGGTCCTTTATTGTTGTAACAGTGGACAATTTACATTGTTGGCACAGACGATATGCCAGCAGGTGGGAGGCCCGAGGGCCAATCTTGCCATATCTCTGACGCAGGTATGCCAATGCCACTTCCGTTTGTTGCAGGCATAAAGCATCTAAGTCCTTCTTAGTCTGCTTAATCTGGGCAAGAACCAAGTGGTCTCCTTGCTGATGTGCTAGCTGAAGGAACTGCAGTGTCTGTTCAAGCTGTGTTTGTCTTTCTTTTCGTACCTTCGCTAACATGGCTGAATATTTTATCAGGTGACCCCTCAGGACTGCCTTCAAGGTGTCCCATTGAATGGAAGATGATATTTCTTGGGTGAAGTTATCCTGAATAATTTCCGAGATCCTCTCACTGAGAAACTCTCTGAACTGTTCACTTTTCATATGGATGAGATTAAAGAAAAAGTTACTCACCTTAGTAATGTTGTTTCTTCTAATGGAATCTTGCTGTACTCTGACTATGTACAGTGATCTCCAACCTTTGAACTGCCCTCCATGCAAGGCATGGAACACTGAGCTCAAGCCCAGTTGAAGCCTCTGTCTGCTGTTTAAACTCCAACCGCCAGATCTTTTCGAGCTATACTCACTGGGTGTCCTGTGTGGAAACTGTAAACTCACACTAGCCAACTGACAACTAAATTTAATAAAAAGGTTTTTTTGGTTTCAAAGCAAAGACTCAAGTCAGGAAACCCAAACAACAAAGCACAACACACACCCAAAAATTAAAGAGGTGAGAAAAGGAGGCACCACTAGGGTGCCAACACTGCACCTGCCCACCCACATCCCAAAAACCAGGTTCTGAGAGGGGAGGCAGGGGGGAGGTCAGAATACAGCAAGACTCCATTAGAAGAAACAACATTACTAAGGTGAGTAATTTTTTCTTTAAACAACATGAAGTCTTGCTGTATTCTGACTATTGCAGAACTATCAAGCAGTACCTCCATGGAGGAGGGACAGAACCTATTTTGGAACAGGCTCTGAAGTACTGCTGTGGCAAACCGAGCATCACTCCTAGCCTGGATATCCAGAGTAATGTTGGTAAAAGTATGGACTGTTTTCCAGGTGGCTGCTTGACAAATCTCTAAGATAGGAATATCCCTGGCAGCAGCCAGGGAAGCAGCTATACCTCTGGTAGAGTGAGCCCTCAGGCCTGAGGGTGGAATTCTACAATTTTCATAGCAGAATTGTATACAAGAGACAATCCACCTGGCAATAGATCTTTAGTGGTAGGTTTTCCTCACTGACCTCACCATAAGTGAGGAACAATTGGAGGGAGTCAAACCTGTGACCCTTGGTGCACTCTATGTAGTAGCTAAGGGCCCTTTTCACATCCAGGCTGTGCAGCCTCCTCTCCCCAGAGGAGGAATGGTCAGTGAAGAAAACAGGAAGAGACATATACTAGTTAAGGTGGAAATCTGAATCCACCTTAGGCAAAAACGTCCTATTAGTCCTGAGGACCACCTTATCTCTATGAAAAGAGATAAAATCAGGCTCCACTGACAGGGTCTGTAACTCACTGATGCGTCTGGCAGAAGTAATGGCTACCAAGAACACAGTCTTCCAAGTCAAGTACTTAAGCTCTGCTGAGGACAAAGGCTCAAAAGGGGGTTGCATAAGCTGAGCAATGCAAACATTTAGATCCCTAGCAGAAGCAGGGTCCCTGAAGGAAGGATTGGTGTGCAGCAATCCCTTGAAGAATTTACAAAATACAGGATGAGCTGAAAGAGAAGAGGGCTTACCTACTGACAAAAACGCAGAAACAGCTGCTAAATGCACTTTAAGTTTAGCTGGTCTGAGCTCTAAGCTATTGAGATGAACCATATAGTCCAGAACTGTAGGCAACCCAGCAGGCTCTGGAGAAATATGCTTACCAGAGCACCAAATAGTGAACCTTTTCCATTTGGAGTTGTAAGTCTTTCCGGTGGAAGGCTTTCGAGAAGCTATTAGAATATCCAGAACACCTTGAGAGAGATGTAAATCAGCAAACTCTAACTCTTCAAGAGCCATGCCTTGAGATAGAGAGATTTGAGATTCGATATCAAACTCTCCTGAGAGCATGTACAGGTTCTAACCTGGAAGAGATAGAGGGACAAGCAGATGAGAGTAGTTGTTCAGGAGCTGAATACTTTGTGAGACTGATGACTAGTACCTGAACAGGGGGTGGGGAAAAGCATAAAAACTCTTTCCTGTTCAGAATCAGAGCATCCAGGGGGACTGAGCCCAAGACTAGAGGTCTGCAACAAAAGAGAGGAAGTTGGTGGTTGTATGGGGCTGCAAAAAGATCTATCTGTGGAGTGCCCCATCTTGAGAAAATCACTTTCAAAACTAGGGGATCTAGGGTCCATTCGTGATGGTCCTGGGATATCTTGCTGAGAGCATCTGCTAGGACATTGTCCTTCCCTGGGAGGTGAACTGCTATCAGAGAGGTTTGCAGGGAATAAGCCAGAGACCACAACTTCATTGCTTCTGTGCACAAGGCCGTAGACAGAGTGCCCCCTTGCTTGTTGATGTACCACATTGTGGTGGTGTTGTCTGTCCTGATCTGAACTACTGTGTTCTGAACAGACTTGGAAAAAACTTGCAGTGCCAGAAACACTGCTCTGAGTTCCAAAAGACTGATGTGAAGCAGAAATTCTTGAGGTGACCACAGCCCTTGGGTGGTCAGATCCCTCAAGTGGGCTCCCCAGTCCAAGAGGGAGGCATCTGTGGTAAGGATTAGAGAAACAGATTGAGTGACAAAAGGAACTCCTTGTCTTAGATTGTCCTGATCCTGCCACCATTGCAAAGCCTGGATCAGGGTTTGAGTAACAGGGATGAGTTTGGTCAGAGAATCCTTTCTCTGGGACCAGAAGGCTCTTAAGTGGAACTGAATGTCCCTCATCTGAAATCTTGCTCCCTGGACCACTGTCGTAGAAGCTGCCATGTGGCCCAGGAGCTGCAAAAAGTGCCTTGCTGGTTGAGACACCTGAAGGGTGAATGAAGACGCCAGTTTCACAAGGGTCCTTGCCCTGTCCAGGGGAAGGAAGGCTCTTGCCCTTATTGTATCCAGTTCTGCCCCTATAAAGGTGAGGAGCTGTACTGGCTCCAGAACTGACTTTGAAAGATTTAGGAGAAATCCTAAGGAAGTGAGCAATTGCTGAGTTATCTGGAGATGTGACTTGACTTGGTTAGGAGACTGACCCACTATGAGCCAGTCATCCAGGTATGGAAAAATAGAGATCTTTGGTCTCCTTAGGAAAGCAACCACTACTGCCAGACATTTTGTGAACACCCTTGGAGCTGATGTTAGGCCAAAGGGCATTGCTCTGAATTGATAGTGGCCTGAGGGCAACTCGAACCTGAGGTACTTTCTGTGGGAGCACCTGATGGGAATGTGGAAAAAGGCATCCTTGAGGTCCAGGGAGACTAGCCAGTCCCCTGGCCTTAGAGAGGGTAGAATTATTCCCAGAGTCACCATTTAGAATTTTGGCTTTAAAAGGAGCTTGTTTAAATATCTCAGATCCAGGATGGGCCGCTATTCTCATGTCTTTTTGGGGGTTAGGAAGTACCTGGAGTACAATCCTTTTCCCCTGTGTAGGGGTGGAACCCTTTCTATGAGAGCCAAGAGGGAAGAGACCTCTGCCTCTAGGCCAAGGGCCTCTGAAGGATTTGCAGGTGGAAAGGATCTGGTTCTCATCTTGGGAATTTTTTTGAAGCTGAGAACCAGTCCCTGGCTTACTACTTCCAGGACCCACTTGTCTGATGTTAAAGACTTCCAGTCCTGGACAAAGTAAGCCAGCCTGCCCCCTACAGGTAGTGGAGAATCGGCCCTGGCAAACCCATCGGGGTGCCTGCTTGGCAGGGGCTTTAGGCTGAGGGGTGGGAGCAGGCCTGCTTATACCCTGTCTGCCTCTGCCCTCTGAAGAACCCCCTCTGAGCAAAGACAGAAGAGGAGGCCTGGGCTTGGTAAAAAGGCCTATGAAAAGGCCTGCCCCTGCCCCTGGAATACTGCCTCTGGGGAGTGACTTGCCTTTCTTTGGCCTGAGAACTCCTGTGGGTGGTCCTGTACTCATCCATTTTCTTCATGTAGTTCTCTGTCTGCTTCCCAAACAGAGAATTACCAATGACAGGAAAATCCATGGCCTTAGTCTGGGTATCCTGTGACAGGCTAGTACATCTGAGCCAAGCCATCCTTCGAAGGGCCACAGATGTAGCCATGACTCTAGATGAAACATCATTGGAGTCCACATCAGCATGAAACTGCACCTTGGATGCCTCAATCCCATCTGCAGCCACCCCGCTCCAGCTCCTTGGCAAGCTGGTCAGGGACCTGTTAAGAGCCATCACAGTGTCCCACCTGGACTTCTGGTATCTAGCTGTGTAGGCCATATAGTTAGCCTGCCTGAGTCCCAAAGATGCTGCCATGTACTGTTTCTTTGCCATGGCATCAATCCTCCTGGAGTACTTATCTGGGGGATGTGAAGCCAAGGGTATATTTGCCTTATCACAGGCAGCAGCCTGCACTACCCCAACATGGCTGCATTGCTGGGAAAGGAACTCCGTATCTGAGCCTGAAAGAGTATACCACTTGTCCATTCTTCTGCCCCAGGAGGTATGGAATTAGGAGTTTTTAAAATTTTAAATGTCTGTTTCCTAAAAGACTTATGGAGGGGAATAGACAATCTCCTGGACTCTGGGATGTCCATCATCTCAACGTAATCAGGCTCCTCCTGATCCTCTACTGCTTCCTCCATAGGATGCTGGAGGGTTTCAGCCACTTTTCTGTAAAACATAAAGTGGGAAGGGGACTCAGAAAGCCTAGGGGAGAAACACCTGAAGGTCTGTCTGGGGAGATGTCTGGGTCAATGGGCACATCCAGACTTTCATAATCACCATCACTATCCTCATACTTTCCCCCCCCCGGTTCATAAAATTCTTCTAAATTATAATCCGGAACTGGGGGAACCAACTGAACTGAGCCCCTAACCGATGGTGCCGGTTCAGTAGGAACTGAAGTTAGCGACTGAACAATCCTTATCGCTTTGGCTATTTCATCAGCGGTCGGAGAAAGAACTTGTGGATCCGAACCGACTGACTTATCCCTTATTTTTCTTTTAACCAGAACCGACTCCTCAGAGTTGGTTCACCTTTTGCCTGAAGAAGTTTCGTGCTGGTCAGAGGGCACTCCTTCTGGTTCGGTCAGAACCGAACCGGGCTGGCCATCCGGGTCAGCAGACTTCTCAGCCTCCCTTTCCCTCAGTCTACCTACTATCTTATCCAGGGTAGCTTTGGGAAAACTTTTCCAAATCTGGCAGTCTGAATCGAGGTGGTCAAACCCCAGACAATAAACACAGGTGGTGTGGGGATCAGCCTTAGCAAAGGCTTCCCCACACACACTACAGCGATGAAACCCAGTGGGACGGTTTTTTTTCTTGGGTTTCTCAGACATGGCCAGTCCTAACAAACTTACCCTTTTTTCGGCAATCCATGGGCAAGACACTAGTATTGGTTCCTGACGTGTTACGGGTCTTGGAAAAAAACGTAATAAAATCCTTTTTTTTTAGAACCGATATGGACCGGTTACCACACTCTAATGAATCAGAAAAAACTTTTTCACAAACCTGATCGGTTCAAACCGAACCGATCCAATGTTTACAAGTTCCACACAGAAAACTAATATATATAAACCTATCTAGTACTCACGGTACCACAGACAGAGACTTAACCGACAGGTTAGATTGTAGAAATTCGGTTGAAACCAAGAGAAAAAAATGACACTTTAACCGACTTTATTTGAACCGAGCGAAGGAGAAATCTCCGGAGCGACTGTTCAGTGAGGCGGAGTAAAGAATCTGGTGATTGGGGTTCAAACAACAACAGACAGAGGCTCAACCGAGCTCGAGCTCAGCGTTCCATGCCTTGCATGGAGGGCAGTTCAAAGGTTGGAGATCACTGCACATAGTCAGAATACAGCAAGACTTCATGTTGTTTGAATCTCCACTTAGTACTGCACTTCTCTAAACCCAGATTCCATATGGCGATAAGTGGTGCATGGTCTGAGTATGCTATAGCGCCCAGTGTAGCCTCAACCAGTGAACTGAGGTTCTCCCTCTGTGTGTAACAATGAACTATTCTTGTATAGGTCCCATGGACTGCAGAATAAAAGGGAATACCCCCTGTCCCTAGAGTGCAGGGACCGCCATATGTCCAGCCACCCCACCTCCCCCACGAACTGTTTAAAAAATTTGCACGAGGCCTGTTGCCTGCTGGACTGGGACCTAGTGGTGTCCAAAGCTGGGTTCGGGGCAATATTGAAATCCCCTGCCAGAATTAAGAGTTCCCCTAGTCATCTCAATTACTTTGTCTAGCAGAAAATGGATTGTGGGAGTATTTGAGGCTGGAGGGAGATAAATATTGGCTAAGGTCAGTTCTTGCTCATGGACAGTCCCTTGGACTATTATTAATTGGTCGGCTGGATCTGCCCATTCCTTGACATTCCAGAAGGGAATGTGCGGTGAGACTAGTATGGCGACCCCCCTTCTTCTACCACCGGGCATGGCCAATGAAAAAACCTGCGAGTAGCCTCTCCCCCGGAGCTTCCCGTGCTCCTCAGGAGTCAGGTGGGTTTCCTGCATATAAACAATCTCCGCATTGGATTTCCTCACTAGCGTGATAATTCTAGCTCTCTTTACTGGACTACTCAGACCATTCACATTCAATGAATATACTTCCAGGTGTTTGTGAGCCATTTGTCAAACAGAAATAATAAATCTGTTATATTAAACCATTTAACCCATTGCAACTGCACTGTAACCTCTGACTGATTTGCTAAAGTCTTGTGACTGTTTACTGCATTCCAAAAATACCTCCCCTCAAAAGGGTGTTTTAAGATTATTTTATCTAACCAAAAGCCCATAACAAAAACTCATGGGCTTAAACAAGCAACATTTATGTAAAAAACTATAGCTAATTCTAAAAAAATGATTAGCTTTAGGATAAACATATCCCTTGGATCTCGGAGGGTCAAAGGGGAACTCTTGGGCCAAATGGGCCATCAACGTTAGTCTAGGCCTCCAAG
The DNA here is from genome assembly GCA_016271365.2 of Neoceratodus forsteri. Lineage (NCBI taxonomy): Eukaryota > Metazoa > Chordata > Ceratodontiformes > Ceratodontidae > Neoceratodus > Neoceratodus forsteri. The sequence continues at coordinate 1,526,716 of JADMNL010000031.1, forward strand.
GCTGTAGAGAGTCTCAGAGAAACTGACCAATTTCATTATGTGTGTATCCATATGTCTGGAATAACCCAAGAAACAACAACTGTAGATAAAAGGGTATTTGCAACAAAACCGGGGAAGCCCCGTGGAGTGCACAAACTTTGTGCACTGGCCAGAACCATAGTGGGGCCAGGAGAAGTAAAGAGGTGGGAGGAGACAGGGTTATTAAGCCCTGATGCCTCTTCCTCAATGAGTGTGGAAGGACTTCCAAGGGGCCGCTGGAGGGTGTTATCCAGCCGTAAGGCAACTGCAATAATGCAGAAAAAGAGGAGACTCCAACAACAGAGGAGGTAGCCCTCGGGCTCTTGGGAAAAGACCCATGTGGAGCTTGCCTTTTGGTCAGCCATAACCATATTTGTGATGATCCCCCCCCAAACCCAGCCGACCCATCTGAAATTCAGGCATATAAATCACCAATTAAAAATAGTTTAGTGGACTGCGATCAGTGAAGGATGTCTAAAGGGGTGAAAGGTTTATAAAAAGGGAATCTCCTTTAATGACCCCTAGAGGGCACATCACTAACAGTAATATGCCAAAATTATGGAGCTCAAAAGCTCAGATCCTCCCTGCCTACATAAATGGAGGACTAATAAAATCACATAATTGTGGCTGACTTAGCCAAAAAATAATCACCCAGCCCTTATGTTTTAGTCCACTTGTAAGAAAAGGAAAGGAGCCCATCCAAAGAGTTAAGAAAAACATGGAGATTTTTGTTTAAGGTCTCCTCCCTTAAAGAAGCACTCAGAATGATAACAAAAGATCATAGGAATCATCCAAGGAGACCCCAACAGTCCTGTGAGAAACCCCAATTGTTACCCCAGGGGAGTACCCCCCGCACTCCAAAAGGGCCCCTGCAACCCATAGACAGAGAGAACGCCGAGTAGGCATAGGTGGCCCGACACACCTCCTAAATGGAGCAAGGGGGAACAGTATAGCGCCCACTAGTGCCTAGAAGTGACTTATGGTTACCTTTTTAGATGGGCAAAAAGTCGTAGGAGACTGCCAAGGAACCCCCTCCGCATTTCTCTGTCCTGGTAGGTCGCATGGCCCTAGTGTTTGCCTGACTGAAGCCAAGTAATCACCCATGGGGGAATGTCCGGTCCCGCGACTTGGGGGAAGCAAGAACCTCCAGGCAAGGGAACCAGGACTAGCAAAGCCTGAACAGGGATTGATGGAGATGGGTGGGAGCCATCATGCAGTCTTAATGTTCCTGCAGTGATAAAACGTCACGAAGAATAACCGGAACATTTTTCAGCTCCCTAGCGTGCAATGGTGGGCCACAATCAGCGGGGGGGGGGAGATCAGCAGAAAAAAACACTGTAGTGACCCGACCGATCGTCTTCTCAGGTTGCAGTGTGAACCGGGCCGAAAGGACAGCCCGGTGCCCCTCCCGGTACAGCGCTCCCATATAAGGCTGAAAAATATAAACAACACAAAAAGTACTCACAGGGAGAAGAGTAGGAAGTAGTAGCCCTTAACCGAGCTGGAGTGGGCTAATTCAGCTGCCCTGAATTACCTGAGAGCACTGACCTAGGGGGAGTAGGGGCCTCGCTAGGAGGAAACAAGGAGGAAGGGGAGGGAGCATCTCAAAAGATCAGGCAGGTCTTGAGAAGTGTAAGCTTCGCAGCATCAGTCAAGTGTCCACAACAAGTTGTTCAGCAATTGGAGAGGGTCCCTCAGACCTGTCCCATAAATGTGCGGCCATCTTGTTTATGATGGTTGGGTCTCCATAACGCCATAGCAGGGTGGAAACATCAGAGCGAAGGTTAGTCTGTGGGGACTTCTGTGAGGGTCCAGGTTGGAAGGTTCCTTTTTGTGCGACAGACCAGGCCGATACAAGTAAGTCCTTCTCCAGCTTTTCTTTTAGGAGGTGAGGTGAGGCAATCCCCGGGGTCTCTAGATATGGGGAAGCAGCCAGCAAGTCCTGAACGATTCGGGGACCGGACTCGGTAAAGACCTTGAGCCTCGCCAGGTACAGAATCTGAGCTTTAACATTTCTTGCTCGGAGTTGTTTTAGTATTGGCCAGAGGGTCCTCCTGGCATCCTGCGCCGCTGATGTATGGTCATTATCGATAGTGATTTGGCAGCCAGAAAAAGTGAATGATCCCTTTTACCAGGCTTTCTGCAGTAGCTCCTCCTTGGCTCTGTAGGAGGTCACTTTGGCGATAATGGATCGGGGTCTCACCTCCGCATTTTGGGGCCTGGATCCAAGGGATCTATGCGTCCGGTCCATTTCCAGGTAAAAATTCGCTGGCAGGGCAAGCAATTCGCAGAGGAAACCCTGCAGGAAGGAGATAACAGATGGGTATTTGTCCTCCGATCCCTCGGGCACCCCATAGAGCCTCAGATTCTGCCTTCTACTTCTGCCTTCCAGGTCGTCCAGGTGGTGGGTGAGCTCGCAATCCCTAGCAAGGAGATACAGGAGCAACCGGTCAAGCCTATCTGCTTGTTCCGAGATTTGGGATGTACAGAACTCTAACTGGTCGGTTTTATGGCTAATGTTATTGATGTCCGATTTTAGTTCAGCGAGAGTCTGGTCGATCTTAGACTGTGTGGGCCATTTGCCTGATGGTTGCGATAAGGTCAGAGTGGGAACCCTCGCGATGTGGATCGGGCTATAGCAGGCCATCTGATGCCTCTGGGGAATCCATGTCATCCGCTCGTTCGCGCTGGATCAAAACTCTCAATTTCTGAGTCTGGGTGGGCAGGGGTTCCCAGGTTTATTCCTTTTCTGTTTTGCCGGTAAAGACATCCTGAAAGTAGGCGATTCCAAAAGATTACTGTCAGTTGGGGAACGGAGCTTCAGGGTAAGCAGCCATTAGTTTGCTGACGTCACCTGAAGTCCTCATTTCACTTTCTTATTAACTATTTTTTCTAAGGAGAGATGTGCTTACAAGCCATTTCTTTTTAGTATGTTAGGGGAAGGGGCAGCCAAGCCAGATGGCCTGTGTCGCTGAAGACTGAGGAGACAGAGTGAATGTGAAGAGGAAGATTACGATTCATCTTTTTCATTTCATTTCTGGACAGGGCCCCTCTGGGAACAAAAGTGAAAGGGTGAATTGCACTCTTCACCATCATTCTTCACTCATTCTCCTTGACGGCATGGTTGCAGAATAATCAAACTTGCAGAGAGAACTGAGAGATGCTAGCTTGTATAGTAGACTACTAATAGGTAGGTGTACTTTACTGAGTGCTAATGACACACACCTCTCTGGCAGACTAGACTGTGCCGCTCGAAATAAATCCTATCCAGAGTCCTGCAAAGCAGGTCAAAGGTTCAGGCATGATCTTTGTCAGCCAGGCAGGCTGCAGTACAAAAATTCTAAGGACCAGACAATAATAATCCAATTTCAAATTCCCTTCCATCTTGCTACATTCTGTTTATGCCTCTGAACAAAACATCGACATTCCATTGGCTTTTTTTTTTTTTATTAAATACAAAAGTTCCCCAACAAATGTTCCAAATACAGTACATCCTGATTAAAGTAAGACAATTCTGTGCTCTGCAACCCAAAATATACAGATCCAATCTCCCTCTCGTGCCTCTCCAAAAAGCAAAATGAAAAAATCCCAAAGTCACCTCTGTCAATGGTGATCAAGAACCAGCCCCCCTGAAAAAGAGTCACTTTGTTGTGCACTGGTTTTCATTAGTGTGTCTGCCAAACGAGATCTCATCACTTTACATATTAAGCTGACAGGCTACAATCATAGGTCTTTTCTGTGGATAAGCAGTGAAAGGTGATGGTTCCTTCCTTTGAACTAAAACCCTCCAGATTCATCAATGTTTAACAGCTGACTGGTAGTTTCACTGACCCCTGGACCTGTGTCAGAGACTGGATTCAAACAGGCAGAGGCAGACGAAGAAGGACAACCAAAACTGCAAAGAATAATATGCTGAAAATCATCACAATGCTAGTGTAGACTAGTAACTTATCATAAAGCACAGTCCTTATCTCATCTCACCCTCTCAGTTATGCACCTACTTAGAATGGGTATTAAGGATGTTACACACACACACACACACACACACACACACACACACCTGGTTTGAGCAGCAGCCCAGTATGTAAAGTTCAGGTTTAAGCCTGGATTTGATAAAAAAAAAAAATAATAATTTGTTCTTCATCACATCCCGCTTTCTTGATGTGCTTACAGACGTGATAACGACTGTCTGTTCAGTCACACCAACCCATGTCATGTGGTTCCATTAGATACCAGGGTTGGAGAGTTAATAACACATTGAACTGCGCAATTTCTACATGAAAGGTTAAACTTATTCATGAAAGTCTGAAGAAATACAGTCCTTTCTTTGAATTATTATTTGGTATTAATAAAGGAAAATGGGAGCAGCTGACAACTGTACTGAACCATACAGTAAATACTACATTGGAGATTACAAGAGTTTTTAGGTTTTGTCGTCATGAAGAGCAGAAGGCAAATTGTGGCTGATAATGTTAATGTATTGTTTTATCAGGACATATGTGGAATAAAAATGGGAGAAATTGGTCAATATTAACAATAACTGCGAAATAAATTTTTAGTACCAGTAAATCAAATATTACCCTGAACTATGAAACTCCAAATTATCTGAACCCACTGACGGACTCCCAAACGGTTAGTATGCTCAGAGTTCCACTATATTAAATGTGTATGGGTTCTTCTGGACTAACTGGTAGGCTGATGTATGAGCAGTAACTCGAACAAAAACCTGCCACCCCATCTTACAGGTATAAAAGGAATGGAGCTAGGAAGGTAGACAAGAGGAGATCATTTTATTTTTTGTTTGTTTTTCTGCCCGGCCTTATAAAGCGGAAGGATGTCCCTCTGCTTTTCCCCGTTAGCTCCAAGTGGCCTGCTAGATTTGTGACAATTTGTGACCTTTGGGTGATGAAGTACTCCAAGTTTGTCTTTGCTTTAGATGACTGTGTGGTCTATACTTTGTCCTTGGCTCTGGTTTTATCCTCCAGCTGCTAGATTCGTCTCCTGTACCTTGCAGTTGACTCTGTATGCGACAGGTATGAGACAGCTTACACTCCCCCCAACCCCCCCCAAAAAAATATCCACACTCCAAATAGGTAAATGGCAGCTTTATTGCTGAATTTCATCAGTGACATCAAAGCACTCTACACTACCCGACCCTCTGATACGTGTGGCTTTGTTCTGCCAATGCCCCCTTCAGCTGTCCTGCAGCATTCGGGTTCTCCATCCTCTGCTCCTTCATCTGTCACCCATGCTTCTGCTCCTCCAAGTCAATCTTTTCCAGATTTTGATTAGCCCTCTTCATGACGCCCCTGCAGGGAGGCATGACCACTGCTGCTGGCACAGGAGCACTTCTCCCAGCCATCCCAGAGTCAGGGGTTGTGGGCTTCTTCCCGAAGTCTATGGCACATATGATACCTCAACAGCTCCTCGTAACACTTGCCATAAACTACCCATTAGGGATAACTTCCTCGTGTACTTGGTCTTGGCCTTTTTGTTTATACCGTCTTTCCTGCTCATCTGCGCTGCAAGTAAACACAACTGGTACGAAGGAAAAACAACACTTCCCAGGGCAGTATAGGATGGCAGCTTCATGTTTCCTTATTGAAACACTCATTACTAGGCACCCCACCAGTGCCGGACCCTGTTCCCAGCTCTGCTACACCATCTGACAGTTTGAGTAAAAGCTAGTTAAATGTAGAACTCCAACAGGAAACGAGCGGGCACACACGTTGGCATTCTCGCTCATTCACATATCCAAAGCAATACGGTCTCCTGCAAATGGTAAAGCAGTCTTTAATCCCCCCCAACTCTTCATCATCAAATGCACACTTTCCATGTATAAGCTGCACACGGTATTTTTAAATGCACGGACCAATGTAGGTAATTTTTTTTTAATACAGGTCATGAAAAAAATCCAAAATGAAAGACTTTTTTGTTTTAATTGCTTCTTTTTCTTTGCAGCAGTCTGCGTTGGATTCTCGTGCCATTAATTGCCACTGCCATCAGTAATGCGTTCAAATGAATTTGTGAAATTGTCAGTTGAAAAACTACACAAATTCAAGTTTATATAAACTTGGCATTTAGTTTCAAAATTCATCCACTAAACTGGTAACTTTTCTTTTAGAAGAATTCAATTTGAATAAAGTACTACAAGGTGTGTGTGTGTGTGTGTGTGTGTGTGTGTGTGTGTGTGTGTGTGTGTAGGGTTCCGATGTTCCGTCAGACAGAACCATCAAGTTACACCATATAATCTGCCATCCTGACAAACACTGTTCAGCAGATTTGTCAGTAAAGATTTGTCAGTTAACTCACACCTTAACTTAAATGACAGTCTCCTCTAACCGAAAGGAATTATCAGCTCACTGCCTGATGCGGCAAGAGCTCATGCTTGTAAGGACATCATTTCATAAACATTCACGTCATGGAACTCAGAGGCACACCCCAAAATACTGGCTCAAAACAAACAATCTCGTAGGACACATGAACAACTGTTTTGTTTAAATGTAATTGAAAAACAGAACATCAAGCGCATCACTTTATAAATCAGAAAAATCTTAGTGGCAATGAGAGTATGTATGGGAACCAACTGACCAGTGCACTCATGCCATACTATTTCCTGTCCTCTTTAAATCCACAGTCAGCACAGAAGCAGGGTAGCATTACAGCCAATTGCAGAGACAGTAAGTAACAGGGTAGCATTACAGCCAATAGTAGAGACAGTAAGTAACAGGGTAGCATTACAGCCAATAGTAGAGACAGTAAGTAACAGGGTAGCATTACAGCCAATAGTAGAGACAGTAAGTAACAGGGTAGCATTACAGCCAATTGTAGAGACAGTAAGTAACAGGGTAGCATTACAGCCAATAGTTGAGACAGTAAGTAACAGGGTAGCATTACAGCCAATAGTAGAGACAGTAAGTAACAGGGTAGCATTACAGCCAATAGTAAAGACTGGTATGATGCAGTCCAAGAGAGACTGCAGCTAGAGTTTGTTGAGATACTTACTGCAGACCAGCAGTACTGTATGAATATTATAATACACAAGATGACCAGAACAGCAAGGCAGGTAGGACCACAATACAACAGAGATAAAATGCTGCAGCAGTGAAACTATCTACTTGTGGGTGATTGACAGCACTGGCTGATCCATTAGCAATAACAGAGTCCTGTCCTTCGCCAATGCCCCTTCGCAGTGGCTATGGTGTTGGCACAGATGGCAATCAGCTAAAGACTATTAATAGCTGGGCTGGCAGGGAGAGCCAAGAAAAGCAGTCACCACACTTTAAAGACTGCTATGGCAATCTTTTTTTTTTTTTTTAAAGCATCAAATTTCAGCACCAAGCATTTCCATTTTCTATCTGTGGGAGACTGCGGCCTCGATGACACTTAGGAACATAGAAACATAGAATTGATTGCAGATAAGGACCGCTTGGCCCACCCAGTCTGCCCATTTCCCTACCTAATGGATAAGCTGCAGATCCTAGTTAACCAGCAGCCTACTTCTTTCTGCCCCAACCCCCTAGAATTGCCTTATGACTGTCCCATGCACGCTTGAATTCCACCACTGTTTTTGACTCCACAACCTCCTCCAGAAGGCCGTTCCATGCATCCACAACCCTCTCTGTGAAAAAATACTTCCTTAAATTACCTCTGAGCCGACCCCCCTCTATCTTCAAATTGTGACCCCTTGTTCTTGCACACCTCTTGTTTTGAAAGATGCTACCCTCTTGGACTTTGTTGATTCCCTTGAGGTACTTGAAAGTTTCTATCATGTCCCCCCTCTCCTTCCTTTCCTCTGGGCTATACATATTAAGCTCCTTAAGTCTCTCTTCATATGTCTTCCAGTGCAGACCCTGCACCATTTTAGTTGCCCTCCTCTGGACAGCTTCCATCCTGTCTATGTCTTTGCGGAGATTGGGTCTCCAGAACTGCACACAATACTCCAGATGGGGTCTGACCAGCTGTCTGTACAGAGGGATAATAACTTCCTGTTTTCTACTGGTGATGCCTCTCCCTATGCATCCCAGTATCCCCCCAGCCCTCCTTACTGCCCTCTCACATTGCTTGCCCACCTTTAGGTCATCTGACATGACTACCCCCAGGTCCCTTTCCATTTTTGTTGTTGTTAGTATCTCACCCCCTATTGTGTATTCTTCCCCTGGGTTTTTGTTTCCCAGGTGCATTACTTTGCACTTCTTAGCATTGAATCTAAGCTGCCATACATTTGACCATTCCTCTAACCTTGCCAAGTCCCTTCTCATCCTTTCCACCCCACCTTGTGCATAAACTCTGTTGCAGATCTTTGTGTCATCTGTAAAAAGACATACTTTTCCTTCCAGTCCCTCTGCAATGTCGCTTATAAAGACATTGAAGAGGACTGGTCCTAATACTGAACCTTGCAGTACCCCACTAGTAATCCTCCTTTCTTTAGAGTGGACTCCATTTACTATTACTCTCTGTGTCCTATTCTCCAGCCAATTCTTTACCCAGGCTGTCATCTTGGGACCCACTCCCAGGCTGGCTAACTTGTATATTAATCTTTTGTGTGAGACTGTGTCAAATGCCTTGCTAAAGTCTAGGTAGGCCATGTCCACAGCCCCTCCCTGATCTACTATTTTGGTCACCCAGTAAAAGAAACCTATCAGATTCATCTGGCATGACCTTCCCGCTGTGAATCCATGCTGCCTTGGGTCCTGTGCCCCTCTGGCCTCTAGATAATAGACAATTTTATTCTTCAGAAGTGATTCCATCATTTTCCCTACCACTGAGGTTAAACTAACAGGTCTGTAGTTTCCTGCTTCTGCCTTGCTCCCACTTTTGTGAAGAGGAATCACATCTGCCCTCCTCCAGTCCTCAGGTATCATCCCATCCTCCCATGATTTGTTAAAGAGGGTAGTCAGTGGTGTCACTAGTTCTACCCTTAGTTCTTTTAGAATTCTGGGATGAATCCCATCAGGCCCCATTGCTTTGTCCACCTTCAGTTTTAAGAGTTCTTTCAGAACCCTTTCTTCTGTAAATGGGCTGGTATCAACTTCTGTATCCAGAGTGTTTCTACTGTTTGTTTTAGGTACCTCCCCCTCTTCCTTTGTAAATACTGAGCAAAAATATTTGTTTAGTATCTCTGCCTTTTCACAGTCACCTTCTGTTCACCCTCCCTCCCCTTTATTAAGCCTCACTATCCCTCCCTTGGTCTTCCTTTGCTCCCTGATGTACCTATAAAAGGTTTTATCCCCCTTCTTAACTGAGTTGGCTATCTTTTCCTCAGTTTGGGCCTTTGCTGTTCTGACTGCCTTCCCAGCTTCCTTTTGCTTTAACTGATACAGTTCTCTGTCCTGCTCCTTCTGTGATTCCTTGTACTTCCTGAATGCTTTCTTTTTCTCTTGAACCTTCACTGCCACTTCCTTTGAGAACCATAGTGATTTCTTACATCATTTCGTTTTGTTTATTTGCTTCACACAAAGGCTTGTTACCTCTGTGATGGCAGTTTTTATTATTCCCCATTGTTCTTCCACCCCTCTTTCCTGACCATTTGCTAGTGCATTCCTTAGGCACTCACCCATATTGGCAAAGTCAGCCCTCCTAAAGTCCAGTACTTTTGCCTTTGTATGATTTGACTCTATTGCTGTGTTTATTGTGAACCATACTGTTCGATGGTCGCTAGTTCCCAGATGGCTACCCACTTCTACATCTGTGATCCTCTCTGTATCTCCATTTGAGAGAACCAGGTCTAAGATTGCTCCCTCTCGAGTGGGCTCCAATACTAGTTGTCTAAGGCATATTCAGATCACCCATCAGCAATATCTCCCCTTTTTCTGCCATTCTAAGTATACTTTCTATCATTTCCTTGTCCATTTCCTCCCCCTGAGAAGGGGGTCTGTATACAACTCCTGTGTGGATTGTGGTTCCATTGCCGGTCTCCAAATTTACCCACAGTGCTTCTTCTCCTCCCTGTTTTCCCTTTTGTTCTGTTGCTTTGATTCCTTCCCTTATGTAAAGAGCTACTCCTCCTCCTCTTTAACCCTCCCTGTCCCTCCTGTAGATAGTGTATCCCTGGTATTTTTATGTCCCAGTCATGGTTTTGTGTGTACCATGTTTCTGTGACTGCCATGATATCCAGATGTTCCTCCTCCATCAAGGCCACTAATTCAGGAAGCTTGTTACTCAGACTACGGGCATTGGTACTCATTGCTCTCCATTTTTTGATGGCTTTACCTTCTGTTGCAGCATCCCCCACTGACATTTCTACTTCGGTCTTTTTCTCATTTAGTACCCTGTTTCATAGGGAGAGGCTAGGATTTTTCTGCTGCTTATCAGTGCCTCTCCCCTTGACTAGTTTAAAAGCTTGCCAATGAAGCATTTAAACCTATTGCTCAAAAGACTTGTTCCCTTCCTGGACAGATACAGACCATCCTGCCAGTATAGGCTGGTGTCCCTCCAGGTGGAACCCCAGTCCCCAGTGAAGCCAAACCCCTGTTCTCCACACCATTTTTTCAACCATTCATTAAACTGCATGGTGCAAAGTACCCTCACCTCACTCATGCCATTGACAGGCAGCACCTCTGAGAAGGATACTGTCTGTTCTACTTGTCTTAGGCCCCTCCCCAATTCTACAAAGTCCTTCTGCACTGCTCTAATCTCATGTTGAGCCAAGTCATTTGTCCCTAGGTGGACAATGACATCCAGCTCAGACTCCTGTACAGCTGTTCTCGTGATCCTGAGGATGCGCTTCCTCCTCTCCCTCCAAGCCATGGCACCAGGCAGGCACCTTACTTCAGTTTTTCCTGCTCCCCCCAGTTCTATCCCCCTAATAATTGAGTCCCCCACCAGGAGCTGCTTCCTTTCCTTGTGGTGTCCTCTGCCTCTTCCTGTGGGCCTCCCTTAGTCTCCTCTGTGGGTGCATCCATAGGGGAGCTATGCTGCCCCAGAATGGTGTATGGATTGTGGAGTGGAACAACTGACTGGGTGTGCCTCTGTTCTACCATCCTCACCCTCCCTGAGCCCACTGTGGTCCAACTTCTGTGCTTTCTTCGCAACCTCTGAGGTAGTGGTGGCTCTGGTGCTCCCTGGATGGGGGAGGTTCCCTTACTACTGTCCAGTGTGGCCTGAAGACGGGCAACTTCCTCCCTCAGGGCAGAGAGTTATCTGCAAATAGGGCAGCATCTCAGCCTCCAGAAAGACTCCCAGAAGACTGCTGCCCCACAGCCATTACATTGCACTACTCCCCACATGTTTATCTACTTTTTTTTTGTTATTTGTGTGTGTTTGTGTGTGTGATTGGTTTGTTATATAGAAATATATATATATATATATATATATATATATATATATATATATATATATATTATACAATGTGTATGCTTATATTGTCAGTGCAGTGTGCTAGAGAGGATATGACAGTGATATGCAGCTTGCATTCTTGAGGAAATGATGTCAGAACCCCAGGTATAAAGGAACTATTTCCTGGGGTGGTGGGTGAGGTGGAAAGGGTTGGGCCTAAACTGTGCCTCACAAAACAATCAGCTAAGAGCTCTGACCCACTCGCTATGATGAGTGCCTTCCTGTCAGCAAGATACCCTACACAACAATTTGACAGAGAAAATACCCTGTTAATCAAACAGAGAAAAATCCAGACATCCAAGTCAGACACAGGTAAAACCTCCCCAGCCCCAAAACAGCCTGATGGTTTGTGCTCTGAAAGCAATCAGCCCCCAAAAAAGGCAGCTGTGCTTTAAACTCTTCCTGCACTGAAAAATCTTAAGAACTGTAACAAAGACTGTCTTTTCCTGATAATTCTAAGTTCCTTATTTCACCTTTCAGTTAGAAGTAGCCTCCACCTGCAGAATATCTGCTCCAAACCAAAGACAATTGTAAGGTTCACCTCCCTCTGTTGTGAGCACAACTCACTTTCTTGCAAATCCTATGTTCAGTATTGCAGCTTCCAGCCAGAGATAGTTTAACTTGAAAAATGTTAGCTATTAGAAGCAAGAGGCGGTTGGCAAGGACGTACTGTTCAGCAGCAAAAGTCCACTGCAGGAGAGAGGGGGTCCTGCGAGTCAGGACAAAGCCACCTCTACCCCCGAGAGCCAGCAGCAGTTTAAGTGAAAGTAGCTGGCAGCACTTTAAAGACTGCTGCGGCAATCTTCTTCTTCACTTTTAAATCATCATCATCATCATCATCAAGTTTTTATTGGTAAGCAAACAGAGAAAAAACTCTTTACAACTGCAATCAAAGACAGCATACCATAAGAACAGGTTACTCACCTGTAACAGTAGTTCTAGGAGTGGTATATGTTGTTCATCCACACTTCTTGGCATGACAAGGCACATACCCCCTACTTAGGAAACAAAGATTGGAGAACCAAGGCCCCAAAATCAGCATCCCAGCATGATTCAAGGTCAACGTGGTAGTGGGTGATAAGTGTTTGCTGACTTCCAGGTAGCAGTCCAACAGATTTCCTGGATAGGGATGTCCCTGGAAGCAGCCACTGATGCAGCAGTATGGCGGGTAGAATGAGCTCTTATCCCTCTGGGAGGCTTCTTGCCTGCCAACTCATAGCACAGACCTATATATGATGTAATCCACCATGCAATGGTCCATTTGGCTGCAGGTCTGCCAGAAGCGGCTTCAGCATAGGTGACAAACAGTTGGCGAACCTCTCCATGAATTTCCGCAGTTCTCTCCTTATAATAGAAGAGAGCACATCTCAGGTCCAAAGTATCGAGCCTGTACTCAGCGTCCGAGGTGTAATTAGGGTAGTATACTGGCAGAGCCAGTACCCAGTTAAGGTGGAACTCTGATACCACCTTCAGAAGGAATTTCGGGTGGGGGCGCAGGACAACTTTGTCCCTGTGAAAGACCAGATAAGGGGAGTCCACAACAGCACCTGGAGCTCCCCTGTCCTTCTGGCTGATGTGATAGCCACCAGGAAGGCCATCTTCCACAACAAGTGTGAGAGTGCACACTTGTGCATAGGTTCAAATGGCTTGCCCATGAGCTTTGCCAAAACCAGCAACAGATCCCATGGAGGTGGAGGTTCATGCACCAGAGGGGATATATGATCCAGACCTTTGAAGAAGCACCCGACCACTGTCTCCTACGCCAGTGTCAGCTGGCTGGCCTACACCCAGTAAGCAGAAATGGCTGCCAGGTGCACCCTAAGGGTTAATGACGGCAGACCCCCTTTGGAGAGAAACCAAAGGTCATCGAGAATGTTAGCCACAGAGCAGGATAAGGGGTCCAGACTCTTACACAGGCACCAAATGGAAAATCTCTTCCATTGAAGGCATAACATTTCCTGGTCAATTCCTTATGAGATGCCTCCACTATGGTGTAGACATCCTTGGAAAGACCCAGAGCCTGTAACTCTAGCCGCTCGGGTACCAGACTGTGAGGTGCAGGGATTGAAGGTCCGGATAGAATACCTTCCCCCAGTTGAAAGATATCAGGTCCGGGCGTGTATAAAGCCGCTCCAGGGGCCTGCAGTGGAGGCTGAGGAGATCTGGATACCAGAATTAGCACGGCCAATCTGGGGATACCAGGATCACCTTTGCCTTGTCCCGCCTCACCTTGAGTAACACCTTGTGTATCAAGGGAAATGGAGGGAAGGCGTAGAGGAGGTCTGGGGTCCAAGGCCTTGAGAAGACATCCCCCTGCAGTGAGCCCTGCTAAGGGGGGCGGGCATGGTACAGCCTCAGCTTGTTGTTTTCCCTGGAGGCAAACAGGTCCACCAACAGTTTGCCCCAGCAGGAGAACAGACTGTAAGCCACCTCTGGATGGAGAGACCACTCGTGGGATGTCTGGCCTATGTGGCTGAGAGCATCCTCTAGCTGGTTCGAGACTTCTGCCACATGAATGGCTAGGAGATCCACCTCCAGTCAACTTACAAGGGAACAGATGTGAAGCGCCTCCTTGCACAGCAGACAGGAGTGCGTGCCACCTGTTTGTTGAGGTAGTACATGGTCGTGGTATTGTCCATCTGGACTTGAACCACTTGACCCTGGAGTGGAGGAGTGAAAGCTGACAGTGCCAGTCTGACTGCTCTGAACTCCAACAGGTTGATGAGGCATCGGGACTCCTCTGGGGTCCAGAACTCATGGGCCTTGTTGTCCCCCCGGTCTTAAGAACGACATTCGGCTCGGGGCAAACAAACAGGATCCCTTCCTGCAACCGTTCTGGGGCGGTACACCACTGGAGAGTGTCCCACATCTTCTGGGTTACAGTGATCAGCTGGTTGAAATTACTGTGGCACAGAGTCCACTGGGCGGCCAGCTCCCATTGGAGGGCACGCGAATGCCACCTGGCCCAAAGGACCACAGAGGTACACGCTGCCATGTAACCCAGAAGGTGCAGAAAGTCCTAGGCAGGCTGCAAGTGCCCAACCAGAAATGATTGGGCAAAGGAGGAGAGAACCTCTGCCCTGTCCTCCGGGAGCTGAGCTCTGGCTTGACAAGAGTCTAGCTCTGCCCTGATGAAGCCCATCGCCTGAGCAGGCATGAGTTCTGACTTGGCCTCGTTGATCAGGAGGCTGAGTTGGGAGCAGGTTTGGAGAGCCAGATCCCTGGACCACTCCACCTCCTGAATGGAGGATCCTGCCAGGAGCCAGTCATTGAGATAAGGGTAAATTCGTACTCAGACGGTGAAGATGGACTGCCACCACTGCAATGCACTTGGTGAAGACCCATGGGGCTGATGACAGGCCAAACGGCATGGCTCGGAACTCATACAGGGTCCCTTTGACCCTGAAGCGGAGGAACCGTAGATGGGACGGACGGATCAGGACGTGAAAAAATGTGTCCTTTAGATCCATTAAACAGAACCACATGTTTCACTCCAGGGATGGTATGATCTGGTTCTGAGTTACCATCCGGAAGGTGCAAGACCGGAGATATTGATTCAGGTCGTGGAGATCTAGGATGGGACGCCAACCGCCCCATCCGCTTGGGGACCAGGAAGTACCTGGACACGTAGCCTGGGTCTGTAGAAGGATCCAGCACTGGAGCTACCGCCTCCTTGCGGAAGAGCTGAGCTATGTCGTCTTGAAGAGCCGACTGGGTGAAAGCTGAGATCCTTTCCTCCCGAGGGGCACTAGCTCAGCTGAAGGGGTACTGCTTGAACTCTAGAGACAGTCCCTGACTGAGAAACCACCTGTCCAAAGCGATATCGGACCAGGCGGAATGAAAGTGGTAGAGCCGGCCCCCCACAGGAGGACCCAGAGCTGGTGTGATGGGTGTAGGGGTGGCAACCCCAAACCCATCACCGAGTAGGCTTAGAGGAGGAGGAGGCTCCTGGACCTGCACCTCTGCCTCCTTTACGTTGCTGTTGAGGACCCTGCTTGGGCCGCGGGTGCCAGGCTTGAGCCTGCTGTTGCTGCTGGCCTCCTTGATAGGAGGGCTGCCTGACCACAGGGGAAGAATGCCGAAATGGCTTCTTTCTTCTCTGTTGGTTCTTGCCCAAAGAACCCTTTGCAGATGTAGCATCCAAGGTGGCACTGCACTGCTCGATATGCTGAAGGTGACTGGCCACTCCCGGACCAAACAGGTCAGTGCCAAGGAAGGGAACGTCCGCTAACTTGTGCTGGGTATCCACCGGGAAGGAGGATAGCCTCAGCCAGGCCCTGTGGTGAATGGCCACTGCGGCTGCTAAGGAGTGGGCACAGGAATCCCCCATGTCTAGGGCCGTCTGGAGCTGCTGTTTTGCAACAGCATGGGGCTCTGATCACAGACTTGCTTGACCATGGTCTGCATGTCTGCAGGGAGATGAGGAAGGACTTCATCTAATGACCCAAGCAGGGCATGAGAGAAGTGTGCCATAATGACAGCTGAACTGGCCTGACAAAGGCCTAAGGAAGAGGCCACATAGACCTTGCGGGCAGAGTGATCCATATTTTTGGACTCCTTGTCCGGAGGTCAGTCTGTGTCAGCAGAGCTACCAGTACATCTAAACACAGAAGCGGTCACCAGGCTCTCGGCCGAAGGGTGTTCTGTGAATCCCAGCAGGGACCCCATGGGCACCGCTTACTTGCAGGCCATGTGGGCAGACAGTGCTGGGCAGGAAGCTGGGTGCTGCCAGAGCTCAAGGGCCAGGCCAGTGATGGCTTCAGCCACTGGAAAGGCCTCCGTCTGGTTATCCCCCCTTTTTAGGATGTCCGTAAGGGTACTCTGCCTTTTTCTGGATAGACTGCAGGGGCATTCCAGTGGATTCGGAGATCAGGCGGAGAATACCCTGAAAGGAGGAAGGACCCTCCTCAAATCCTGCCATGGATGACTCATCATCCCCAGGATGGGAGTGCAGTCCTGTGACAGAGTCCGAGGAGTCGTGGTACAATGGTCTCCCGCCTAGGTCCCCTTCGATCTGCCGGGGGTGGTCAGGGGTAACCATAATGGACAGAAGTCGGGGAAGCCCTGTGTCTGTATGGTTGTCTTTCAAGGGAGCCCCTCCCTGAGGCTGCTTAGGTGGTGGTTCCACCAGAATCAGTGGAGAGACAGAGATGGGCCTAGCTGGAATATGAGCCGACCCCAGGGGTGGGAGAAACCAAAGGCTTCAGTTCTGGAGGGGTCAGCGTCGGCCCAGGAGGTGGTAGCCAAGTCATGGCCGGGGTAGATGGTGGAGCTGGCTTCTGCCTGGTCAAAAATCAGCTGTCACCACATGAGATCCTCATAGCATTGGAGTTTCCGTTGAAGCCTCTCCTCGTCCAAGGAAGATGAGGGTCTGCGGCGATGACTCTTTTTAGAGTGCTTATGACTCTTTTTCGGCCTTTCGGCTGAAGGAGTTCTGGTCCTCGACTGAGATCGAGGAAGTCAACCCAATCGATCGGGAGACACTGGGGTCAGTGAAAACAGAGGGTCCAGAACAGTTTCCTCGATGGGGACACCACCGGACTGGGTCTCATCGGGAAAGACAAGGACTGGAGTCCTTTCTAAAGAATCGTCAACTGGAGTCGGCTAAATGGGGTCGATTAGGTAGAGAGAGAAATCTCAACCTCATCGCCCACTTCCTCGGTCTCTTGGCCAGATGGAAGATCTGTGAAGCCGGCGGCCAAGGATGCAATCTCAACCCAGGTCGAGACCGCGTGTTCCTGGGACTCTGACCTTTCTCGGTCCCAAGAACGTCTCTGTTTGGACAATGACTTGAGGTCCTTCTCCCTCTTCCGAGGGCGGGAGGAGAGCGAGCCCGAGGGTGCCTCACCCCTGGTGGGGAGAGACTGGCACAACTCCTTGAAGGAGCTCGAAAAAGTGGAACCGAGATTCAGAGGAACAAAAAAGCTCTGAGTGGCTGAAGCTTGAGATGCTTCCTCCTCAAAAGCCTTCATTTGCTCCAACTGTTCGGCAGATCCAGCAGCCACGAAAACCGCTCACCTCACCTCCTTCTATTTCACCAGTGGGTTCCTTTTTTCCAGTCTCCCCAATTTTAGGCACGCCAAGCGGTCATCCAGGATGTTGGGATGGAAGACCAGGCAGTACATGCAGGCGGAAGTGTTATGTCCGACACCAAGACAGTAGACGCACGTTAGGTGGGGATCGGTGCACAACATCTTCTGGCCTCAGGAGCACTGGCTAAATCCAGGAGTAGATTTTTCCTCCATATCCAGTGCACTACTATCAGAATAGACAACTCGAATGAGTTTTAAGGTAAGTTGCAGTAAAAAAACAGATATTTGAAATCCAGGGCCTACAAATTGCTGTGAAGCACGAGGGAACCTGTATCTTCCAGTGAAAAGGAAGATCTGGCATCATGGGGCAGAGCCAAGGTTTATACCACCCCAGTGGGTGGGAGGAGCCAGCTTGAAGACTTCTGGCAAAATTTAAAGGGGAAAGGGACATGACAAGAAGTGTGGATGAACAACATATCCACGTTCCTAGATATAAAATACTAACAGTTTGATACAAACACTGCATAAAATACACAAATTCAAAACATCTCATAAAGATTCATATTGCATCAGTCATAAAACTGGGGACTAGCTATAACATACACACGGTATAGGCAGTAGGTTCTATATTCTATATTTCAGTGCCAAACATTTCCACTGGCTGCCTGTGGGAGATTGTGGCAAGAGGTTGTGGGGTCTAAAACAGTGGGGAATTCAAACATGTATGGGACAGACATAAGGCAATTATAGTGGGGGGTTGCAGGTAGTAGGCTGTTGGTTTACTAGAATCTGCAGCCTATCCAACAGGTAGGGAAATGGGCAGACTGGGTGGGCCAAGTGGTCCTTATCTGCCATCAAAGTCTATGTTTCTATGTCCCTTAGAACCAAGAATCAGCTGGCAGGGACGTACTCTGAGGTGGACGATTTTGCCCATTTGGACATAGTGTGCTCTGTTCGTCATCCCTTCTCAACTTAGGAAACTTTGTACCTGTCCTAAGTTGAAGGAAATATACATTATTACACACTCTTAAAGATTATTATATCAAATGGTATGCTTGAGTTCATATACACTGTAAAACCTGGTTGGTTTGCAAACCAATTATTCCTCAACACCAAGACGACGGTCTCCATGACCTTTGGCACAATGTCAAGAGATTCTAGGCATTCCTCCCTCCCCACCTTCCATACTCTTGACGCTACTTGACTTGTTCGGCAGAGTGAGCCACCTCCTCCTCGAAGGCCTTCATCTGCTCCAGTTGGTCGGCAGATGTGATGAAGACCACACAATGGGTATCTTTGGATTTGACAGTGGGTACCATTTTTCCAGTCATCCGAGTTGCAACCATGAGAGATGATCATCCAGGACTGCAGGATAAAAGGTGCGACACAAATCGTCAGCCTGGGTATTATGCATATGGCGCGCGGTGAACCCGTGGCATGCTGGTCAGTACGGGACGGGACACTGGCGGTACCCGAGTGAGGACTTGTCTTCCATTACGGTTGTTATTGCAAATTTACACAGAGAAACTCTAACAGGTTTGATTTTCGGTAGTTTATTTGAAGGATTAAGCACCAGGGCCCACTCAACGTGGAAGCGGTAAGGAGGGAACCTGAATCTTCCAGCGGAAAGAAAGATCTGGCATCAAGGGATGGAGCCGAGGCATATATCATCCAGGTGGGTGGGAGGAGCCAGCTTTTAGACCATCTGGCAAGATTTAAAGGGAAAGGGACATGCCAACTAGTGTGGATAGGACAACATATCCACAATCCTTGAAATATGGGTTATTTTAAACAAAAGTTTAAATACCATCTGGAAAGAAGAATGTTCCTGTTTTAAGACAGGAAATACAGGTTACTCACCTGTAACAGGAGTTCTAGGAATGGTATATGTTGTTCATCCACACTTATTGGCAGGTTTCTTGCCGCTTTACATCTTGCCGGAAGGTCTTCAAGCTGGCTCCTCCCACCCACCCGGGTGGTAAAACTCTCGGCTCTGCCCCATAATGCCAGATCTAGCCAGCTGGAAGCCAGGTTGTGCGTCGAAGTCGGGGAGGTTGGGTGGGTCGTGTGGATGAACAACATATACCATTCCTAAAACTCCTGTTACAGGTGAGTAACCTGTATTTCTAGGGACATGGATATGTTGTTCAATTCACACTTATTGGCAGACTCCTAGCAGTTCTCTGGGAGGAGGGAGGCAAGGCGCACACCCCCTACTTAGGGAATAAGGACTGGAGAACCAAGGCCCCAAAACCAGCATCCCGGCGTGACTCAAGGTCGATGTGGTAGTGGGTAATGAAGGTATATGCCGACTTCCAGGTAGCAGCCCTGCAGATATCCTGGATAGGGACATCCCTGGAAGCAGCCACCGATGCAGCGGTATGGAAGGTAGAATGAGCTCTTATCCCTCAGGGAGGCTCCATGCCCGCCAACCTATAGCAGAGATCTATGCAGGAGGTGACCCACCTGCTTATCGTCCGCTTGGTTGCAGGTCTGCCAGGTGCGGCTTCAGCGTAGGGGACAAACAGCTGGTGAACCTCTCCCCAAACTTCAGCTATCTGCTCCTTATAATAAGTGAGTGCTCTTCTAGGGTCCAAATGATGGAGCCTATATTCCGCCTCCGAGGTGTGACTGGGGTAGAACACCAGCAGAGTCAACACCTGGTTAAGGTGAAACTCTGACATCACCTTCAGAAGGAACTTTGGGTGGGGGCGCAGGACAACCTTGTCCCTGTGGAAGACCAGATAAGGAGACTCGAAAGAAAAAGCACCTGGAGCTCTCCCATCCTTCTGGCTGACGTGATAGCCACCGACAAGGCGGCCTTCCACGACAGGTGGGAGATATCGCACCTGTGCATCAGTTCGAATGGCTTGCCATGAGCTTGGCCAATACCAGCAGTAGATCCCACAGAAGTGGAGGTTCTCGCACCGGAGGGGAAATGTGATCAAGGCCTTTGAAAAAGTGCACGGCCACCTTCTCCTCATGCGACTGCTTCCCGGCCCATGCCCAGTAAGCAGAGATGGTTGCCAGGTGCACCTTGAGGGTCGTCGACCGAAGCCCTTGCTGAGAAAGGGACCACAGGTAGTCCAGAATGCTTGCCAAGGGACAGGCGGAAGGGTCCAAGCCCTTTCCCTGACACCAAATGGAGAATCTCTTCCATTTGAAGGCATAGCATTTCCTGGTCAACTCCTTACGGCACGCCTCAATGACTTTGAGGACCTCGTCGGAAAGACCCAAGGCCTGGAACTCTAGCCGCTCAGGAACTAGGCCATCAGGTGCAGGGATTGAAGGTCCAGATGGAATACCTTCCCCTGGTTGACTGAGATCAGGTCCGGGCGGGCTGGAAGCCGCCTCAGGAGCCTGGAGCTGAGACTGAGGAGATCTGGATACCAGCACTGGCGGGGCCAGTATGGGGCTACCAGAATCACCTGCACCTTGTCCTTCCTTGCCTTGAGAAGCACCTTGTGGATCAAAGGAAATGGGGGAAAGGTGTAGAAGAGGCCTGGGGTCCACGGCCTCGAGAAGGCATCCCCCTGCAGCGAGCCCTGCTGAGGGGAGGGCATGGAACAGTCTCAGCTTCGCATTCTCCCTGGAGGCAAACAGATCCACCTGAGGCATGCCCCAGTGGGAGAACAGATCTTGTACTACCTCTGGCAAGAGAGACCACTCTTGAGACACAGCCCCTTTCCGGCTTAGGGCATCGGCCAGGGTGTTGGAGGCTCCTGCCATGTGAATGGCTAGGAGATCTGCCTCCAGGCTGCACATGAGGGACTATATGCGGAGAGCTTCCTTGCATAACAGCATGGACCGTGTTCCACCCTGGCAGTTTAGGTAGTACATGGTCATGGTATTGTCCATCTGGACCTGAACCACTTGACCCCGTAGAAATGGAACGAAGGTGGTGAGAGCTAGACGGACCACTCGGGGCTCCAGCAGGTTGATATGGCATCGGGACTCCCGAGGGGACCAGAGGCCATGCGCTCTGTGCTCCCCCAGATGGGCACCCCAACCCATCAGAGATGCATTGGTCATTAGACAGACCATCTGCTCGGGGCGGATGAATGGGATGCCCTCCTGCAGATGTGCCAGAACAGTCCACCACTGGAGAGTGTTCCACATCTCCTGGGTCACTGTCATGGGCTGGTCCAATGGATCGCAGCACTGTGACCACTGGCTGGCCAGTCCCCATTGAAGGGGACGCATGTACCAATGGGCCCAAAGGACCACGCTGGTGCAGGCCACCATGAGGCCCAGGAGGCACAGGAAGTCCCAGGCAGGGTGCGATTGCCCAACCAGAAATGATTGGGCAAAGGAGGAAAGAACCTCGGCTCTGTCCGCCAGGAGCCGAGCTCTGGCTCGATGAGAGTCGAGCTCTGTCCTGATGAAGAGTATCACCTGCTTTTGCACTAGTTCTGACTTGGCCTCATTGATGAGGAGGCCAATCTGAGAGCAAACCTGGAGGACCAGATCTGTGGACAGCTCCACCTCCACTCTGGAGGGGGCTGCAATCAGCCAGTCATCCAGGTAGGGGTACACCCGGACCCTTCGGCACTGCAGGAATGCTGTCACCACTGCCATGCATTTGGTGAAGACCCTGGGAGCTAGAGAGAGGCTGAAGGGCATGGCCCGGAACTCGTAAAGGGATCCCTCCACTCTGGAGCGAAGGAATCTCTGATGAGACGGACAGATCGGGACATGAAAGAATGCGTCCTGGAGGCCCAGGGAACATACCACATGTCTTGTTCCACAGATGGGATTATCTGAGCCAGAGTGATCATCCTGAAGGTCCAAGACCTTAGGAACCTGTTCAGGTCGTGCAGGTCAAGGATGGGGCTCCAGCCCCCCATCCGTTTTGGGACCAGGGCATACCTGGACACAAACTCTGGGTCTAGAGGAGGATCCACCATCTTCCTGATCACCTCCTTTTCGAGGAGCAGGGCAAAATCGGCTCAGCGGGCCAACAGCGAGGCTGCGGACCCCATGGCCACCCAAGGGGCGATGGCTCAAAAGGGTGGGGTCTGCTCGAACTCCAGAGGCAGGCCCTTTCCTACCACCTCCAACACCCAGCCATCCGTGGTGATAGCAGACCAGGTGGAAAGGAAGTGGTGGAGCCGTCCCACCACGGGGGAACCCAGGGAGGAAAGATGAGGCTGAGGGTGGCACCCCTCAACCCGTCACTGGGCAGGCTTGGAGGAGGAACTGGCCAAGGGACCTCCTGGGCCTTTACCTCCTTGCTTCCTGTTGGAAGAAGCCACTGGCTTGGGTTTGGGATGCCAAGCATGAGCCTGCTGGCCCTGTTGCTGGTGCTGTTGGGCCGGTCGTGCTGCAGGGGCCGAAGGACAAAAGGACTTATGCTGTTGATGACGGCGGCCTTTGTCCCTCTGGGTGGAGGTGACCGAGCCCAGACTGGCACAGGACTTTTCGATCCGCTGGAGGTATCCTTCCACTCCAGGGCCGAAGAGGTCAGTCCCCAAGAAGGGGACATCCACCAACTTGTGTTGGGTATCCGCCATGAAGGTGGATATCCTCAGCCATGCCCTGCGGTGCATGGCCACCGTGGCCGCTACTGACCTGGCACAGGAATCACTTATGTCCAGAGCAGTCTGAAGCTGCTGCTTTGCCACTGCCCTACCCTGGTCCCGCACCTGACAGACCATGGTCTGCAGGTCAGCCGGGAGATGAGGGACAACCTCATCCAGGGAGCCCATGAGGACGTGGGAGAAGTGTGACATCTGCACGGCCGAGCTGGCCTCGTAACATCGATGCAATTTACGTCGAAGCCTCTCTTCATCCGAGAAGGAGGAACAGGAGGAAAGATGTCGCCGCTTACTGCGGTACCGAGACCACTGATGTCGGCGGGAACGGCTTGACCAAGATGAAGTCTGAGACCGAGACCCTAGGGATGACTGAGGGCGGGTCTGGGAAGGGGTGGCGGACACCCGCTCTTCCCTTGGCTCAGGCACTTTAGCCGGGGACTGCCACCCTGAAGGCACAGGCGAAGGTGGGTTGTCAGTTTCACCAGTCGACAACCCGTCCGATGGGTCGAGGAATATCTCGACTGCGTCGACGGGAGTCTCGGCAGTCTGGCCTGACAGGGACACCGTGAAGCCAGCTGCCTGAGCTGCAACTTCGACCGAAGTCGACGGTCAGCTGTCCAGGGAAGGAGACCTCTCCTGCTCCCACGAACGCCAATGGTGGGACTTACCCTTCGACTCCTTCTTCTTGGGCCGAGAGGAATGTCCCGATGGCCCCTCTCCCTTCGTGGAAAGGGACTGACAAAGCTCCTTGAATGAAGCGGAGTATGAGAAACTCAGAGAGAGCAGGATAAATGCCACGGCCGAAGAGGAGGAAGATGCGGCCTGGGCCACCTCCTCCTCGAGGGCGATCATATGCTCAAGATGCTCAGCCGAGCCAGCCACCGCAGTCACCGCCCAATGAGCCTCTTTGGATTTTACCGGTGGGTAACGCTTCTCGGGGCGCCCGAGCTTCAATTGGGCAGCGCGATCCTCCAGAACGGTGGCCGAAAAAGAGCGGCACAACTCGCAGGCCTGCATGTCGTGATCTAGGCCTAGGCAGTAGACACACGTGGAGTGCAGATCCGTCCTGGACATTTTATGCCTGCAAGGGCACCTCCAACAACTGGGAATCAATTTGTCCCTCGCAGCCGCGAGGGATGACGAAGACCCAAGTTTAGAAAACTTCAAAACTAGTTTTGGACGAACCGAAGAGTTAGGATCCAGTTTAAAACGTAGAACGGTAAGGTGGGAACCTGAGCTTCCAAGCGGTAAGGAAGATCTGGCGTCATGGGGTGGAGCCGAGAGTTTTACCACCCGGGTGGGTGGGAGGAGCCAGCTAGAAGACCTTCAGGCAAGATTTAAAGTGGCAAGGAACCTGCCAATAAGTGTGGATTGAACAACATATCCATGTCCCTAGCACATAGCTATTTACTATGATCATGTCTTGGCCCCTCCCCTAAAGCCCTGTCCTACAGCAAGTACCGTTTATACAAACAATGGAGCTGTAATGGTAGGTGAGTTTGGAGTCAGGGGTGGGGATTTGTAACTGAGCATATTAGTCTCAACATTGCTTACATGGTATGCCTGACCTAAAACAAAACATTGCTTAACGGAAATATGATTTGTTGGTTTTTGGGGGGGGACAAAATAATATGTGGGTCTTATACTCCTATTTGCACATGTGTTTCTTACTTAAATGCATGGCATTAGTCTGTTGTAACAACATTTTGCACCTTTATGTAACCGTATGCTTATACTTGGGACAACTTTGTAAAACAGGGCGTTACCGTTCTAAAAGTTACTTCCTGATAAAAAATGAAGATTTTTATCTCTCTAGGTTCAGCAAAGGTTGAACACTGACACCTGTATTTTCCACCACTTCCCTATGCCCCAGCCTCAAACGGGGCATTGTTATTCCTACCATGTAAAAAGCACGGTATAGGGCTCTTACAGCACCCTCCTCCTCAGTGAATTATTATGAAGCACCCCTCCGAATGTATACATAATCCGCAATAAAAGATGAAACCGCACCGAACTCTAACCTCATTTACTATTTAATGCAATTATTAAAAACTGGGAATGTATTGTGCTGGGATCCTGGCACTATATTATGTGCATTTAGAATTCCATGGACATTCTCACTTCTGACATATATCTGGTCCTTCAGAACATATAAATGTCATCTAACACTTTGCTCATTACTACAGGTGGCCTCCCATACGTAAATATGTGTTATTTACCTGTAACCGTAGTTCTAGGAGTGGCATCAGTTCACAACCACACTTTGGTAGTTTCCTGGAATAGGTAGCTTCATCAGATGTCTTCAAGCTCAGGTCATTCCCCCACCCAGGTGGTATACCCTCCAGCTCCACCCTGTGGCATCAGATCTTTGCATGCTGATAGCAGGGATCTGGGTGCCACACTGCCAGGGTAGGAATGGTGTGTTGTGTGAATGAACTGTATACCACTTCAAGAAGTACAGTTACAGGTGAGTAACCTGTATTTCTAAAAGTGTGAATACAGTTCACTATGCACACTTTGGCAGACTCCTAACAGTTCTCTAGGAGGAGGGGAAGGTACACACCCCTGCTTGGTAAACAGAGACTGGAGAAAGTACAGTTACGTAAGAACTTACCGTAACAGTAGATCGTCGAGAGAGGCTCTTGCAGTAGGTAATTACATATAGGACTGATGTCAGCAGGCAGCAGGACCCCATGGAAAAATTTCTAGCTAGCAGTCCCCGGCGAGGGACCGCCCCCTCGTCAGGTGACTGGCATCAGACAACGTCGGTATAAAGGGGTGGTCCCAGATGCCCGCCTTCCAGTTCTTTCTCACCACAGGCCCGGAAGGCCCGGACGAGAGAGAAGCAGATGTTTCCATTCCTGGAAAAGGAGCTGAAAAAGCCTAGGGGGATGGAGGGCGGGAAGGTATTACCTACTGCAAGAGCCTGTCTCGAAGATCTACTGTTATGGTAAGTTCTTACGTAACTGTACTATCTTACTTTGAGAGGGCTCTTCCAGTAGGTAATTACATATAGGACAGAATCCCAAGCAGTCTGGAACAAATGAAAGGCACCGGGAGGAGGAACTACTCCAAGAAGTAGCAAACAACCTTGCAAGCCTTAAGATAGAAGGCCTTGCAAGACAACTAACCCGAAGCCTGCTCTACAGCGAGAGGCAATGTCCAAACTGTAATGTTTCATAAAGGTATGGATGGAAGTCCAGGTGGTGGCAGCACAGATGTCTGCCGCAGACACATTCTTCAAACAAGCCGCAGAGGCAGCTACTCTGCGAGTGGAGTGACCTCTGACTTAACCCGGTAGGGTCTTGTTGTACTTGTCATAACAGAAAGTGATGCAATGAGCCAACCAATTTGACAGGCATTGCTTGGAGACAGCATTGCCTTCCCTTTTGTGAGCAAAAGAGATGAACAACTGATCAGTCTTTCTGAGATCCTTCATCCTATCGGTGTAGTATCTCAGAATCCTGTGGACATCCATGGTATGGAGCAAGTATTCTCCCTGGTTGGAGTACTGCATGAAAAAGGCAGGTAACTCAATAGACTGATTTAAGGTAGACTCCGCTACCACTTTCGGAAGAAACTTGGGGTTTGTGTGAAGAGCTACTTGTTCTTTGTGAAAAATCAGATAGGGGACTTTACACATAATGGCCTGGAGCTGTGAAATTCTTTGAGCAGAAGTAATGGCCACCAAGAAGAGCGTCTTCCATGATAAAAACTTCAAGTCTGCGGAAGCCGCAGGCTCAAAAGGAGGAAGGGTAAGTTTCTCGAGAACAAAGTTCAAATCCCAAGCGGGAGCAGGAGTCCGAACAGGGGGCCTAAGATGAAGGATCCCTCTGAGAAAGGTCTTGGATAGCAGCCATGTGAACCTTCAAAGAGGAGTGACTGAGACCCAGGTTGAAAAGATGACGCAAATAATCTAGCAGAACAGCCACAGGACAGGAGAAAGGCTCCACGTCCCTGGAGGCAGCCCAAATGGAAAATCACTTCCATTTCATAGCGTAGGTGGACCTAGTGGAGGGTTTTCTAGCCTCCACAATAATCTTGGCCACCTTAGGAGAGACCCCAAAACGAGATTGGGCTAGGTCTGCAGAAGCCATGCATGAAGTTGGAGAGACTTGAGTCCCAGATGGACCAGGGTCCCCTGATCCTGGGTCAGCAATCCTCGAGATAAAGGAAGAGGAAGTGGAGGAACCTCTGAGTATTGTTATAGAAGAGAGAACCAGATTTATCTGGACCAGAAAGGAGCGATCAGAATCATTCTAGCTCCTTCCAATGTAAGTTTCTGCAGCACATGAGGGACCAGAGGAATTGGGGGAAAAGCATAGACGAATCCGTCCTTCCAGCTTAGAGACAGAGCGTCGCTCCAGAAAGCGCCTCGCTCTGGAGCGAGCGAGCAAAAAGTGGGAAGTTTTACATTTTGGGAAGAGGCAAACAGGTCTACCTGTGGAGTCCCCCAAAGCTGGAAGATGCCGTTTAGAACCTTTTGGTCCAGTTCCCACTCGTGTAGCATGGCCGAGGAATGACTTAGCTTGTCTGCCAGGATATTGTCGACTCCTGGAACATGGATCGCCGTGAGGTGAAGGTTGTGAAGCGTTGCCCAGTCCCTAACCCTCACTGCTTCCCTGCACAGTGGGTAGGATTGAGTCCCTCCCTGCTTGTTGATGTACCACACCACGCACATGTTGTCCGTTTGGACAGCCAGGTGACAGGGAAGAATGTATTGGTGAAGGGCTTGGAGGGCATACAGAACTGCTTGTAGCTCGAGCACATTGATGTGGAGAGCTAATTCCAGTCTGGACCATAAACCCTGGGTTTGGTGAGGACCCAGATGGGCTCCCCAACCTTCGCCTGATGTGTCCGTTGTCAGAGTCTGGGAGGGGGGTGGATGAAAGAAGGGGACCCCCGGAACAGGTTCTCTCGAACCATCCACCATTGCAAGTCTCTTGTCATCGGTGAGGAGATCAGCACCAGATGATCTAGGTCATCTGCAAGTTGATCCCACTGAGAGCGGAGAGTCCACTGAGAGATCCTCATGTGGAGTCATGCACGTGGAACCGTCGGAATGGCGGCCGCCATCAGCCCCAAAAGACAGAGCACTGACCTCCCCTGGAACCTTCCTGCATTCCGCAAGAAGGGAAATCTGTGACTGGAGGGAGGCCGCCTGTCTGAAGGCAGGAAGGCCTTGCACACTGTCATATCGAGGACTGCTCCGATGAACTGGAGTCTCTGGGAAGGATCCAGATAAGACTTGGAATGGTTGATGGTGATACCCAGACAAGTGAAAACCTGCTGGGTGAGGGAGAGAAAATGCAGGAGTTCCTCCCTGGACGAGGCCACCAGGAGCCAATCATCGAGGTAGGGAAACACCTGAACTCCTAAGGTACGCAGGTGGGCCACTACCACTGCCAGGCATTTGGTAAAAACTCGGGGAGCCGAGGAAAGACCAAAAGGGAGTGCCCAGAATTGGTAATGGTCCCTCTGGAAAGCAAACTGGAGGTACTTTCAGTGCGAGGGACGAATGGGGATATGCAGGTATGCATCCTGCATATCCAGTGCACAAAGCCATTGGCCCGGCCGAAGAAGAGGCAGAAGGGTTTGAAGGGAGAGCATCCTGAACTTCTTGCATTCTACATAGCAGTTCAGGAAGCTGAGATCGAGAATGGGTCTGAGATCTCCCGTCTTCTTTGGTACAAGGAAGAAATGGGAATAGTAACCCATCCCATGGAGGTGAGGAGGGACAGGTTCTATGGCCTGCTTCATGAGGAGAGCAGATATTTCTTCCGTGACCAAAGGAAGATGGTCCCTTGAGTAAGAGGACTTCAGAGGGGGGTGGCGTGGAGGTTTCTGTAGAAACTCTATGGAGTGCCCCTCTGCTATAATCTGAAGCACTCATGAATCCGACATTATCCTCTCCCAACCTGGAAGGTGGAGGGAGAACCTCCCTCCTACCGGTTCCTCTGGGAAGTCCGGAGGCGGTGGGAGAGGGAAGGAGTCAAGTGGTATGGGGCAGCGCCGCAGCTGGGGCACCCGCTGCTTTATTGGGCGGCGGTGGCCTGGCAGCTGTGGGGCCCGACGTTTGTTGGCCACCTTCCCTGGGATTTCACTTGAGGCCGGCTGCGTCTGCGAAAAGGACGGTGCTGTGGGGGATGGGGACAGTACATGGAATCCACAGATTTCAGGGCCGTCCCTTTCTCCTGCAAGTCGGTGATGATGTCCTTGACATCACCCCCGAAAAGCACCGAACCCCTGAAAGGTGCTTCCTGAATTGCTGACTGCACCTCCAGGACAAAACCTGACACTCGGAGCCAGGCGTGATGCCGAAGACTTACAGCGAACGCGGAGCTCCACCCTGCGGTGTCCACTGCATCGTAGGTCATCCTCAGAATGTGACAACTGGCCGAGTGAGCAGAACGGACAAGGTCAGCTAACTCCTGCTTAACTTGAGAGTCAGGCAAGGAGTCAATCTTAGATTCCACCTGGGTAAGGACAGCCTTCTGGTAATCCCCTATATGTGCTACATAATTTAGGGCCCTAATCCCCAGTGTGGAAGAAGTGTAGATCTTCCTTCCATACTGATCCAGAAGGCGAGACTCCTTATCCGGAGGAGACAAGCTCAAGTGTTTAGGGTGTGCTGACCGGCCATGAGCGGTGCTAATCACAACTGAGTCTGCACAGGGGTGAGAGTCTAAAAAGTCTACACCCTCCGGAGCCTGGTATAGCCTGTTGGACTTCCGAGGAAGAGGGGCTAAAGCCAACGGTTGTTTCCAAATGGTGGAAACAAGGTGGGCATGAGGCTTGATCCAGGGTGGCACTAGAGTAGGGGCCGTAAGGGGCAAGTCCAGATGTTCGGCGAGTTTAACCCGCTGAGGATCTGGCTCTAAGGAACACCACTGATGTACTTCCTGGATCTTCCTGAGTAACTCCGTGAAGGAAGGATCCTCCGGAGGAGACTTCGGAGGAGTCCTCGGCCGGGGCTCAGACGGAGAGCGAGGCTCGTCGTCTTTCTCGGAGCATCCATCAGAGGAATCTGAGGAGTCTGAGAGAGAAGAAGAAGAAGAATTGGAAGCAGGGTAAGACTCCCTGACTCATCTAGGGGGAGGAACAGGTTCCTTAGGGGGAATCCCTGGATGTGTGTCCTGCCCCTCTCTGGATCCTGAGGGGAGGGCCCGGGAAACCAGAGGCGGAGAGGGAGTGTGCCATCTGGGACGTACGGGGGCCAGAGGTGGCACTGTCGCTGTAAGGCGGCTCTTGACTTCCTTGGTGAGCTGAGCCTTGGCCTCAGCCCACCAGGAGGCCAGAGTCTCCTGAAGATCCACCGGTGGCCTAGGGGGCGGTGGAGGAGGAGGAGGAGGAGGGGGATAGTTGTATGGATTATATCCGAGTATCTGTAACCTGGCTGCGGGAATCTGAGGGGCAGTTGTGCGGCGTTGGGTACTGCAGCATCGGTGGGACCGGCGCCGGGTACTGCGGCACAGGATACTGTGGCGCAGGATACTGCAGACCCAGGTAAGCCGGTGTCGGATACGACAGCGGATACCCGGGCACCAGAGGAGCTGCCAGAGCAGATGGCCCAGCAGGTAGCTCCCAGGGTGGATCAATATTGATAGGCCCGTGGGATGGAGGGCCCGATGGAAATGGAGTATCCCCCACTGGCGGAGGGGCTGGCGTTGGAACCGGCGTCGGTGGGGCCGTTGTCTGAGCCAATGGCGGAGCCGGGCATTGGGTCTGGCGCCTGTGGGGTCGCGTCAGATCCAGTTCCGTGGGAGGGGGATCTGATGGCGGAAAAGCATTCCGTGTCTCATCCGGGGATGGTGGTGAAAAATCCCCGGGGTCAGGCAGGGGCGACATGGGCTCCCCAGACAGCAGTGAAGGCTGCAGGGAACCTGGGATGACAGACGAGGGAGGGTCTGTCATAGGCTCTGACACCCGGCGCACATCGGAGGAGCCGACATGCGACTTAGGGGCAGGATCCCGGTGGATGCCAGAGGAGCCGGCGTCCGACTTAAGGGGTCCCTTGTTGGAGGCGGGCCAAGGATGGGAAGAGGCCCGGTCTGAGGGGGGACACTGCCGTGCGCCACCCCGAAGGGTCAGGCGTCTTAGCAGCCTTCTCCCGGCGGGCATCAGAGGAGCCAACATCCAGCTTATGGGAGGCACCCACGCCAGTAGGCCACAAGCCTGTGGCAGTACTGGGGGCAGAAGCCCCCTTTTGCCCGGAGGCACCTGAAGGGCCTGAACGCGAGCTCGACAGGCGGGCCGACGCCTCCTCCAAAGCCTTGGAGGCTGCCGTCGGAAGATCCCCCAGAGGGGACGTTACCTGAGCTGCGGCTCTGGCTGGAGTCGCAGAGGAGGAGGCCTTCTCCAGCTGCCTTTCTTTTTCCTGCTTCTTGTGTCCTTCTGGGGAGGTCGATGCCTGCCTAAGTTTCTTCAACTCCTTCTCCATTGCAGACATCTTCTTTTTAAGGAGATGGGCTTCCAAGGACTGCTGGCATCGTCTGCAGGTGGCCGCGTTAAAATGCAGGCAATGTGGGCACTTGTCAACCATGTGGTCGGGGTCCAAGCAAAAAAGGCAGAGGGAGTGATCGTCCTTGTGGTGCAGTTGGGCGCCGCACGAGTCGCACTGATTTTTTGAAGGGGACGACATAAACTGACGTTCACCTGATGAAAAGAACTCAAAATATCTATAACTTTCGGTAAAAAACAGACGTGGTAACAGGGCTGAGCTCACGAACTTTACTGTGAGGCTGCAGGCTGACGGTGGGAAAAGAACTGGAAGGCGGCGTCTGGGACAGCCCTTTTACTGCAGCGTCGTTTGACAGTCGGTCACCTAATGAGGGAGGTAACCGGGACCAGCTAGCTAGAAATTTTTCCATGGGGTCCTGCCGCCTGCCAACGTCAGTCCTATATGTAATTACCTACTGCAAGAGCCCTCTCGAAGTAAGATCTGAGGACCAAAAAGCAGCATCCCAATGGGACATGATGCTGATGCTGTAATGGGATATGAAGGTGTGTGCTCTACTCCAGGTAGCTGTCCTATCAATCCTTGGAAGCAGCCACCAAGGCATCAGTATGTCTAGTGGAATGAGCCCCAAGTTCTTTGGGAGGCTCCCTACCAGACAACCTATGTAATAGAGGTTAATGCAGGATGCAATCCACCTGGTAATCACCTGCTTTACTGTCAGGTGCAGCTTCGGCATATGTTGCAAACAACTGGCGAGCCTCACCCTGAACTCCAGCCATGCGCTCTTCATAATATGAAAGCACTCTACGTAGGTCCAAAGTATGCAGCCTTAAGTTGACATCCAAAGACAAGTCTTTAAATTTTCTGAGATGGGCAAAGTACTCCAGATCTAGCCTCACTAGTGAACTGTACAGGGGCACTATTAGCGATTTCTTCTTGCTATTCAAAAAAAGTCTTTTAACTGTACCGCAACAGGCCTTGTCACTTAAATACTGGCCTCGATTTGTACCAAAAGCCGTAAGAGAATCGGGAAAATAGCTTTTAAAGAGCACTTTTCATAATGGTTCAAAAAGTTACATCTTGTGGTCATTATATGCAGTACTAGACCCGAAAAGGTATGTGCATTTGTTATTTTTGGTCAAGGTTTACTCTGCCTTCCATAATTTGGATTTGTTTTTGAGCCCTGCTGCACTTGCCTTTGCTGTTCAACTACTGGCTCCTGATGACATCACTAGAGGGCAGAGGAGTGACTCGCACTGTGCACAGTGCAGTCACAGCAGTTTTGCAAAAGAATACCAACTCGTTGTACATGCTGTGTTCCCCCTTCCCCAAGACACCCTGTTAGCAATGCATTATGCCAAAATACAAATGCCTTGTCAGTATGTTTTTTGTAAAATTGACTTACTTCTGCCTCCAACACAACATGGGGATTGAGAGACGATAGAGTTGCTCTCAGCACCTTTCCCAGTCCTTCTGACTTTCATGCACACATTACCCCATTTTGTGAAAGACAGGACAGGAAACTTTTAAAAACAGGAGACAGAGTTTCAACTACTAGGAAAAGACATCCTATAAAAGAGCAATATTTTGTTAAGAGATTGAGATTTAAAGAACACCTTTCCCAGTCCTTTTGACTTTAATGCATAAATTACCCCTTCTTGCATCGATTCTGGAATTGCAATCCATTACTGTCCTCTGCAGTTAGTTTTTGCATTCTGAGCTGATGAAAACTGCAGGGTGTACCAGAGCTTCTATAGCAAGCCTGGTGTTGCTGTGGACCCAGGGCTGTACTGCTCACATTACTATACGGTAGACGAGTGACTCGCACACAAGTCAATTTTATAAAAAGTAATACTGACACGGCATTTGGATTTTGGTATAAAGCGTTGCTAAAGTGTCTTGGTGAAGGGGGAACTCTGTATGTACATTGAATACAGGCAGTTTTCCCTTACAAAACTGCTGTGACTGCACAGTTGTGAGTCACTCCTCTGTCCTATAGTGATATCAGTACAGCCTTGGGTCCACAGCAGCATCGGGCTTGCTACAGAAGCTCTGGTTACACCTCGCAGCTTTTAGCAGCTCAGAATGCAAACACTAACTGCAGAGGACAGTAATAAAATGCAATTCCAGAATCAATGCAAGAAGGGATCATTTATGCTAATAATTCCTTGTTACACCAATATTGTTTTACTCTCAGTACTGCACTGTATATTATTGCCATTACTGTTTTATTCTCAGTACTACATTGTATATTATAAGAAACTCTGTATATCTGTTTTCCATGGTAGACCCGGGGTACTTCCACTGCCCTCAGACTTTGTTGTATCCAATAGTGCTCACCCTGTTGTACATAATTTTCTACTCCGTTTTTTTTTTTGTTATACTGGCGTGGAGCTTTTGCAGAGCAGTTTCTGACTCAAAGGTTTGTAATTCCGATTCTTCTATAAATAAATAAATGCATGAAAGTCAAAAGGACTGGAATAAGTGCGGTTCAAAATGACGCTCCACAGACTTGCATGGGGCATGCCCCCATGCTGGTCATACAATTACATCACAAAACGTTGGAGCGCAGGAGCGGTACCAGAGATCAGAAAGTGAAAGGAATTGAGTGACTAGCCCCTCAGAGGCAAAATCCAATCTCTTCCCTTCCACAGGGGGCTAAACATAATGTTTTAAAAATGCAATAGAGAAACTCCCATTCAGGTAAGGGAGCCTCCTGTTTGTTCAAATTGCTTACTGAAAATTGCGAGAAAGGCGCGCTTGAAAGCATGGCAGGACAGGGTAAAGCAGGAGGTGCAAGTTGAGGGTAATGTCCATCTGATAATAAACACACAGAAACAAAGACTGGTAAAATTGTGGGACTCGTATATGACTATGTGCAGAACAATTCTGGAACACCTTCGATTCTACAGGGGACACCTCTCTTCAACGAGAGCTGGAAATGCCATCAAACCCAGTAAATATACGTTCCAAGCTGACAAAACTCATACAGCTCATTGCCATCAAGCTGGTTATAACAGGATACAGGAACAACACTGTACCTGGGATAGATGGCTCGCCATCTGAATTTTATATAGAGAATAATGGATGGGTAGCTAGTTATAACAAAGATTTTATACACCTCCCCAAGGGGTGGGATGCCACATAAACCTCGAAAGCGAAGCTCGAGGGATTTATGGAAGGTATCCCACCCTGAGGGGGTGTATAAAATCCGAGTTTTAACTAGTACCCATCTTTTATTTTTTTCGCCACAGCAATTACACAAAATAAATGTATCTGTCTATGGAGCTGAGCTGTCGACTGCTGGAAAGCTCAGACTTAAGCGCAGTAGGTAGGTGTCCATAAATGGAAGCAATGTTTATTTTGTTTGTTTTTAACTGCCATGACGAAGGTTTGCTGTGCAGAGAGGTTTTTTCTTTAAAAGAAAAAACTTACCACTGAGACGATTTCTGCCAGGGAACACTGCAGCACTGACGACTTCTGCCAGAGAACACTGCAGCACTGCGACGGACAGCGCAGAGAAGGGAAAGTTCACGGTAGGCGCATGCGCAGCAGTAGGGAAACCAGTCATGTGAATGTCGTTAAAACCAGCTGGTTATAGCGCTGGAATTACATCCCAGTTTCCCTATGGGAAAAACTATAACCAGTTATTACAAGATATTTATAAACATTTTGAGCCCAGCCTTGCAGACCCTACATACTCAGATTTTATGTCACAGGAAACCTTCCTCATTGCATCTCACAGGTGCTGTTGATTTATATATACATAAAAGGTGACAAGTAGAGACCTGTGAAATTATTTTCTTTTTTTATCATTTTAACTTTTCTGGAATTTCTTATTTCTTTTTATTCATTGAAAATTTAGATTTCTCATTATCATTTACATTCATAAAGTACCTCAAAATGACCTTCTACACTGGAAATCACATTCCTAGGATACTACACTGTATTACCCAGCATTATGCTATGGTCTGGAATGGTTTTGTGAATGAAACAATTCCGCTGTCGTTTCCTTGTGGACAGTCTCTGTGGTAACAACTGAGACGAAACAACAACTGCTGCAAGCATTTATTTAGTTTTTGCACCTCAAAAAGCAATTTTCATTTTATTCTTTTTACATGTTGAATTTCTTATTTCTTTTTATACCATGAATTTCTTAGTTTTTGTTATACCTCAAATTTGTTATTTCTTATATAAGAAAAACACGGGTCTCAAGTAATAAGTCCTTGTTGCTAAATTGGAGGCTCCTCTTTCTTATGAATACAGACCAAAAATATCATTAAGCAGATTATCTGTGGTCTCTCTCCACTTCTTATATCACTTTCCAAAACCCATGCAATACCTGGTAGATGAACACAAGAAAAGCTACTGTTCATAGGAGAACTTCTGGAAAGGGGTCAAGGGTTTGATTTATGGTTTTATGTTAATACTAGACCAGGAAAAAAGCTTCCGACTAGGTTACCCATGAATTTCTGTTTATTGTGTTAAACATTTATGGCACACCAGAAGTTTTCATATATGGGTCAACATTCTACACAAAAACGTAAAACTTAACATACATAAATTCCTGGATGGGACTCCCCACCACAGTATGTTAGGATGTAAAGCAAGGTTGCTCCTTAAGCCCCACACTGAATATTTTTACCTAGACACCTTAATTTGACTTCTACAGCAGAACCACTTAGTGCATGGCATACGAATTACCCCAGATACAGGGGAAATGCAAACTCTAGCATATGCTGATTATCTGTGTACTGTCCTGACCTAAACTACCAAGAATCAGAATCAGACACGCAAAACATACTAAAATTTGTCACCAGCAGCAGGATCCCGCATCAATTTCAGTAAAAGTCTGGCTAGCCAAATTGGGCAACCTCATATGGCTAGGAATGTCTCATATACTGCTAGTGTACAAATAGTTATGGAACCAATAAAAATCTTGGGTTTAATTTCTAGTCACTGAAATGCAGCCCTGATATATTGGCATGATTGCCTCTGTGTGGCAAAGAATAAACGGACACTCTGGAAATGCAGAATTTTGTTTAACTTAAACTGTGTGTTTCTGCTAAAATAGTATTACTTCTCCTTTTCTTCATTTGTGCCACACCTTCCCCATGCCCGCCCAAGGATAGAATAAGGACAGAATTATGCGCAGTATAAGCCAATACGACATACCTGCCTATATTAGGTCGGCTTGTATAAAAATTAAAAATGGGAACCCGACCCTGACAGATGTGGGTGTTGAGTCTAAGTAAATATTATACTCCACTATAATGGAGAAAAACTTCTCTCTGCTTTGAAGTTTATGTCCAGAAAATGGGATCACTGAAGTCACTAACCAACTTATTAACCCTCAAATTCCATGCTGTATGCAGAATATTATTTATTTGGTTAGGCGTACATGGAAAATGGCAGTCAGAGACTCACTGAAACAGAACCATAAGAGTCTGAGACAAAGTGTGCCCTTGAATGGAATGCTCTGGTATCTTGGGAGCCTGACAACATTTTTATTTGAATGCCCTTATAGCAAAGCATTTTGGGAACCAATCAGTTAAAACTGCAAAAAAAAAAAAAACTTGTTTTGGCTAGCCGACTATCAACACAGCAGTCCTTGGCATCTGCGGGGTTTCCCTAAATGCACCTTACAACTTTGCTTTGCTATATGTGAATACTAGCTGTGACTAGCCAGGTGCATCCTTACCATACAACAGAAACACTGCCCTCTATGGGTAACAGTGAGTATGGTGACTGAAGGTTTAAAGAAGGTGTATTATATAAAACAATCTGAGTTTGCAAATAGCACAACACTGATTGGATTTTGATTCCACAGGACACGGTGCATAGAATTCTTCCATCACTTACTCAGAGCTGCCTTACTTGCTCCTTTTTATGTTTGCTTGCACGCATGTGCAAGAAACGTAGTGCCATCATCTGAGTTTTTCAGAGGTGTGTCAGCAACTTCCAATTCAGTCAGTGTGTTTGCAGGCGTGGTCACAGTTCTCCAGTCCCTGCTGGAGCTGTCTATGACAGCAGTTGAAAATGCAGTGGCATACAGTTGAAAGGGAGAGCTACGCTTCAGTGAGCAGCCCCCCCCACACACACACACAGATCAACTGTGTCAGTTGTCTGATAGGATGGTGTAGTCTTGTCTAGCTTAGAGAGACAAGCCACACATCATTACTTTAATATACTATTCCCTGCCAAAGCAGGACCACCAAAATGCATAGGTACCTAACAGTCCTTACACACGCCGGCTCTCCAAAGCACACCTTCATGGATTGCATGGGTTCTAATCCTCCAGAAAAAAAATACCTCAGCATTCGATATGAAAACTCAGACTTTGTTGTATGTGTAATTTCAAGCGTTTTCTCTTACTAGACTCTGTCAATGTGAACTCCCTGCTGCTAAAACCTATGCAAACGAACTTGAGCGTACTGTACTACCTGCACCTGCAGCTGAAGCAAAGAACAGCCAAAATGCACAAAGGAGAACATACTGCTATGCATTTCAGCAGCAGCCAGTGGCCGAGGTTTTCATGACTGAAGCACTTTAATGCGCCTTTTAGTGCTGTCATATACACACCCCTGTGTGGTAATTCACTAAACTGCACACTTAGTCTGGGAATGCAGCTTCAAAATATTTTTTTTTTCTCTGACTGGCATTTAGATAGAATCACACAGCTCTTTCTCAAATCAGATGCTCAATGAAGTCACATTACCTTGTGACCCTAAACATCTTAGGGTTGGACATGTGCCCTAACAAAATAGCGAAAACCAGATATAGAAAAAGAAAACAAATTCAACTGTAGCTCACAATCGAATCCACCCTTTTCTCCGGCGAATCTGAAGCCGCCTAACAGCCCACCCCTGGGTACTCATGCAGTCCCTCCACCCGCACAACATATGGCCGACGGGGGTGCTGTTGCATTTTATTTCATAATTTCCTGATCCTGTTGCTGCCACCATACTGATACAGTAATTCTTTTTATGGCTTGAAAACTGCTTGACATTAGCTGAATAATAAATGGAATCCCTGTTTGACGCTGTGGTGCAGAATATGGTGGTTCTCAAATTTTAAGCCAAGTATTACATGCAGATATGTTGTTATTGACTCATGTCACTTACCATTTTATACATCTATTGATTTTTTCAATTCACTTTTGCTGACAAATGTTGATCGTAGGGATTCTGGTGTCACAATTCAGTTCAGCGACGTGTAACATCTTAGTGCAGATGCTAAGTAACTGTTTTAAAATGCTGAAAAAGTTAACAGCCATGAAAATGCATGAACTTCTTTCTTCAGTGTCTGGAGCTGTAGTGGTGTTATTGGCAAGTGCATGTCCCTTTGCTCCAGATCTATCAGTGAGATGTCTATCCTGTGCAATGGACAGTGGCTGAATGTTATCAGCTGACAGTTTTCATTTCATTACCAACCGATAAATATTCGGGGCTTTGCAAATGCAACTTTGCTGGTAGCACAGATTCATGCCCCCAAGTGTCTGTCATCAGTTAGTGGTTATATCTTAACCGATGATCACAAAAAGTATGAAAAACATTTGCCGCTGAGTAATGTAAATGCCAATCCACCTAAGCACCTTTAGGCTGCAAATAGAATTTGAATGTATAGGGATTCTGTACCAGTGTATCACTCCGCGGCACAGCAATGGTTAATAAGTTTAAGCACATTCTCAGGACATTGTTTCACTTGCCCCTTCCCCCACTACGATCCTGGTCACCTGAAATAAACCTGACATTTTAGTATCTGTTTTACATCTTGGCTCAGTTAGGCAATCAGCGCTGTAAGAACATAAATGGACATATAAATGGGGACTATAAGAACATGCCGTGGGTGCTTGTGCCTTAGTCCAGCTGTGCAACATCAGCCTGAAGCTCAGGTAGGGCTTACTGTTTACCACTTTGTTCAGCTCCCCATGTACCTGTACCATTTCACATCCTCCCTTGCCTTAGTCCAGCTGTGCTACATCAGCCTGAAGCTCTGGTAGGACTTACTGTCTACCACTTTGTTCCCCCCCCATGTATCGCTGTGCTACATCGGCCTGAAGCTCTGGTAGGGCTTACTGCCTACCACTTTGTTCACCCCCCCATGTACCTGCACCATTTCACACTCTCACTTGATCTACAGTGAGTGGATCCCTCATTCACATGTCACATATGCATGCACAAAAAAAAAAATGGTCTTCAAAACTTAAGATACATTTATTATGTCTGTTATGTTTGCTTGCACGCATGTGCAAGAAACATAGTGCCATCATCCGAGATTTCAGAGGTGTGTCACCCCCTCTTCCAATTCAGTCAGTGTGTTGGCAAGCGCAGCCCCTGTAAGTCAATGCATGCTGGAACTGTCTATGACAAGCTCCAAAATGCAGTGGCATACAGTTCAAAGGGGGAGCTATGCTTCAGTGAGCAGTGATAAGATATCGCTTGCTCACGTTCGGCTCTCCCACACACACACACGCACGCAGTCGCGCCCATCCACACACACTGTATAGCCAATGGGGTGCCCAACCCTCCGGCTCCACTGTCCTCAACCCCCGAGTTCTGGGTGCCATGCTGGGAGCCCACTCCAGCGTGGCAATCAATGCTTTAGTGATGGGGTGCCAACTTCGTCGGCTGGGCTACAACCGTCCTTGTGCCTTCGCTGGAGGCCACCCCAGCGTAGCAAACATCCAGCGTCGTCATTGGAAACAAAAGAACACCTGTAAAGAAAAATAGTCCCACGTGAGTCTACCTGGCCCCTCCCACAACCCGCACTCCACCCACTGCGCAGCACCCTGCCTCCCCACACCCCCTCACCTCATACTTACCTCGGACCTCGCGACGATTTTGGTGGACTGGGAACACGCCTGCACTCTTCAAAGCCGACCACGAACTGAGGAAATACCGGTAAGCTGTATAATGGGCTAGATAGGGGGTTTTCAACTTTGTTGCATATCTCAGGCATTTGTTGAAATTTTTGCACCACATTTTCACATGGGGTTTTTGTGACCCCTTCTCATGAATGATGTCACTGTCATGGCATTATTCGGGCCCGAAGGGTGATTTCGCAGTCACTGCACGAAATCACCTTTCGGGACTGATTAATGAAATGACACTGCCAGTGTTCATAAGGTGGGCAATCAGAAGCCTATTTTGAAAATTTGGTGGAAAATTTTCAAAAAACGACTGTTTTACGAGCGTGCGTTGTGCAGTTCCTACGCACACTCTTAAGTTTGCAAATTTTCAATATTTTCACTCCAGATTTTCAACATTGCCATTTTACCACACCTTCTTATAAGCAGTACAACTGTCATTTTTCACATCTCACCCAAAACATGTTTCCGCCCATGTAGCGCACAATGGCGCGGTCAGTGGCTACAAATCAATGTACGACAATTAATAAAATCACAGTGACACTGTTCATGAGCAGAGGCCTTAAAATGGCTATGTTGAAAATTTGGTGAAAAATTCCAAAAATGACTGTTTTATGAGCGTGCGTTGTGCAGTTCCTATGTACGCTCATAAGTTCACGAATTTTCAATATTTACACTCCAGATTTTCAACACTGCCATTTTACCACACCTCCTTATGAGCAGTACAGCTGTCATTTTTCACATCTTGCCCCAAATGTGTTTCCGCTCATGTAGCGCACAATGGCGCAGTCGATGTGCGAAATCAATATATGGGACACATTAAGAAAATCACAGTGACACTGTTCATGAGCAGAGGCCTTAAAATGGCTATGTTGAAAATTTGGAGAAAACATTCATAAAAATTACTGTTTTACGAGCGTGCATTGCGCAGTTCCTATGCATGTTCATAAGCTTGCAAATTTAATATTTTCACTCCAGATTTTTAACATTGCCATTTTACCACACCTCCTTATGAGCAGTACAGCTGTCATTTTTCATGTGCCGCCCAAAATGTGTTTTCGCACATGTAGCGCACAATGGTGTTGTTGGTGTGCGAAGGCAATGTTTGGGACAGATTAAGAAAATCACAGTTACACTGTTCATGAGCTGAGGTCTTAAAATGGCTGTGTTGAAAATTTGGTGACAAAAGTCCATAAAATGATTGTGTTACGAGTGAGCATTGCGCAGTTTCCATGCACCCTCGTAAGTTCATGACTTTGTAATATTTTAAGTCCAGATTTTCACCAGTGGCATTTTTCCACACTTCCTTATGAACAGTACAGCTGTCATTTTTCACAACATGGCCGAAGTGTATTTTCACACTTTCAGCGCAGAGATGCGTGGTTGCTGTGGGAAATTATTGTTCGGGACAGATAAAGAAAATCACAGTGACACTGTTCATGATCGGAGGCACCAAAATGCCTGAGTTGACAATCTGTTGTAAAAAAATCCCCAACCTAATTATATTACGGGTGTGCGTTGCACAGTTTCTATGTACGCTCATGACTTCACCATTTTTTTTAATATTTTTACTGCAGATTTGCAACATTGCCATTTTTTACACCTTCCATGAACAGTACAGCTGTCATTTTTACATCCTGTTCGGATGTTTTTGCACCTGTGGTGCTAAATGCCGTAGTCGCTGTGCATAAGCAGCTTTCGGCTAAGAAACTGATATTCCCTGTTCATGAGGTGGGGTCACAAAAAAACCATGTTGAACATTTGGAGTGAAAATACCAACGAATGCCTGAGGTATTAGGGTTTCCAACCATAACGTCCAACCCTGTAGAGAATGACAGGCATCAGGGGTGTGACTTTGGATTTTTGCCTGTAATGCTCATACCATTACACACCCTGCAGCCAGTGAGAGGCATCGAGGTATGCCTTGGACTCTTCTGCCCCAAAGTTCACCCCATTCTCCTATATCACACCCATCTCACTGTATTTCCTAATGGAATGGGGTGCGATAAGACCAAAACCCCAAGGAACACCGTGACATTCTGCCAGCCTGCAGGTGGGGTGTACTGAAATGGCATGGTCGTTATGCCTGACGACCCAAAGGCACACCCCAATGCCTGTCACCTCTGCAGGGTGGTGGTGGGGTTGGCTTCAGTTCAATACTTCACTGCCATTACTATTATGCAGCTCTTTAACTTCTACACTACCACTGCCAATGCCAGCAAGCAAACATTCAGTATTGACAAATGCTTGTTCCTTTTGGATAGCTGTGTTATTTTTCCTTACTGAGAACTGTACTAATAAGCATTAAGCAACGAAGAAGGTGGCATCTAATGGGGAATTAATGCATGGTTGGGGGGGTTGTGG
The DNA here is from genome assembly GCA_016271365.2 of Neoceratodus forsteri. Classification (NCBI taxonomy): domain Eukaryota; kingdom Metazoa; phylum Chordata; order Ceratodontiformes; family Ceratodontidae; genus Neoceratodus; species Neoceratodus forsteri. The sequence continues at coordinate 1,569,331 of JADMNL010000031.1, forward strand.
CACGAGGCCGCAGACTGAGTGCCTACAACAGCCCAACCATGCATTAATTCCCCATTAGATGCCACCTTTGGAGTGGCCTAATGCTTTTATAACATGGCTTTCAGGAGAAGGTGTTTATTATAATGTTCTTTTGATATTATCAATACAATCATACAGACATTTTCCACTGTTTCAATTTCTCTCCTGCACTTGCTGAACATTTCAGAGACTATGCTTTATATGCTGATGTTGTGAACCTAATAAAGTATAACTGTCAAGAAACTATATCTGAACATTTCTGTCTGACATTTACTGACATCTGTGCAGCTATTACTGTGATGTGCGCCATGGGAGGTCGCATGTATGGTCATTTACCCGTTACATTCTGTGAGCGTCCATCTGTTTTGTATACTGCATCGCCTCCTGTGTGCGTCTACTGTGTCGGTCCAGATGGATTACCTCCTCTTTCGTATGGCTCGTGCTGCTCGTTTTCTGCAGCATTTCCAGGTGTCATGGATCTCCTGTGTCCCTTCCCAACATGAGTTGTTCCCGTTTGCTATTTCATCTCCTGTCAGCATGCACACTATGCAAGATTTTGCCTTGCACTCTGTTACCGTCAGTTGCAGTCCGGACATGTCTCGTTGGTTGCTCCATTCTGGTGTTGCATGTCACACCTACTTCCACCTAAGGATTCCTACCGAGTCACGCTCAGTGATACGCAGAGGCAGTCATCTCCTTTTTGGTGGGTGCGTGGGATACAGCTTTGGCGCCTCTCTCCTGCACTGCTTTTCTTCATGTGTGGCTCGCTATGGTACTTCACTTTGGACATGGCATTATTGCCAAATTAATGCAATGTCCAAAGTATACCGTGTGATGCTTTCTGACCAATTGTTTCTCTTTATTTAGTCTTTTTAAACTTCACCATGTTACAATGATGACTATTATATGGATCTATAAACTCCTAGGTGCATGTAAGTGATAACTGGATATGAAGTATTAACGGTGATTATAAGTATGTACTCTTTTGTTTTTTTTTTATTTTCATCTTTATCCCTCCTTACTGCCTCCGGTGCCCCCTCCTTTCGTCCGCTCATGTCCCCCGGTACCTACCTTAGGGATCTGCCCCTAGAGTGCCCATCCTCTTCTCCTTGCACATTGGGGTCTGTCCTGTAGGTGGTCCGGTTGGACTTAGGGTGGACTTCATCTAGGGCTGCCGGAGGGTATTTCCTGGTTTTCTCCCCTGACGTCCCCACTCCCCCAGGATGCCTTGCGTTAGGGACGTATGTCCCCGAGTGGTAGCGTGCTTACGCACGCAGACCCTCATGTGCCGAGACGTCCCCCCTCCCCGGCTCCGACAGGCAAAGCCGCCTCCACCCCTTCCCTCTGCCGGTGCTTCCACCGGCTATGGAAGGAATGCAGAGCGCAATGCGCCCTTGGTAACTCCACCCTGAGGGAGGAGAGCATCCGTTGGGACGCTCGATCCTCCCTCTCGCCGCCGACCCCTCGCCACCCAAGTCCGCTCCTTCAACCCGGTCGCCGCGCAGCACGATAAGTATGTACTTGAATGCACTTTTTTCCCTGCATGATTCTTGTTAATTTCCCATAACTCTTTTTTAAGAAGTGCCATGTGATCTTTTAAGAAGAGGGCAGCTATAAGGGTCGACCCTTGTAGCACTCTCTGGTGACACCTCTCTCTCTCTCCCCAATTTTGACCCCGTAGACCACCATCCTCTCGGCCTCTCCTCCTTCCAATTTCCTGCCCACCTTACTAGCTGTTCCAAGACCTAGGTCCCCTAGCTTCTCCAGTAGTCTCCTGTATGGCACTGAGTCAAATGCCTTTCTGAAGCTGAAGGACAGTAAGTCTGCTTGGTTGGGCTGACATGACGGCCCCACTACAAACCCGTGCTTTTTACTGTCCTGGAGTCCAACTACTTTCCTTAGGTCACTGTGTTCTCCTTGATTATTGTCTGCATCAACTGTCCTACAACAGAGACAGGCCTGCAGGTACTTGGATCCTCCCTGTTTTCACCTTCATGGAGCAGGACTCGTGCAAACAACTCCCTTCACACCAGGACTTGTGCAACATTCCCATTCTGAGACGCATTAAAAAACATGCCGATTTGTCCTCAGTTTGGGCACAAATTATAAAGAAAGCGGATTTTAACATTTTGTGAAACAGAATTGTCCCTTTCTGAAACTGGAAAATCATTGGACCTACTCTTCCCTCCAACCCCCTCCACCACCACCACCACTTGCCCAACTACACACACTTGCTATGCCTTCCAGTTCCTCCTTTTGCTGTTTACAGTTACCCAGGTACAGACTTTTTTTGTTTTGTTTTTTAAACTCATACTTTTAATGTATAAACATTTCTGTTCTACTACCAGATACAAGGGTAAACAATGCAGGTGACTGGACACTTCTTATGGGACCCGCACTAATATACTGGCACAACAGCCTTCAGGATTACACAAAGCCTTTCTTTAGGTGGTGAGGATCACATAAAAAGCATACTGTGTAACAGCTAAAACTGAACAACAGGACAAGGAACACCGAGGTTTTTGTAATAGACTTTTAAAATGCAGTATTTATAGTAGTTTAAAAATATTAATTTCCAGGCAGCAAAAAATGTTCCTTACAGCAAGTAACTTCTGAAATTAAGATCTGAAAGTCAAGCTTACCTCCAGATGTGTTGTACCGACGAGCACTGTGCTCCTGGCCCATGGTGTCTCCGTAATGCTGTTCTGTATCAGAAATGAAACCAAAATGCACTTCAGTAACAATGCTTTGCATTCCCCATCAGTTAATGAGGTGAACAGTTACTGATAAATAACCAAATAACACAGGGGTTTGAGTTTTAGCAAAACTCAATTACTACCGACCAAGCAGTCCCCTGCAGTACAGTACAAATATATGGTCAGGTCTTATTCTGTACAGAAATCAGTGGTTGCTCAAAGGTTATTGTTCATGTTCTAAAAGATGTTGTGCAATAAAAGTTGTCGTACACGTTCAATCATTACAGCACCGGTGTTCCCCCTTGCGCCAACTCACAATGCTTTCATTCACTCGACCACAACTGCTCCATAAAAAGGCAAGGGTTTCACAAAAGCAAATGTGTGTGGACTAAAAGAAACAAACCACTTATCAGTGCCAGTAACGGATTTATTTTTGGCAGTTAAAGTTGCCAGAAGACAGAGGTTTACTAACGGTCCCAGTTCACTGCCATGATGTGGTTCTGTATTTTATAAAAATACTTCGGCTCTGGCTGTCTGTGAGGGAGTGTGGACCAGTGGCTGGACAGTGCTTTTAAAACTTTTAATCTTCTACTGACCTCTTGACACCACATATGTAGCACACTAAAATACAGTATAAGGCAGGCAACAGTTCGTACTAAGGATTGGTACGGAGCAAGAAGGCAGGAAATGCCCATGAATACCAGATAGTAGAATAACTTTCATTTTTTTTTAATTCAACCTTACTGTTACTCAATTACTTCAATGGGTAATTTATTCCAGGGGCCGATCACTCTTAGGGTGAAAAAATACTTTCAATGATGTTGTTGAAAATGTTGACTTAACCTAGTATTGGTATTATGGGTCTGATCTTTAAACTGGAGATCTAGTTCCGCCATGAGGAATGGATCATTTATTACATCAAATAATAAGAGTAAATCACCTCAATCTACGGGTTTGTAGACATTACATTTAAAATCCGTAGTCTGTCATCACATGACATCGCAAAAACCATAAATGTGCTAAGTGAAATTGCATTGAACCCTTTCAAGCTGTTGGCAACTGTTTTTTTTTTTTTTTATAGATACACTAAAGTTGAGATGCATATTCCAAATGAGGTTGTACATAAGATCGAAATAAGGGCATTAAAACTGTTTAATCCCTTGATTGGATATTGTGATGGATGAACCAAATGATTTCATTTTATTTGCTAAGAGACTCAAACATGTTTGGTGTTGTCAAAAATAAAAACACCCAAATGTTTCTCTTTGGTAGTGGGAATGAGAGTTGAACCATTTAACATATAAGGTGTCCGTGGATTATGTCTACCCAAATATATCATTTTACATTTATTAATCAGTTTAACGTCATCCCCCATTTTTTACCCAACTAGAGATTTTGTCGAGGTCATTTTGCAAGATTGCAGTTTGATCTGGGCTGGAGCCGACACTACCTAGTTTTAGATCATCTGCATATTTTACGTTAAATTACTCTACGTTAGGTTAAATCAGAAAGGAAAATTTGAAATAGATTAGGACCCAATACAGAACCCTGAGGCACCCTGCTAGTCATATCACCGAAATCCGATAGTTGGTCACTGATGGAAACGCGCTGCGTACGCTGGGATAACCGTTAATGATCCACGCGATGATGCTTTTATGAGCTGCTAATTTAGATATTTTATTCAGACCCGGTGTGGCATGATGTCAAAAGCCTTACTGAAGTTCTCCCATACACTTTACTCAAAGTCAGTCCCAGTTTGAAGGGCTTTAATGTTCTGCACTACAAAAAGGTTAAAACCATATACTACAATTAATAAAATATGGGTGACCACACACAACTCCTCATGTTTCCCTCTTGGGAGTGGCTGAACAGCACGGAGCTCTCGAGTTTCACTCTCAAGGTCCATAAGAGGTCATCTCAAACCCACAAAGGAAACCTGGCCTTATTGTGTATGGTCACGCATACATACATACATACCTGTGGGCTAAATTAAAATAATGTGTTAGGGAGGTTTATATATTTAGACGGTTTAGTTTAATTTCATTTAGTTGTCTTATTTTAATTTTAATTTGGAGTGGGTATAAATTATTTAGTTGTGGGAAGTGTGAGGGAAGTTTAGGATAGGTGGTGATCTTTGGGATTTTATATAATATTTACGGTGTTGTAAACTGAGCAGCTAGATGTGCCTGCTTGCCCCTCCTGTCCTGTGCTATTTGGCCTCTGTTCTCTTCCCCCCCAGCCTGCTCTTGTCAATCAGCGCTGCTGGGTGTTGGGGATTGCTCATGGGGGGGAGTCGGGTTGGGGGGGTTGCGGACAGCGGAGTGAGCGGGGCCTTCCCATAGGGGTGGTTAGGCCCAGAAGACGCCCTGGGGTGAAATGGTATCTAGAACGTGGTGATTCTGTTCTGGTTCCCATACCCAAGGGCACCTCCAGTTTGGGAGGGCAAGTGGTTGGGACAACTCGCCAACCTCGTCCAACTTGGGCGCTGTTATGCAATGCCAGATCTGTCTGCAACAAGACTGGTCTTATTTCAGACTTTGTTGCTAGGGCAGATCTGGTTTGCATTACCGAAACCTGGTTGGATGGGAATGTGGCCCCTTTTTTAGAGGCCGCTGTTCCCACCGGGTACTCGGTTATACATCGCCCGAGACTGGACCGTGGAGGGGGTCTGTTTCAAGACCGAATTGGGCCTAACTGGTGTACCAGTTGAGGAGGACAGGTCATTTTAGTGTACTGTGGTAGCTGGTGTTGGGTGCAGGATCACCCTCATCTACTGTCCACCAGGTGATGAGAAACTATTCCTGCAGGAAATAGCAGATTTCGCCGCCGACATGGCTTTGGAGTTGCCCAGACTGATGGTTCTGGGCGACTTCAATGCTGGGTTGATGACGAATCTTCGCTCTTTGGTCAACATTTCCTCCAGGTGATGACATCTCTGGGCCTTACACAGGTTGTTTCCTCAGCTACACACAAGGGAGGTCACTCTCTTAACCTGGTCTTCCTCCTGGAGATTGAGGCCTCCGATTTAGTGGTGGAACCAGTCAGTTGGTCTGATCATTACTCAGTTGGGTTCAATTTTGAGGCCCCCCGGGTAGGTCGGCCCCTGTGGAGTTGGTCAGGTACCGCCCTTTGTGGGACATGGTCCCTGAAAACCTGATGGCGATTATTGACCTCTTGTTGTTGGACGAGTATTGCACTGATCCTGAGCAGCTGGTAGTGGCCTATAATGAGGCCATATCGGCAGCCCTCTATCAGATTGCTTCTGTCCGTGTTCGCCCCCTTCCGCGTCACCCTGGAGCCCCATGGTTTGATGGAGCTCAGAGAGTTGCAGAAATTGGGGCATAGGTTAGAGCATCGTCTGACCACCGTATTTTGCTAGAGCATTATAAACTCTACCAAACAGAAATTTCCCATAAGAAGGCAGAATTCCTGCACAGGGAAATTTCTGTCACACGGAATCGACCGGCTCAACTCTTCAGAAATGTTGACAGACTGTGCAACCCAGCCCATCAGCAGCTCCGTCGAGTTTTTACACAAACTGATTGTGATGAGATCGCTCACTTTTTAGCGAATAAGGTTGACGACATCAGGAGGGAGTGCCACCAACTTCACTTTAAGGGGATTGCTGTTGATCAGTGCCCTGTCGCACAGCCCGGAGTTTCCTGGAGTACCTCTGACCTACTAGATTTCGTAGACATTATGAGGATTATCCAGGAGATGAGTCCCATGTGCTGTAGTTTAGACCCAGGCCCTACTTCCCTGATTTTGGGTTGTAGTGAGATCATCGGCCTGGTCTTAGCTGGGATTTCCGGGGCTCTTTAGATATGGGTGAGTTCCCTAGCTCCCTGAAGGAGGGGGTGGTGATCCCCCTTCTGAAAAAAAGCTTCTTCAGACCCAGAGAACCTAGCAAACTACAGGCCTACTGTATCTCTAACCTCCCTTTCGTGGGGAAGGTTATTGACAAAGTTGTGGCTGCTCAAATGGATAACCATTTAACCATCCATAATTTATATGAACCTCTCCAATCTGGTTTTCCTAAGAGGCATAGTACTGAGACTGCTCTGGTTCGGGTGCTCAATGATCTCCTGATGGCGAGAGAGCGGAGACCGTTCTATCTTGGTTCTCCTGGATCTATCATCAGCTTTTGATACTGTGGATCATGGGGTTCTACTCAAATGCCCGAGGTTCATCTGTGGGCTGTTGGGCACAGTCCTCAGATGGTTTTTCATCTTCCTTGCAGGGAGAACGCAGAGAGTGGTCTTGGGTTCATTTTCATCCGGGGCCTTCTCTCTGCCATGCGGGGTACCTCAGGGTTCGGTGCTGTCTCCCATGTTATTCACAGTATATATGCTAACCCTCAGAGACATTGTAAGACAGTATGAGCTGAGGTTTCACTGCTATGCTGATGATACTCAGCTCTACCTGTCTTTTGTGCCTAACGAGGTTGGTGCTATCTCGATACTGAACAAGTGCCTCGTAGAAATCTAAGATTGGATGAATTCCAGTGGTCTAAAGTTGAACCCAGGAAAGACTGAGACTTTGGTCGTGGACCCGGGTCATAGGGTAGAGGGACTGAGGACTGTGCTCCCTTCCAGTTTAGTCCTGGGAGAGGACCAGATTCTCACCTCCAAATGGGTGCGTAACCAGGGAGTGGAGCTTGACGTTAGTCCAACACTTCGACATCAGGTATCGGCAGTCATCAAGCTGGCCTTTTTCCATCTTGGGAACATTGCCAGGATTAGGCACCTTGTCCCATCCAGTGACCTGCCTGTTTTGGTCCATGCCTTTGTGACATCGCACCTTGATTACTTTAACTCCCTTTATCTAGGGCTTCCTGGGGTTGATATCCACTGCTTGCAGCTACTGCAGAACACGGCAGCACGTCTGTTGACTGGGGCATCTAGAAGATCTCATATCACCCCTGTGCTGCACGCTCTGCACTGGCTGCCAATACAGTGGCGGATCACCTTTAAGGTAGGTCTTTTGACCTACAAAGCCCTACAGGAATTGGGTCCCGATGACTTGAAAGAGCTCCTGCTTCCTCACACCCCTCTGCGACAGCTCCGCTCAGCTGACGAGGGGTTGCTGGAGATTCTGCGGGTTAACTTGAAGTCATCTGGCACACGTGCCTTTGGATTTGCAGCACCTACCCTCTGGAATTCTCTGCTCCATCAGCTCCAGGAGTGCAGGATGCTGGGGAGTTTTAAGCAGGCACTAAAGATTTTTACGGGGAAAGGTGTTTCCTGTTTTATCTTGATTTTATATTATATGTATCTGAATATGTGTTCTGTTTGTACTAATATCGTACAGCGCTTTGAAACACTGAAATGCACTTAAATTTTATTATTCCTTATAGCTGAAATACCCAACATACTTTAAATACCATATATATTCGTGTATAAGTTGAGTTTTTAGTTCTAAAAATCGGCACTGAAGAAAGGGGACTTGTCTTATAATGTGAGGCTGACTAATACGCGGAGGTTCTGTTGCTGTCCGAGAGCTCAAAAAGCAGCTATCTACTTGTTTTTATTAGTACCAATAATTTAAATTCAGTTGTACTCACTGATTAATAAACTAAATTTCTACACCTGTTTTTGTTTATTCTACAGTCTGTTGTCCTGTCTGTACTGTGCCCCTGAGCTGAATGCAATGTGATGTATTTTTTTGTTTGATCTCCAATGTGCTGTGAAGCCTGATTCCTCACCCATATTATTAAATTTCAGCTTTTCACTCTTGTATAGCATCCCCATCCCTGAGCACCCATATCTGTAAATTTAATCTCTTCCCTGGTGAGTAGCGGACCCCACCGCAGCAGGTACCGCCCCACCACCCTGCCCCCCGAGCCAGCGACCAGCAATGCCCTACTTTCTCAACCACGGCCGGATGCCAAACTGAGCTCTCAGTCAGAGAGTATATTATAACGTCTAGTTGCACAGTACTTGCTCACTGAGAACTCAGTTGGCGGTCAGTCATAGAGGAGAGTGGAGAGCTGTGCTGGTCATCAGCTCAGGTGGGGAAAGGGATGGGGTAGTGGCATGCTCCACCTGCGGGGGTGGGAAGGGGATGGGGTAGGCATGCCACCTGCGGGGGTGGGAAGGGGGATGGGTAGTGGCATGCCACCTGCGGGGGTGGAAGGGGATGGGTAGGGCATGCCACCTGCGGGGTGGGAAGGGGGATGGGGTAGTGGCATGCCACCTGCGGGGGTGGGAAGGGGGGATGGGGTAGTGGCATGCCACCTGCAGGGGTGGGGGTTTCTGCCAGACACCAGAGAATACTTGAAATTTAAAAATAGAGCAATTGAGGATAGGGAGTGGATCTGCTAGACACCAGAGAACAGCTGACATTTATAAATATGAGCAATTGGGGATGGGGGATCCACTAGACACTAGGAAAGCAGTCAGATTTACTGTAACAGTATGGACAATGACTCTAGCTTCACAGTGCATCAGAGATCAAACAAAAAAATGCATGTCTTTGCATTCAACTCGGGAACACAGTACAGACTGCAGAATGGAGGCAGTATAACACTGTGATTTAAAGCTCTGAGCTGCGAAACTTGAGACCTGTATTTGAATCCCACAGCCCCCACTTGCATACTGTGCAACCCTGAGCAAGTCACTTAACTTCTTTCTGCTCCCAAGTCGCACCTGGAAACAAGCTCCGGCTTAGTGTGCCTTTCCTGGTTAAACAATCCCCCCTTTCCCAGAATGAACAACATAAATAACGGTTATTGAAACACAACTCCATTTAAATTGATAATGGAAACAAGTAGGTATCTGGGTAGGATGCTGATGTAGAGCAGTTCAAAGGAATCCAAGGTGGTGCTGAGATAGCGCTAAAACAAAAAACGACTTGAAGCTGCTTTTACGGATAAATGCACTCCTAATGGGGAGGGGTCAACCGATACACAATGCCTATCTTTAAATCTACTAAAATTCACAGAGAAAGGGGTGGGGGATTGACTTACATGTGATGTTGACTTATACACGCATATATACAGTACAGGATCTTTGAAATGCAAAACATTTTTTTAATATTGGAGCCATCTACAAAAATGCATTAATAAACAATCTTACATAAAAAACACTGACTCATACAGATAAAGTCTGTATGATCAAGTCTGGAGACCTGGGTTTCAATCCCACAGCCTCCACTTGCGTACTGTGTGACCCTGAACAAGTTATTTAACTTCCCTGTGCTCCCAGGTCACACCCGTAAACAAGCTTTCAGCTTAGTGTGTCTCACCTGGTTAAAACAATTGGGAAAAAAGTGCATACAAATTAAAAGCATTATCACAATCTCAGCTCCTAATGATTTCTGGTCACTACCTACAATATAATTAAGTTAACGCAGAAGGGAAGGGGCTTCCCAAGGAACAGACTGCAACCAGATCAAATTATTTTACAATCATGCCTGACCAACAAGGAATAAAATGGGTAGGTAGAAAGTTGATGTATGATTGGTCAAAAGGCATCATGTGACTGTGCATTGATGCAGTCCAACACATGATCATCCTTGCCCCTAGCCCGATCACATATTAATACACCATCAAACAAAAAGAAAACGGACCGTCAGACATTTCCTTGTGCTTGTTACAGCAGTGTTGCTCATTACTGTTCTCATTCAGTACTTCCATCCCACCCCCTACACGCACACTATTACATTCACCAGTGACAGCACTGCCAGTACACAGTCGTAATAGTTCAACTTTTCAAAAATGTATTAAAGTGCTTGAGTTGTTACTGTGACTCCATAAGAGAATCGCCGGGCTGGCCCAGTGGCACGGAGGGTTGAGGTGCTGGACGCCACACCTCACGCCACGCTGGCAACCCGGGTTCAGGAACAAGCCCAGGTCATTGGGGGTCGGCACGGGAGAAGATTGAGCATCCGTAGACTGCTCTCCTCTCTCTGGGGAGGGATCCAGGGGAATGCCCAGTGCAACAGCGAACCCCCGGTGGAGGAAGATAGAGCATACGCATGTTGTGGCACAAAGCAGAGGGGCAGAGCTGTGGCAAAGACTCCTCCAGACGTGATTGCATGACCAAGCTCTGGGAGGGCAGGATGAGGGACAAAAATAAATATCCCCTACCTTCGGGGAGGCAGCAGAACCACCAGTGGCCTGACCCCACACGCCCAATGTCTGCCGTAGAAACCCATCAACCCTCTTGGGGATTCTGGGCCACTCTGAGGGGAGCAGAGTGGCAGGAATCCTGAACCCAATACAGTAGTTGGGAGGAATGGTTCAGGCAAGTGGTTAGGAGCTCCAAGCGTGGATTCCAGAGAGATGCCTTGACAGGTAGGAGCATTAACAGAATCCACAAAAAAGAGACAGAATTGCCTGCTAATGTCTTTCACTACACACTGTACTATATACTACAGAAACATTGAAATAGTGATGCGTCAGATCAAAACTGCTGCAAAGCTGAGTAACTTTGCAAAGCGTTGTAAGATTTCCAACTTCCAGTTCAACTTACCTAAACCAAGTTGTTTTTTACTCTTTTGTTTAGAAAATGGGCCTTTTATTTGCTGGGCTCTCCTTGGTTAGTACCCCTGCTGGGGGGGGGTACACTAACTTTCAATAGACACCCAGCAAATTAAAAATGCTACTCACCTGACCCCATCACCACCTAATATATTTCTTTGCCCACTCTGCTTACTCATTGGACAAAAGATCCTTGCCAAATTTGAAATCATCACCATTTTTCCCATGCTTAGCGAGTAGTACTGTCCCCCAAATACACGATCCGACACTGTCACCCTAAGACAGTTTCTGAAACATTTTAGTCCACAAAATGCACTTTTTTAAAATTCCCAACCTTTTAGTAGTGTCACACAATCAAACTCCAGTTCACTTACTTGAGCGGAGTTCCGCCTCCCCCCCCCCCCATCATTCATAATTAAACTGAGACAGTAAAATGCTGAGACCACCGGACTCGAGTAGTCTGGCCGGAATGCTTTACATGTTATTAAATCTTACTTTCATTCATGCCAGTAAATGGTGCCCGCTGGCATCTCCTCTCCTCCCAAAGACTTTTTTCTCGTCTTTCCTGCCCGACATAGCAGGACAAGCAGCAGTTTCTAAACATAATCCTGGCTTGAAACACTGTCTTCCAGCTGTGCCACCAATCACAGTCTCACCCCACCTCAGTCTCTTTTACAAAAAAAGGTCACAGAATGACAGAGACGACTGTAAATCAGTTCCAACAACAAAGGAGACACAAGGAAATGACCTCTCAAGCAGGGATAAAGGCATAGAAAATAACAGCATGCAAAACGAAAGTGCCCTCTACTGCCAGCTACACAGCTTTACCACTACAGGGACTACTTTGCAACAAAACAATTTCTATTAATTTGCCCTACTTTTTTAAGCACATTTGTACTATTTTTAAATTTTATAAAAGATTTCACACATAGCCCATTTTCTAAGCGCAATAATACCTTCCAGGGTGGGTGGTATGGGCAATACCAGACCATCCAGAGGCTATAAGGCCCTCTGCCTGCAGCGTTGGGCCTCATTATGCCCCTTGGCAGTCCGGTATTGCCCAATACCCGCCCACCCTGTCTGGTATTACTGCTTGCATAACATGCCTAAAAGGGCTAAACCCACCCCTGTATGTTGTTACACCCTCCACCACCTGCTTCCTCAACATGCAACTGAACTTCTACCCCTTCCAACCTTCGAGTATAGATATTCCCTCCCTCTTCTATGCCCCCCATCCCAGAAATGTCTGTCATGACAACAAAGCAGTGTCAGGACAGTGCCCTCATGTGTCAAAGCATACACTACCTTTTGTTTTTACTTATATTTTATTATTTCCAAATAAAACAATATGTTTTATATCCCATGCTAGACACGGAAGTCTAAAGACAGAATACTGACATTTAAGCAACCTGAATTGCATATAGGTGAGTAAGGGCAACATTTTTTTCCATACAGTCACACATATTCATAAAACAGCCACACCTTGCACAGTGAGAGGGGGTCCCAGACAGAGTTAAAGCAGCAGTGCAGTGACCTACTTGATGTTTGCATTCTCCTTTGATTACCTTTATTTTTAAATTCTCTTGAGATCTGCTTTCAGTTTCTTGTGAAGGATTAGCATTTTTCAGCATTGTCTGTTTTTTAAATAATTTATATATTAATTTCTGCAAATTACTCTATGCGCTGACCAGTTTGCACTTCCTTGTTAATTACCAGAATGCCTCATTAACTGCATGTTTATACTGCGTAGCGTGTGCACCCGTGATTCTCAGGTGAGGTAAAAACAGCAAACAAAAGGGAAAAAAGTAGTATTTCTGTCTGAACACAGACTAGATAGGTTGCACCGATTTCTTTAACAAATGCCTCTCTCTCAATTGTAAGAAAAGTTATAGTACTGTGAACAGAGACAGAGAGGGCAGCGATCTCAGTGCTGGGGAATGTGTAATCTAGTTATCCTTTAACTCTCTTTATATTTTGTTAAACTAAAAAAAAAGAACACACAGCCACTATACAGTACCTGTAAGCTACTCAAAGTAAGGCACAAATCTCCTCCAACGTCTCTCCTTACTACTGTGATGGGGCTGCAGTAGGAAGAGATTTGGTGGGGGTGGGACTAGCCACACTCCACACAGCACTCCGACTGTAAAATTATTTTTCTGACTTTGTACAGGATACGGTTGTACTTGCAGCAGAGCACAGGTAGGACTGCTCACACCTTTAGCATTGAAATCTCGACCATAGAAACATAGAAGTTGACGGCAGATAAGGACCACAAGGCCCATCCAGTCTGCCCATTTCTTTTTCTAGCTTATAAATGTGCCATCGGCCTTTGCTCTGTCAATGGCCTATCTATTCATACTCATCTGTATTGCTCCCTTATGCCTATCCCATGCCTGTTTGAAGCCCTGCACTGTATTCATAGCCACCACTTCTTGAGGTAGGCCATTCCATGCATCCACCACCCTTCTCTGAAAAGAATTTCCTCACATTCCCCTTAATCGGACCCCTCAATCTCATGCTGTGTCCTCTTGTCCTGCTATTTTTCTTATATTTAAACATGTTAGACTCTTTTACCTTGTTAATGCCCTTAAGGTGTTTGAATGCCTCGATCATATCATCTCTCTCCCTCCTTTGCTCAAGGGTATACATATTGAGCTCTGTTAATCTGTCCTCATATGTCTTCTGATGCAGTCCCTGCACCATTTTGGTTGCCTTTCTCTGGACTGCCTCAGTTTGGTTAATGTCCTTGTGAAGTGGCCTCAATACTGCATAGTACTCCAGATGGGGCCTAACCAGTGTCTTGTAAAGAGGATTATTACCTCCTCTACGACTTGTGATACTCCTACTAATACACCCTAACATGCCCCTAGCCTTACCTACTGCTTTAGAGGCCTGCTTGGATGATTTCAGGTCATCAGTGATGATGATGCCCAAGTCTCTTTCTTCCTTTGTGACTGCTAGCAATTCCCCTCCCATCCTATAGGTGGCTTCAGGGTTTCTCTTCCCTATGTGCATGATCTTGCACTTCTTTGCATTAAATCCCAGTTGCCACTCTTCTGACCATTTTGCTAGTTTATCCAGATCTCTTCTCATTCTGCCCACCCCATCTGAATCACCTACTCTGTTGCAGATCTTGGTGTAATCTGCAAACAGACAAGCCTTACCCTCTAGTCCATCTGCAAGGTCACTAATGAAGATGTTGAAGAGGACTGGCCCCAGGACTGATCCCTGAGGTACCCCACTTGTGACTTGCATCTCTTCTGACTGTATACCATTTACCACCACTCTCTGTTTTCTGCCCGTCAACCAGTTTGCCACCCAGTTGACCAACGTCTGACCCACCTCGAGCCTACCCAGCTTATTTATCAATCTTCTATGTGGAACAGTGTCAGAAGCTTTGCTGAAGCCAAGGTAGGCGACATCAACTGCTCCACCTTGGTCCACCACTCTGGTTATCCAGTCAAAGAAATCTATGAGATTAGTTTGACAGGACCATCCTTTTGTAAACCCATGCTGGCTTGGATCCTGTGCCCCTATGGATTCCAGGTGTTGTGCTATCCTTTCCTTAAGGAGTGCTCCATAATCTTGCCCACTACTGAGGTAAGACTGACTGGTCTGTAATTCCCTGCCTCCTCCCTGCTACCGCTCTTGTGGAGTGGGATCACATGAGCCCTTCTCCAGTCTTCTGGGACCTCTCCTGTGCTCAGAGACTCACTAAACAGTTCTGCTAATGGCTCTGCTAGTTCCACCTTTAGCTCCTTAAGTACCCTGGGATGTATGCCATCAGGTCCCATTGCCTTATCCACCCTGAGCTTAGCAAGCTCTTGTAGGACCCTTTCTTTTGTGAAGGGAGTAGTGCTCACCTCCCTCCCCCCTGTGTCCATGGTGCTGAGCTGTGGGCCCTGCCCTACCTTCTCTTCAGTAAATACTAAGCAAAAGTATCTATTTAGGATATATGCCTTTCAGGGTCCTCCTCCTCACATGCTCCCTTTTCTCCATTAAGCTTAGCAATACCCCTCTGGACTTTCTCCTTTCACTAATGTATCTATAGAGAGTCTTGTCACCTTTTTACTGTTCGTGCTAGTGTTTCCTCAGTTTGGGACTTTGCCTGCCTTACTGCCTTCCTGCTTCCCTTAGAGCAGTTTGGTATGCCTCCCTATCTTCATCCCACTGTGTTCCCTTATATTTCCTGAAGGCCAGCCTTTGGCTCTGACCTTTTCTGCTACTGTATGTGAGAACCAAAGTGGTTTCCTTCTTCTTTTGCACTTCTTTTTCTGTCTAACACAATGGGATGTTGCTTCAAGTATTGCATCCTTAATGCTTGCCCACTTTGCCTGTACCCTCTCACCTGTGTTTCTTTTTGCCAGGGCTAGCTTAACTCTGTTGGCCATCTTATCAAAGTCAGCTCCTCTGAAGTCCCATATTTTTGCCTTGGAATAAGATGATTTAGATGTAGTAGCCAAATTGAACCATACCATGTGATGGTCACTGGTACCCAGGTGACCTTCTACCTGAAGATCTGTGATCCCTTCCCTGTTAGTCAGTATTAGATCTAGGATAGCCCTGTCTCTTGTGGGTTGTTGTACCAGTTGTTTGAGGCCCTCCCCCTGCAGGGAATCCACTATGTGTCTAGTTCTGGCAGATGTTCCTGCTGGTATTGACCAATCTGTATCTGGCATGTTGAAGTCTCCCATTATCAGAACCTCCCTTTAGCTGTCATGTTTTGTATATCTTCTAACAGTAATGTGTCTATGTCCTCCCTGATCTGGGGCCTGTAGACAACCCCAGTTCTTTTGGCTGTCCCATTTCCTATTTCAGGGTGACCCACAGTTTTCTGGCTCCTTATGTGTATTCTGAATTTCTGTAGCTTTGATATTTTCATTGACATACAGGCTACTTCTCCCTTTTTGCACCTCGGTCTCTTCTAAACAATACATAGCCAGGTACTGAAGTCTCCCAAGTGTGGTTACTGGTAAACCACGTCTCACTAATTGCTACTATGTCCAGTTTAGCCTCTGACATTATTGCCTGCAGGTCTGGGATTTTATTTCCCAGGCTGTGAGCATTTGTGTACATGATTTTCCATTGGCCAGATTTCAGGTGTGTTAGTTGTTGGGTGAGGTTTGGCATTACCCCAGTGCATCGTATGGGGAGACAAACCTTTTTTCTTACCTGGTGACGCAAATGAACTGCAAACATGCTGAATCCCTGTTTGACCACTAGCTGAGAGGGAGGGTGTTCTTCCCATTCGACGTATGGGGTGCTGCATCCCTCTCCCCATTTGCTAGTTTAAATATTCTGCAAAGACGTCAAACTTCTGCCCCAATGCACTGACTCCCTCCTTAGTCAGATGCAGTCCATCAAATTTAAAGAACTTTCGCTCCCAGAACTGTTGCCAGTTCCTACAAATCTGTGTCCTTTTCCTGGCACCAGCCCTTGAGCCACATGTTTAGCTCCCCTATCTCCCCTTCTCTGACCTTTGTCCATCTGCCCCCCTCTCCAAGACTGGCAGGATCTCAGAGAAGGAGATGCCGGATGAAATGGATGATAGTTTGTCACCCAGCCTGGTCAGGTGTTCCTTGGTCTCCACAACTGATCAGCTGGCGAGATCATTAGTCCCTATGTGTACTAGGACATCAATATTTTCTCCTGCTTTGTGAGCAATTTTAGCATTGTGGTCAGTGACTCTCAATGCTGATGTACCTGGGAGACATCTGACCATTACCCCTGGCTGAAGATGGGTATCAACTCCCCGAATCATGGAGTCTTCTATGATCAGAAATGACCAAAGGTGAATATGCAGGTCTACAGGTTCAGTGATGAAAACAATGGAGCAATTAGTGATGAAAAGAGAGATCACCATTCATTTCAGCACCTTACAGTATAATGGGAGGCTCCGGTGAATACAGGATTACACTACGCACAGAAATGAATGGAGATCCCTTCCTGTTTTTATCACTAAACACACTTGAGAACAGGCAGAGAACAGCAGCAGGAAGAAGCTGCTGTTATATCTATACTTCTCTACTGGGACTAAAGAACTAGAACTCTACTACTGGGACCTTCAATTTAGAGTAAAAACAAACAAAAAAAGTGTATTTGTCTGACTTGGTTTAAGTGAATTGTTATATGTGCAGTCATTTAGGAGTTTGTCTCAGGTGGCTGAAGGGAATTGTTATCTGTGAATTAACTAAGTGTAGAAAGAACTGTAAAGTGGGGGGAGTTGCTTAGCTAGAAGGAAGCCAGGTTAAAGCCAGATTTAAAAACTGCCCAAGATAGCTTCTGCCAGAGAACAGGCAGAACACACCAAGAGGAAGGAGCTGCTGTTATATCTATGCTTCTCTACTGGGACTATATTGTCATCCTTCCCTCCGCTCTACCCTAAGCCAGTTCTACATTTATAGGCACAGGATTTGACTGACAACAGGAACTTCCTGTTTGGGAGCAGGAAGTGAGTGATCACAGAGTCACAAAAGATGCACCATCCTCGAAGGAAAAGAGTAGCTCTCCATAATCCCCTAGCTGCTGGAGGTTCGACTGAGCAAGTAAGGAGACTACTGAGAAATATAGGAACTTCTTGTCTCAGAACTGGAAGATCAGGAGCTTAAAGGGCACAGAGGCAGTAAGTGAGTAGGGAGGAAAAATAATTAAAAATAAATAAATAAGCAGAGAAAAGAGTAAATATTCAAAACAGTTGAGGGGCCAGAAATAAGACATGATGGGAGTGGTGCAGTGCAGTGGCTGTGAAGCAGCAGTCTTCAGGAAGACGTTCTGAAGGATGCGGTGTTGTCCCATCTGCAGGCACCTTTCTGGGCTGAGGGAGGAGGCTTCTCATCTCCAGGCTGAGTTTGCCAGGATTTAGGAGACCTCCTCTCCCACCCAGGGACCACCAGGGCCACTGCAGTTGCCTCACAGGTTGCCAAGAAAGAAGAGCGGTTGGACAACAGTGGGCTCAGGGAGGGTGAGGGTGGTGAAACAGAGGCACATCCCTCCAGTTGTACCTTTCCACAATTCATATGCCATTCTGGCAAAGTGTGGTTCCTCTATGGAGGCACCCGCAGTGGAGACTAAGGAGGATGCTGGGAACCTCCACAAAGGAGACCGACAGGAGGGTGGCATGGGACCCCACAGGGGAAGGAAACAACTCCTGGTGGGTAACTCCACTGTTAGGGGGTAGAATTGGGGGAGGAAGGGGAGAAGGAAGTAAGGTTGCCTGGTGCCATGGCTTGGAAAGACAGTGAGCGAATCCTCGGATCGCCGGAGCAGCTGCACGAGGGAAGGAGTTGGATGTCATTGTCTACCTAGGTACAAATGACCTGGCCTAGAAAGGGATCAGAGCAGTGCAGGAAGAGTTTGTGGAGTTGGGGAGGGGCCATAGACAAGTAGCATGCACAGTAACCTTCTCAGAGATGCTGCCTGTCTATGACATGGGTGAGGCTAGGGTGCTCCACACCATGGGATTCAATCAGTGGCTGAAACACTGGTGCAGAGCTCAAGGATTTGTCTTCACTGGGGACTAGGGGTCCACCTGGAGTGATGCAGGCCTATACTGGCATGACGGTCTGCATCTGTCCAGGAGGGGAACCAGGATCCAAGGTGATAGGTTTAAATGCTTCATTGGCAAGCATTTAAACTAGCCATGGGGGGGAGCACTGGAAAGGAGCAGGGAAATCCTAGTGCCCCCCCCAAAATAAATAAATCAGGGTAGTAAGTGAGATAAACACCAAGACAGAGGTGTTGACAGGGGTAAATGGAGAAAATAAAAGCAATAAGGACAGGGATGGGGCAAAAAGGGGTAAGACCATCAAGAAATGGAGGGTAATGAGTACCAATGCCAGTCGTCTGGGCAACAGTCTCCCTGAACTGATGGCCCTGATGAAAGAGGGATGCCTGGATATTGTAGCAGAAACATGGTACACAGAGAACCATAACTGGGATGTTAACATACCAGGGTACACAACCTACAGGAGACACAGGGAGGGGAGAAGAGGGGAAGGAGTAGCTCTCTATGTAAGGGAAGGGATAAAAGCAAAAGAGTAAACGGGGAGGAGAGGAGACACTGTGGGTCACCTTAGAGACTGGAAATGGCACCACAATCCGCACGGGGGTTGTATACAGAACCCTATCTCAGGGGGAGAGAATGGACAGGGATAATGATAGAAGGTATCCTTAGGATGGCAGGGAAAGGGGAGATACTGTTGATGGGGGACCTGAATATGCCAGATGTTAAGTGGAGCACCTTTGCTGAAGCCACATCCAAAAGCAGGGCCATTCTCAATGCCCTACAGGTGGGCATGCCTCAGACAGCTGGTTTTGGAACCCACTCATGAGGGAGCAATCTTAGACCTCATACTCTCAAATGGGGACAGTGAGAGGATCTCAGATCTAGAAGTGGGTAGCCACTGGGAACAAGTAACCACCAAACAGTGTGGTTCATGATAAACTCGGCCACAGAGTCAAGCCATACAAAAGAGAGGGTACTAGACTTCAGAAGGGCTTACTTTGGCAAGATGGGAGAATGCCTTAGGAAAGCACTAGAAAACAGGCTAGAAGGAGGGGTGGAGCAACAATGGGGAAACATCAAAACTGCCATCACAGAGGCAACAAGCCTTTGTGTGCATCAAATAAATCAAAATGAAAGGGAAGGAAAAGCCATTCTAGTTCTCAAAAGAGGTGGTGGGGAAGGTTAGGGAGAAAAAGACAACATTTAGGAAGTACAAGGAAACACAGAAGGAGCAGGACAGAAAATTGTACCAGTTAAGGCAGAAGGAAGCAGGGAGGGAAGTTAGACTAGCAAAGGTCCAAACTAAGGAAAAGATAGCCAACTCTGTTAAGAAGGGGGATAAAACCTTTTATAGGTACATCAGGGAGCGTAGAAAGACAAAGGGAGGGATAGTGAGGCTGTATAGAATGGATGGTGGGTGGGCAGATTGGGACAGTGAAAAAGCAGGGATACTGAACGAATATTTCTGCTCAGTATTTACAAAAAGAGGAGGAGGGGGAGGTGCCTAATCTAATTAACAGAAGCACTCTGGATAGGGTGTCGATCCCAGTCCTTTCACAGAAGAAAGGGTTCTGAAAGAACTCCTAAAACTGAAAGTGGACAAAGCAATGGGGCCTGATGGAATTCACCCCAGAATTCTAAAAGAATTAGGGGGAGAACTAGTGACAACATGGACTACCTTTAACAAATCATGGTGTGGTACCCGAGGACTGGAGGAAGGCGGATGTTATTCCCCTTCACAAAAGTGGGAGCAAGACAGAGGCAGGAAACTACAGACCTGTCAGTTTGACCTCAGTGGTAGGGAAAGTGATGGAATCACTTCTGAAGGAAAGAACTGTTTAGTACCTAGAGGCCAGTGGGGCACAGGACCCAAGGCAACATGGGTTCACAGCGGGAAGGTCATGTCAGACTAATCAAATTGGTTTCTTTGACTAGGTGATCAAAGTAGTAGACCAGGGAGGGGCTGTGGACATGGCCTATCTAGTCTTTAGCAAGGCATTTGACACAGTCCCACACAAAAGATTAATAATCAAATTAACCAGCCTGGGAGTGGGTCCCAGGGTGGTAGCCTGGGTAAAACATTGGCTGGACAACAGGACACAGAAGGTAATTGTAAATGGAGTCGACTCTGAAGAAAGGGTGATTACTAGTGGGGTACCGAAGGGTTCAGTACTGGGTCCAGCCCTTTTTAATGTCTTTATAAGTGACATTGCAGAGGGACCGGAAGGAAAAGTATGCTTCTTTGCAGATGACACAAAGACCTGCAACAGGGTTGATACACAAGGAGGCGTGGAAAGGATGAGAAGGGACTTGGCAAGGTTGGAGGAATGGTCAGAAGTATGGCAGATTGAATTCAATGCACAGAAGTGCAAAATAATGTACCTGGAAGACAAAAACCCAGGGGAAGATTACACAATGGGGAAGGGTAGTAAGAACAACAAAACAGGAAAGGGACCTGGGGGTAATCATATCAGATGACCTTAAAGTTAGCAAGCAAAGTGAGAAGGCAGCAGGGAGGGCTGGGGGAAGGGGGGAGATACTGGGATGTATAGGAAGAGGCATCACCAGCAGAAAACAGGAAGTTGTTATCCCTCTGTACAGACGGTTGGTGAGACCCCATCTGGAGTATTGCGCCAAGTTCTGGAGACCCAATCTCCGCAAGGACATAGACAGGATGGACGCAGCCCAAAGGAGGGCAACTAAAATGGTGCAGGGTCTGCAAGAGAAGCCATATGAGGAGAGACTAAAGGAGCTTAATATGTATACCCTTTAGGAGGGGAGGGACATGATAGAAACTTTTAAGTACCTCAGTGGAATCAACAAAGTCCAAGAGAGTAGCATCTTTCAGAAAAAGATGTTCAAGAACACGGGGACATAACTTGAAGATAGAGGGGGGACAGTTCAGGGGCAATGTGAGGAAGTATTTTTTCACATAGAGGGTGGTGAACACATGGAACAGCCTTCCTGAGGAGGTTGTGGGGTCTAAAACTGTAGGAGAATTCAAGAATGCATGTGACAGACATAAGGGAATTATTGGGGGGGGTATGAAGAAATAGGCTGTTGGTTAAATAGGATCTGCAGCTTATCCTGCAGGTAGGGAAATGGGCAGACTAGGTGGGCCAAGTCATCCTCATCTGCCGTCAAAGTCTATGTGATAACTTATTTTCTTTTTTTAAAACTTTATATCTTTATTTTTTCAGTCAAGTATGTAATTACATACAAGAAGAGACGAAAGACAAAAGGACAAAACAACAATTTTTTTTACATGTAGATGTTACAGTTATTTCAGTTAATTCAGTTAATTCTGTTAATTCTCATAGGCAAGTTCATAGATATAATCAATAGTCTGACTAGAAGAGAGGGAAAGTTGCTTATCAGGGATTTTCACTAAATGTATACACCTGGGAAGTAATTTATCTGTTAGGTCTGCACCTATCCTTTATATATAAATTGCAAAAGGAGATGAATCATCGTGTATATAACCTTATTATTTCATTCCAGGCCAGATTGAGTTAGAATTTGTTCTCATGAAAGGGTTCAGTCACCACAAAAGAGAAGGCCCCAGCCTGTCAAGGGACAAAGTCTGGTCTTACCTCTGCCATATATAAGACCCACTGCCTCCATAGGATTTCAAACCGCGGAAGCTTCTTATTCAGGGCAGCTGACAGCGCCCATTCTATAAATGCTTATCATAATCTCTTGCCATTTTTTTAGTGATATTGGTTTCTGAGGTTAACCAATTTTAGTAACCACTTTCTGGGCAGCCAGCATTGAAATTTTAAGAAACCTGATTGAGAGAGTATCCTCACTAACTCCTGGGAGTCCAGGAAGAAGTAAAACATAGGGACACCTCCAGATTCATGTTAATTATTTTCCTTAGGGCCTGCTGCAGGTCTGATCGGAAGCTGGAAAGAGCCGGCAATCCCAAAATATGTGTGTCAATATTGCCTGCTCTGACCACAGCCCCTCCAGCAAGCTGCAGAGGTGTTCCCCGTAATTTTCCGTAACAAGTCTGGAGAGCGGAAGAACCGGCAAAGATCTTCCATGAGAAGTCCTGCCAGGAGATTGCAGCCAACCTCCAGTGTGACTTGGATTGGGCTCACCCATACTTCATCCGGTACCTGGTCTCCCAACTCTCTCTCTCCCATGCCCTCCGTATGGACTCGGTAGTGTCCCCCTTCCATATCTGTAAGTCTTGATATAGAATAGAGATTATGTGGTCCCTACTGAAAGTCCCCTCCAACATTTTTCTAAAGGTATAAGCAATCTTAGGGGGGGAGAAATCTGCCCAGCCAGATCCCCTGATCAGGTTCTTCACAAAATTTCTAGCTTGGAAGTATCTAAATCTGTCCTGCCATGGAATCTCAAAGCGGTCAACCAAATCATCAAATGGCACCACCTCCCCCTTTTCTACTAGGTGCCAGACTAGATGCAAACCCTTTGCCTCCCATCTTTAAAGCTCCATCCCATACCCTGGACTGAAGGCCCTGTGTATGGAAGAGACAACAGCAGCGTCTCCAGCTAGCTGCTCTTTGTCTTTCAGTATTGTGTGCCATACTTCTAGTGTGGATACTGTGAAAGGGTTCTCCTCTCGGTCCTTCTCCCTGAAGTGCCCCTGACCAAGGAGAATGCTATGGAGGTTTGATAATGCTCCCTCTTTAAGTTCTAGACTTTTCCATTTTGTAATATATAGGCTGTCCAACCAATATGTTATTGTCCGGACTTGGGCAGCAAAATAATATAATTTGAAATTAGGGAATGACAGGCCTCCCAGCTTCTAGGAATCTGGAGCACTGAAAGTCTTATCCTAGCTCTATGTGATCCCCATAAGAAGCGTGAGATTGCTCTTATTTATTAAATTAAAATAAGAATCTGGGATTTTGGTGGAATTGTTTGAGCTTAGGTATAGAAATTTTGGGAGAAGACATTTTAATAGCATCTACCCTCTGTGTCAATGAGATAGGAACTGAGACCAGTGTTCAAGTTCCAATTGATGTCCTCTAAGATTCGGACAAAGTTAAGAGAGATAAATCTTTAAACTGGAGTCCTATCTTGACCCCCAAATATTTAATATGAGTTACATTCCATTTAAAAGGGTATTTCTGTCGAGTCTGCATTGCTGGTTCATGAATGTATTTTTAAGACTTCCACCTTGGAGGAATTCAATTTGTATCCAGCCAATGAACTGAACTCAGATAATACAGCCCACAATTTATCCAGTGTCCGTTCTGGGTCTCTCAGATAAATTAATAAATCATCCGCATATAGAGCGAGCTTGTGTACTTCCCCTCCAAGCTCCCATCCCTCGATTCCCTCATCCTGCCTCAGTGCTTGGGCCAGCAGCTCAAGGTACAGAGCAAAAAGGAGCGGTGAAAGGGGGCACCCCTGCCTAGTACTCCGCTGCAGTAATATCAGATAGGAAACTTCCCCATTTATTTTAACATAGGCCTTTGGGTTAGTATATATTCTATTTATAATTTTTATGAAAGCTTCTGAGAAACCAAACTTCCCTAGGGTCAACCCAAGGAATTTCCATGCCACCCGGTTGAAGGCCTTCTCGGCATCTAAACTCAGGATCAAACCAGGGACCCCCGACCGAGCGGCATGGAACATCAAGTGCAGAGTTCTCTTAATATTATCCTGTGTTTGCCTGCCTGGGATAAAACCTGTTTGATCATGATTAATCAAGCTGGGCAAAGTTCCCTCCAGTCTCCTTGCCAGAATTGAAGCATATAGTTTGTAATCTATGTTTAAGACCGATATGGGGCGAAATGACCCACAATGGGTGGGGTCCTTCCCAGCTTGGGGATGCTCAAATGACCGATAGTTCCAAGACTCTGGTAACACCTCCCTCCTGGGCTTGTCTGCAGGCTCAGTAGTGGATCACCCAGTTCCTTTTAAAGAATTTAAAAATTCGGGGTATAACCATCTGGGCCGGTGATTTCTGTGTCTTAAGCCTCATGATAGCTGCGCTAACTCCATTTGAGAGATCGGAGCATCCAAGGCATCCCTACTCTCTTGTGATAGTTCCGCAACTGTAACCTTTCCAGGAAAACTTTGATCCTCTCCTGTCTGGGGAGTGGTCCATTTTGTAGAGGGTTGTGTAAAATTCTAAAACTTGTGAGTATCTTTTCTGAGGATTTCCCTATTATTCCTGATTTGGGGTCCCTAATCTGTGTGATCGTATTATCTGCTATTTGCCGTCTAAGTCTGTGTGCCAAAAGTCGAGAGGCCCAGTGTCCGGACTCATAGAATCTTTGTCTTAATCGTTGCAGCTCCTGTTCTGTTCTGATATCAATAATGCCCTGTATCTTTTGTTTAACTTTCTGAATTTCTGGTTGAGTTGAAGTCTCCCCCACTGCCCCTTGATTTAATAAAGTCTGGAGTTGGCCCTGTAATTGTTCCAGCTGTTTGTTTTGCTGCTTTTTGAGATATGTCGCAAACTTAATGCAGTCCCCTAAAACCACTTTCACAGTATCCCACAATATAGTATCTGAGATCTCCAGACTCGTTATCCTGTCTAATTTGTATTAGCCTTTTCTTGGCCATTTCAGTAAACTCCTTCAAGTTTAGAAGGTAATTATTGAATTTCCAGAGGGAATGACCTCTATTATTTCTCCAATTCAGGGTCACAATTACCTGTGAGTGATCTGACAGGACATAGGGGATGTGTTTACTTTCTATCAGCTGCCCCTGATGTTCCCCTGATATTAGAATATAATCAATTCTGGCAAAGGACCCATGTGGGTATGAATAATGTGTATATTCTCTTCGGTTTGGATTCTGGTTTCTCCAGGTATCCACCCAAGGCACTTTTCAGATGCCTCTTTACAGCTTTCCCCGCTGGAGACTGCCTAAAGATTTTTGTTTTAGAAGAATCTTTTGGTCCCAAATCTGATTCAAGTCTCCTCCTACCACCAACACCCCTGTATGTAACTCAGAAATCTTAGTAGTAGAGATTCCATGACTTCCCTCATGGAACCCGGCTGCTTCTAGCGAGACCAGAGTGACAGAGGCCCTCTAGATTACCTACAAGTATGTGGCTTGCCCCAGGGTCTGTATAGCTATTAATTTTTGAAATTATGTCCCCTTAGCTACCATCACGGCAGTTCCTTCTTCCTCTTCCCATATGAGGCTCAACTATCTGTTCATAACCAAACTTCCCAATTTCTGATGTTCCGACTTACTAAGGTGGGTCTCTTGCAGCAGAAGGAAAGAGGGGTTCTCTTTTTTTAAGGTCGTCATGATTTTATATCGCTTTACAGGGTTACTCAATCCATTGACATTCTGGGAACTAACTCTAATCTTTTTGTACTTCTCCATTTACATAAGTTCTGTTTTAACCCTCCAATTGTATGGAATTAGGTTGCCCCCATCCCATCATCCTTTGTATTCGCAATCCATTCCAACTGTCCCTCCCTTCATCTACGAGATCGTCTGTTAGCAACAGCACCTCCTGTGATTTTTTTATGAGACTATATCTTTGCCTATGTAACATTACACTAAACTTTAAAATAGATCACAAAACAATAGAACATACAAGTTAACAGCAATTAACAACTTGCTTGGTGCCTTAATTGGGCAACTTCTATTTCTGATAAGATTTATTGATGTCTTGACTCCCAAGGCAGGGAGCATATTGTTCTGCTCCCTATGAAGGCAAGTAAACTTTACTCGCCTTGAGGAGAAGGAGCCCCATGTAGGCTCGATCCTCCTGGAACCAATAGCCATTGGGTCCTAGCCAGATAACATGGCATATCCAGCAGCAGAAACACCACAAAGACCATCAGGTCGGGTGGTTTCCATCCATCCCACCTCCCGTGAATGAAAGCCAGGGCGCCAAAGAGCCACCCCCGAGAGGCGCCCACGGTCCATCCAATCATGAAACTGAGACCCTCCCCGTCAGGCCCATTCTTTTACTTTATAATTAAGAATCACCTCTAAGGATAGTTTACTTTTATCTTAAATGCCCTGGCTTAAATACCGAGCTGTCTGTCTTTAATCTCTGGATTAGCTTTGTAAATTTAAACCCATTTGTACGCATAGTGTTTTCCTTCGAGGTATCCAGGAATCCCAGCCAGGAAGAGGAGAGAAAGGGAAAAAAAAAAAAACCCAACCACCTCTTCTATACCCCGAGATAGACGGTGTCTTATTGTCCCCCCGTTTACCTCTGTCCCAGCTCATCCCCCCTCCCCACCCAAACATCCACCTCCTAGTGTTGCCTGCTAAAGGCTCCGGAATTATTTGGCCCTAAAAGGGGAGGTCTCACCTCTGCCATCTAGCCATTCCCTATGCAGGGTCTCCCCATCTGTCTATTCAATCAATGGTTCCCCGAGCCCACCGAAGTCAGCCCGCAGGCCCCATCTCTATCCCACCCTCTCCTCGAGGTCCCTCCCCCATCCCAGTGTGGTCGTGAATACGGGACCATCGCATCTGTGTATCCCATTTCCGATCCCCCCTCTTCCCCCTTAGAGTTTACCCTCTTAAAAATAAAAGTCTCAAAAAATACAAGTTTTCATTTCGTCTTAAGAGAGAGAGAGGAAGCCGCAAGGGCCCACACTTCCCAACAGCCAAATCTTCCTCCAGCTAGATAGGACCTCAGGTCACCACTTGTTCAGTCTGCAGGTTATTTCCAGAGTGTTGCGTATGTGTTAGGTTGGAAAGCAGAGCTTTAATGTCCTTTAGAGTGTTATTTGCCATCTTTTTTCCCTCCTTGCTTCTCACTTGCAGTCCGATCGTTTGCCAAGGATTCTGTGTTGTCTGGGGCCGAGCTCTATATCCAGAAACTAATTCGACTTCATGCCCCCTTTCTCTGAAAGCTTTTAAAGCTTCCTCTGCCGAATGATAAGTTTCAGTGCCTGATTCCCATCCCACTCTAAGCCGTGCCGGATAGGGGGTTTGAAATTTTAATTTCAAGTCTTTAAGTTTCCTGATCAACGGAGCATATGTCTGCCTTTGTTGCTGAATTACTTGCGGATAGTCTTGATCGAAAAGTAGCCGGGCTCCGTTGTACTCTACCTTGCCCTGTCTCCACGCAGTTCTCAAAATCGCTTTTTTATCTCGGAAGCTTGAGAATTTTATTATTATTGAGCGAGGCCTGCAGTGGACGGTTGGTTTAGAAACAAGGGCCCTATGCGCCCTCTCGACTTTAAACGTGAAGGCCTGGGGCAGCTCTAATATGTGTCGCAAGAGATCCTCCACAAAATTATTCATTTCCCCCACTTCCGACGATTCCAGTAGACCGTATATCCTCATGTTATCTCTCCTGGAGCGAGCTTCTAGGTCCAAACATTTTGACGTGATGCTCTCATTTTGTTGCATTAGGAATTCAATTACTCCAGAAATCTGTTTCAGGTCATCTTCGGTTGCCGAAACCCGCTCCTCCACCTCGGTTACTCTGTGCTCCATTTTATTCAGGTCTAAATGTAATTTACTGAATTCCTGCTTTACCTCATTCCTAAATTGTTTTATCTCTCCTAGAAGCGTTTCAGATCTGGTTCTGGAGAGGTTAACTGTCTCTGTTTCCGTGTCGCCTCCTAGCATGCTCTCTGGAGATTCTCTTCCACTCGCTGCTGAACTGTTTGGGCTCAGTCCAGGGTCATCCCGCTTTCCTGCTACATTTCTGGAGTGAGATCTCTTTCTGTTTGTTTTCCCACGATCTAATTTATGCATTTTTGCAGTTATTTCAGGTTTTGGTTTGTGTGGAAAGGTTTATTCGCCTTCTCGTGAGGGGGAGCTTTGCAATTAGGCTTCCATGTTGCCGCTGACGTCACCGGAAGTCCCGTGATAACTTATTTTCATCATCAGACAGGCTGATATGCCTGTCCTTGAAAACCACTTCAGCCAGATTTTATTTAATGGACTCACTTCTGCTCAGACTGACTTGGCATGTGTGAGAGTGTCTGCCTCTGCAATCAAACTACAACTACTGAGTCTGACATATAATCACTGTTTGTGTCACTAGGCATCCTTGTGGTTCCATGTTTACTAATGACACTAATGTGGAAGTGCACAGCCCCAACATCAATGCAGTAGTGGAAAACAAAAGTGCATCATGGCATAATTAAAAGTAGACAAAATTACCATGATGCAGTTTGAGGCAATATGGTGAGCCTGGCAAGGGTCTGTGCACATCAGGAGGCAAGTCAAATTAATAAGATCTAGAAATTAAAGATTTTAGAGCAAAAAAAAATCATGAAACTGTTTTCTTAAATAATTATCCCTAGAAACTGAAAGAAGAGTTCCCTGCACTGCTGCTTTAAACAAGAGTTAAATCATGGATCAAGAAATAGACTCAACTGGTGCAATATCACCTCATGACCATTTGTTAATGACGTTAACAGTCAGGGTGAAAAGTCTCAGTGGCATAATTTGTCTGGCGACACCAAACTTCTTCAGTCAGCAGCAGTAAAAGACTTTTTGGGCCACCAGTGAAATGCCATTAACTGAGAGCCATAGCTTGTACAGAACATCCTGCATTTCAACCCACCCAACCGCCCTGCGGGACTCTGTACTCGCACAGAGCGTCATTCCAGTCATCTTTATTACAGTGAGAGACACAGGTTGGAGAGATTAATTTCTACACATTTAGACACTGGGAAACTTAACTTTCTGGACTATAGGGACATAAATCCTTGAATCTTTCTGTGCTAGCTGGAGACTGTTCTTGTGGGGGAGGGTTCTTTGGCCAATAACACAGCCACACAATCAAGGTTGCTTGCATTTCAGTTAATCTCTGTTTAAAATCCTGACTGAGGCATTTTAAATCATCTTGCTGTGGGCATAGGTAGCAGTTGAAGTTTGAAGATGTGGTGAGGTTCTGGAAAGCCAACGTTGTCATAAGTTTTTGTAAGTTGTTATTGTTTGTAGGTTGTTGTGTTTTAAATTTGGCCTAACTCCTTAAGAACTTCTGGGAAATACAGAATCAGCCACTGGGGGTTGGGCTTAAAGGCTGGGAGGAAGGAGCTGAGGGAGTTGCAAACTTCCCCTATCAGCAAACTTTTAAGGCTAATAGTCAGGTGGGGAAAAGTTCAGCCACTCAAGTGTTACAAGTTTAAAAGTCTACGTGCTGTATTGGGGAGATTGGGGGGAATCACCTTGGTATAGGTACTGGTAGTTCGAGAAATTGTAGAGCTACTGAGTTGGTAATTTGGCCTAGAAAAGATTGCTGTGATGATGGGGAAGGGACTGCATATCACTAGAGCAGGCATCTTTGGGCGGGTGGTTGGGTGCACCGGGTATGGTGCAGCCATGATAGTGGACTGGGCTTGGAAGTTTGGGAGATGCCCACTGTGCTACCAGCTGGCACAGGCTTAAGGAGGAGGTAGAGGGGATCCAAAGGCAACTGGGGGTGCTGGGGGGGAGGATTGGAAAGGAAGGAGGCAAGCAGTCACCTACATGGAAACACTAGGTGCTGGGGCCTCCCAAGCTGGGGAGAAGTGAAGAGTGGTTCTCACACTGGGGAGGATGGAAGTGGGGTACACGGGGGCTCTAGGGGACCCTAGCAGGTGAGGCCCAAAAGGTGGATATTTCCACAACAGTAGGCAAGAGACTGGGGGTGCCCAAAGCAAACCAAGAGGGGTGGTAGGGTCAGGGGGGAACTGGGGGAATGAGCTAAGGCTCACAAATAGTTTTAACCCTCTATGCCCATTGGTAGAAGAGGAGTGTGCATGTGTGTGTGGGGAGAGGATGCTGCGAGGTGGGCAGGATGGATAGAAAGGGAAGGGGGCAAGAGGCAAGGTGCAATAGAGGGGTCCCAGACAGGATGGGGAAGGAAAAGGAGGATGAGGGGAACAAGTAGGAGGCTGATGGTATGGAACAGGGGAGCACAACAGCAGGAAGGCGCAGGATGTAAATGGGATGATAGCGAGCAGAAAGCCAAGAAGGCAATCGGATAGAACGGATGGATTAGTAAGGAGTGGGGAAGGAGATACAGAGAAAGATACCCAGGTGGGGAGGATAAAGAAGGCCTAGATATGGGTAGGGGAGGCAACCAGGGACAATAGTGAAGGGGCTACAACTGACACCCAGACTGTGGGAGGTGTGAGGAGCCAGTTGGGGGGAGAACCCAGATGAAGGGATTAGGAGGGGCATGGAAGGAGGGGAAACCCAAGGGGTGAACAGGGAGACAAAGGGGAGGTTAGAGTACTGCTATTGGGGGACACCATGATCAGAGGCATCCAGTGGGAGGGGCAGGGGGAGGGTAAAACCTGTCTGATCAGAACCAAATGCCACCCAGGCCTGATGGTGAACAAGGCCAAGCATGAGTTGTAGTCACTGGCAAGGGAATGGAGGAGACCCCAGACATTGTAGTACACCTGGGGACAAACATAAATGGCAATGGTGAGCTAGAAATTCAGGCAAGGTTCGAGAGTTGGCCAGGGTACATCTTTCCATGGACTGTAAGATCTCCTTTTTGGAAATCCTGCCGGTGCCAAGGGCTAGTGGGGAAAACAAGATGAAGATTAGGGAGATAAATCAGTGGCTTAGGGAGTGGTGTAGGGAACTGGGGTCTGGCCTGGTAGGGGACTGGGGGGAGATCTGGAAGGATAAGGGGCTGTACACTAGGGACAGGCTCCACCTTAATTTGGAGGGGAAATAAATCCTTAAGCTCAAACTAGCTGGGTTCATCAGTGAAAGGTGGGGTTTAAACTTGTGAAGGAGGAAGGGATCAAAAAGGGGCAGTGCCAGCAGGTATGATAAATGAGGGACCTGGTCTCCACTCCTCTAGGGGGCTAGGGAGATATGGAAATGGGTCACCAGGTAGAGTGCAGAAGCTGAGAAATGGGAGCTCAAGGGGGAGAAAGGAGAGGAGGGAAAAGGGGTGGAGAGTGGTCCTGATAAATGCTAGGAGCATAGGAAATAAAATGCCTGAGCTCCAGGCGATGCTAGTTGAGGGGGAGGTAGATCTGGCAGCAGTCACTGAGACCTGGGCCACTCAAAGGCACGAGTGGGACCCAAATCTGGATGGCTATACTACGTTTAGAAAAGACAAGAGGAAGGGAAGGGGGTGGTATAGCACTGTTAGTCAGAAATGGCATGGGTATTGGAGGGGTAGAGGAGGCAGAGGGGAACGTGGAGGCTATTTGGGTCACCTTGCTGACGAAGGGGGGTAAAAGAGTAAAGGTCAGAGTGATATTCAGATCACCAGTACTAGCAGAGGTCCTGGTAGAAAGTTTGATGGCAAATCTCGAGGGACACTGTAGATTGGGAAAGGGAAGGGTAGTGATAATGGGGGACCTCAACATGCCAGGAACAGACTGGGGGACTATGATGTCACCAGTGGCCAAAGAGCAAAGGCTGCTGGATGTCTTCCAGGATGCATTTCTGACAACAGGTGAGTGAGCCGGACACTGGATGTGGTCCTGGCACACAGTGATCAGATTTGGGGCCAAGAGGTGAGGAACCCGTTGGCAAGGAGAGATCACGCACAGTCTGGTTCTTCCTGGACTTAGGGAGGAAGAAAGCCAAACAAGGATGGTAGTAACCAATTTTAGGGGTGCAGACTTCAGGGAGATGGGAAGGATCCTTAAAGATTGTCTGGACAGGATAAGGCCAGATATGGATGCTGACAGCAGATGGGAGATTATTAAGAGGGGAATACAGGAGGTTAAAAGATCCTACGCAAGGGAAAGGCGCAAGTTCAGTAAGGCCAGAAAACCCTGCTGGTGGACCCAGGAGGTACAGGAGGTAAAGAGGAAAAAAAAGCCAGCCCATAGGTACTTCAAGTGCTCAAGGAGTGAAAGGGATCAGGAGGAATATGAGCTGAAAGCCAAGAGAGTCACCAGGGTGGTGAGAGCAGCTAAGGCAAAAAAGGAGCAGTCCTTGCCCAGTGAGATCCAGAAGGGAGGGGGACAAGGGGTTCTTTAGATACATGGGGGGAAAAAGGAAAGTAAGGGGTAGATCAGCAAGATAAGGACAGGGGATGGTTGGGCACAGGAGGCGGGGGAACAGGCAGGAGTCCTAAATGAGTACTTTGCCTCAGTTTTTACCAGGGGGGAAGGAGGAACTATGTCTTGCGAGGGGAGTGGGGCCAAGCCGGAGGAAGGGATGGGACCGGTAGAGACCAGGGGCCCTGACGGTCTGGGGAAAGGGAGTGGCCACCACAGACAGGTGGGGGGGCAGCAGTGCAGGGTGAAAAGGGGGAGGATGTGGAGGTTGAAATCCTGGTAGAGACAGTAAAGAAATCCCTCAGATCCCTTTGGATGGAGAAAGCACCTGGGCTAGATGAGATACATCCCAGGGTGCTGAGGGAACTGGCGGATGTCCTGGCAGTTCCTCTAGTGGAGCTTTTCAACATCTCTCTGAGGACTGGGTGGGTGCCCCAAGACTGGAGGGTGGCCCATGTTGTACCGATCCACAAGGGGAGATCAAGAGAGGAGGTGGGAAATTACAGGCCTGTTAGCCTGACATCAGTGGTCAGCAAGGTGATGGAGGGTATTGTCAAGGAAAGGCTGGGTGGTTACTGGAGCAAACTGAGTACCTGGACGATAGGCAGCATGGCTTTGTCATGGGAAGATCCTGCCAGACAAACCTTGTTGAGTTCTGTGACTGGGTGATGAGGGCCCTGGACCAGGGTAGGCCAGTGGATGTCCTCTTTCTGGACTTTAGCAAAACATTTGATTCGGTACCCCACAGTGGCCTGCTGGCTAAGCTGAAGGAAATGGGGGTAGGAAGACAGTTAAGATGGATAGGAAATTGGCTCTCTGAGCGTACTCAGAAGGTGGTGGTTGGAGGGTTAGCCTCATCCCCAGGACTTTGAGAAAATGGGGAGATACCTGAAAGAGGCATTAAGGGGAATGGGGCAGGAATCAGGGGTTGAGGAACAGTGGGCAATATTTAAAATGGGGATTACAAGAGCAACAGAATTATGCATCAAGTAGGTTAGCAAGAGGAAAAGGAAGAGGAGACCATTATGGTTTTCCAAAGAGGTAGGAAAGAAAGTGAAAGCCAAAAAGATTGCATTCAGGCAATACAAAAAGACACAGGCAGAAGGGGGACAGGGAGAAGTACCAGGAGAAGCAAAGGGAGGCAGGGAGGTCAGTAAGGGAAGCCAAAGCTCAGACAGAACAGCACATTGCAAAATCAGTGGGTAGACGGGACAAAACCTTTTACAGGTACATAAGTCAAAAAAGAAAGGCAAAGGGAGGGATAGTGAGACTGAAGAGGGAGGCTGGGGGCCGTGTAGAGGATAACAACAGTAAAGCTGACATATTGAACAGGTATTTCTGCTTAGTCTTTACTGAGGAAGAGGAGGGTAATGGGTCTGAAGGGAGTACAAGGGGCGAGAATGGTGCAGAAATGGACACAAGTCCCTTTACACGAGAAAGGGTCCTGATGGAACTGGAAGTAATAAGAGTTGATAAAAGGTAAAAGCTGAAAAAGGACCTTCGGGGTTCAGTGGGCCTACCCGGTCACCAACATTTAATAATAACTAAAGCAATGGGGCCAGATGGGGTGCACCCAAGGGGCCTTAAAGAACTCAGAGGTGGTGACTGAACTTCTGGCTATCCTGTTTAGCCGATCACTGAAAACAGGGGAGGTACCCAAAGACTGGAGGACATCAGATGTAGTCCCCTTATACGAAAGTGGGAACAAAGAGGAAGGGAACTACAGACCAGTCAGCCTCACCTCTAGTAGGGGAAGATCATGGAAGCACTACTGAAGGAGAGATTGGTGGAACATCTGGTTGTCAATGGACTGCAGGATCCAAGGCAGCATGGTTTCACCAGGGGAGGTCATGTCAGACCAGCCTTGTTGAATTTTTTGACTGGGTGACTAGGGAGGTGGATCAGGGGAGGGCAGTGGACATGGCCTATCTGGACTTCAGCAAGGCCTTTGACACTGTGCCACATAGGAGACTATTACACAAACTGGGGAATATGAGTGTGGGCAGGACAGTAGTGTGGTGGGTAGGTAACTGGCTGGGCGGCAGGACACAGAGGATGGTGGTAAATGGCTGTCACCCCACAGAGACATTGCAGAGGGACTGGAAGGAAAAGTATGTCTCTTTGCAGATGACACAAAGATCTGCAACAGAGTTGATGCACAAGGTGGGGTGGAAAGGATGAGAAGGGACTTGGCAAGGTTAGAAGAATGGTCAACTGTATGGCAGGTTAGATTTAATGCTAAGAAGTGCAAGGTAATGCACCTGACAAACAAAAACCCAGGGGAAGAGTACACAATGGGGGGTGAGATACTAACAACAAAAATGGAAAGGGACCTGGGGGTAGTCATATCAGATGACTTTAAGGTGGGCAAGCAATGTGAGAGGGCAATAAGGAGGGCTGGGAGATACTGGGATGCATAGGGAGAGGCATCACCAGTAGAAAACAGGAAGTTATGCCTTTGTACAGACAGCTGGTGAGACCCCATCTGGAGTACTGTGTGCAGTTCTGGAGACCCAATCTCCACAAGGACAGACAAGATGGAAGCTGTCTAGAGGAGAGCATCTAAAATGGTGCAGGGTCTGCACCAGAAGACATATGAAGAAAGACTAAAGGAGCTTAATATGTATAGCCTCAAGGAAAGGGAGGAAGGGTGGGACATGATAGAAACGTTCAAGTACCTCAAGGGAATCAACAAAGTCCAAAAGGGTAGCATCTTTCAAAAAAAGAGGTGTGCAAGAACAAGGGGGCACAATTTGAAGATGGGGGTGGCTCAGAGGTAATGCAAGGAAGTATTTTTTCACAGAGAGGGTTGTGGATGCATAGAATGACCTTCCAGAGGAGGTTGTGGAGTCAAAAACAGTGGTTGAATTCAAGCATGCATGGGACAGTCATAAGGCAATTCTAGGGAGTGGGAGTAGAAAGAAGTAGGCTGCTGGTTAACTAGGACCTGCAGCTTATCCAGTAGGTAGGGAAATGGGCAGACTGGGTGGGCCAAGCAGTCCTTATCTGCCGTCAAATTCTATGTTTCTAGAGGTCAGGGGTAAGGGGCAACAGAGTTCTAGGAAAACAAACTGAAGTTACAAACTCAAATGAACAGACTAGGTGGACCATAGGCCCTTATCTGCCGACATTGTCTATGTATCCAAGGTGGGTTACTAGTGGGGCTCCCCAGGGGTCAGTGCTGGGGCCACTTCTGTTCAACGCCATTGTCTCGGACATCAGGAGGGGGATCAGGAGTGAAGTGGGTCTCTTTGCAGATGACTCAAAGCTGGGTGCAGTGGTGGATGAGGAGGTGGGGAGGGTGGCCTTGCAGGAGGACCTGGAGGCTCTGGAAAGCTAGTCGGGAAAATGGAAACCAAAATTCAATGTGGGGAAGTGCAAGATTCTGCACCTGGGAGTCAGAAATCCAGGCCAGGAGTATACCCTGGGAGGAGACATGATTGAAGTCACGGAGGGTAGTGGTAGATGTCAAAATGGACAACTCCGAGACCTGTAGGAGGGCAGCAGCAAGGGCAACTAGGATGCTGGGGTGCATCGCCAGGGGGATTACCTCCAGAAGGGCGGAAGTAATCCTTCCACTGCACAACTGCTAGGTTAGGCCACACCTTGTGTATTGTGTGCAGTTTTGGAGACCACATTTAAAAAGGGACATCATACTCCTAGAAAGGGTCCAAAGGAGGGCAACCAAAATGATCTGGGGCCTGGGGGAGAGGACCGATGAAGAGAGGCTCAAGGAGCTCGACACGTACACCCTGGAGGAGAACAGGGACAGGGAGGACATGATAGAGGTCTTTAAGTACATGAAAGGGATCAATAAAGGAGGCCCAGTCAGGGTGCTCCAAAGGAAGGAAGGAAGGAAGGTAGGGCAACAAGAAGTCACGGGTGTAAGCTGGAAGGGGGCAGGCTCAGAGGGGAGAGGAGATATTATTTAACTGAAAGGGTGGTGGTGCCATGGAATGCACTGCCCAGGGAGCTGGTAGAGGTGGAGACTGTGGACGGATTTAAATGGGGATGGTATGGGGGAGGGTAAATCTGACCAGGCCCAGTACAAGTGGAACATCTGGGACTGGGGACAGCATAACCCAAGGGGTAGGGGGGAAAACACCAAAATAGACCCTCAGTGCAGGTGCTGGAAATCCAGCAGACTTGAGAGACCGTTAGGCCTATTCTGCTGGCATTTTAATATGTTAGATATTATTAATGCACGCCCCCTCCCTTACTCTATACAGCTGCACAGTTCCACCCATGTTCTTTCCGGTCACAGAGAAAGTCCTCATCGTATCTGTTTGTGGAGAGAGCAAGAAGCAAGTGACTCAGCTGCAACTGGCAGATAGCGAGCACGAGATACAATGCGGTAATATATTTCTCAGGTATCCCGAGCTGGAAAAGCAGTTTACGACTTACTCAGTTTTTTTTTCTCAGAGCGAGTGCGCCAGGGAGATAGAGCATTTTCCACCATTCAGCCCAGCAAGAGAGTGAGAACACTTTCTCTGCACACAGTACCCCTGATTAGCGCTTGCTTCGTTATGCCAAGGAGAAGGTAGTGTCAGTGGCCCAAGACAGCCGGTGACAATATGCAGGGGTGCGAGAGAGCTGCCACCCACTGTCAGGTGTGACAGAGACAGAAAGAACACCATGCACATGGAGCCAGAGTGGGGATCAGGAGAGTGAGAGAAACAAGGTCACAGCAATATTAAGAGGAAGAAGCCCTCTCTGTGTCTCTGCACACACATGTAGTCAACTTCCAAACTCCCCGGGGGGGGGGAGAGAGAGAGAGAAGCACATGTTCTAAATTCCTACACTGTCCAGTCTCTCTCTCTCTGTGTTCACGTTCAGTGCAGCCAGTTCACGGCATGCTTGACAGGAAAACAGTCCTGGGATCGAGCAGTGTGTGCTATAACAGCATACCGACAAAGCAGCATAGATGTGTCGTTTGGGGGTGCGCTAAAGGAAACATAGTAGGCAAAGTAGCAGAAGCTGTGATGGGAAAAGCAATGTCACAAATCATCTCATTACTGTATGTGTTAGATTTCTATGTCCATCACAGCAATGCAGCATGTATTCTTTGTTAGGCACTATTATGGAAGTTGGCAGGATACACTACCTTTGTGCTACTTAAACAGCAAAAAAAAAAAACACATTTTTGGATATTTTTTTTCTGTTTAAACATACCTCATGTTATAAGCCCATAAATACATGACAGGGTGTGCGGTTATTGGGGATTAACGCACACCTCGGGTGCTGTGAGGGCACTCAGCCTGTAGCTTTGTGCCTTACAACGCACCCAAGGGGTGCGCTAATCCCCAATAACCGCACACCATGTTGTATGTTATTGCTTACTTTATTGATTCCTTCTTTAACCTGGAATGTACTCTCGATCCAACCATTGCAACTCAGACATGTTTAGTGCCCCGTCACCACCCCACAACCCTATGTTCCCAAGGTGTGCGTTAATCCCCAATAACCGCACACCATGTTGTATGTTATTGCTTACTTTATTGATTCTTGATTTAACCTGGAATGTACTCTCGATCCAACCATTGCAACCCAAACATGTTTAGTGCCCTGTCACCCCTCACAACCTTATGTTCAATCAGAGCTAAGGAAAATAGTAATAATGTTATATTCGCTTGTTGAGAATCAACTGTATGTATTACTAGTATGCCATTTTCTACATTCAAAACGTGTTGTATTCCGAGTTCCGGATCCGCCCCTGCATTGCATGGCTACTTAGTCTAGCACTCCGTGATCTCCCGCTGAGCAAAAACCCTCCATCAAGCGAGTTTAGCGATCCAGACTAAGTTTAAAAATGAACAAAACAGCAAAGGAGGGGATAGTAGTAGAGAATTTGAAGTTTTGTCCGAACTGGTAAGAGAGATGGAGAGCAAAGGGGAACGGTCTGAATCGGAGGCCTCCGGCCTAGAGAATAAGCAATCCGTTACAAACTCGGCCTCGCGCAAGTCAGCACAGAAAAGTTCTCGATCAACAGCTAGACCTAAGGCAAAAAAGGCAAAACTGGACCTTGTACACCAAGAACTATTATCTTTTAGAGAAGAAATTAAACAATTATATGGAGAACTCCATAGAGATGTAATGGTACTGGAGCAAAGGGCAGACAATACGGAGAGACAAGTAACGGCAACAGAAAATAGAGTAGATGACTTGGAAATACAGCTACAACAAATGCAACAACAACAGGAAATAATAGAAGCCAGATAAGAGGATGCTGAAAACAGGGCAAGGAGAGAAAATGTTAGCTCATACTGTGTCCCTGAATCTGTATAAGGCTCCAATATTAAAGACTTTGTGGACACTCTGCTAAGCACAGCCCTAGAGCTTCCTGAGGGGTTCCAGTTAAATTTAGAGAGGGTTCACTTTCACCGGGCCCTGGCTCCGAAACCGACCGACCCTGCTGCTCCTCCAAGATCTATAATTGCTAGATTTAACAGTGTTGCTACTAAGGAACAAATACTAATGATGGCTTGGCGCAAACAAAAAATTTATTATGTCAAAAGCGTTTTTACTTGGACCATGACTGTGCACCGAAAACAATGAGGCAACGCAAAGCTTATTTACCCCTGTTGCCAGTGATCAGAGCAGCGGGACACAGTTTCTCGACACCTTACCCTTCCCTCTTGATAGTTCACCTGCCAAACTATAAGAAGGACTATGCAACAGCTCTAGAAGCAAGGCAAGATCTCTCAAAACTGGGTCTCCATTTCCCTGATCGTAAGAAAGAAATGGCAGAATTTAACCAAGACCTCCACGATGGCAAACAATTCCGCAGAAAACAAAGAGAAAAGAGATAACCCAGGACCCAAAGAAAGCACTGGCAGCTTTTCGTTGCACAGAACATACAGCAGAAAATCTTCAGACCTGAATAGACTGCCAAACTTTAGAAGCCAGAAGCTGATAAGGTAGGTGGGCAGTGGGGGGAGGGGGGAGGGGTTTGTCCCGGGAAATCCTTGATCCTTGACTGCCCTGACTCTAGGCCCAGTGAATACAAATTGAAAACCTGACGTGACAAGGCTGGGTCATCTGCCGAGGTGGAGATGGTATCGGATCCCATATCCCCCCCTGTTTTTCCTCCCCCACCCGAGCCCTTTTCTCCTCTCTCTTTTCCCCCTTCTACGGAAGGAAGATGGTCTGGGAACTTAAGATAAAGTCGATGGGCTCTAGAGGCTAGTCGGAGTTGTGGAATGTTGGGGTGATGTGGAGAAAACATCAAAAAATACTACAGGTCTCTCATGGCTTGGAAAGGGATATACCAGAACATTTTCTTTATAGTGGTTGGGACCAAACAAGTTTTTTCTGTTGTACTGTATTCTTTCTCTCATTATTTAAAGGGGGAGAGAAATTCACAGGGGAAATGCGTTGTATACAGCAACAAAAGCAAGAGCGATTACATATTTAATCTTGTTATGTGTTTTTATGATTATAAGGTATGATGGAGCTTTCAGTTGCCCCCCATGAGGTCCCAGGCTTTTCAGCCCTGGATCGTACCACCACTCCTATGGGATTTGTGATTCCATCATTATATCCCACTGGTAACATAGGGAGGAAGAGATTATCCTCCCCCACCTTGAAGTAACCAAATTTAGGGTGTAAAAATGTTTTAAACAGTTTTTGAACTATCAGTTATGTTTAAGTTTAAAGTTGAGAACCTATACAGTATGGGAATTAGAGAATTTAAAGGTATTTCAATTAAAGTTTTGGATAAGACATAAGAAGTACAGAAGGTAAACAAATAATGGGTACATGGCAAGAGGAAGAAAATGAGGGAACTGTTTTGAATAGCTTTATACTTAGTAATTTGAAAGAAAAGACAAC
Organism: Neoceratodus forsteri; assembly: GCA_016271365.2. Lineage (NCBI taxonomy): Eukaryota > Metazoa > Chordata > Ceratodontiformes > Ceratodontidae > Neoceratodus > Neoceratodus forsteri. The sequence continues at coordinate 1,609,750 of JADMNL010000031.1, forward strand.
TGTAATTCAAGTTGGATGGTACAGAGGTGAAACAAAACAGACAGGATCGGATGGGAAGAATTAAGCACTTTCTATAGAATTAAGCAGTCTTCAAAAGGTATAAACGATGGCTAATTCAATATGTGCAGTCTTATCGATTAACATAAACGGAATTAATAGCCTATAAAACGTTCGATTACAGCAATTTATTAAACGACAGGCCCCAGATAATTTTATATATTATGGTAGCACGGTAGTGCTACCATAGTTAGGGTTGAGGAGCCATTTACATGTTAAACCAAAATTTTGCACCTTAATACCTTTGCAATCATTTGACAGATTTGCCTGAAATTTGGAATGCACAATCAAGACCCATACGCCTTGGGATCTGCCAAGTTTTGTACCAGTTGGATACACGGCTGTGGAGTTATTAAGCATTAACTGCACATGCATTTATGCTTTTTCTGGAATTCTGCGGTCGCGCCTACAAGTCGCACGGTTTGCACGACCGGCCTGAAATCTTCAGGGAACATGCGGCCAGGGTCTCCAATGTGCCTTTCAAAGATTTCATGAAAAAAATATTAAACTGTTCAAAAGTTATGGCAGTCCGAACTTCTGTTTTTTTCCCATAGGATAACATTACGGCATTCGGCCATGCTTTGAGGCCCATATCTCAAAATGGTGCGAGATACTGAGTTTTGTCAAAAATGATAGCCCCTACGATAAAACTAGCCAGGAAAGTGATAATACATATGACTTTTACATTTTTCTCGTCGTCACGGTTCCTGAGATATAACCTATTTAGTATTCCAACTCCTCATTTTCTGCTCTGAGACCCATTATTATGCATACATTCTTTGTACTCACTGTCTTTCTCTATGCAGCTTTTAGGAAAACCAGCCTGTGTGCTTACATTACTGTTACCATTGCCCTTTCCATTTGCGGTTCGATACCGTTTTCACTTACCGTTCACGTCTACGCCACCATGTGCGTTATCCTTTGCGTTTTCATTTGCGCTTGTGTTTCCATTATTTTTTGCCACTTGTGTCTACAGTACTGTTTCTGTTTCACTTTGCATCACCATGCCCATTGACATTTCCGTTTGCAGGCACCATGTTACTATGTGACAAGACATCACATGGCGGACCGTTCCCGTCTATGCCACTGTGTGCGTTACCCTTTCTGTTCTCATTTGCTCTTCCGTTACCATGTGCAGCACTGTTAGCACTTCTGTTTGTGTTGCTGTTCCTGTTACTATGTCACAACACATCATGTGGCAGGGGCGTGGGGCCCGAAGGGCTCGGCTTCGCCGCCACATTACGTGGTGGGAGTGCAGGGCTGCTGCATTACATTTACTATTTCTCATTATTCTCAAAAAGAAGGGAAATTAGAGGCAAAAAACTCTGTTTAATGCATCAGTTAGAGTTGTTCCACAGCGACAAAAGTGAGGAAATTTGGTGTTAGGGTTGAAAACCCTCCTTAGACCCCAACCGGCATTGGGGTGCGCATTAGGGTGTTAGTCCTAACTCTCACCCCATTCTCCTATACTTCTGCTGCTTTACACATGTGATGGGGTGAGAGTTAGGGCCGATGACCCCAATGCCGGTTGGGGTGGGCTGGGGTTCAAGGGTTTTCAACCCTAACACCAAATTTCCTCACTTTGTCACTGTGGAACAACCCTAACTGATGGATTAAACTGAGTTTTTGGCTCTAATATATATATATATATATATATATATATATATATATACATACACACACACACACACACACACACACATTTGACACAGGTAGAACATGCGAAGTTGGGGGTAGATATGAAAAAATTACTCACCTTAGTAATGTTTCTTCTATTGGAGTCTTGCTATATTATGACATATACAGTGAGTCCTAACCTTTGAACTGCTCCGGAGGTGAAAGAGTTAACTTTCCATGCCAGTCATGGAACACTGAGCTCGAGCTCGGTTGAAACTCTGTCTGTTGTTCTTCAAACTCAAACCATCAGATCTTTATGAGCTAAACTCAACGAGGTCCTGTGTGGAAGCTGTAAACCTACACTAGCCAACTGGCTACTAAACATAAGAACACATTTTTTGGTCCCAAAATAAAGATTCAAGTCAGGAGACCCAAAAAATGAAAAACACAACACCAAGTCACCCCAAAACAGGAGGGGTGAAAAACAACAAGGTGGGCACCTGCTAAGTGCCAACACTGCACTGCCCACCCACACTCCAAAATTAGAGGTTCTGAGAGGGACAGGCAGGGTGGGAGGTCATAATATAGCAAGACTCCAATAGAAGAAACAACATTACTAAGGTGAGTAATTTTTTTCTTCAAACAACATGAGGTCTTGCTATATTATGACATATGCAGACTACACAGCAGTACCTCCATGGAGGAGGGACAGAACCTACTTAGGAAATAGGCTCTGAAGCACAGCTGTGTTAAACCGAGCATCACTCCTAGCCTGGATGTCCAGGGAGTAATGCTTGGTAAAAGTATGAACTGTTTTCCAGGTAGCTGCTTGACATATCTCTAGAATAGGGATGTCCCTGGCAGCAGCCAGGGAAGCAGCTGTACCTCTGGTAGAGAGAGCCCTCAGGCCTGAGGGAGGAACCTTACCCAGTTTTTCATAGCAAAACTGGATACAATAGACAATCCACCTGGCAATGGATCTTTTAGTGGCAGGTTTCCTATTTACCAACCTCACCATAAGTGAGGAACAGTTGGAGGGAATCAAACCTGTGACCCTTGGTACACTCTATGTAGTAACTAAGGGCTCTCTTCACATCTAAGTTGTGCAGCCTCCTCTCGCCAGAGGAGGAATGGTCAGTGAAGTACACTGGAAGAGATATAGATTGATTAAGGTGGAAATCTGAAACCACCTTAAGGAAGAACTTCCCGTTAGTCCTGAGGACCACCTTATCTCTATGAAAGGAGATAAAATCAGGCTCCACTGACAAAGCTTGTAATTCATTTATGCGTCTGGCAGAAGTGATTGCTACCAGAAACACAGTCTTCCAAGTCAAGTACTTAAGCTCTGCTGAAGACAAAGGCTCAAAGGGAGGTTGCATAAGCTGAGCAATGCAAACATTAAGGTCCCATGGAGGGTTGGTGTGAAGCAATCCCTGGAAAAACTTGGAGAATACAGGGTGAACTGAAAGAGAAGAGGGCTTACCTGCTGAAATAAAAGCAGACACAGCTGCCAGATGCACTTTCATGGTAGCTGGTCTCAGCCCCAAGGTATTTAAGTGGACCATATAATCCAGGACTGTGGGTAAATCAGCAGATTCTGGGGAAATATGCTTTCCAGAGCACCATATGGAAAACCTCTTCCATTTGGAATTATAAGTAGCCCTGGTGGAAGGTTTTCTAGAAGCCTTCAGGATATCCATTACACCTTGGGAGAGGTGTAGATCAGCAAACTCTAACTCTTCAAGAGCCAGGCCTTGAGATCGAGAGATTTGAGGTTCTGGTACCAAACCCTCCCCACAGCACAGGTTAACAGGTTGTGAACCCTGGGAAGACACAGGGGAAGATGGACTGCTAAGGACAGTAGAAGTGGATACCAGGGTTGTCTGGGCCAATCTGGAGCAATCAGGATCATCTTGCAGGGTTGAGATCTGATTTTGACTAGCACTTTGAACAGGAGAGGGAAGGGGGGAAAAGCATAGAGAAACTTCCCTTCCTAATTGAGAACTAAGGCATCCAGAGGGACTGAGCCCAACACTGGGAGCCTGCAGCAAAAAAGGGGAAGTTGGTGATTGTCTGGGGCTGCAAAAAGATCTATCTGTGGGGTGCCCCATCTGGCAAATACCACCTCCAAGACCAGGGAGTCCAGTGACCATTCGTGATGGCCCTGGGAAATCCTGCTGAGAGCATCTGTCAGGACATTGTCCTTGCCTGGGAGGTGAACTGCCATAAGGGAGGTGTTCAGGGAATAAGCCAGAGACCACAACTTCATTGCTTCAGTGCACAAGGCCGTAGACCGAGTGCCCCTTTGCTTGTTGATGTACCACATTGTGGTGGTGTTGTCTGTTCTGACCTGTACAACTTTGTTCTGAACAGATTTGGAAAAAACTTGAAGTGCTAGAAAAACCTGCTCTGAATTCCAACAGATTGATGTAAAGCAGAGATTCCTGAGGGGATCACAACCCCTGGGTAGTGAGGTCGCCCATGTGAGCTCCCCACCCCAAGAGGGATGCATTTGTAGTAAGGATTAAGGAGTGAGACAGAGTGACAAAAGGAACCCCTTGTCTGAGATTGCTCTGATCCTGCCACCACTGTAGGGCCTGGATCAGGGTTCGAGTTACTGGGATCAATTTGGTTAGAGGGTCCTTTCTTTGAGACCAAAAGGCCCTCAAATGGAACTGAATGTCCCTCATCTGAAATCTGGCTCCCTGCACTACTGCTGTAGAAGCATCCATGTGCCCCAGGAGCTGTAGAAAATGCCTTGCTGGTCGAGACACCTGCAGGGTGAATGAGGAGGCCAGAGACACCAGGGTCCTTGCCCTGTCCAAAGGAAGGAATGCTCTGGCTTTCTCTGTGTTCGGTTCTGCACCTATGAAGGTGAGGAGCTGGACAGGCTCTAGAACTGACTTTGAAAGATTCAGAAGGAAACCTAGAGAGGTGAGCAGTTGCTGAGTTATCTGTAGGTGTAACTTGACTTGGTCTGGGGACTGGCCCACTATGAGCCAGGCGTCCAGGTAAGGGAAGATGGCAATTCTTTGCCTTCTTAGAGAAGCAACTACTACTGCCAGGCATTTTGTGAGTACCCTTGGAGCAGAGGTGAGGCCAAAGGGTATTGCTCTGAACTGGTAATGGCCTGAGGGCAGCTCTAACCTGAGGTACTATCAATGGGAGCTTCTGATGAGAATATGGAAGTAGGCATCCTTGAGGTTCAGGGATGCTAGCCAGTCCCCTGGCCTTAGAGAGGGTAGAATAATTCCCAGAGTCACTATTTTGAATTTTGGTTTTAAAAGGTACTTGTTTAAGTATCTGAGATCCAGGATGGGCCGCCATTCTCCTGTCTTTTTTGGGGTAAGGAAGTACCTGGAGTACAATCCTTTGCCCTGGTGTAGGGGTGGAACCCTTTCCACAGCTCTGAGAGCTAGGAGGGAAGAGACCTCTGCCTCTAGGGCAAGTGCGTCTGGTGGATTTGCAGGTGGAAAGGATCTGGTTCTCATCTTTGGAAACTTTTTGAAGCTGAGAACCAGTCCCTGGCTTACTACTTCCAGGACCCACTTGTCTGATGTCAGAGACTCCCAGTCCTGGACAAAGTAAGCCAGCCTGCCCCCTACAGGCAGTTGAGAATCGGCCCTGGCAACCCCATCAGGGTGCCTGCTTGGCAGGGGCTTTGGGCTGAGGGGTGGAAACAGGCCTACTGGCACCCCTTATGCCTCTCCCTCTAAAGAACCCCCTCTGGGCATAAGCAGAAGAGGAGGCCTGGGCTTGGTAAAAAGGCCCATGAAAAGGCCTGCCCCTGCCCCTGGGAAGCTGCCTTTGAGGAGTGGCCTGCCTTTCCTTGGCCTGTGCACTACTATAGGTGGTCCTATACTCATCCATTTTCTTCATGTAATTCTCTGTCTGCTCCCCAAACAGGGAATTACCCACAACAGGAAAATCCATGGCCTTAGTCTGGGTATCCTGTGACAGGCTAGTACATCTGAGCCAAGCCATTCTGCGAAGTGCCACAGATGTAGCCATGACTCTTGACACATCATTTGAGTCCACTGCAGCATGGAATTGCACCTTGGATGCCTCAATACCATCAACAGCCGCCACCTGCTCCAGCTCCTTGGTAAGCTGGCCAGGGACCCATTTTGCTAGAGCCATAACAGTATCCCATCTGGGTTTCTGATATCTAGCAACATAAGCCATATAATTTGCCTGTCTGAGTCCCAAGGATGCTGCCATGTACTGTTTCTTGCCATGGCATCAATCCTCCTGGAGTCCTTGTCCGGGGGGTGTGAAGTCAAGGGGATATTTGCCTTGTCACAGGCTGCAGCCTGCACTACCCCAACATGGCTGCATTGTTGTGAAAGGAACTCCATATCAGAGCCTGACAATGTGTACCTCTTGTCCATTCTCTTATCCACAGGAGGTATAGTGTGAGGAGTTTAGAATTTTAAAGGTCTGTTTCTCAAAAGATTTATGCAAGGGAATAGACAGTCTCCTAGACTCTGGGATATCCATCATTTCCACATAGTCAGGCTCCTCTTGATCATCCACAGCTTCCTCCATAGGGAACTGGAGGGTTTCAGTCACTTTTTTATAAAACATAAAATGAGAAGGGGACTCAGAAAGCCTAGGAGGAGACACTCCTGAAGTTCTGTCTGGGGAGATGTCTGGGTCAATGGGCACATCCAGACTTTCAAATCCACATTCACTTTCCTCATACTCCTCTTCCCTCTCATACTCCTCTTCCTCCTCCTCCGGTTCATAATATTCCTCTAAATCATATTCTTGAACTGGTGGAACCGGACGAACCGGGCGCTTACATGATGGTGCCAGTTCAGTCGGAACCGGGGAAAGCGACTGGACAATTTGAATCGCTTTGGCTATATCTGCAGCGGTTGGAGAGGAAAGTTTTGGCTCCACACCAGCTGATTTCCTAGTCCTTTTTGCTGGAACCGACCCCACAGAGTCAGCTCTCCTTTTGCCCAAGGAAGTCTCGCTCTGGTCAGAGGGCACTCCCTCTGGTTCGGTTGGAACTGAACCGGGCTGGCAATCCGGTTCAGCTGACTTTTTGGCCTCCCTTTCCCTTAGCCTACCAACTCTCTTTTCCCAGGTAGCTGCATTAAAATGTTTACAAATCTGGCAGTCTGCATTGAGGTGGTCAAACCCCAGACAATAAACACAGGTGGTGTGGGGGTCAGCCTTGGCAAAGACTTCCCCACAGACACTACAGTGTTGAAACCCAGTGGGCCTGGTTTTTCTTTTGAGTTTCTCAGACATAGTGCCAGTCCTAACCAAACTTGCCCATTTATGGCAATCCACCAGGCAAGACCCTCTTATTGGTTCCCAACTGTGTCACAGGTCGTGGAAAAAAATGTAATAAAATCCGTTTTTTTTAGAACCGATAAGAACCGGTAACCACACTCTAAATCACAGATTAAGATATTTTACACAACCTGATCGGTTCAAACCAAACTGATAAACAGTTTACAAGTTCCACACAGAAGAGAATTAATGTAAACCTATCTAGTACTCACAAATACCACAGACAGAGCTTGAACCAACCGGTTGCAGTTTAAATTCGGTCGAAAACCGAGAAAAACAATACTTTAACCAACAAAATGAACCGAGCAGAAGGAGAAATCTCCGGAGCGACTGTTCAGTGAGGCGGAGTAAAGAATCTGACTGTTTGAGTTTGAAGAACAGACAGAGTTTCAACCGAGCTCGAGCTCAGCGTTCCATGCCTGGCATGGAAAGTTAACTCTTTCACCTCCGGAGCAGTTCGAAGGTTGAGACCCACTGCATATGTCATAATATAGCAAGACTTCATGTTGTTTGAAAGGGTATATTCGGCCTCCAGCAAAAACGGGATGGAGAAGGGGGGTTGTTATTCTTCCAGCTGCCTTACCTTTTGAGGTGGAGGTGGATTATACAGATCCTACTGGTTGCTTTGTCATAGTATAGGGCAAATTATATGGCAAGGACTTAACCCTAGTGAATGTGTCTCTCCCATCAGCCTCCTCACAGGCGAGGTTACGCCAACTGTTTATTAAAGTGAGAGATCTACAAAAAGGCATTTTAATAATGGGGGAATTTTAATGTCACCTTAAATCCGGGTTTGGTCACTACTAATCCTCTGGCATATAGAAAGTCTCTGACTCAGAAGAGCTTCGTCTCTTAGACTAAAGCTTTAGGGTTTTTAGATATATGGAGACACTTTTACCCTAGAGGGGAGGGATACATGTACGAGTCACCATGGTTTAGAACAAAGTTCAGAATAGATTACTTCTTTACCTCAGTAGAACACTTACATATTTTAAGAGACCTTTCTTTATTAGTAAAGCTTTTGTCAGATCATACTCCAATGCTTCTTAAATTAGATTTGGAGAAGCCACAGAAGCAGACATTCTGGAGACTTAATTTATCCTTTCTTAAAGACCAAGAACTAAAGGAAGTTTTGGCAACCAGAATACCACAGCTTACAAAAGGAGAATACTACCTCAGGAATCTCGGCAGGGATAATTTGGGATACATTAAAAGTAGTCACAAGGGGAGAATTGATAACCTATTGTGCTAGAATAAAACAAAGATACAAGACTTTATATGGGGAATTACTTGGGGACAGTAAACATGTTGGCAATTGAAAGGGGGCAATTAATCTATGGTGAACATATATATAATTGTAATGGCCTAAGATTACAAGTGAAGGAGAATGTGCGGTGTATATTTGTATTTTTACTCTTGCTACACTGTTACTACCTGTCAGTTTTTTTGTTTTGTTTTTTAAAAATCGCTGTACGCCCTGAAATAATGTATGAAAGATAATCTGTATTGATAAAATATACAAAATAAAGTTTAAAAAAAAAGAAAAAGTGTTGTAATCAGAAAACAAGATCCTTGCCTGTGTGAATAATAAGTCGATAACTTTGTACAGTGAGAAGACTCTTTTGGTAGTGAAGCACTCTCATGAAAAATAAACTGTGGGCCAGCCTGGTGACACTGAGGGTTGAGGTGCTGGACGCCACACCTCACGCCACACTGGTGACCCGGGTTCGGGAACGAGCCCGGGCCGTCAGGGGTCAGCAGGGGAGGGAGAGGATTGAGCATCCGGAGGACAGTTCTCCTCTCCCGGGAGGGTGGGGGTTGTCAACTCGGTGCTTGTCTGGCCTCTGGCAGAAGCCGGAGGCACAACAAGCACACAGAGAGGGGTGGGAGTGAGGACGTCGGTGGGGACGCCTAGACGTCTGGGCATAGCTACTCCCTCAGAACAAGGGGGGGACACACACCAGAGCACTGAGGGGAAGAAGCACTGGGTATGGGCCCTCATTACTGCTGCCTACCTGAATACCAGAGGGGACCCGATGAAAGTTGATTGATCAGGGTGTATGGGCCCCATCTTGTACCCGCCTGGGGGACATAGCCACAGCTCTATGGGGGTTCACCGGGGTCTCAGATAAGGTAAGCAGTAGGGTGATACCCTTAGCAACTCCCGACAGAGTGGGGCTCTGATGTAGAAAAGGAGAGAGATAAATTACAATTTCAAAAAAAAAAAATAATAATGCCATACTCCTCCTCTCCTGGTAACATCCGACCTGTATTTTTATTTATTGCAATGTTTCACCAGGAAGGTACACTGAGCAACAAGCTGCTTGTCTCCCGCTACGACCTGGGGGAAGGGGTACAATAGGAATGAGACATTAAATATTCAAGTTACAAGATCAACTATAAGTGGTCTAAGGCTCTGAGCTGCAAATCTGGCGACATCCAGCAGACCAGACCTAGGTTTGAATCCCACAGCTTCCACTTGCATACTGTGTGACCCTAAGCAAGTCACTTAACCTCCTTGTGCTCCCAGGTCGCTCCTGTAAAAAAGCTTTCAGCTTAGTGTGCTATATCTGGTTAAACAACTAAATAAATTAAATTAAATTAAAAATAACTTACAATTGTAGATAAGTGTTAAAAATAGTGTTACAACAGTGCTGAGCATAACATGTAGAAAGAGTGGACAATAATAAGTGCTGGGTTAACAAGTAAACAAATGTTTACAGGAAAGAAAAAGGGGGAAGGTAAGGGAGGAGTGAGGTGGGGAAGGGGAAGAGTCATATTACTGGAGACCCCCCTCAGGACGTGAGGAACCCGGCAAGGGGACTGGTGGAACCAGTGAAAAGGTTATTACAGCAGTGTCCCAGAGAGACCCATTTAGGATGGTGGAGGAAGGGAGTAGGTTAGCGATACAAGCCCCTTGGGGGTAGGAGGGGCCCACAAAGAGCACTGAGGGGCCTTTACGGTCTGTGAGAGATCAAGGGAGGCCAGTAAAAATTTGGCGGGATGAGGGCTACAGATTTGGGGGATGGGTGTGCACAGGGTAAAATTAAGGTGAGAGTAGAGTGATAGGGTTTGTCCAGGGCTTAGAGGAGGGAATTAGGGAGGGACATGGCAGGAGCAGCTAGGTGCAAGGTAATTATTGAAGGCAGAGCTGATGAAGTAGGTAAAGGATGAGTGCTAGATTTGACGTGGGAGGGAATTCCAGATTTTTGGGAGGCAGTGAGAGTAACCGGATTGGCAGAGTTGGGTGGATCTGCGGGGGACAACCAGGGTATGGGAGTCAGTTGAGCTAAGGGAATGGGAGGGTGGGGGTGTTATAAAGGAAGAGGTGAGTTAGGAAGGGAGCTTACCCAACCAGTGCTTGGAGGTGAATTTAGCACAGTGAGAGAGTCGGCTATTTGTAAGAGAGGGGAAGGATAGGGCACAATTAACATCTCAGTGATGGGTGCAAGGGAGGCATCCAGGGCAAAGTGGCAGAAGGAACTGAAGAGGGTGTCCAGGGAGGACTTGGTGGAGCCCCATACACTATGTCACAGTAGTCGAAAATTGGCAGTATCATCTTCTAAACAAGTTCACGCCTAATCGTAGGAGGGATGCAACTACAGTTCCTGAACAGGGCACCAAGCTTGGGGCAGTTTTTTTTCTGGAAGGCGTCAATATGTCCAGAGAAGTTTAGGTGTTGGTCCAATCAATCACCTAAGTACCTGAAGGAGGATGTGTCCTCAAGTAAATTCCCATCAAGGGTGTGAAAAGTGGGTAGGGAGGAAAGCCTAGAGAGTCTCTGCCTTGTGCCAAAGGTTATGGACAGTTTTCTTGGCACTGAGAAAATGCTATTTGTTAACAAACCACAGCTGAACCTTGTTGAAGTCTTGCTGTAAGCTGGTTGTAACCTCATCAGGACAGGAGCCAGATGCATGCAGGACTGTATCACCAGAATACATATGTATAGCGGAGGATGGGGAGCAAACAGAGGGAAGGTCATTTAAGAAGATGGAAAACAAGAGGGGCCCTATACTAAGCCCTGGGAGAACTCCAGTGCTAATCGGGAAGGGAAGGGAAGTGGCGTCCAAGATCTTAACTGATTGGGTTCTGCCAATAAGGTAGGCCTTCAACCAGTTTCTAGCGGAAGGAGCTAGGCCAGCTGCTGGGAGTGAGTCGAGGAGAAAGGAGTGAGAGACTGTCGAAAGCCTTGGCCAGGTCGACAAAAATGGTAGAGGTAATTTGGCCACTGTCCATCCCAGTTAGGATGGCGTCTGTAAGCCGTAGGAGAGAGGTGGTGGTTGACTGTTTTTTCCTGAAACCAGACTGGAAAGGGGTGAAAAAGGAAGTGTTAGATAGAAAATAGGTGAGTTGGGAGAGGACAGTGTGTTCTTGAAGCTTGGCAAGGGTAGGGAGGAGTGAAATGGGGCGATAGTTGCCAGGGGATGAGGGGTCACCCCCTTTGGGTAGAGGAAGGACCACAGCATGTTTCCATGAAAAGGGGACCGAGGCAGTAGAGAATGAGAGATTTAAGATTGAGAGGGGGTAGGCAATGGCTGAAGCAGAGAGGGAGAGGAGTTTTGGGTCAAGCACATAAGTGGAGGCACCTTTAGAGTGGCCGATGGTGGGGAGGGCACTTAGGGCATCCTTTGGGGTTACAGTGGTGAAAGAGAAGGGAAGGTGAGAGGGTGGTGGAGTGGGCACACCAGTAGAGGGAAGCAACGAAAAAGATTAAGACTTCTTTTGGCTAGGCAGATTTACTGTGTGTTATTTTCTTTTGCACTCACAGGGTTCATTACTGTGTGTTGCTAACATTTTACTGCTTTATTTTTCTCTAATTCCAATTGCTGTTCCAGGGTATACTTTCTGCTGCATTATTACAGGGTGTGCCTACAGATTTGTGCTTATAGATTACTGCTGTAATCTTCTCTGATTCAAATTGTTTTTTCGCAAGGTATATCTTCTGTTACGGCTTTATTTTTCTCTGTAACAAACTGTTTTTTACAGGATATATATTCTGTGAAATTATTACAGGTGGTGCATTACAGGTTTTACAGTTTTATCTATCATTAGGCTACACTTTCAGGGCTACTGCATTTGTTGTTGGTCGTTTCTGCTCTTACCTCTGTTTCCTTTGTCTGTGGTTGTTCTTTTTCGGAAGGGGAAGGGCCCAGCCACCCTCCCCCATCCCAACCACCCCATGCTACACTCACAACTTTCATAGGATAGCACAGCTGTGACACAGAAACATAGAATTTGACAGCAGATAAGGATCGCTTGGCCCACCTAGTCTGCCCATTTCCCTACCTATTGGATAAGCTGCAGATCCTAGTTAACCAACAGCCTACTTCCTCCTACCCCCCCACTAGAATTGCATTATGTCCGTCTCATGCATTCTTTAATTCCTCCACTCTTTTTGACTCCACAACTTCCTCAGGAGGGCCGTTCCAGACAACCACAACCCTCTCCATGAAAAAATACTTCCTCACATTACCTCTGAGCCTTCCCCCCTCTATCTTCAAATTATGCCACCTTGTTTTTGCGCACCTCTTTGTTGATTCCCTTGAGGTACTTGAAAGTTTCTATCGTGTCCCCCTCTCCCTCCTTTCCTTGAAGTTATACATATTAAGGTCCGAAAGTCTCTGTTCATATGGCTTCTGGTGCAGACACTGCACCATTTTAGTTGCCCTCCTATGGACAGCCTCCATCCAGCCTATGTCCTTGCAGAGATGAGGTCTCCAGAACTGCACGCAGTACTCCAGATGGTGTCTCACCAACTGTCTGTACAGAGAGATATCTTCCTGTTTTCTACTGGTGATGCCTCTCCCTATGCATCCCAGTATCCCCCCAACCCTCCTTACTGCCTTCTCACATTGCTTGCCCATCTTTTGGTCATCTGATATGACCACCCCCAGATCCCTTTCCATTTTTACGTTCGCTTGCATGCATGCGCAAGGAACATTTTGGGAGAGTAGCACACTTGAGTGCCTCTCCCACCCAATGCACTGCTCCCATGAGCAGGCGTGGTGGTCCTGCACCAATGGGTGCAGGAGCTCAGTATGACAGCGGTGTCCCTCTGCTTCAAAGGAAAACACCGCTGCCATACTGAGCGCCGCCACCATCCCCTCCGTCATGTGCTCCCCCCCAGACGCGTCATGCCGGCCCCCCCAAAGCTTTCCTGCCATGCTGGGCCCACCCCAGTGTGGCAAATGTTGTTGTTTGCCGACAGGGGTGCCCAATCCCGTCGGCTCCTCAACCCGCGTGGTTGCCGTGGGGTGCCCCAATCCCATCGGCTCCTCGGCCCCTCCACATCTTCTGCCATGCTGGGAAGCCCACCCAGCATGGCAATGTCCGCTGTCTTGTTTTTTTTTCCTGTAAAACAAAAATGGTCCAGCAGCACGCTCCCAACCCTCCCACAACCTGCACCCACCACTGCGCACCCAGCCTCCCACACCCTCCCACCCCATACCTCACCGGACTCCGGTCGCGATGATCTTGATGGACTGGGAACACGTCTGCACTCTTCAAAGCCGACCGCGAACTGAGGAAATGCCGGTAAGCTGTATAATGGGCTACATAGGAGGGTTTCAACTTTATCGCATATCTCAGTCATATTTTGGAATTTTTGCACCAAATTTTTAACATAGGGTTTTTGAGACCCCTTCTCATGAATGATGTCACTGTCATGGCGTTATTCAGGCGCGAAGGGTGATTTCGCAGGCACTGCACAGTCACTGCGCAAGATCACCCTTCGGCCTCAAATAATGCCATGACAGTGACATCATTCATGAGAAGGGGTCCCAAAAACCCCATGTTGAGAATTTGCTGCAAAAATTCCAAAAAAATGACTGTTTTACAAGCGTGCGTTATGCAGTTCCTAAGCAGGCTCGTAAGTTCGCTAATTTTCAATATTTTCACTCCAAATTTTCAACATTGCCATTTTATCACACCTTCTTATGAGTTATACAGCTGTCATTTTTCACATCTCACCCAAAATGTGTTTCCACCCATGTAGCGCACAATGGTGTAGTCGGTGTGCGAAATCAATGTATGGAACATATTAAGAAAATCACAGTGACACTGTTCATGAGCAGAGGTCTTAAAATGGCGTTGAAGATTTGGTGAAAAAATTCCTAAAATTACTGTTTTACTAGCTGCAAGCAGCAGTTCCTATGCACGCCTCGTGAAGTTTGTGAATTTTCAATATTTGCACTCCAGATTTTCAACATTGCCATTTTACCACACCTCCTCATGAGCAGTGCAGCTGTCATTTTTCACATCCTGCCCAAAATGTGTTTCTGCCCATGTAGCGCACAATGGCGCAGTCGGTATGCAAACTCAATGTATGGGACACATTAAGAAAATCACAGTGACACTGATCATGAGCAGAGGTCTTAAAATTGCTGTGCTGAAAATTTGGTGAAATAATTATTATAAATGACTGTTTTATGAGTCTGTGTTGCGCAGTTCCTATGCACGCTTGTAAGTTTGCGAATTTCCAATATTTTCACTCCAGATTTTCAACATTGCCATTTTACCACACCTCCTTATGAGCAGTATAGCTGTTATTTTTCACATCCTGGCCAAAACGTCTTTCCCCCCATGTAATGCACAATGGCGCAGTCGGTGTGCGAAATCAATGTATGGGACACAGTAAGAAAATCACAGTGACACTGTTCATTAGCAGAAAGTTTTAAAATGGCAATGTTGAAGTGATGAAAAATTCCTAAAATGACTGTTTTCGAGCATCGTTGCACAGTTCCCATGCACGCTCGTAGGTTTGCGAATTTTCAATATTTCCACTCCAGATTTTCAGCATTGGCATTTTACCACACTTCCTTATGAGCAGTACAGCTGTCATTTTTCACATCCTGCCCAAAACGTGTTTCCGCCTATGTAGCGCACAATGGGGGTAACAAAAAGATCGTGCTGACAATTTATGGTGCAAATATCAGCAATTGCACAGGGCATTAGGGTAAAGCACCATACATGCCAAACACCACTGCAAATACCTGTAAGCGAATGTTCGGCATTGACAAATGCTTGTTGTTGTTGTTGTCGTCAGTATCACACACCCATTGTGTACTCTTCTCCTGGGTTTTCGTTTCCCAGGTGCATTACTTTGCACTTCTTTGCATTGAATCTAAGCTGCCATACATTTGACAATTCCTCCAACCATGCCAAGTCCTCTCTCATCCTGTCCACCTCACTTTGTGTATCAACACTGTTGCAAATCTTTGTGTCATCTGCAGAGAGACATACTTTTCCATCCAGTCCCACTGCAATGTCACTTATAAAGACACTGAAGAGGACCAGTCCCAGTACTGAACCCTGTGGTACCCCGCTAGTAACCCCCCTTTCTTCAGAGTGGACTCTGTTTACTGTTACCCTCTGTGTCTAGTAATTTTTTTTTACCCAGGCTACCATCTTGGGACCCACTGCAAGGCTGGCTAACTTGTATATTAATCTTGTGTGGGACTGTATCAAATGCCTTGCTAAAGTCTAGGTAGGCCATGTCCACAGCCCCTCCCTGATCTACTACTTTGTTCACCCAGTCAAAGAAATCCATTAGATTCATCTGGCATCACTTTCCCGCTGTGAATCCATGCTGCCGTGGGTCTTGTGCCCTGCTGGCCTCTAGGTACTCATTTCCTGGAGCAAAGTAGGAAGGGAAGGATCAGAGGGATATCCACACTGTGACCTCACTTAGAGGCACAAGTAATTTAACTTGTTATAACAAGTTATACAAAAACAAAACACAAAATCAAACATTTGTTTCATTTTCTTTCTTTCGGATTACTCGGACCAGGTTATAAACCCAGCAACTCAGCTGGAATGGATATTATTAACTGCAGGTACTGCAGGACACTTTTCAAATGGGCAGTTATACAGGATTTAGGATGCTGTCCTACATGCTGGACCACTGGAGATCTAAGGGCTCAGCTCCAGGCGGCATGGGTAGAGACTGTGCTCTTCAAAATCGCATATTCAAGAGGAAATATATTACAAGAACTGCCCATTTCTCCAACATCCAGAAGAAGCACCTCGACCTCAGAGGGTAGTTGGTCCAGAAGGCTGGCAGGTGGTTAGGAGGGGGCAAATCGGGTGCTCCATCAATCAGCGCTCTCTAACGTATCACCTCCACAAACCATATAAAAACTACAAAACAGGTATCTGTCTCCATCTCTGAAATCAACCAAAGGGGCAGAAGACACTGCAGAGCAAGACTCTGCAGCACAAGACCTAGCACAACAAAACTCACCCAAAACAGGGACCATAGCAAAAAGGAAATCCAAAACACTTCTGATCATTGAAGACTCCATGATTCGGGGAGTTGATACCTACCTCCAGTCAGGAGTAATGGTCAGATCTCTCCCAGGTACATCAGCGTGGCGAGACACTAACCACACTGCTAAAATCATGCAGGAAGCAGGAGAAAACATTGACGTCCTGGTACACATAGAGACTATCAATCTCACCAGCTGGTCAGTTGTGGAGACAGGAACACTGAACAGGCTGGGTGACAAACTATCATCTATTTCATCCAGCATCTCCTTCTCTGAGATCTGCCAGTCTGGGGGGGGCAGATGGACAGAAGGTCAGAGAAGGGGAGATAGAGGAGGTAAACATGTGGCTCACGGGCTGGTACCAGAAAAAGGACACAAATCTGTAGGGAACTGGCAACAGTTTTGGGAGCGAAAGTTCTTTAAATTCAATGGACTGCATCTAAGGAGGGAGTCAGTGCATTGGGGCAGAAATTTGACGTCTTGGCAGACTATTTAAACTAGCAAATGGGGAGAGGGATGCAGCACCCGATACATCGAATGGGAAGAACACCCCTCCCCCCTCAGGTAGTGATCAAACAGGAGTTCAGCATGTTTGCAGTTCATTTGCATCACCAGGTAAGGAAAAAGATCAAACTCCCCATATGACGCATAGAGGAAACACCGGACCTCGCCTAACAACTAACACACCGAAATCTGACCAATGGAAAATCATGTACACAAATGCTCACAGTCTGGGAAACAAGATCCCAGTCATGCAGGTGTAACCCCTCACCACTGCCTTTTCACTAAAACGGCAGGTGGCAAGCTGCTGGCATTGGCAGCAATACCTGGTGGGGACCTGGGTTCGGGGAGGATGAGGTTACCTGGCACAAGGGACCTAGGTTTGGCTACTCTGCACAGGGGCACCTAAGTAAATCCAACTACAGGAAGCAATAACTGTAATGTCCAGAACCAGGATTGGGATTTTTCAGTGTGGCTTTTATTCATAACTAACTGAACATAACAAAGCATAGATGGACCCCCAAGGGGCTACGTTTACTGTAAATGCAGATTAGAGACTACAAGGTGGTCCACTTAAAGAATGAACCCATTTCTACTGTTGTCTGGCTCTGGACCCACCAGGCACTTAGCCCGGACTTGCATGCGCTTTGGATACACAGCCCGACTGGCCCGGCTCCCCAGCCGGCCACTTGACTGATGGTCCATTTAAAGAATGAACCCAGTTTTACTTGGTGTGACTCCCATCAAAACAAGGATTATATTTTCCCAAGCTATGGCTCCCCACACCACTTAGAGTCTGCGACTCCTAGAGAGATTTGTTTTCTTACTTCCTTCTGACTCCCATCAAACAAAGAGAATATTTTCTCATCCTGTGGCTCCCCACACCACTTAGAGTCTGCGACTCTTAGAGAGATTTTCCAATTTGCGACCCACGTCTGGGTACCTACCTCATCACTGGCCAGGCGCATGAGGCAAGTAGCAATCACAGCAGAAATCCGTAGAGGTGGACCTGGTTACTAAAGATGGGGGGTGTTCCCACCTCCAGCTCCCACAGCCCATACCTGGCCATTTCTCTGGATAAACAGAAACTTAAACTTTGAAATGTAGATTAAACGGTGGATGACCTGAAGCACCCCCTCTACAACTTTACTTGAAATCCATTCAGACTTTAAATTTTAAACTACTCCATTTGTTTGTCCTAGTACAATAGGCCTCCCAAATAGTAGTTCACATCCCAACTTTCTTCACATTTTCCAAACTGAAGAAACATATTGTTTGCCCTCTCAAATAGAGCAAAACACTCACCCTTTCATTGCAGGTGCCCCAAAGGCGAAGTACAACTTCTTTCACTGTTATCAGACCAGAAGAGAAACTGTAAAAAAGGCAGCTTTCTTCTGTAGTGGAAATTAGGGGATTGCCCCTGGAATCCACAGAAAGACTTTACACCCCCCCCGGAGGGAGGGGGCACTGAGACCTAGACAGCGGTCTCCACCACGTAAAACTGGACACTAACTTTCTCCCAAGGAGGGAAACAGAAAAACACTTCCTTCCTGCTTCAAAACCAACAGGAGACTGACTTTTAAAACTCCCAAAGTTCTATCTCACTCCCTCTGCTGCAGATTCCAATGTGGCTTATGCAGCTGTGACAGTTCTATGGTGATGTCATGTCTCCAGTCTCAGCTGTGACTGAGAACAGAGTGAGACAGTGTGAAACCCATTTAACTGGAGTTTCACATGCTGCCTTCCCTGCCTACCCCTAGGTCTTACTGGGATTCTAGTAACCCCGGGCAACAAGGGGGTTACACAGGCAACAATGACAGAGGCTAAATAGTAGCCATTAGTGAGACATGGTTCACCAGTAACCACACTTGGGAGACTTCAGTACCTGTTGTACTGTTCTGAAGAGATCGCGGTGCAAAAAGGGGGGTGGAGTGGCCCTTTATGTCAATAAAAGTATCAAAGCTACAGAAATTCAGAATACATATGAGAAGACAAAAGACCTGTGGGTCACCATGGAAACAGGAAATGGGACAGCGATACAAACTGGGGTTGTCTACAGGTCTCCAGACCAGGGAGAGGACATAGACACATTACTGTTAGAAGATATACAAAACATGACAGCTAAAGGGGAGGTTCTGATAATGGGAGACTTCAACATGCCAGATAAAGACTGGTCAATACCAGCAGGGACATATGCCAGAACTAGACAGTGGATTCCCTGCAGGGGGAGGGCCCAAACAACTGGTAGAACAACCCACAAGAAACAGGGCTATCCTAGATCTAGTACTGACCAACAGGGAAAGGATCACATCTCCAGGTAAGGTCACATGGTATGGTTCAATTTCACACTAGAACTAAATCATCCCATTCAAAGGCAAAAATATGGGACTTCCGAGAAGCTGACTTTGATAAGATGGCCAACAGAGTTCAGCTAGCCCTGGTAAGAAGAAATACAGGTGAGGGGGTACAGGCAAAGTGGGCAAGCATTAAGGATGCAAAAAGCAACATCCCATTGAGTTAGAGAGAAAAGCAAGAGCAAAAGGAGGAAGAAACCACTTTGGTTCTCAAAAACAGTAGCAGAAAAGGTCAGAGCCAAAAGGCTGGCCTTCAGGAAATATAAAGGGATGCAGTGGGACGAAGATAGGGAGGCATGCCAAACATCCCTAAGGGAAGCAGGGAAGGCAGTAAGTTAGGCAAAAGCCCAAACCGAGGAAACACTAATGCAAACAGTAAAAGAATGGGACAAGACTTTCTATATATATACATTTGTGAAAGGATAAAGTCCAGAGGGGGTATTGCTAAAATCAAAGGGGATAAGGGGAGTGTGTGGAGCAGGAGGACCAAGGAAAAGCATATATCCTAAATAGATACTTCTGCTCAGTATTTATTGAGGAGAAGGTAGGATAGGGCTCACAGCTCAGCACCACAGACATGGGGGGGTGGGGGTGGAGAAGGTGTGCACAAGTCCCTTTACAAAAGAACGGGTCCTACAAGAGCTCGCTAAGCTCAGGGTCGGCAAGGCAATGGGACCTGATGGCGTACAACCCAGGGTACTAAAGGAGATAAGGGTGGAAGTAGAAAAGCCATTATCAGAATGGTTTAGTGAGTCTCTGAGCACAGGAAAGTTCCCAGAAGACTGGAAAAGGGCTCATGTGATCCCACTCCTCCAGAGTGGTAGCAGGGAACTACAGACCAGTCAGTCTTGCCTCAATAGTGGGCAAGATTATGGAGGCACTCCTTAAGGAAAGGGTAGTGCAACACCTGGAATCCATAGGAGCACAGGATCCAAGACAGCATGGGTTTACAACAGGAAGGTCCTGTCAAACTAATTTCATAGATTTCTTTGACTGGGTAACCAGAGTGGTGAACCAAGGGGGAGCAGTTGATGTCACCTACCTTGACTTCAGCCAAGCTTTTGATACTGTTCCACATAGAAGACTGATTAATAAACTGGGTAGGCTCGGGGTGGGTCAGAAGTTGGTCAACTAGGTGGCAAACTGGATGGCGGGCAGAAAACAGAGTGGCAGTAAATGGTATAACTTCAGAGGAGATGCAAGTCACAAGTGGGGTAACATCAGGGATCAGTCCTGGGGCCAGTCCTCTTCAATATTTTCATCTGTGACATTGTAGATGGACTGGAGGGTAAGGTTTGTCTGCTTGGAGATGACAACAAGATCTGCAGCAGAGTAGATGATCCAGATGGTGTGGGCAGAATGAGAAGATATCTGGATAAATTGGCAAAATAGTCAGAAGAGTGGCAAATGGGGTTTAACGCAAAGAAGTGCAAGATCATGCACACAGAGAAGAGAAACCCTGAAGCCACCTATAGGTTGGGAGTGGAGTTGCTGGCAGTCATAAGAAAAGAAAAAGACTTGAGCAGCAGCAGCAACAGCATCATCATCTGACCTGAAATCATCCAAGCAGACCACTAAAGCAGTAGTTAAGGTTAAAGGGATGTTAGGGTGTATTACTAGGCCTATCATAAGTTGTAAGAGGGAGGTAATAATCCCTCTTTACAAGACACTGATTAGGCCCCATCTGGAGTACTGTGTGCAGTACTGGAGGCCACACCTTCACAAGGACATTAACCAAATTGAGGCAGTCCAGAGAAGGGCAACCAAAATGGTGCAGGGACTGCATCAGAAAACATATGAAGACAGATTAATGAAGCTCAGTGTGTATACCCTAGGGCAAAGAAGCGAGAGAGGTGATATGATTGAAACATTCAAACACCTTAAGGGCATTAACAAGGTGAAAGAGTCTAACATGTTTCAATGTAAGAAAAATAGCAGGACAAGAGGACACAGCACGAGATTAGAGGGAGGCCAATTAAGAGGTAATGTGAGGAAGTTCTTTTTCTCAGAAAGGGTGATAAATGCATGGAATGGCATACCTCAGGAAGTGGTGGATATGAATACAGTGCACGGCTTCAAACAGGCGTGGGATAGGCATAAGGGAGCAATACAGATGAGTATGAATACACAGGCCATTGACAGAGTACAGGCCAATGGTACATTCGTAAGGTAGAAAGAATGGGCACACTGGATGGGCCTTGTGGTCCTTATCTGCTGTCAACTTATGTTTATGTAGGGGGGGAGGGATTTCAGTAGCTCAGGTGGTATAGTAGGAGTTAAATTCCACAGCTACAGCTGGTGGGTCCGACACTAGTGAGCCATTTACTTTTACGTACTGGGGGTGGTAGGCGAGATGAGGGGGATAAATATGGTATGGACCATCTACCATAACTTTTAAGGGGAATTTATGTTGGTGATGAAGACAGATTTTAAATATTCAGACTTGACTAACCTTATAGCCCTGGTGCAATCAATTCTGAGCATGCAGTAATTTGCGAGGTCACTAGGATGCCGGGTAGCTTTATGATGCTTCCAGGCTCAGTCTCTAGCCCTGAGTCAGGCCAGAGGTTCAGGGGTTATCCAAGGTAAGTTGTTACCTCTGACTTTGATTTGTTTGAGTGGGGCAAAAGCATTCCAGTTTACAAGAAAGACTTTTTTGGCAGAGATCGCATTAGATAAAGATTATGTCCCTCTGGTGGCAGTACAGTATAACTTGTTAATGGGAAAATGGACATTTAAAAAAGAAACAGCTGTAGAAGGGCCGGTCAAATTACAAGCCGAGCGGTCTTAGCGAAACGGCTGTAGAAGGGCCGGTCAAATTTACAAGCCGAGCAGTCCTAGCGAAACGGCTGTAGAAGGGCAGTCAAATTACAAGCAGCGGTCCTAAGCGAAATAGCTGTAGAAGGGCCGGTCAAATTACAAGCCGGCGGTCCTGTGGCTTGGCTGTAAAGGGCCAGTCACATTACAAATAAGCGGTCCTAGCGAAAACGGCTGTAGAAGAACCGATCACATTACAAGCCGAAGGTCTTAGCGGAAACAGCTGTAGAAGGACCAGTTACATTACAAGCCGAGCGGTCCTAGCGAAATGGCTGTAGAAGGACCAGTCAAATTACAAGCCTAGTGGTCCTAGTGCTGGCAAAGCATACCCGAGCAGCAGCTGGGGAGAAGGCAGATTGGCGAGGAGGAAGTGGCCAGCCAAAAGCAGTGCTAGAGCCACAATCTTGGCTGAGGAGCCCCCTCAGGGCTTGAGCTGGAAAGAAAGCAAGGCAAGGCTGTAAGCACACAAGGATTCCAGTACAGAGCCCAGATAAATTGGGGGGGGCACAAGAGATATAAGGGAGAGTAGGTGCCAAAAGGAGGCATAGCAGAATGGGAGTGGAGAAATTAGTAGGGGTTAGATTAGGCTTTTGGTGCCAGTGGTGTCAAAGGGAAACAAGAGGTTACAAGTACAGAGGTCTACTGGGGGGGTAGGGTCACAGACAGAGAAATCACGAGGCAGAGAAATTAAAAGCTTGTGGCAGTAATCAAACAATTTACTACAATATGCTGGTAAGTCTAACAGCTAACATTTGTATTAAACTTAAGTTAAAACAAAAGCATGAAGCAGAGACTCAAACAGTTACCTAGCACAGGCTACTAAGGCTATCAGCTAACATTTGAAATTAATCTAATATTAACATGTCAATAACGTTGCACAGTACAGAAAAAAAATCAATTTTTAGGCACATTTTTCAAATTAGAAAGTGCAGAGGGTTACGGGGCACCTGGCACTGCAATTTCAGTTATACAGGGGTGCTTGGCGCTGCAATTTCAATTATGCAGGGGCACTTGGCGCTGCAGTTTCAGTTATACATGGGCGGCTGGCACTGCAGTTTCAGTTATACAGGGGCGCCTGGTGCTGCAGTTTCAGTTATACAGGGGAGCCAGGCGCTGCAGTTTCAGTTATACAGGGGCACCTGGCACTGCAGTTTCAGTTATACAGGGGTGGTGAGCACTACAGTTTCAGTTATACAGGGGCACCTGGTGCTGCAGTTTCAGTTATACAGGGGCACCGGGCTGCAATTTCAGTTATACAGGGGTGCCTGGCACTGCAGTTTCAGTTATACAGGGGCACCTGGCGCTGCAATTTCAGTTATACAGGGGTGCCTGGCACTGCAGTTTCAGTTATACAGGGGTGCCTGGTACTGCAGTTTCAGTTATACAGGGGTGGTAAGCACTGCAAATTCAGTTATACAGAGGCACCTGGCGTTGCAATTTCAGTTATACGGGGCGCCTGGCACTGCAATTTCAGTTATACAGGGCGCCTGGCGCTGCAAGTTCAGTTATACAGGGGCGCCTGGCGCTGCAGTTTTAGTTATACAGGGGTGCCTGGCGCTGCAGTTTCAGATATACAGGGGCGCCTGGCACTGCAATTTCAGTTATACAGGGGCGCCGGGCGCTGCAGTTTCAGTTATACAGGGGTTGTGAGAACTGCAGTTTCAGTTATACAGGGGCGCCTGGCGCTGCAATTTCAGTTAAATAGGGGCACCTGGCACTGCAGTTTCAGTTATACATGGGATGTGAGCACTGCAGTTTCAGTTATACAGTGGCGCCTGGCGCTGAAATTTCAGTTATAGAGGGGCGCCTGGCACTGCAATTTCAGTTATACAGGGGTGCCTGGCGCTGCAGTTTCAGTTATACAGGGGCGCCTGGCGCTGCAGTTTCAGTTATACAGGGGCGTCTGGCGCTGCAGTTTCAGTTATACAGAGGCACCTGGCGCTGCAGTTTTAGTTATACAGGGGCGCCTGGTGCTGCAATTTCAGTTATACAGGGGCACCTGGTGCTGCAATTTCAGTTAAACGGGGTGACTGGCGCTGCAATTTCAGTTATACGGGGCACCTGGCGCTGAGGTTTCAGTGATACAGGGGTGCATGGTGCAGAAGTTTCAGTTATACAGGGGCGCCTGGCGTTGCAGTTTCAGTTAAAGAGGGGCGCCTGGCACTGCAGTTTCAGTTATACAGGGGCGCCTGGTGCTGCAATTTCAGTTATACAGGGGCACCTGACACTGCAGTTTCAGTTATACAGGGGTGGTGAGCACTGCAGTTTCAGTTATACAGGGGCACCTGGCGCTGCAATTTCAGTTATACAGGGGCACCTGGCACTGCAATTTCAGTTATACAGGGGTGCCTGGCATTGCAATTTCAGTTATACGGGGCACCTGGCACTGCAATTTCAGTTATATGGGGTGCCTGGCGCTGCAATTTCAGTTATACAGCGGCGCTTGGCGCTGCAGTTTCAGTTATACAGGGGCGCCTGGTGCTGCAGTTTCAGTTATACAGGGGCGCCTGGAGCTGCAGTTTCAGTTATACAGGGGATGTGAGAACTGCAGTTTCAGTTATACAGGGGATGTGAGAACTGCAGTTTCAGTTATACAGGGGCACCTGGCGCTGCAGTTTCAGTTATACAGGGGCGCCTGGCGCTGCAGTTTCAGCTATACAGGGGCACCTGGTGCTGCAATTTCAGTTATACAGGGGCGCCTGGCACTGCAATTTCAGTTAAATAGGGGCCCCTGGCACTGCAGTTTCAGCTATACAGGGGTTGTGAGCACTGCAGTTTCAGTTATACAGTGGCGCCTGGCGCTGAAATTTCAGTTATACAGGTGTGCCTGGCGCTGCAGTTTCAGTTATACAGGGGCGCCTGGTGCTGCAGTTTCAGTTATACAGGGGCACCTGGTGCTGCAGTTTCAGTTATACAGGGGCACCTGGTGCTGCAGTTTCAGTTATATAGGGGCACCTGATGCTGCAATTTCAGTTATGCAGGGGCGCCTGGCACTGCAATTTCAGTTATACAGGGGTGGTGAGCACTGCAGTTTCAGTTATACAGGGGCACCTGGCGCTGCAATTTCAGTTATACAGGGGCACCTGGCACAGCAATTTAAATTATACAGGGGCGCCTGGCACTGCAGTTTCAGTTATACAGGGGCGCCTGGAGCTGCAGTTTCAGTTATACAGGGGCACCTGGTGCTGCAATTTCAGTTATACAGGGGCACCTGGTGCTGCAATTTCAGTTAAACGGGGTGCCTAGCGCTGCAATTTCAGTTATACGGGGCACCTGGCGCTGAGGTTTCAGTGATACAGGGGCGCATGGCGCAGCAGTTTCAGTTATACAGGGGCGCCTGGCGTTGCAGTTTCAGTTAAAGAGGGGAGCCTGGCACTGCAGTTTCAGTTATACAGGGGCGCCTGGTGCTGCAATTTCAGTTATACAGGGGCACCTGACACTGCAGTTTCAGTTATACAGGGGTGGTGAGCACTGCAGTTTCAGTTATACAGGGGCACCTGGCGCTGCAATTTCAGTTATACAGGGGCGCCTGGCACTGCAATTTCAGTTATACAGGGGCGCCTGGCATTGCAATTTCAGTTATACGGGGTGCCTGGCACTGCAATTTCAGTTATATGGGGTGCCTGGTGCTGCAATTTCAGTTATACGGGGCGCTTGGCGCTGCAGTTTCAGTTATACAGGGGCACCTGGCGCTGCAGTTTCAGTTATACAGGGGCACCTGGCGCTGCAGTTTCATGTTATACAGGGGCGCCTGGTGCTGCAATTTCAGTCATAAAGGGGCGCCTGGCACTGCAGTTTCAGTTATACAGGGGCGCATGGCGCTGCAATTTCAGTTATACAGGGGTTGTGATCACTGCAGTTTCAGTTATACAGGGGCACCTGGCACTGCAGTTTCAGTTATACAGGGGCGCCTGGCGCTGCAGTTTCAGTTATACAGGGGCGCCTGGCGCTGCAGTTTCAGTTATACAGGGGTGCCTGGTGCTGCAATTTCAGTTATAAAGGGGCACCTGGCACTGCAGTTTCAGTTATACAGGGCGCCTGGTGCTGCAATTTCAGTTATATAGGGGCGCCTGGCACTGCAGTTTCAGTTATACAGGGGTTGTGAGCACTGCAGTTTCAGTTATACAGGGTGCCTGGCGCTGTAATTTCAGTTATACAGGGGCACCTGGCACTGCAATTTCAGTTATACAGGGGTGCCTGGCACTGCAGTTACAGTTATACAGGGTGCCTGGCGCTGCAGTTTCAGTTATACAGGGGCACCTGGCGCTGCAGTTTCAGTTATACAGGGGCGCCTGGAGCTGCAGTTTCAGTTATACAGGGGCGTCTGGCGCTGCAGTTTCAGTTATACAGGGGCGCCTGGCGCTGCAGTTTCAGTTAAATAGGGGCACCTGGCACTGCAATTTCAGCTATGCAGGGGCGCCTGGCACTGCAGTTTCAGTTATACAGGGGCACCTGGTGCTGCAATTTCAGTTATACAGGTGCACCTGGCACAGCAATTTCAATTATACAGGGGCGCCTGGCACTGCAGTTTCAGTTATACAGGGGCACCTGGTGCTGCAGTTTCAGTTTTACAGGGGCACCTGGTGCTGCAATTTCAGTTATACAGGGGCAACTGGTGCTGCAATTTCAGGTATACGGGGTGCCTGGTGCTGCACTTTCAGTTATACGGGGCAACTGGCGCTGCAGTTTCAGTTATACAAGGGCACCTGGCGCAGCAGTTTCAGTTATACAAGGGCACCTGGCGTTGCAGTTTCAGTTATACAGGGGTGCCTGGCACTGCAGTTTCAGTTATACAGGGGCACCTGGCGCTGTAATTTCAGTTATACAGGGCGCTGGCACTGCAATTTCAGTTATACAGGGGTGCCTGGCAGTGCAGTTTCAGTTATACAGGGGCGCCTGGTGCTGCAGTTTCAGTAATACAGGGGCACTTGGCGCTGCAATTTCAGTTATACAGGGGCACCTGGCACTGCAGTTTCAGTTATACAGGGGTGGTGAGCACTGCAGTTTCAGCTATACAGGGGCAACTGGCACTGCAATTTTAGTTAAACAGGGGTGCCTGGCACTGCAATTTCAGTTAGACAGGGGCACCTGTTGCTGCAGTTTCAGTTATACGGGGCACCTGGTGCTGCAGTTTCAGTTATACAGGGGCGCCTGGTGCTGCAGTTTCAGTTATATAGGGGCGCCTGGTGCAGCAGTTTCAGTTATACAGGGGCGCCTGGTGCTGCAGTTTCAGTTATACAGGGGTGGTGAGCACTACTGTTTCAGTTATGCAGGGGTACCTGGCACTGCAATTTCAATTGTCACAGGGCACCGCAACTGCAGTTTCCAGTTATGCAGGGCGCGGGTGCGCAGTTTCAGTTATACAGGGGCACCTGGTGCTGCAATTTCAGTTATACGGGGTGCAAGGTGCTGCACTTTCAGTTATACGGGGCACCTGGCGCTGCAGTTTCAGTGATACAGGGGCGCATGGCGCAGCAGTTTCAGTTATACAGCGGCACCTGGCAATGCAGTTTCAGTTATACAGGGGTGCCTGGCACTGCAGTTTCAGTTATACAGGAGCACCTGGTGCTGCAATTTCAGTTATACAGGGGCACCTGGCACTGCAGTTTCAGTTATACAGGGGTGGTGAGCACTGCAGTTTCAGTTATACAGGGGCACCTGGCGCTGCAATTTCAGTTTAAGAGGCGCGCCTGGCACTGCAATTTCAGTTATACAGGGGTGCCTGGCAGTGCAGATTCAGTTATACAGGGGCACCTGGAGCTGCAATTTCAGTTATACAGGGGCGCCTGGCACTGCAATTTCAGTTATACAGGGTCGCCTGGCATTGCAATTTCAGTTATACGGGGCGCCTGGCACTGCAATTTCAGTTATATGGGGTGCCTGGTGCTGCAATTTCAGTTATACGGGGCCCTTGGCGCTGCAGTTTCAGTTATACAGGGGTGCCTGGCGCTGCAGTTTCAGTTATACAGGGGCACCTGGCGCTGCAGTTTCAGTTATACAGGGATGAGAACTGCAATTTCAGTTATACAGGGGATGTGAGAACTGCAGTTTCAGTTATACAGGGGCACCTGGCTGCAATTCAGTTATTCAGGGGCACCTGGTGCTGCAGTTTCCAGTTATACGGGGCGCCTGGTGCTGCATTTCTCAGTCATAAAGGAAAGCTGGCACCGCAGTTTTCCAGTTATGCAGAGTGGCTGCAATTTCAGTTATACAGGTGTGGAGCTGCAGTTTCAAGTTATACAGGGGCACCTGGCACTGCAGTTTCAGTTATACAGGGGCGCCTGGCGCTGCAGTTTCCAGTCATACAGGCGCCTGGGCGCTGCAGTTTCAGTTATACAGGGCACCTGGTGCGCAATTTCAGTTATAAGGGGCACCTGGCACTGCAGTTTCAGTTATACAGGGGCGCCTGGTGCTGCAATTTCAGTTATATAGGGGCACCTGGCACTGCAGTTTCAGTTATACAGGGGTTGTGAGCACTGCAGTTTTAGTTATACAGGGGTGCCTGGCGCTGTAATTTCAGTTATACAGGGGCACCTGGCACTGCAATTTCAGTTATACAGGGGTGCCTGGCACTGCAGTTACAGTTATACAGGAGCACCTGGCGCTGTAGTTTCAGTTATACGGGGCGCCTGGAGCTGCAGTTTCAGTTATACAGGGGCGTCTGGCGCTGCAGTTTCAGTTATACAGGGGCGCCTGTCGCTGCAGTTTCAGTTAAATAGGGGCACCTGGCACTGCAATTTCAGTTATGCAGGGGCGCCTGGCACTGCAATTTCAGTTATACAGGGGTGGTGAGCACTGCAGTTTCAGTTATACAGGGGCACCTGGTGCTGCAATTTCAGTTATACAGGTGCACCTGGCACAGCAATTTCAATTATACAGGGGCGCCTGGCACTGCAGTTTCAGTTATACAGGGGCGCCTGGTGCTGCAGTTTCAGTTTTACAGGGGCACCTGGTGCTGCAATTTCAGATATACAGGGGCACCTGGTGCTGCAATTTCAGTTATACGGGGTGCCTGGTGCTGCACTTTCAGTTATACGGGGCAACTGGCGCTGCAGTTTCAGTGATACAGGGGCACATGGCGCAGCAGTTTCAGTTATACAAGGGCACCTGGCGTTGCAGTTTCACTTATACAGGGGTGCCTGGCACTGCCGTTTCAGTTATACAGGGGCGCCTGGTACTGCAATTTCAGTTATACAGGGGCACCTGGCACTGCAGTTTCAGTTATACAGGGGTGGTGAGCACTGCAGTTTCAGTTATACAGGGGCACCTGGTGCTGCAATTTCTGTTATACAGGGGCGCCTGGCACTGCAATTTCAGTTATACAGGGGTGCCTGGCAGTGCAGTTTCAGTTATACAGGGGCGCCTGGTGCTGCAGTTTCAGTAATACAGGGGCACCCGGCACTGCAGTTTCAGTTATACAGGGGTGGTGAGCACTGCAGTTTCAGCTATACAGGGGCAACTGGCACTGCAATTTTAGTTAAACAGGGGTGCCTGGCACTGCAATTTCAGTTATACAGGGGCACCTGGTGCTGCAGTTTCAGTTATAAGGGGCACCTGGTGCTGCAGTTTCAGTTATACAGGGGCACCTGGTGCTGCAGTTTCAGTTATATAGGGGCACCTGGTGCAGCAGTTTCAGTTATACAGGGGCGCCTGGTGCTGCAGTTTCAGTTATACAGGGGTACCTGGGGCTGCAGTTTTTCAGTTATACAGGGATACCTGGTGCTGCAGTTTCAGTTATACAGGGGAGCCTGGCGCTGCAGTTTCAGTTATACAGGGGCGACAGGAGCTGCAGTTTCAGTTATACGGGGCGCCTGGCGCTGCAATTTCAGTTAAACAGCGGCGCCTGGCGCTCCAGTTTCAGTTATACAGGGGTGGTGAGCACTACTGTTTCAGTTATGCAGGGGCACCTGGCACTGCAATTTCAGTTATACAGGGGCACCTGGCACAGCAATTTCAATTATACAGGGGCACCTGGCACTGCAGTTTCAGTTATACAGGGGCGCCTGGTGCTGCAGTTTCAGTTATACAGGGGCGCATGGTGCAGCAATTTTAGTTATACAGGGGCACCTGGTGCTGCAATTTCAGTTATACGGGGTGCCTGGTGCTGCACTTTCAGTTATACGGGGCACCTGGCGCTGCAGTTTCAGTGATACAGGGGCGCATGGCGCAGCAGTTTCAGTTACTGGCGGCTACAGGTGCAGTTTCAGTTATACAGGGTGCCCGGCACTGCAGTTTCAGTTATACAGGAGCACCTGGTGCTGCAATTTCAGTTATACAGGGGCACCTGGCACTGCAGTTTCAGTTATACAGGGGTGGTGAGCACTGCAGTTTCAGTTATACAGGGGCACCTGGCGTTGCAATTTCAGTTATACAGCGGCGCTTGGCGCTGCAGTTTCAGTTATACATGGGCGCCTGGTGCTGCAGTTTCAGTTATACAGGGGCGCCTGGAGCTGCAGTTTCTGTTATACAGGGGATGTGAGAACTGCAGTTTCAGTTATACAGGGGATGTGAGAACTGCAGTTTCAGTTATACAGGGGCACCTGGCGCTGCAGTTTCAGTTATGCAGGGGCGCGTGGCGCTGCAGTTTCAGTTATACAGGGGCACCTGGTGCTGCAATTTCAGTTATACAGGGGCGCCTGGCACTGCAATTACAGTTAAATAGGGGTGCCTGGCACTGCAGTTTCAGCTATACAGGGGTTGTGAGCACTGCAGTTTCAGTTATACAGTGGCGCCTGGCGCTGAAATTTCAGTTATACAGGTGTGCCTGGTGCTGCAGTTTCAGTTATACAGGGGCGCCTGGCGCTGCAGTTTCAGTTATACAGGGGCACCTGGCGCTGCAGTTTCAGTTATACAGGGGCACCTGGTGCTGCAGTTTCAGTTATATAGGGGCACCTGGTGCTGAAATTTCAGTTATGCAGGGGCGCCTGGCACTGCAATTTCAGTTATACAGGGGTGGTGAGCACTGCAGTTTCAGTTATACAGGGGCACCTGGCGCTGCAATTTCAGTTATACAGGGGTTGTGAGCACTGCAGTTTCGGTTATACAGGGGCACCTGGCACTGCAGTTTCAGTTATACAGGAGCGCCTGGCGCTGCAGTTTCAGTTATACAGGGGCGCCTGGCGCTGCAGTTTCAGTTATACAGGGGCACCTGGTGCTGCAATTTCAGTTATAAAGGGGCACCTGGCACTGCAGTTTCAGTTATACAGGGGCGCCTGGTGCTGCAATTTCAGTTATATAGGGGCACCTGGCACTGCAGTTTCAGTTATACAGGTGTTGTGAGCACTGCAGTTTCAGTTATACAGGGGTGCCTGGCACTGCAGTTACAGTTATACAGGGGCACCTGGCGCTGCAGTTTCAGTTATACAGGGGCGCCTGGAGCTGCAGTTTCAGTTATACTGGAGCGTCTGGCGCTGCAGTTTCAGTTATACAGGGGCGCCTGTCGCTGCAGTTTCAGTTAAATAGGGGCTCCTGGCACTGCAATTTCAGTTATGCAGGGGCGCCTGGCACTGCAATTTCAGTTATACAGGGGTGGTGAGCACTGCAGTTTCAGTTATACAGGGGCACCTGGTGCTGCAATTTCAGTTATACAGGTGCACCTGGCACAGCAATTTCAATTATACAGGGTCGCCTGGCACTGCAGTTTCAGTTATACAGGGGCGCCTGGTGCTGCGGTTTCAGTTATACAGGGGCACCTGGTGCTGCAATTTCAGTTATACAGGGGCACCTGGTGCTGCAATTTCAGTTATACGGGGTGCCTGGTGCTGCTCTTTCAGTTATACGGGGCAACTGGCGCTGCAGTTTCAGTGATACAGGGGCACATGGCGCAGCAGTTTCAGTTATACAATGGCACCTGGCGTTGCAGTTTCAGTTATACAGGGGTGCCTTGCACTGCCGTTTCAGTTATACAGGCGTGCCTGGTGCTGCAATTTCAGTTATACAGGGGCACCTGGCACTGCAGTTTCAGTTATACAGGGGTGGTGAGCACTGCAGTTTCAGTTATACAGGGGCACCTGGCGCTGCAATTTCTGTTATACAGGGGCGCCTGGCACTGCAATTTCAGTTATAGGGGTGCCTGGCAGTGCAGTTTCAGTTATACAGGGGCGCCTGGTGCTTGCAGTTTCAATGTGCAGGGGCACTTGGCTGCAATTTCTAGTTATACAGGGCACCCGGCACCGCAGTTTCAGTTACCACAGGGGTGGTGAGCACTGCAGTTTCAGCTATAAAGGGGCAACTGGCACTGCAATTTTAGTTAAACAGGGGTGCCTGGCACTGCAATTTCAGTTATACAGGGGCACCTGGTGCTGCAGTTTTAGTTATACGGGGCACCTGGTGCTGCAGTTTCAGTTATGCAGGGGCACCTGGTGCTGCAGTTTCAGTTATATAGGGGCACCTGGTGCAGCAGTTTCAGTTATACAGGGGCGCCTGGTGCTGCAGTTTCAGTTATACAGGGGTACCTGGGGCTGCAGTTTTTCAGTTATACAGGGAAACCTGGTGCTGCAGTTTCAGTTATACAGGGGGCTAGGCGCTGCAGTTTCCAGTTATACAGGGGGCGAAGGGCGCAGTTTCGGTAGTTATGCGGGGCGCCTGGTAGCTGCAGTTTCAGTTAAACAGGGGTACCTGGCGCTGCAGTTTCAGTTATACAGGGGTGGTGAGCACTACTGTTTCAGTTATGCAGGGGCACCTGGCACTGCAATTTCAGTTATACAGGGGCACCTGGCACAGCAATTTCAATTATACAGTGGCACCTGGCAACAGTTTCAGTTATACAGGCTCCTGCTGCTGCAGTTTCAGTTATACAAGGCGCCTGGTGCAGCAATTTCAGTTACTCTGAGGGGCACCTGGTGCTGCGAATTTCAGTTATACGGGGTTCCTGGTGCTGCACTTTCAGTTATCACGGGGCACCTGGGCGCTGCAGTTTCAGTGATACAGGCGCATGGCGCAGCAGTTTTCAGTTATACAGCGGCACCTGGTGTTGCAGTTTCAGTTATACAGGGGTGCCTGGCACTGCAGTTTCAGTTATACAGGAGCACCTGGTGCTGCAATTTCAGTTATACAGGGGCACCTGGCACTGCAGTTTCAGTTATATAGGGGTGGTGAGCACTGCAGTTTCAGTTATACAGGGGCACCTGGCGCTGCAATTTCAGTTATACAGCGGCGCTTGGCGCTGCAGTTTCAGTTATACAGGGGCGCCTGGTGCAGCAGTTTCAGTTATACAGGGGCACCTGGAGCTGCAGTTTCAGTTATACAGGGGATGTGAGAACTGCAGTTTCAGTTATACAGGGGCACCTGGCGCTGCAGTTTCAGTTATACAGGGGCGCCTGGCGCTGCAATTTCAGTTACACAGGGGCACCTGGTGCTGCAATTTCAGTTAGACAGGGGCGCCTGCTGCAATTTCAGTTAAATAGGGGGCGCCTGGCACTGCAGTTTCAGCTATACAGGGTTGTGAGTACTGCAGTTTCCAGTTATACAGTGGCGCCTGGTGCTGAAATTTCAGTTATGCAATGTGCCTGGTGCTGCAGTTTCAGTTATAACAGGGCGCCTGGCGCTGCAGTTTCCGTTATGCAGAGGCACCTGGGCTGCAGTTTCCAGTTATACAGAGGCACCTGGTGCTGCAGTTTCCAGTTATATGGGGGCACCTGGTGCTGCAATTTCAGTTATGCAGGGGCGCCTGGCACTGCAATTTCAGTTATACAGGGGTGGTGAGCACTGCAGTTTCCAGTTATACAGGGGCACCTGGTGCTGCAATTTCAGTTATACAGGGGCACCTGGCAGAGTAATTTAAATTATACAGGGGCACCTGGCACTGCAGTTTCAGTTATACAGGGGCGCCTGGAGCTGCAGTTTCAGTTATACAGGGGCACCTGGCAGAGCAATTTAAATTATACAGGGGCACCTGGCACTGCAATTTCAGTTATACAGGGGCACCTGGTGCTGCAATTTCAGTTAAACGGTGTGCCTAGCACTGAAATTTCAGTTATCACAGGGCACCTGGTGCTGAGGTTCCAGTGATACAGGCGCATAGTGCAGCAGTTTCAGTTATACAGGAAGCCTGGCGTTTGCAGTTTCAGTTAAGAGGGCCTGGCACCGCAGTTTCCAGTTATACAGGGGCGCCTGATGCTGCAATTTCAGTTATACAGGGGCACAACACTGCAGTTTCAGTTATACAGGGGTGGTGAGCACTGCAGATTCCAGTTATACAGGGACCTGGCGCTGCAATTTCAGTTATACAGGGGCGCCTGGCACTGCAATTTCAGTTATACAGGGGCGCCTGGCATTGCAATTTCAGTTATACGGGGCGCCTGGCACTGCAATTTCAGTTATATGGGGTGCCTGTTGCTGCAATTTCAGTTATACGGGGCACTTGGCGCTGCAGTTTCAGTTATACAGGGGCACCTGGCGCTGCAGTTTCAGTTATACAGGGGCACCTGGCGCTGCAGTTTCAGTTATACAGGGGATGTGAGAACTGCAGTTTCAGTTATACAGGGGATGTGAGAACTGCAGTTTCAGTTATACAGGGGCACCTGGCACTGCAGTTTCAGTTATACAGGGGCACCTGGCACTGCAGTTTCAGTTATACAGGGGCGCCTGGTACTGCAATTTCAGTCATAAGGGGCGCCTGGCACTGCAGTTTCAGTTATACAGGGGCACCTGGCACTGCAATTTCAGTTATACGGGGTTGTGAGCACTGCGGTTTCAGTTATACAGGGCACCTGGCACTGCAGTTTCAGTTATACAGGGCGCCTGGCGCTGCGGTTCCAGTTATACAGGGCGCCTGGCGCTGCGGATTTCAGTTATGCAAGGCACCTGGTGCTGCAATTTTCAGTTATAAAGGGGCACCTGGCTGCAATTTCAGTTATACAGGGTGCCTGGTGCTGCAATTTCAGTTATATGGCGGCGCTAGCTGCAGTTTCAGTTATACAGGGTTGTGAGCACTGCAATTTCCAGTATACAGGGTGCCTGGCGCTGTAATTTCAATTTATATACAGGGCTTCTCGCACTGCAATTTCAGTTATACAGGGTGCCTGGCTTACTGCAGTTACAAAGTTATACAGGGGCGCCTGGTGCTGCAGTTTCAGTTATACAGGGCACCTGGCGGCAGCAGTTCCAGTTGACACAAGGGCCGCCTGGGCTGCAGTTTCAGTTATACAGGGCGTCTGGCGCTGCAGTTTCAGTTATACAGGGCGCCTGGTGCTGCAGTTTCCAGTTAAATAGGGGCACCTGGCACTGCAATTTCAATTATGCAGAGCGCAAGCTGCAATTTCAGTTATACGGGGTGGTGAGCACTGCAGTTTCCAGTTATACAGGGGCACCTGGTGCTACAATTTCAGTTATACAGGTACCTGGCACGGCAATTTCAATTATACAGGGCACCTGGCACTGCAGTTTCAGTTATACAGGGGCACCTGGTGCTGCAATTTCAGTTTTACAGGGGCACCTGGTGCTGCAATTTCAGTTATGCAGGGCACCTGGCTGCAATTTCAGTTACTCACGGGGTGACTGGTGCTGCACTTTCAGTTGCTCTGAGACGGCTGGCTGCAGTTTCAGTGATACAGGCGCGTAAACAGCAGTTTCAGTTATGCAAAGGCACCTGTGAGTTGCAGAATTTCAGTTATACGGGGTACCTGGCACTGCAGTTTCAGTTAGCACAGAGGCACTGGCGCTGTAATTTCAGTTATACAGGGCTCCTGGCTGCAATTTCAGTTATACAGGGTGCCTGGCGGTACGGTTTCCAGTTATACAGGCACCTGGTGCTGCAGTTTCCAGTAATACAGGGCACTGGCGCTGCAATTTCAGTTATACAGGGCACCTGGCTGCAGTTTCAGTTATACAGGGGTGAGCAGGCACTGCGGTTTCAGCTATACAGGGGAGCAACTGGCACTGCAATTTGAAGTTAAACAGGGTGCCTGGCACTGCATTTTCAGTTATAGGGGCACCTGGTGCTGCGGTTTCAGTTATACGGGGCACCTGGTGCTGAGTTTCCAGTTATACAGGCGCCTGGTGCTGCAGTTTCAGTTAATATAGGCGCCTGGTGCAGCAGTTTCAGTTATACAGGGTACCTGGCGCTGCGTTTTGATTATACAGGGGTGAGCACTACTGTTTCAGTTATGCAGGGCACCCTGGCACTGCAATTTCAAGTTATACAGGGCACTGGCTGTAGTTCAATTATACAGGGCATCTGGCACTGCAGGTTATACAGGGGCACCTGGTGCTGCAGTTTCAGTTATACAGGGGCGCCTGGTGCTGCAATTTCAGTTATACAGGGGCACCTGGTGCAGCAATTTCAGTTATACGGGGTGCCTGGTGCTGCACTTTCAGTTATACGGGGCACCTGGTGGTGCAGTTTCAGTGATACAGGGGCGCATGGTGCAGCAGTTTCAGTTATACAGCGGCACCTGGCATTGCAGTTTCAGTTACACAGGGAGGCCTGGCACTGCAGTTTCAGTTATACAGGAGCACCTGATGCTGCAATTTCAGTTATACAGGGGCACCTGGCACTGCAGTTTCAGTTATACAGGGGTGGTGAGCACTGCAGTTTCAATTATACAGGGGCACCTGGCGCTGCAATTTCAGTTTAACATGGGCGCCTGGCACTGCAATTTCAGTTATGCGGGGTGCCTGGCAGTGCAGTTTCAGTTATACAGGGGCACCTGGCGCTGCAATTTCAGTTATACAGGGGCGCCTGGCACTGCAATTTCAGTTATACAGGGGCGCCTGGCATTGCAATTTCAGTTATACGGGGCGCCTGGCACTGCAATTTCAGTTAGCAAGGGTGCCTGGAACTGCAATTTCAGTTATCCGGGCGCTTAGGCTGCAGTTTCAAATTATACAAACACAAGCTGCAGTTTCAGTTATACAGAACCAGGCATGCAGTTTCAGTTATACAGGGATGTCAGAACTGCAATTTCAGTTATACAGGGGATGTGAGAACTGCAGTTTCAGTTATACAGGGGCACCTGGCACTGCAGATTCAGTTATACAGGGGCACCTGGCTGCAGTTTCAGTTATACAGGGGCGCTGCAGTTTCAGTTATACAGGGGCGCCTGGTGCTGCAATTTCAGTCCTAAAGGGGTGCCTGGCACTGCAATTTCAGTAATGCAGCGGTGCCTGGCGCTGCAATTTCAGTTATACAGGGGTTGTGAGCACTGCAGTTTCAGTTATACAGGGGCACATGGCACTGCAGTTTCAGTTATACAGATCGCCTGGCGCTGCAAGTTTCAGTTATACAGGGCGCCTGGCGCTGATTTCGTTATACAGGGCACCTGGTGCTGCAATTTCAGTTATAAAGGGCACCTGGCTGCAGTTTCAGTTACAGGGTGCCTGGTGCTGCAATTTCAGTTATATGACCTGCACTGCAATTTCAGTTATACAGGGGTTGTGAGCTGCAGTTTCAGTTATACAGGGTGCTGGGCTGTGTTTTCAGTTATCAGGGCACTGGCACAATTCAGTTAAACAGGGTGCCTGGCACACGGTTACAGTTATACAGGGGCACCTGGCGCTGCAGTTTCAGTTATACAGGCGCCTGGGCTGCAGTTTCAGTTATACAGGGGCGTTTGGCGCTGCAGTTTCAGTTATACAGGGGCGCCTGGTGCTGCAATTTCAGTTATACAGGGGCACCTGGTGCTGCAATTTCAGTTATACAGGGTGCCTGGTGCTGCACTTTCAGTTATACGGGGCACCTGGCGGTGCAGTTTCAGTGATACAGGGGCGCATGGTGCAGCAGTTTCAGTTATACAGCGGCACCTGGCATTGCAGTTTCAGTTATACAGGGATGCCTGGCACTGCAGTTTCAGTTATACAGGAGCACCTGGTGCTGCAATTTCAGTTATACAGGGGCACCTGGCACTGCAGTTTCAGTATACAGGGGTGGTGAGCACTGCAGTTTCAGTTATACAGGGGACCTGGCTTCAATTTCAGTTTACATGGGCGCCTGGCACTGCAATTTCAGTTATGAGGTGCCTGGCGGTGCAGTTTCCAGTTATACAGGGCACCTGGCTGCAATTTCAGTTATACAGGCGCCTGGCACTGCAATTTCAGTTATACAGAGGCGCCTGGCGTCTACAATTTCAGTTATCACAGGCGCCTGGCACTGCAATTTCCAGTTATATAGGGTGCTGCCTGGTGCTGCAATTTCAGTTATCTGCGGCTTGGCTGCAGTTCCAGTTATACAGGGGCGCCTGGCTGCAGTTTCCAGTCATACAGGGCACCTGGCTGCAGTTTCAGTGAACAGGATGTGAGAACTGCAATTTCAGTTACACAGGATGTAAGACACGGTTTCAGTTATACAGGGCACCTGGCGCTGCGATTCAGTTATAGGGCACATCGCTGCAGTTTCAGTTATACGGGCGCCTGGTGCTGCAATTTCAGTCATAAAAGGTACTGGCACTGTTTCAATAATGCAGCGGTCCTGGCTACAATTCAGTTATACAGGGTTATAGCACTGCAGTTTTCGTTATACGGGGCCTGGCACTGCAGTTTCAGTTATACAGGGCGCCTGGCGCTGCAGTTTCAGTTATACAGGCCTGGCGCTGCAGTTTCAGTTATACAGGGCACCTGGTGCTGCAATTCCAGTTATAAAGGGCACCTGGCACTGCAGTTTCAGTTATACAGGGTGCCTGGTGCAATTTCAGTTATATAGGGCACCTGGCACATTTAATTATACAAGTTGACACTGCATTTCAGTTAACAGTGGTGCCTGGCGTGTATTTTCAATGAGGGGCACCTGGCACTGCAATTTCAGTTATCAGAGGTACCACCACTGCAGTTACAGTTATACAGGGCACCTGGCTGCAATTTCAGTTATACAGGGGCGCCTGGGCTGCAGTTTCAGTTACACGGGGGCATTTGGCGCTGGTTCAGTTATACAAGAACACATGTCGCAGTTGGTTAAATTGGGGCACCTGGCACTGCAATTTGATGTTATACAGGGGCGCCTGGCGCAATTTCAGTTATACGGGGTGCCTGGCGATGCGATTTCAGTTATACAGGGCGCCAAGTGCTGCAGTTTCAGTAATACAGGGGCACTTGGCGACAATTTCAGTTATACAGGGGCACCGCACTGCAGTTTCAGTTATACGGGGTGGTGGCTCTGCAGTTTCAGCTATACAGAACCTGCACTGCAATTTTAGTTAAACAGGGGTGCCTGGCACATTTCAGTTATACAGGTACCTGGTGCTGCAGTTTCAGTTATACAGGGCACCTGGGCTGCAGTTCCAATTATACAGGGCACCTGGTGCTGCAGTTCAGTTATATAAAGACCTGGTGCAGCAGTTTCAGTTATACGAAGTACGCACAGTTTCAGTTACTGAGGGGTACCTGGGGCTGCAGTTTTCAGTTATACAGGATACCTGGTGCTGCAGTTTCAGTTATCACAGGCGCCTGGTGCTGCAATTCCAGTTAAACAGAGCCGCTGGCGCAGTTTCAGTTATACGGGGTGGTGACATACTGTTTCAGTTGAGGGGCACCTGGCACTGCAATTTCAATTATACAGGGCACCTGGCCAGCAATTTCAATTATACAGGGCACCTGGCTGCAGTTTCAGTTATACAGGGGCGCCTGGTGCGCAGTTTCCGTTAACAGGGCGCCTGGTGCAGCAATTTCAGTTACGGGGCACCTGGTGCTGCAAATTTCAGTTATAGGTGCCGGGTGCTGCTTTCAATTATCACGGGGCACCTGGTGCTGCAGTTCAGTACACAGGAGCAGGCGCAACAGTTTCAGTTATACGGCGGCACCTGGCGTTGCAGTTTCAATTACCCAGGGTGCCTGGCTGCAGTTTCAGTTATACGGAG
Organism: Neoceratodus forsteri; assembly: GCA_016271365.2. NCBI lineage: Eukaryota > Metazoa > Chordata > Ceratodontiformes > Ceratodontidae > Neoceratodus > Neoceratodus forsteri. The sequence goes on from JADMNL010000031.1 coordinate 1,649,455, forward strand.
CACCTGGTGCCGTTTCAGTTATACGGGCCACCTGCAGTTTCAGTTATACAGGGTGGTGAGCACTGCGTTTCAGAATACAGGGCACTGGCGCTGCAATTTCAGTTTAACAGGCTGGCTGCAATTTCAGTTATACAGGGTGCCTGGCAGTGCAGTTTCAGTTATACAGAGGCGCCTGGTGCTGCAGTTCAGTTATACAGGGGCACCTGGCACTGTATTCAGTTATACACGGGCACCTTGCTGCAGTTTCAGTTATACAGGGGTGTGAACACTGCAGTTTCAATATACAGGGCAACTGGCACGTTCAGTTATACAGGGGTACCTATTTTCTGTTCAGTAATACAGGGCGCCTGCTGCAGTTTCCAGTTATACGGGGCGCCTGGCGCTGCAGCTTCAGTTACAGGGCGCCTGGCGCGCAATTTTAATTAAACAGGGCGCCTGGCTGCAATTTCAGTATGCCGGGGCACAGGTGCTGCAGTTTCAGTATACAGGGACCTGGCATGCAGTTTCAATTATACGGTCACCTGGTGCGCAGTTTCAGTTATAGGGGTGGTGAGCACTGCAGTTTCAGTTAGGGGCACCCGGTGCTGCAATTTCAGTTATACTGGGGTGCCGGCACTACAATTTCCAGTTACACAGGAAACCTGGCGCACAGTTCAGTTATAGGGCCCTGGCCGCAATTTCAGTTATACAGGGTGCTGGCACCGTGTCAGTTTTACAGGGGCACCTGGCGCTGCAATTTTAGATACAGGGCACCTGGCACTGCAGTTTCAGGTATACAGGGGTGGTAAGCACTGCAGTTCCAGTTATACATGGGCCTGGTAAAATTTAAGTTATACAAGAGCCTGGTGTTGCACCCAGTCTCAGGGGCACCTGACTGCAATTTCAGATATACAGGACACCTGGTACTGCAATTCCAGTTATACAGGGGCGCTTGGCACAGTTTCAGTTAACAGACCGCCTGGCGCTGCAGTTTGTGTTATATCAGTTCCTTGGTGCTGCAGTTTCTGTTATATTAGGGCGCCTGGTGCTGCAATTTCAGCTATACAGGGCCCTGGCACTGCAGTTTCAGTTTCTAGGGCACCTGGCGCTGCAATTTTAGATATACAGGGCTGCAATGCAGTTTCAGGTATACTGGGGTGGTAAGCACTGCAGTTTCAGTTACGGCACCTGGCGCCTGCAATTCCAGTTACAGGGCGCCTGGCGCTGTAATTTCAGTTACAATGGGCAATCTGGCACTGCAATTTAGACACAGCGACACCTGCCACTGCAATTTCAGTTATACAAGGGCACTGGCCCGCAGTTTCAGTTATAGGGCATCTGGGCTGCAGTTCAGCATACAGGGTTCTGGTGCTGCAGTTTCTGTTATTCAGGGCGCCTGGTGCTGCAATTTCAGTTGTGAGAGTGGCTCCTGGTGCTGCAGTTTCAGTTATACAGGGGTTGTGAGAACTGCAGTTTCAGTTATACAGGCACGCCTGGCTACAATCAGTTATACAGGTTGTGAGCACCGCAGCTCAGTTAAACAGGGGCACCTGAAGCGCAGTTTTAGTTACAGGGGCGCCTGGGCTGCAGTTTCAGTTATACAGGGGCGCCTGGTGTTGCAGTTTCAGTTACTCAGGGGTGCCTGGTGCTGCAATTTCAGTTATACAGGCGGCGCCTGGCACTGCAGTTTCAGTTATACAGGGGCACCTGGCGCTGCAATTTCAGTTATACAGGGGCGTCTGGCGCTACAGTTTCAGTTATACAGGGGTTGTGAGCACACAGTTTCAGTTATACAGGGGCACCTGGCGCCACCAGGTACACTGGGGCACCTGGCGCAATTTCAGTTATACAGGGTGCCTGCTGCAGTTTCAGTATACAGGGCACCTGGCTGCAGTTTCAGTAATGCGGGGCACCTAGCACCAACCAGGTGACACAGCGGCGCAGGCGCTGCAGTTTCAGTTATACAGGTCTGGCACCGCATTCAGTTATACAGGCGCCTGGCTGCAGTTTCAGTTATACAGGCGCCTGGTGCTGCATTTCAGTTATACGGGCACCCGCTACAATTTCAGTTATGCAGGGTTCCAGCACTGCAATTTCAGTTTACAGGGTGGTGAGCACTGCAGTTTCAGTTATACAGGGGCACCTGGATTCCAATTTCAATTATACAGGGCACCTGGCAGCATTTCACCATACAGGGCGCCCGGCACCGCAGTTCTGAAGCATACCGCGCCTTGCGCTGTAATTCAGCGTACAGGGACCCGGTGCCGCAATTTCAGCACACGGCGCCCAGGCGCAATTTCTTAGTTATATGGGCCCCACACCACAGTTTAAGTATACAGGCGCATGGCGCGCAGTTTCAGTTATACAGGGCGCCTATACCGTTTCAAGATACAGCGCCACAGTGCTGCAATTTCGTTATACAGGGCACCTAACAGATGTTTCAGTTATACAGGGTGGTGAGCTCCAGCCTAGTTACACAGGGGCACCTGGCGCTGCAATTTCAATATACAGGGGCACCCACGCTGCAATTTCAGTTATACAGGGCGCCTGGCATGCAATTTCAGTTATAAGGCCCTGGTGCTGCGACGAGTTTTACAGGCGGCTTGGCGCGCAGTTTCATTTATACAGGGTGCCTGGCCGCAGTTTAGTTATACAGGGCCCTTTGCACTGCAGTTTCAGATACAGGGGTGCCTGGCAAAGCAATTTTGAAGTTATAGCCCTGGCACCGCAGTTTTGCTATAGAGGTGGTAAGCACTGGTGCTCAGTTATACATGGGCAGCTGTAAAAGCAATTTCAAGTTATATAGGGGCACCTACGCTGCACTTTCAGTTATAACGGGTGCCTGCCACTGCAATTTTAGTTATAATGCCTACGCTGCAATTTTAGTTATACAGGGGCACCTGTGCTGCACTTCAATGGGTGCCTGTGCCAACCAGTTAAACAGGGCTCCTGGAGCTGCAGTTCAATTACACAGGCGGGCCTGGTGCCGCAGTTCCGATTATGAAACACCAAGCGCTGCAGTTTCAGTTATACAGGACACCTGGCTGCAGTTTCAGTTATACAGGGGTGGTGAGCACCGCAGTTTCAGTTATCCACGGGCACCTGGTGCAATTTCAGTTATAAGGGGCACCTGGCCTGCAATTTCAGTTATACAGGTGCCTGGCGCTGCAGTTTCATACAGGAGCCTGGCTGCAGTTTCATTTATTACGCCTACGCTGCAGTTTCCTTATACAGGCACCGGCTGCTGTTTCAGTTATACAGGATGCTTACGCTACAGTTCCATTATACAGGTCACCTGCGCGCAATTTCAGTTATACAGGGTGCCTGGTGCTGCAATTTCAGTTATACAGGCACCTGGCGCCGCAGTTTTAGTTATTCAGCGACAGTTGCAGTTTCAGGTATCCGGGCACCGGTGCTGCAATCTAGTTACAGGGGCCTGGCACGCAATTTCAGTTTTACAGGGCACTGGCTCTGCACTTCAGTTATAAGGGGTGCCTGGCGCCGCAGTTTCAGTTATACAGGGCACTTACGCCAGTTTCAGTTATACAGGCACTGACGCTGCTGTTTCAGTTATACAGGATGCCCCGCGCTGCAGTTTCAATTATACAGGGCACCTGGCGCCGCAGTTTCAGTTGCAGGGCACCTGCGCTACAGTTTCAATTTACAGTGGCACCTGGCGCTATACTTTCAGTTATACGGGGCACCTGGCACCGCAGTTTCAACTCATAGGCACCCAGCGCTGCAGCATCAGTTAGACAGGGCCTCTAATCGCAGTTTCAGTTATACAGGCCTGGGCGCTGCAGTTTCAGTTATACGAGTGCCTGGCACTGCAGTTTCAGCTATATGGGGCAAGTGGCGCTGCAGTTACAGTTACAGGGGGCACCTGGCACTGCAGTTTCAGTTACAGGGGTGGTGAGCACTGCAGTTTCAGTTATACAGGGGGTGCCCACAACGCAATCTCAGTTATAGGGCACCCACCTGCACTTCAGTTATACAGGGCTGTCGCTGCAGTTCAGTTATACAGGGGCTTCTGCGCTGGTTTCAGTTATTCAGGGCATACGGCTCAGTTTCAGTGTACAGGGCCCCTGGCACTGCAGTTTCAGTTATATCAGCAACTACGCCTGCAGTTCAGTTATACATGGGCGCGCAATACAGTTTCAGTTATACAGGCGCCTGGTGCTGCAGTTTCAGTTATGGGGCACCGGCACTGCAGTTTCATTATACAGGGGTAGTGAGCACTGCAGTTTCAGTTATACATGGTGCCTGGCACAATCTCAGTTATACAGGGGCGCCTGGCGCTGCAGTTTCAAGTTACACCTGGCGCCTGGCGCTGCAATTTCAGTTATACAGGGTGCCTGGCTCTGCAATTTTCAATTCATACGGGGGCACCTGGCTGCAGTTTCAGTTATACTGGGGTGCACAAGTGAACATTTCAGTTATACAGGCGCCTGGCCCTGCAGTTTCAGTTATATTGGCGCCTGCACTGCAGTTTCAATTATACAGGGCACCTGCCGCTGCAGTTTCAGATATACAGGACCCGGGCACTGCAGCTCCAGTTACCAGGGGCTACTGGCGCTGCATTTCAGTTATACTGGGGCACAAGCGCCGAAGTTTCAGTTATACAGGGGCGCCTGGCATGCACTGTTATGCAGGGCCCTGGCGCTGCAGTTTTCAATTCCCATACAGGGGTGGTGAGCACTGCAGTTTCAGTTACAGGGCACCTGGTGCCATACCTTAGTTATACAGGCACCTGGCACTGCACCCCAGTTATACAGGGGCGCCCTGGCCTCTTGCAATTTCAGTTATACAGGGTGCCTGGCACTGCAGTTTCAGTTATACAGGGGCTCACGCTGCAGTTTCAAAGATACAGGGATGCGGCGCTGCACTCCAGTTATACAAGGGCACCCGGCTGTACTCCAGTTATACACAGACACTAGCGCCGCAGTTTCAGTTATACAGGGCCGCCTGGTGCTGCAGTTTCAGTTATACAGGGCGCCTATGCTGCAGTTTCAGTTATACAGGTGCTGACGCGCAGTTTCAGTTATACAGGGATGCCTGTTGCAGTTCCAGTTATACAGGCCTGGCCCAATTTCAGTTATTCAGTGGCACAGGTGCTGATTTCAGTTATACAGGGGGCCTGGTGCGCATTTCAGTTATACATGCTCGCAAGGCCCAGGGTTTCGTTATACAGGGTGCCTGCACTGGCAGTTTCAGTTATAGAGGCAGCACCTGCACTGTGCTCACATGCAAGCGTACAGGGCACCTGGCACTGCAGTTTAGTTATATGGGGTGGTGAGCACTGCAGTTTCAGTTATCCAGGGGCACCTGGTGCTGCAATTTCAGTTATAAAGGGCGCTGTCACCAAAATTTCGAACACAGGGCACCTGGCTCTATTCAGTTATATAGGTGCCTGGCGCGAAATTTCAGTTATATCAGCACCCAGCTGCAGTTTCAGTTATACAGGGCACCACGCTGCTGTTTCAGTTATACAGGATGCCCGCCTGAGGTTCCAGTCACAAAGAAGGCTGGCGCCTGCAATTTCAGTTACAGGGCAACTGGCGCTGCAATTTGTTATACCAAAATCGCTGCTTAGTTTCAGTTATGCAGGGGCGCCTGGCACTGCAATTTCTGTTATGAAGGGCCCTGCCAGTGCAGTTTCAATTATACAGAGGTGGTAGGCACCGCAGTTTCAGTTATAAGAGGCGCCTGGTGCTTATTTGAGTTATACAGAGGTCTGGCTCTGCAAACCAGTTATCCAGGGTGCCTGGCGCTGCAATTTCAGTTACAGGGTGCCTGGTGCTGCAGTTTCAGTTAGACATGGGCACTGGTGCTGATTTCAGTTATACAGGCAGCCTGCACCAGTTTCAGTTATACAGGGATGCTTGCGCTGCAGTTCCAGTTACACAGGGCACATACTTGCTGCACTCCAGTTATACCGGGCGCCTGGCACAATTTCAGTTATACAGGGCGCTACCACGCAGAAGTTTCAGTTATATAAAACCTGCGCTGCAGTTTCAGTTACACGGGCCGCCGACGCAGTGTCAGCTATAAAGGGCACCTGGTGCCGCAATTTCAGTTATAGGTCCGGTCACGCAATTTCAGTTATACAGGGCCGGCACACAGTTTCAGTTATACTGGGCGCCTACGCCGCAGTTTCAGTTATACGGGTGCGCAGCACCGCAGTTTCAGCTATACGGGGCCTGGCGCTGCAGTTCAGTTATACAGGGACCCACTACAGTTTCATTTATACAGGGTGGTGAGCACTGCAGTTTCAGGTTAACATGGGTGCCTGGCACACCAATCTCAGTTATACAGGGGCACCTGGCGCTGCAATTTCAGTTATGCATGGGCACCTGGAACTGCAATTTCCACTCACCGGGACCTGGTGCTAGTTTCAGTTATACAGTTGCTGGCTGAACTTTCAGTTATACCTGACGCCTGGCCCTGCAATTCAGTTATACAGGGGTGCCTGGTTCTGCAATTTCAAGATACACGAGCACCTGGCTGCAGTTTCAGTTATACTGGGTGCCTGGCGGAGCAGTTTGTTATACAGGGGCGCCTGGCCCGCAGTTTCAGTTACAAACCTGCGCTGCAGTTTAAGTTATACAGAGACACTGCCGCAAGTTTCAGTACAGCGCCCCTGGCTGCAGTTTCAGTTATACAGAGACTACAGGCGCTGCATTTTCAGTTATACCAGGGCAGCTGTAGTTTCAGTTACACAGGGAGCCTGCACTGTAACTGTATGCAGGGCCCTAGCTGCAGTTTCAGTTATAGGGTAGGAGCTGCAGTTTCAGTTATTCACGGCACCTGCTGCACCTTTGTTATACTGGGGCACCTGGCACAGCACTTCAGTTATACAGGGGCGCCTCTGGCTCTGCAATTTCAGTTATACAGGGTGCCTGGCCTGCAGTTCAGTTATACAAACCTCACGCTGCAGTTTCAGTTATACAGGATGCTTACGCTGCCAGTTCCAGTTATTCAGGGCACCTGGAGCTGCAATTTCAGTTATACAGGCGCCTGGCGCTCACTTTCAGTTATACAGGCGCCTGCGCTGCAGTTTCAGTTATACAGGAAACCTGGTGCTGCAGTTTCAGTTATACAGGGTGCCTGACGCTGCACAATTCAGTTACAAGGATGCCTGGTGCCACAGTTCCAGTTATACATGCGCCGCCACACTGCAATTTCAGTTATACAGCGCCACCAAGCGCTGCAATTTCAGTTAGCGGGTGCCTGGTGCTGGAACAGTTATACATGCTCGCCTGGCGCTGCAGTTTCAGTTATACAGGGGCGCCTGGCGCAGTTTCAGTTATAGAGTGCACCTACGCTGCAGTTTCAGTTATACAGGGCACCTGGCACTGCAGTTCAGCTATACAGGGTGGTGAGCACTCAGTTTCAGCTATCAGGCACCTGGTGCTGCAATTCAGTTATTCAGGGTGCCTGTCACTGCAATTTCAGTTATACAGGGCACCTGGCGCTGCAATTTCGTTATACAGAAATGTCGCCAGTTTCAGTTATACAGGGCACCTGGTGCTGCAGTTTCAGTTATACAGGGGCACCAAACGCTGTTCGATTATAAGGGACGCCTGACGCTGCAGTTCAGTTATACAGGCACATGGTGCTGCAATTTCAGTTATACTGGGCACCTGCGCTGTAATTTCAGCGACGCAGGTGCTGGCACTGCAATTTCTGTTATGAAGGCCCTGGCACTGCAGTTTCAATTATACAGGGTGTGAGCACTGCAGTTTCAGTTATACAGGCACCTGGTGCTGCAATTTTAGTTATACAGGGTGCCTGGCTCTGCAATCCAGTGTCAAGAATACCCGCCCTGCAACCCCAGTTACACAGGGTGCCTGCGCTGCTGTTTCAGTTATACATGGCCGCCTGCGCTGCAGTTTCAGCGCAGGGCGCCTGGCACTGCAGTTTCAGTTATACAGGGATGCTTGGTGCCGCAGTTCCAGTTATACAGGGCACCTGGTGCTGCAATTCAGTTATCGGGTGCCCGGCTGCAATTTCAGTTATACAGGAGCGCCAGCGCTGCAGTTCAGTTATACAGGCACCCAGCTGCAGTTTCAGTTATACAGGGCACCTAGCACAGTTCAGTTATACAGGGCCCTGGTGCTGCAATTTCAGCGATATAAGCTCATGCTGCAATTTCAGTTACACAGGGGCGCCTGGCGCCACGTTTCAGATATACAGGGGCCCTGAAAGGCAGTTTCAGTATACAAAGGCCTGGTGCTGCAGTTTCAAGATACAGGGTGCCTAGTGCGCAGTTTCAGTTATAAGAGGCACCTGGCGCTGTTCAGTTATGGGGATGCCCAAAGCAGTTCCCGTTATACAGAAGTGCCTGGCGCTGCAATTTAGCAGGCACCTGATGCTGCAATTTCTGTGATACAGGATGTACCAACAATTTCAGTTAGCACGGGCCCCTGGAGCTGCAGTTTCAATTATACAGTGGAGCCTGGTGCTGCAGTTTCAGTTACAGAGAACACTGCCTGCAGTTCCACCATACAGGGCACTAACTGCAGTTTCAGTTATACAGGGGTGGAGCACACAGTTTCAGTTATCCAGGCACCCAGTGCAATTTCAGTTACACAGGGCACCTGGCACTGCAATTTCAGTTATACAGGGGCACCAAGCTCTGTAATTTAGTTATACAGGTGCTCACTCTGCAGTTTCAGTTATACAGGCGCCTGACGCTGCAGTTTCATTTATACACAGAGCCCGACGCTGCAGTTTCACACCTATACAGGGCAAATGGCACTGCTGTTTCAAGTATACAGGATGCTTGCGCTGCAGTTCCAGCTATACAGGGTAACCGGTGCTGCACCAATTATACGGGTGCCTGTGCTGCAATTTCAGTTATCAGGCACCTGGTGCTACAGTTTTAGATACAGCGCGCCAGTTGCAGTTTCAGTGACAAGGGCACCTGGTGCCGCAATTTCAATTACCAGGGTGCCTGGCGCTGCAATTTCAGTTATACAGGGGCAGTGAGCACTGCAGTTCAGTTATCCGGGGCACCTGGTGCTGCAATTTCAGTTATAAAGGGCACTGCACTGCACTCAGTTATACAGGGCACCTGGCTCTGCAATTTCAGTTATACAGGGGTGCCTGGCGCTGCAGTTTCAGTTATAGGAGGCACCTGGCTGCAGTTTCAGTTATAAAGGGCACTGGCGCTGCTGTTTCAGTTATACAGGGATGCTGGGCGCTGCAGTTCCAGTTATGCTGGGGGCGCCTGGCTGCAATTTTCCCAGTTATACAGGGGGCACCTGGTGCTGCAATTTCAGTTATACGTGCCTGGCGCTGCACCTAGTTAAACGGTGCCTGGTGCTACAGTTTCAGTTATACAGGGCACCCGCTGCAGTTTCAGTTATAAAGGGGTGCCTGGTGCTGCAGTTTCATATATGGGTCACAGAGCAGTTCAGTTATACAGGATGCCTACGCTGCAGTTCCATTTATATATGTTGCTGGCACTGCAATTTCAGTTATACAGGGTACCTGCGCTGCAATTTCAGTTATACGGGTGCCTGGCACTGCAATTTCAGTTATACAGGCGCCTGGTGCTGCAATTTCAGTTATACAGGGGTGCCTGGTGCTGCAGTTTCAGTTATACAGGGTCACATGGTGCTGCAGTTTCAGTTATACAGGGGGTGCCTGGTGCTGCAGTTCAGTTAGGCACCTGCTCTGCAGCTCAAGTTATAGGGCGCCTGATGCAGTTTAAGTTATACAGGGCACCTGGCACCGCAGCTCCAGTTATACAGGCAGGGAGCACTGCAGTATTGAATATACAGGGGCACTGGCACTGCCCGGTTATACAGGGCACCCGCACAATTTCAGTTATACGGGTGCCTGCACTGCAATTTCAGTTATCGGTGGCCTGGCACTGCAGATTCCAGTTATACATTGACAACTGGCCTGAAATTTCAGTTATACAGGCGCCTGGCACTGTGCCCGGCTATACAGGGGCACCTGGCCCTTCAATTTAAGTTATACAGGGCACCAGCACTGCAATTTCAGTTATATCAGGGCACCTGGCTGCAATTTCAGAATACAGGGGTGCCTGCACTGCAATTTCTGTATGCAGGGGCACCTGGTGCTGCAGTTTCGTTATACAAGGCCTGGTGCTGCAATTCTTTTATAAGGGCACCCACGCCGCAGTTTAGTTATAAAACAGCCCGACTCTGCAGTTACAGTTATACAGGTGCCTTGGCGCTGAGCTCAGTTATACAGTGGCTCTGGCTGCAATTTCCAGTTATGAAGGCGCCTGGTGCTGCAATTCAGTTATACTGGGGCACCGGGTGCAGTTTCAGCTATGCAGGAAACCAGCGCTGCGGTTTCAGTTATACAAGGGCCACCAGGCGCCGCAGTTTGAAGGGAGCACCTTGGCACGCGCAATTATACAGTGGCACCCGGCGCCGTACTTTCAGTTATACAGGGCACCTAACGCAGTTTCAGTCTTACATGGGCACCTGGCTGCAGTTTCAGTTATACAGGTGCTCATGGCACTGCAGTTTCAGTTATAGGGCACCTGGCTGCAATTTCAGTTATACAGGGTGCTGGCGCTGCAGCTCAGTTATACAGAACACAGGGTGCTGCAGTTCCAAAGACTGAGGAGCCTGGTGCTGCAGTTTCAGTTATACAGAGGTGCCTGACGCTGCAGTTTCAGTTATACAGGATGCCTGGTGCTGCAGTTCCAGTTATACATGGCACTTGCTGCAATTTCAGTTACCAGTGGCACCAGGTGCTGCAATTTGCTATACAGGTGCCTGGTACTGCAATCCCAGTTATACATGCTAGCCTGGCTGCAGTTTCAGCACAGAGGCGCCTGGCACTGCAGTTTCAGTTATGAGGTGCACCTGGCGCTGCATTTCAATTACACGGGCACTGGCACTGCAGTTTCTGCGAGAAGCGGTGAGCACCGCAGTGTCAGTTATCCAGGGGCACCTGGTGCCAATTCCAGTTATAGGGGCCTGTCACTGCAATTTCAGCTATACAGGGGCACCTGCTCTGCAATTTCAGTTATACAGGGTGCCTGGTGCTGCAGTTTCAGTTATACTGGGGCACCTGGCGGCACGTTTCAGTTATACAGGGCACCTGGGCGCTGCTGTTTCAGTTATACAGGATGCCTGCGCCTGCGTTCAGTTATACAGGCGCCTGGCGCTGCACTCTCAGTTACACAGGGCACCCAGCGCAATTTCAGCATACGGGGGCACCTGGTGCTGTAGTTTCAGTTAGCCACGGGGCGCCTGGCACTGCAATTTCCTGTTATGAGGTACCCTAACTGCAGTTTTCAGTTATACAGGGGTGGTGAGCACTGCAGCCTCAGTTACAGGGGCAATCTGCCTGTTTTAGTTATACAGGGTGCCTGGCTCTGCAATTCCAGTTATCAGGGTGCCTGGCCTGCACTCAGTTATACAGGTGCACGCCCGTGCCAAGTTATACATAGCGCCTGGCGCCAGCTTCAGCATATGGCCTGGCAGCAGTTCAGTTATAGGATGCGGTGCTGCAGTTCCAGTTATGGGGGCACCTGGTGCTGCAATTTCAGTTATAGCGCGCCTGGCGCTGCAATTTCAGTTATACGAAGGCGCCTGGCGCCAGTTTCAGGCATAGGCACCTGGTGCTGCAGTTTCAGTTATACAGGGCGCCCAGGCCGCACCTCAAATATAAGGGTGCCTGGTGCTGCAATTTCAGTTATACAGGGCTCCTGGCACTGCAGTTTCAGTGACGCTGGGGCACCTGGCGCGCAGTTTCAGTTATGCGAATGCGTGGCACTGCAGTTTCAGTTATACAGAGCCTGGTGCTGCAGTTTCAGTTAAACAGGGGCACCTGGCACTGCAATTTAGTTACAGTGGCACCAGGCGCCTGTAATTTCAGTTATTCGGGTGCCTGCGCTGCACTCAGTTATACATGCTCGCCTGGCGCCTGCAGTTTCAGTTATACAGGACGCGGCACTGCAGTTTCAGTTATAGAGGCAACTGGCGCTGCAGTTTCAGTTATCAGGGCACCTGGCACCAAGTTTCAGTTATACAGGGTGGTGAGCACCGCAGCCAGTTATCCAGGGCACCTGGTGCTGCAATTTCAGTTATACGAGCCTGTCACTGCAATTTCAGTTATACAGGGGCACCTGGCGCTGCAAGCCAGTTATGCAGGGTGCCTACGCTGCAGTTTCAGTTATACAGGGCACCTGGCTGCATTTTCAGTTATACAGGGCACCCAGCCGCTGTTTCAGTTATTCAGGATGCCCACGCTGCAGTTCCAGTTATACGAAACTGGCGCCTGAAATTTCAATTATACAGGGTCACCTGGTGCTGCAATTTCAGCGATCGTACCTGGTGCAGCACCTAAGTTATAACGGGTGCCCGCGCTGTAATTTAAGCGATACAGGGGCGGCTGGCGCTGCACTTTCAGTTATACAGGGGCACCCAGCTGCAGTTTCAGGTTTAAGGCGCCTACGCCGCAGTTTCAGTTATACAGGGCGCCTACGCCAGGTTCAATTACAGGGCACCACAAGCTGCTCTTTCAGTTAAGGATGCCTGGCACAGTTCCAGTTATACAGGCGCCTGGCGCACAAATTCCAGCTATACAGGGCCCCTGGTGCATTTCTGTTATACCGGGCCTGGGCTGCAATTTCAGTTAGGCCCCTGAGCTGCAGCTCAATTATACAGCGGCCGGTGCTGCAGTTTCAGTTATAAGGGGCACCTGGCTGCAGTTTCAGTTATACGGGGCACCTGGCACTGCAGTTCAAGTTATACAGGGTAGGACAGTACAGTTTCAGTTATCCGCAGGCACCTGGTGCTGCATTTCAGTTACACAGGGGCGCCTGGCACTGCACAATTCCAGTTATACAGGGCACCAATCTGCAAATTTCAGTTGTACAGGGGTGCCTGGCGCTGCAGTTTCAGTTATACAGGGGCTTGGCGCTGTAGTTTCATTTATACACTGGCGCCTGGCGCCTGCAGAAGTTTCACTTATACAGGGGCACCGGGCTGCTGTTTCAGTTACAGGATGCTTACGCCAGTTCAGTTATACAGGGAAACCTATTGCAATTTCATTATAAGGGGTGCCCAGGTGCTGCACTCTAGTTATACAGGGCACCTGGTGCTGCAGTTCAGCACAGGGGCACCTGGTGCTACAATTTAGTTATACATGGGTGCTCACGCCAGCAGTTTCAGTTACACAGGAGTGAGCACCGCAGTTTCAGTTATCCGGGCACCGGTGCTGCAATCAGTTACAGGGCGCCCGGCACCAATTTCAGTTATACAGGGCACCTGGCCCTGCAATATCAGTTATACAGAGTGCTCACTCTGCAGTTTCAGTTATACAGGGGCGCCTACGCTTGCAGTTTCAGTTATACAGGCACCTGGCGCTGCAGTTTCAGTTATAGCACCTGGCGCTGTTGCCGAAGAGTACAGGGATGCCGGCGCTGCAATTCCAGTTATACAGAAACCTGGCTGCAATTTCAGTTATACAAGGCACCCAGCGCAATTTCAGTTATACTGGAGCACCTGGTGATGGTAGTTCAGTTATGCAGGGGCGCCTGGCACTGCAATTTCTGTTATGAAGGGGCCCCCTGCACTGCAGTTTCAGTTATACAGGGTGGTGACACCTGCTCTAGTTATACAGGGGCACCTGTTGCTGCTATTTTAGTTATACAGGTGTTCATGCTCTAATTCCAGTTATCCAGGGTGCTCATGTCTGCAATTTCAGTTATACAGGGTGCCTGGCACTGCAATTTCCAGTTATACATGGGCGCCTGGCGCTGCAGTTTCAGGTACAGCAGAGTGCGCCTGGCACTGCAGTTTCAGTTATACAGGGATACTTGGTGCTGCAGTTTCCAGTTATACAGGGGCGCCTGGTGCTGCAATTTCAGTTATACGGGGTGCCTGGCGCTGCAATTTCAGTTATACAGGGGCTCCTGGCACTGCAGTTTCAGTTATACTGGGGCACCTGGCGCTGCAGTTTCAGTTATACACGGGTGCGTGGCACTGCAGTTTCAGTTATACAGGGGCGCCTGGTGCTGCAGTTTCAGTTATACAGGGGCACCTGGCACTGCAATTTCAGTTATACAGTGGCACCAGGCGCTGCAATTTCAGTTATTCGGGGTGCCTGGTGCTGCAATTTCAGTTATACATGCTCGCCTGGCGCTGCAGTTTCAGTTATACAGGGGCGCCTGGCACTGCAGTTTCAGTTATAGAGGTGCACCTGGCGCTGCAGTTTCAGTTATACAGGGGCACCTGGCACTGAAGTTTCAGTTATACAGGGGTGGTGAGCACTGCAGTTTCAGTTATCCAGGGGCACCTGGTGCTGCAATTTCAGTTATACAGGGGCGCCTGTCACTGCAATTTCAGTTATACAGGGGCACCTGGCGCTGCAATTTCAGTTATACAGGGGTGCCTGGCGCTGCAGTTTCAGTTATACAGGGGCACCTGGCGCTGCATTTTCAGTTATACAGGGGCACCTGGCGCTGCTGTTTCAGTTATTCAGGGATGCCTGGCGCTGCAGTTCCAGTTATACAGGGGCGCCTGGCGCTGCAATTTCAGTTATACGGGGTCACCTGGTGCTGCAATTTCAGTTATACGGGGTGCCTGGTGCTGCAATTTCAGTTATACGGGGTGCCCGGCGCTGCAATTTCAGTTATACAGGGGCGGCTGGCGCTGCAGTTTCAGTTATACAGGGGCACCTGGTGCTGCAGTTTCAGTTTTACAGGGGCGCCTGGCGCTGCAGTTTCAGTTATACAGGGGCGCCTGGCGCTGCAGTTTCAGTTATACAGGGGCACCTGGCGCTGCTGTTTCAGTTATTAAGGGATGCCTGCGCTGCAGTTCCAGTTATACAGGGCGCCACGCGCTGCAATTTCAGTTATACAGGGGCACCTGGTGCTGCAATTTCTGTTATAATGGGTGCCTGGCGCCTGCAATTTCAGTTATACAGGGCCCTGAGCTGCAGTTTCAATTATGCAGCGCGCCTGGTGCTGCAGTTTCAGTTATAGGGGGCACCTGGGCTGCAGTTTCAGTTATAGGGGCACCTGGCACTGCAGTTTCAGTTATACAGGGTGGTGAGCAGTGCAGTTTCCAGTTATCCACGGGCACCTGGTGCTGCAATTTCAGTTATACAGGCGCGCCTGGCACTGCAATTTCAGTTATACGGGGCGCCTGGCTCTGCAATTTCAGTTATACAGGGTGCCTGGCGCTGCAGTTTCAGTTATACAGGGCGCCTGGCGCTGCAGTTTCATTTATACACTGGCGCCTAGGCGCTGCAGTTTCACTTATACAGGGGCACCCGGTGCTGCTGTTTCAGTTATACAGGGATGCTTGGCGCTGCAGTTCCAGTTATACAGGGTCACCTGGTGCTGCAATTTCAGTTATACGGGGTGCCCGGTGCTGCAATTTCAGTTATACAGGGGCACCTGGCGCTGCAGTTTTAGTTATACAGCGGCGCCTGGTGCTGCAGTTTCAGTTATACAGGGGCACCTGGTGCTGCAGTTTCAGTTATACAGGGCACTGGTGCTACAATTTCAGTTATACATGGGTGCCTGGCGCTGCAGTTTCAGTTATACAGGGGCAGTGAGCACTGCAGTTTCAGTTATCCGGGGCACCTGGTGCTGCAATTTCAGTTATACAGGGGCGCCTGGCACTGCAATTTCAGTTATACAGGGGCACCTGGCTCTGCAATTTCAGTTATACAGGGGTGCCTGGCTCTGCAGTTTCAGTTATACAGGGGCGCCTGGCGCTGCAGTTTCAGTTATACAGGGGCACCTGGCGCTGCAGTTTCAGTTATACAGGGGCACCTGGCGCTGCTGTTTCAGTTATACAGGGATGCCTGGCGCTGCAGTTCCAGTTATACAGGGGCGCCTGGCGCTGCAATTTCAGTTATACAGGGGCACCTGGTGCTGCAATTTCAGTTATACTGGGGCACCTGGTGATGTAGTTTCAGTTATGCAGGGGCGCCTGGCACTGCAATTTCTGTTATGAAGGGGCCCCTGGCACTGCAGTTTCAGTTATACAGGGGTGGTGAGCACTCAGTTTCAGTTATACAGGGGCACCTGTTGCTGCTATTTTAGTTATACAGGGGTGCCTGGCTCTGCAATTCCAGTTATCCAGGGTTGCCTGGCTCTGCAATTTCAGTTATACAGGGGTGCCTGGCACTGCAGTTTCAGTTATACATGGGCGCCTGGCGCTGCAGTTTCAGTTATACAGGTGCGCCTGGCACTGCAGTTTCAGTTATACAGGGATGCTTGGTGCTGCAGTTCCAGTTATACAGGGGCACCTGGTGCTGCAATTTCAGTTATACGGGGTGCCTGGCGCTGCAATTTCAGTTATACAGGGTGCCTGGCGCTGCAGTTTCAGTTATACAGGGGCACCTGGTGCTGCAGTTTCAGTTATACAGGGGCGCCTGGCGCTGCAGTTTCAGTTATACAGGGCACCTGGTGCTGCAATTTCAGTTATCCGGGGTGCCTGGCGCTGCAATTTCAGTTATACAGGGGCTCCTGGCACTGCAGTTTCAGTTATACTGGGGCGCCTGGCGCTGCAGTTTCAGTTATACACGGGTGCGTGGCACTGCAGTTTCAGTTATACAGGGGCGCCTGGTGCTGCAGTTTCAGTTATACAGGGGCACCTGGCACTGCAGTTTCATTTATACAGGGGTGGTGAGCACTGCAGTTTCAGTTATACATGGGTGCCTGGCACTGCAATCTCAGTTATACAGGGGCACCTGGCGCTGCAATTTCAGTTATACATGGGCACCTGGAACTGCAATTTCAGTTATACAGGGGCGCCTGGTGCCCTAGTTTCAGTTATACAGTTGCGCCTGGCGCTGCAGTTTCAGTTATACCTGGGCATCTGGCGCTGCAATTTCAGTTTTACAGGGGTGCCTGGTTCTGCAATTTCAGTTATACAGGGGCACCTGGCACTGCAGTTTCAGTTATACTGGGGTGCCTGGCGGAGCAGTTTCAGTTATACAGGGGCGCCTGGCCCTGCAGTTTCAGTTATACAGGGGCGCCTGCCGCTGCAGTTTCAGTTATACAGGGGCACCTGCCGCTGCAGTTTCAGTTGTACAGGAGACCCTGGCACTGCAGTTTCAGTTATACAGGGGCTACTGACGCTGCATTTTCAGTTATACTGGGGCACCTGGCGCTGTAGTTTCAGTTATACAGGGGCGCCTGGCACTGCAATTTCTGTTATGCAGGGGCCCCTGGCGCTGCAGTTTGAGTTATACAGGGGTGGTGAGCACTGCAGTTTCAGTTATACAGGGGCACCTGGTGCTGCAATTTTAGTTATACAGGGGCACCTGGCTCTGCAATTTCAGTTATACAGGGGTGCCTGGCACTGCAGTTTCAGTTATACAGGGGTGCCTGGCGCTGCAGTTTCAGTTATACAGGGATGCTTGGCGCTGCAGTTCCAGTTATACAGGGGCACCTGGCGCTGCAATTTCAGTTATACAGGGGCGCCTGGCGCTGCAGTTTCAGTTATACAGAGGCGCCTGGTGCTGCAGTTTCAGTTATACAGGGGCGCCTGGTGCTACAGTTTCAGTTATACAGGGGTGCCTGACGCTGCAGTTTCAGTTATACAGGGATGCCTGGTGCTGCAGTTCCAGTTATACATGGGCACTTGGCACTGAAATTTCAGTTATACAGTGGCACCAGGCGCTGCAATTTCAGTTATACAGGGTGCCTGGTGCTGCAATTTCAGTTATACATGCTCGCCTGGCGCTGCAGTTTCAGTTATACAGGGGCGCCTGGCACTGCAGTTTCAGTTATAGAGGTGCACCTGGCGCTGCAGTTTCAGTTATACAGGGGCACCTGGCACTGCAGTTTCAGTTATACAGGGGTGGTGAGCACTGCAGTTTCAGTTATCCAGGGGCACCTGGTGCTGCAATTTCAGTTATACAGGGGCGCCTGTAACTGCAATTTCAGTTATACAGGGGCACCTGGCGCTGCAATTTCAGTTATACAGGGGTGCCTGGCGCTGCAGTTTCAGTTATACAGGGGCACCTGGCGCTGCATTTTCAGTTATACAGGGGCACCTGGCGCTGCTGTTTCAGTTATACAGAGATGCCTGGCGCTGCAGTTCCAGTTATACAGGGGCGCCTGGCGCTGCAATTTCAGTTATACAGGGGCACCTGGTGCTGCAATTTCAGTTATACTGGGGCACCTGGTGCTGTTGTTTCAGTTATGCAGGGGCGCCTGGCACTGCAATTTCTGTTATGAAGGGGCCCCTGGCACTGCAGTTTCAGTTATACAGGGGTGGTGAGCACAGCAGTTTCAGTTATACAGGGGCACCTGGTGCTGCAATTTTAGTTATACAGGGGCGCCTGGCTCTGCAATTCCAGTTATCCAGGGGTGCCTGGCTCTGCAATTTCAGTTATACAGGGGTGCCTGGTGCTGCTGTTTCAGTTATGCATGGGCACCTGGCGCTGCAGTTTCAGTTATACGGGGACGCCTGGCACTGCAGTTTCAGTTATACAGGGATGCTTGGTGCTGCAGTTCCAGTTATACAGGGGCACCTGGTGCTGCAATTTCAGTTATACGGGTTGCCTGGTGCTGCAATTTCAGTTATACGGGGTGCCTGGCGCTGCAATTTCAGTTATACGGGGGAGCCTGGCGCTGCAGTTTCAGTTATACAGGGGCACCTGGTGCTGCAGTTTCAGTTATAGGGGCGCCTGGCGCTGCAGTTTCAGTTATACAGGGGCGCCTGGCGCTGCAGTTTCAGTTATACAGGGGCACCTGGCGCTGCTGTTTCAGTTATTCAGGGATGCCTGGCGCTGCAGTTCCAGTTATACAGGGGCGCCTGGCGCTGCAATTTCAGTTATACAGGGGCACCTGGTGCTGCAATTTCTGTTATACGGGGTGCCTGGTGGTGCAATTTCAGTTATACAGGGGCTCCTGGAGCTGCAGTTTCAATTATACAGCGGCGCCTGGTGCTGCAGTTTCAGTTATAGAGGGGCACCTGGCGCTGCAGTTTCAGTTATACACTGGCACCTGGCACTGCAGTTTCAGTTATACAGGGGTGGTGAGCACTGCAGTTTCAGTTATCCACGGGCACCTGGTGCTGCAATTTCAGTTATACAGGGGCGCCTGGCACTGCAATTTCAGTTATACAGGGGCACCTGGCTCTGCAATTTCAGTTATACAGGGGTGCCTGGCGCTGCAGTTTCAGTTATACAGGGGCGCCTGGCGCTGCAGTTTCATTTATACACTGGCGCCTGGCGCTGCAGTTTCACTTATACAGGGGCACCTGGCGCTGCTGTTTCAGTTATACAGGGATGCTTGGCGCTGCAGTTCCAGTTATACAGGGTCACCTGGTGCTGCAATTTCAGCTATACGGGGTGCCTGGTGCTGCAATTTCAGTTATACAGGGGCACCTGGCGCTGCAGTTTCAGTTATACAGGGGCACCTGGTGCTGCAGTTTCAGTTATACAGGGGCACCTGGTGCTGCAATTTCAGTTATACATGGGTGCCTGGCGCTGCAGTTTCAGTTATACAGGGGCAGTGAGCACTGCAGTTTCAGTTATCCGGGGCACCTGGTGCTGCAATTTCAGTTATACAGGGGCGCCTGGCACTGCAATTTCAGTTATACAGGGGCACCTGGCTCTGCAATTTCAGTTATACGGGGTGCCTGGCGCTGCAATTTCAGTTATACAGCGGTGCCTGGTGCTACAGTTTCAGTTATACAGGGGCACCTGGCGCTGCAGTTTCAGTTATATAGGTATGCCTGGCGCTGCACTTTCAGTTATACAGGGATGCCTGGCACTGCAGTTCCATTTATATATGTGTGCCTGGCACTGCAATTTCAGTTATACAGGGGTACCTGGTGCTGCAATTTCAGTTATACGGGGTGCCTGGCACTGCAATTTCAGTTATACAGGCGCGCCTGGTGCTGCAGTTTCAGTTATACAGGGGTGCCTGGTGCTGCAGTTTCAGTTATACAGGGTCACATGGTGCTGCAGTTTCAGTTATACAGGGGCGCCTGGTGCTGCAGTTTCAGTTATACAGGGGCACCTGGCACTGCAGTTTCAGTTATACAGGGGCACCTGGCGCTGCAGTTTCAGTTATACAGTGGCACCTGGCACTGCAGTTTCAGTTATACAGGGGTGGTGAGCACTGCAGTATCAGTTATACAGGGGCGCCTGGCACTGCAATTTGAGTTATACAGGGCACCTGGCACTGCAATTTCAGTTATACTGGGTGCCTGGCACTGCAATTTCAGTTATACCGGGGCACCTGGCACTGCAGTTTCAGTTATACATTGGCACCTGGCCCTGAAATTTCAGTTATACAGGGGCGCCTGGCACTGCAGTTTCAGTTATACAGGGGCACCTGGCCCTTCAATTTCAGTTATACAGAGGCACCTGGCACTGCAATTTCAGTTATACAGGGGCACCTGGCACTGTAATTTCAGTTATACAGGGGCGCCTGGCACTGCAGATGCAGAAAACAGAGTCAGTAGGAGTGCCAAGTGCTAGAAATACAGAAATATCCCTCCTCCCCACGCTCTCCAAACTCCAAGAAAGTACAGTTGCACAAGAACTTACCATAACAGTAGCTCTTAGAGAGAAGTTCTTGCATCAGGTAACACATATAGGACCGACACCACCTGGCGGCAGATCTTGGCAATTCTTTTCTCCAGCAGTACCAACGTGGAACCGCCCACCTGATGTTGGCTCCACCCCCGACATCACCGAGTATAAAGGCGGGTGGCGGTCCCCACATGTTCCAGTTCTTGCTTGCCAATGACAGGCCAAAGACAGATCACTGGGGGTAGAACAAAACCCACAGAGAATAAGCAAAGGCTAACAACAAAGCTCGACAAATGAAAACAGGAAGGCTGGACCAGAGTAGATAGAGACTTTCTCCAGGATGGTGGGATCATACCTGCTGCAAGAGCTTCTCTCAAAGATCTACTGTTACGGTAAGTTTGTACGTAACTGTACCAGCATACTTTGAGAGGAAGCTCTTGCAGCAGGTAACACATATAGGACAGATTCCCAAGCAGTGTAAAACTGCAGATGACCCTTGGGAGGGGGAAAGGAGAGGGGCACACATACACACACGGGGAGAGAGATCTCTCATGATATAAGGCCCTGGAGAACCACAAGGCCAAACCGTGCTCGACGCCTGGAAATAATATCCAGGCTGTAGTGCCGGATGAACATATGAATAGAGTTCCAAGTGGTGGCAGCACAAATGTCAGCTGCCGACACTCTCTTGAGTGCTGCGAAGGAAGTAGCAACCGCTCTGGTGAAATGCACCCTGACTGCACCTGGAAGGATTTTCCCACCCTTCTCATAACAGAAGGAAATGCAGTTAAGCAACCAACACAAAAGCGTTTGCTTGGTAACCGGGCACCCCAAGGACCTGTCTGCAAAGAACACAAAAAGCTGATTCAATTGCCTGGCCTCCTTGGTTCTGGACAGGTAACAGCTCAAGGCTCTATGCACATCCAAGGTGTGCAGAAGCACCTCACCCCGGCTGGAATGTTCCGGGTAATAGACCAGAAGCTGAACTGACTGAGAGCAAGCTTAGAGACTACTTTAGGAAGGAATTTAGGATTGGTGCAGAGATCCACCCTATCCTTGTGAAAAATCAGATAGGGTTCTCTACATATCAAACCATGACGCTCAGAAATGCATCTAGCAGAGGTGACTGCCACCAAAAGCAACATCTTACAGAAGAGATAAAGCTCACAACTCATAGCTGGTTCAAAAGGGGGGGCGTAAACCTTTCCAGAATAAATAATAAGTCCCAAGGAAGAACAGGTTCCCGAACAGTACAACGGAGATGCAGAATCCCCCTAAGGAAGGTTTTAACCACCTCCAATTGAGCCACTGTCCTGTCATGGGCACAGTGATGACAGGCAGAAACAGCGGCCAGGTGTACTTTAATGGAGGAGTAACTAAGGCCAGACTCGGAGAGAGATAACAGGTATTGTAAAATAGAGTTGACCGGACAAACCAGAGGGTCCAATTTCCTGACTGCGGCCCAAAGACAAAAGCACTTCCATTTCATGGCGCAAGTGGCCCTGGTAGTGGGCTTCCGCGCCTCAATCAAAATTTGAGCTACCTCTTCCAAAACTCCAAATCTGAGCTTGGCAAAGTCCTGAGGAGCTAAGCATGCAGGTGAAGGGAGCGCAAGTTGGGGTGGACCAACGCTTCCTGTCGCTGAGAGAGTAGCTAACCTGAGAGTGGAAGGGGCCACGGAGGCTCTGCTGTCAGATGCCTGAACAGTGGAAACCAAGTCTGTCTGTGCCACAGAGGGGCTATCAGGATCATGACCATCCTCTCTGCTTGGGCTTTGAGCAGGACCCGCTGTAAGAGCATGAAGGGAGGAAAAGCGTAAAGGAACCTCCCTTTCCAGGATAGGGACAATGAGTCTTCCCAGAAAGCTCCAGGCTTGGGACTGAGCAAGCAAAAATTGGGCAGTTTTGTATTGCATTGAGATGCAAACAGGTCCAACTCTGGCATCCTCCATCTGGTGAACACGGTGTCTGCTGTGGACTGTAGCAGGGACCACTCATGAATCAAAAGATTTGGCTCAGTTGAGAGCATCTGCAACCATGTTCAGGGAATCTGGAACATGGACTGCCGACAGACTGAGTTGATGCTCCATTGCCCAGTCCCACACTCTCATAGCTTCTCAACACAGGTGATAAGAGTGCGTCCCTGCTTGTTGATGCAGACCACCATGGAGGTGTTGTCCATCTGAACCAGAAGGTTGCTGGGAAGTAAAAAAGGACTGAGAGCCTGCAGAGAGTACAGGACTGTTCTTACCTCGAGCACATTGATGTGAAGGTTCTCTTCTAATGGGGACCACAGCCCTAGAGTCCTGTGGATCCCCAAATGAGCCCCCCATCCCGTCCCAGATGCATCTGTGGTGAGAATCTGGGTAGGTGTCGCTGGCTGGAAGGGGAGGCCTCTACAGAGATTCTGAGGGGATCCCCACCAGCAGAGCTCTCGATGAATTGGCTCTGTGATCTGGACAGGCAAATCCAAATCATCCCTGGTTTGGTCCCACTGGATGCGAAGTGTCCAATTAATGGTGTGCATACGCAGCCTGGTGAAGGGAACCGAAACTATGGCAGCCGTCATGTGTCCCAGAAGCTGAAGAATGGATCTGGCCGGGACAACAGATGCTGAACAAGCCTGGATTGCTGGTGCCCTGAGGCGCTCTCCTCTGTCGTAAGGAAGGAAGGCCTTCCCCAAGGTAGTATCCAGAAGGGCTCATATGAATTGTGGACGCTGAGATGGTAGGAGTAGAGACTTTTCTAGGTTCACAGTGATCCCCAGGTGCCGACAGAGGGAGAGTGTGTCCAGGATGGTCTCCCAAACAATGAGACCCGGACGGTGCCAACAGAAGCCAGTTGTCTAGATAGGGAAACAGGAAATGTCTGTTTCTGTGCAGTGCAGCTGTGACAACGGCAAGGCATTTTGTGAAGACCCTGGGGGCAGAGGAGAGACCAAAGGGGAGGACCTTGAATTGGTAGGACCAGCCTTCGAAACCTGAATGTCAGGGATCTGCGATGGGTATGTGCAGATATGCATCTTGCATGTCCAGGGAAGCCATCCAATCCCTGACCGAAAGGAAGGGAAGGAGATTTGGAAGTGAAACCATCTGGAATCTCAAATAGGAGACCCACCGAGTGAGGTCACAGAGATCCAGAATGGGTCTTAATTCCTCTGACTTAGGAACCAAGACGACGCGGAAGTAAAAACCAGAGTCTACCTCCACCTCCCGGATGCATTCTATGGCATCCTTGGCCAAGACAGACAATCTCTTGTCTGATAGGAGCTCTGTGGTCTCTCGGGTAGTGGGAGGGGGCAGTGGTCTGTCATGGGGTAAAGACTCAAACTCTATGGAGTGCCCAAACTCCATGAGGTCGAAGACCCACTGGTCGGAGATCACTTCTCTCCAGGCCTGGGTGTAAAGAGAAAAATGACCTCCCACCAGCTTTCCTGATGACAGGTCACGGGGGGGTTGCTTGAATAGTCAGGTAGGTGGAGGGAGAGGGAGGGTGGGTGGTGGCTGAAGGCCTAGCCTGTCTAAAGGAGGTTGAGGCGGTACCTCTGGACCCCCTCTTCGATCAAAGCCTCCCCACTGTGTGTGGGACTGAACACGGGGCTGCTGAGGCCAACGTCCCTCTCTGCCATGAAAACAGTGCTGGCAAAAATGATCCCATTTCAGGCAATACACAGACTGCATGGAACGAATAGCCTTTCCAGAATCTTGCAATTTGACTAGGACTGTGTGTCTTCACCGAAGAGCACAGAGCTTCTGAAAGGGCTTCCAGAATTGCACCTCTGGGTCGAACCCTGAGACCCGTAGCCAGGAATGGCACCAAAGACAAATTCCAGTAGCAGCCACCCTCACTGAAGTGTCTGCAGTCATATGCTGCTCGGAGGACACGAGTACAGACATCAGAGCCAGTCTGCAAAAGTTTAGCAAGCTCTGCCTTTTGAGGGCAGTCAGGCATGCCTTCCAGAATGTCCAGTCCTTGGTCCCAAAGGGCATTCTGGAACTGGACCATGTGCATCAAAAAGTTGAGGCTGCAAATGCTGTAGGTGGCAGACAAGTGCACCCTACGCCCTAAGGAATCTAGCTGCTTAGACTCCCTGTTCGACGGCTGAGTACTTAGGTGCTTCGACCTCTGCAAACGATCATGTGCAGCCGATATAACCATGGAATCAGCTGTGGGATGTTTGTCTAGATAAGAGTTGTCCTTGGGGGCCTGGTAGAAGCAATTTGCCTTTTCGGACACCATAGGGGAGGTATGTGGATGCTTCCAAGTGGCAATGGTGATGTCTTGGGAGGTGTCCACTAATGGGGGGGATAACCACCAGCCTGGGGTCATTCTGGTGCAAATACTTTGCCAGAGGGCTGGGGGCCTCTGTATCCCATATTCTCCTGGATGTGCCTCATGACCTCCATAAAACTGGGGTCATCGGGCAGAGATTTTAGCTAGTCCTCTGTATCTCCCAGAAGCTAGTCAGGATCAGAACCAGGATAGGATAGTTCGGACTCCCCATAGTCTTCTGAAGAAGAGGAGGAGGAACGTTGTCTCTTCTTATATCTGGGTCTGGGTGAAGGAGAGTGGGAGGAGGAGGAGGGAGGAAATCTGGTCCTCCGGTGCTTAATCTTATGCTTCCTGGGGCTAGTAGGGGTTTTGTCTCCCTCGTTTCCAGATGGAACAGGGGTGATCTGAGCATCTGGCTCTGGAGTGACGGGAGTGGGAGCAGGAGTGGGAGCAGGAGAAGAAAGCAGATCCTGCTTGACAGTCTCCCACCAATAGGTGAAGAGTTCCTTCACCTGAGACATGCCCAGCTTCAGAGACCCAGGTTTTGGGGGCAATGTCGGTTTGCCTGCTCCCACACGGCATCAGCTGGATCCAGCATTGGCATAATAGGTGATGATGGTGGCAACTCAGTAGCACCGTCATTGGGCTCAAACGTCGAATGGACCAGCATACAGTCCCTCGGAGAGGCATCGGTACAGTCCTCAGGAGAGGTAATGGGGGACACCAGGGGTACTGATGACGGTATGGGTACAGTAGGTGGCTTGTCCGGCACCAGGGGAGACACTGGAGGACACTTTTCTGGTGTCGGGCCCATAGCCTTGTCCGACAGACATCTCCAGTCCAGAGAACAGTTGGAGCAAGGAGCAGCCTTGGCAGGCCTGTCAGCAGACTTTTTGTGCTTGTCCGAGGGGCATTGGTTGGACTCCAGGGACAAACACTGGTCGGACTTGTGTTTTGGGAGCAGGGAAGAGGAGTGCCCCGCTGACTGCTTGTACTCCTGGGGATCGGCCGAGGCCAACCAGGAGGAGGGCTTACCTTTAGCCGATGCGGAGCCGGAGGGCCTCCTGGGCGCAGAGGAGACGGAGTCCAAGTGCCTTTTTGCTACCACAGAACACAGTCTGAGGGCCAAATCTTAATAGGCTGAAGGGAGGAGCCCTTAGCTAGAGTAGTTGAGGTGGGAGACTTGAGAGAGGTAAGCTGAGCCTCATGTCCGGAGGAGCCAGAACGACCAGCGGACTGGAAGCTGGAAGACCTGGGTCTGGAGGGCGAGCGATCCCGGTCCTGGTTATGGAGCTTCTCGTTTTGGTGTTTTCTCTTTGGAGAGGGGGAAAGATTCCCTCCCAGAGGACGTCTCCTGCTGCATCTGGGCCAAACGTTGATGGGCTAGGAAAGCCTGAAGAGACTTCTGTCTCCAAATCCTGGTCTGGCTGTTGAAGGCCTGGCAGTGGGTACAGGCGCTGGTGTCATAGTCTGGGCCCAGGCAAAAAAGGCAGGCTGAATGTCCATCATCCGAAGGGATCTGCTTCCCGCAAGAGCACTTATTACGGTGTCCGGTCAGTGGAGTGGACATGCGTAGAAATGATCACGGAAGTGAGACGGAAGGAAAAGGTTCTAAACTGAGGAACTGTTAGAAAGATGAATAAAGCGTGCCACGGCGGGAAAGAACTGGAGCACATGGGGACCACCACCCACCTTTATACTGGGTGACGGGGGTGGAGCCAATGCCGTGTGAGTCGTCCCACGTTGGTACTGCTGGAGAAAAGAATTGCTGAGATCTGCCACCAAGTGGCGTCAGTCCTGTGTGTGTTACCTGCTGTGAGAGCTTCCTCTCAAAGTAAGATCATATAGTTCTAACCCAACTCTCTCCTTTCCTTGACACATCTTCCTTTTTCACCCCTTTCCAGTCTGGCTTTCAAAAATTCCATTCCATCTCCTCCGACCAACAGATTCCATACATACTGCTATGGACTGGGGTCTTCTTGCTGCCACCATTTTCACTGATTTAGCAAAAGCATTCAACACCATCTCTCATTCACTCCTACAGAAAAAGGCTAACAGGTAGGATACGTGTGGGAGAGCATGTGACCACACGGGAGCATAAGGGTGGGGAATGGGAGGAGGGGTGGAGGGTAGTCCTGACAAATGCCAGGAGCCTGGGAAATCAGGTGCCTGAGCTCCAGGCGATGCTTGCTGAGGGGGCAGCAGATGTGGCAGCTGTCACTGAGACCTGGGACACCCAAGGGAATGACTGGGACCTAAACCTAGAGGGCCACACTTTGTTCAGGAAGTACAAGAGGGAGGGAAGGGGGGGTTAGCACTGATAGTCAGAAATAGCATTGGTATAGATGGGGTGGAGGAGAGCGTGGAAGCGATTTGGGTCACCCTGCAAATGCAGGGGGACAAGAGAATAAAAATAGGGGTGGCATACAGATCCCCCATGTTAGTGGAGGAACTGGAAGAGAGTCTGGTGGCAAATGTTATGGGACACTGCAGATTGAGCAAGGGCAAGGTAGTGGTGATGGAGGACCTAAACATGCCTTGGAAGACTGGGGGACTATGACGTCCCCAGTGACCAGGGAGCAGAGGATGCTGGATGTCTTCCAGGATGAGTTCCTAACCCAGCAGTTGTGGAGAAGCCAAATAGGGAGGCCCAAGTGCTGGACGTAGACCTGGCGGATAGTGTCCATAATAGGGGCCTGGAGATGGGGGACCCATTAGCAGGGAGTAATCATGCCATGGTCTAGTTTTTCCTGGACCGGAGGGGGGGGAAGAAAGCTGCACAAAGACAGAGGTAACTGACTTCAAGGGTGTGGATTTCAGGGGGATGGGAGGGATACTGAAGGGTCATTTGGACAAGATAAGGCCAGACATGGATGATGACAGTAGGTGGGAGATCATTAGGGGGGTACAGGAGGCTACCAAGTCCTGTGCAAGAGTGAGGTGCAAATTTGGTAAGGCCAGAAACCCCTGTTGGTGGACCCAGGAGGTTCAGGAGGTGGTGAGGGAAAGGAAGGCTGCCTATAGGCACTTCAAGTGCTCAAAGAGCGAAAGGGATTGGGGGGTATGAACTCATGGCCAGGAGGGTCACCAGGGTGGTGAGATCAGCTAAGGTGAGGAAGGAGCAGAACTTGGCCAGGGAAATCAGGAGGGGGAATAAGGGGTTCTTTAGTACATTAGAGAAAAGAGGAAAGTGAGGGGGCAGATTAGCAGGATAAGAACAGGGGAAGGATGGGCACAGGACATGGGGGAGCAGGCCGAAGTACTAAATGAGTACTTTGCCTCAGTTTTTACCAGGAAGGTTTGGGGGAGGGCCACGTCATTCAGGGGGAAGAGATAATAAACCTGCGTGGGGGGACCTTTACAGATTGAGAGCCCTGACGAGTCTAGGGAGGGCCAGCACAGTCAGGTGGGGGAAGGCCGAGGTGGAAATCCTGGTAGACAGTGTGAGGGAAGCCC
This sequence comes from Neoceratodus forsteri, assembly GCA_016271365.2. Lineage (NCBI taxonomy): Eukaryota > Metazoa > Chordata > Ceratodontiformes > Ceratodontidae > Neoceratodus > Neoceratodus forsteri. The sequence continues at coordinate 1,677,669 of JADMNL010000031.1, forward strand.
TCAGATCCCTTAGGATGGAGAAAGCACCAGGGCTGGATGAAATACATCCCAGGGTACTGAGGGAACTGGTGGATGTCCTGGCAGTCCCCCTGGTGGAGCTTTTCAACATCTCTCTAAAGACTGGGTGGGTACCCCAAGACTGGGGGGTGGTCCATATCATGCCTATTCACAAGGGAGGATCAAGAGAGGAGGTCGGAAACTACAGACCCGTTAGCCTTACATCGGTGTTGGGCAAGGTATCAAGGAAAGGCTAAGGGGAGTACTGGAGAAATTGGGGTACCTGGATGACAGGCAGCATGGCTTCATCCCAGGAAGACTGCGTCACACAAACCTTGTGGAGTTCTAGGATTGGGTGACGAGTGCTCTGAACCAGGGTAGGCTGGTGGACGTCCTCTTTCTCGATTTCAGCAAGGCATTTGATTCGGTACCTCATGGTGGCCTGCTGGCGAAGCTGGGGGAAATGGGGGTGTAGAATCAGATGGATAGGAAATTGGCTCTCTGAGTGTACTCGGAGGGTGGTGGTTGGGGGCTAGTCTCATCTCCTAGGAGGGTAATTAGTGGGGTCCCCCAGGGATCAGGCCAAGGGCCCCTCCTGTTTAACGCCTATGTCTCTGATACAAAGAAGGATATCAGGAATGAAATGAGTCTCTTAGTGGATGACTCAAAGCTGGGAACGGTGGTGGATAGGGAGGAAGGGAGAGTAGGAGGACCTGGAGGCTCTGGAGAGGTGGTCAAGAAAGTGGAATCTGAGGTTCAATGCAGGGAAATGCAGGGCTCTGCACCTGGGGCCAGAAACCCGAACCAAGTGTATACCCTGGGGAAAAATGCTACTAGCCTCGATGGGCAAGAGGAATCTGGGGTGGAGGTGGATATCAAAATGAACAACTCTAACTTGTAGAGGGGCAGCAGCCAAAGCCAATAGAATACTGGCATGCATCGCTAGGAGGATTACCTCCAGAAAGAGGGAAGTGATCCTCCTTCTGTACAACTGCTTGGTTAGGCTGCACCTCGAATACTGTGTGCAGTTTTAGAGACCGCACTTAAAAAGGGACACTGCACTCCTGGAGAGGGTCCAGAGGAGGACAAACAAAATGATCTGGGGCTTGGGGGGGAAGCACCTACGAGGAGAGGTTCTAGGAGCTCAACATGTACACTCTGGAGGAGAGGAGGGACAGAGGTCTTCAAGTTTATGAAGGGGTTAAATAAGGAAGGCTCAGCCGGGGTGTTCCAAAGGAAAGGGGGGGCAACTAGAAGGCACGGGTGGAAGCTAATGGTGGGAGACTCAGGGGGAGAGGAGGAGGTGCTACTTCACTAAGAGGGTGGTGGAACCATGGAATGCACTGCCCAAGGGACTGGTGGAGTCAGAGACTGTAGAGAGATTCAAGAGGGGCATGCATGGGACAGGTAGGGGGAAGGCTGACCTGAGGAAGTCCAATTCAAGGGGAATATCTTGAACTAAACCCAAGGGGGTGGGGGGGACAGCAAAGTCGTCACCCAGTATGGGGGATAACAAGAAGACACAAAAGACCATTAGGCCTACTCTGCCGGCACTGTAGTATGTACTCCACAAACTAAGTTCAACTGGTCTTTCTATCTCTATCACCCACTGGTTCACCTCTCTACCTCACAGGTAGATATCCTTCTGTGAAGTAGAGGAGCCATATTCCCCCCCATTATCTCCAGAGTCCCCCAAGGCTCCGTACTTGGACAACTTTTATTCTCCATATTCCTAAAATGACCTTCTGTCTGCCCACTTATCTGCATCCATACACATGTACGCAGACGACACAGCCCTATTTGCCTCTACGTCCTCACCAGCTGAGCTAGTGTCCAAGCTCCAATGAGATTTTGACTCAGTCCAGAAGAGGTTTCAGTCAAATCAGTTATCTCTAAACACCAAAAGGACAGCCTCTGTGTGCTTTGGCACTAGACCAAGGCTCTCCAAATCCCAGGCCCCCCTTCCCTCCCTCCCACACCCTTGATGACATCCCTATAGACAACAGGCCTGCCTTCAAATACCTAGGAGTCTGGCTTGGCCGTCACCTCCATTGCTCCCAGAACACAGACATCATTCATAAAAAGCTCCACCCTAAACTGGGTGCCCTCTACAGGCATAAAAGCTGCATCCCCCTCCCTGCCCGCCGGGACATCCTTACAGAGATGATCCTCCCCATCATTGACTATGATGACATGGTCTATGGTGCTGCCCCAAAATCCACCCTGGCCAGACTGGATCCCCTCTTCCACTCCTTCTGCCGCTTTGCTCTTAACTGTCCTTCCTGCACCTGCCTCTGTACTCTCCACTCTGCTCTTTCCCTCCCTTCCCTGGAAGATCGCTGTCTGTCCCGCTGTGCCTCCTTCACTTCCAAACTCTGGCTATCCTTATTACTCCTTATCTGGACTCCCTACTCTTTCCATACACCCCTCCTCCTACTCCCTCTGAAACTCTGGGTTTCACTCCCTTAATCTCCCATCCCATAAAACTCTTGCTGTTCAATCAGCCTTCTCTTTCAGCTTTCCTAAACTCGAATTCTCTCCCCTTAAACATTCGCTCAGCCTCTTTGAAACCCTTACTAATCTCCCTTCTCCATTCCCATCTCTCCGCCTCCGGCCACTGTCCTTAAACGTACGCTACAACCCGCCTAGTTTCTCTGGAACATCCCCCGTGGCTGACACCCATACCCTCATATATGTCTTGCCATTGCTGCATCGTATCACAGTGGTACAATCACCATAAAGTTACACACATCACCACATATATGTCTCAGCCAAGGCCCCACTACTGGGTATATAGATCCCCACTAAGCCTAGTCATCAAACTGCTAATTGGTATCCCGACACAGTACCTTAAATCCACAGGGAGCACCCAAAACAAAGAGTGGCAACGGAATAAAAAAAGGAGGACCAAAGACAGCCCCCTATCCCTATCACTGGCAGCCCTTATGAAATTACTGATCTTCCTATTGCTCAGTATTGGTAATGTAGAAATCAACCCTGGACCTCTTGAAAGCATCACCTATCCATCAGACCTATCCTCAATTAAAGGCCTCAGTTTCCTGCATATTAATGTATGCAGTCTGTTGAAAAAATTTACATTGCTACAATCCTGGGTTGCCCATACCTTGCCAGACTTTCTTGTGATAACTGAGACATGACGCAAGACCACCACAATGGACAGGGAAGTTAACCTACCTAACTATCAGCTATTCAGAGCTGATTGCCAAACAAGGGGAGGCGGAGTAGCCATATATGTTAAAGCTGGTTTAGTTGTATCCTGTACTGCCGCAACATCTATGCCCAAGGAATTTGAGTGTCTATCTCTAAAAGTCTCTCTCCTCAATACAGCAGCTTTCCATTTAATTGGATGCTACAGACCCCCCTCTGCTGAACACAAGCTCTTATCCCACCTGGGAAACCTGGTCAAGTCCTGTACTGAAGAAGTCATTATCATAGGGGACCTGAATTTCAACTGGCTCACCCAGGCAGCTACACCTCTGGTATCATTCTGTGACACCTATGGGCTCACACAGTTAATTAATGAACCAACAAGACTAAATGCAAGGAATAGAAGTAACAGTACTCTACTTGACATCATACTAGTGAGTAAACCACATCTATTCACACACACTGGAGTGCTCCTATGCGACATAGGTGACCACTGCCCCAACGCAGGGGTAAGATCCAACAGCATTAAAACAGATCCTGCAAAATTCCTCATGAGGAGATCCAAGAAAAACATCAATATTGAAGGATATCTGCATGATCTAGCCTACTTTCCACACTGGCAAAAGTTCTATCTTGCACATTCTGTAGAAAAAGCTCAGCAGGTGCTAAATAACAATATAATAAATGCCCTTAACACCCATGCCCCAATCTCTAGTATCCGAATAAAAAACAAATCCTGTCGCTGGTTTTCAGCTGACCTCAAAGCTGCACTGCTGGAGAGAGATAAACTTTGGAAAGTAGCAAGAAAAACTAAGAATATCATGGACTGGATGTTCTTTAGGAAAGCCAGGAATAAATGCACTAGGAAAGTTAGGGATGCAAAGGCTGCCTACTACCTGGCCCAGCTCGACTCCTCCTACCATAATACTGTTAGATTTTGGGGCACCATCAAGGTATGATGGGCCAGGATGTTAACAACCCCTTCCAACCCATTTACACAGTAACTATGGCCCCATTACTGGTACATTGAAATCCTGGATGCATTCAACAACCACTTCACAACAGCTGGCCTTGCCTTCGACTCCTCCCAGCTAACCTATTAAGGGATCATTTAAGCTCCCACTATACTGGTGAACAAAGAGTTGACTCCTCCTTTAGCTTCAAACCTATACTGTTGAAACAAGTTGAGGATCTATTATGGCATCTAGATACCAAAAAAAGTGCAGAAGCAGATCTTCTGGACCCATTCTTTCTAAAGATTGCATGTCATGTGCTTGCAGTCCCCCTAACTCACCTCTTTAACCTTTCCCTAAACTCTGGCTCTATTCCCACGCTGTGGAAGACAGCCCAAGTGGTCCCCCTTCTAAAATCAGGGGACCCTATGGATCTTAATAACTACAGGCCCATTTCCATCCTACCTGTGTTATCCAAGATGCTGGAGAAATTAGTGAGTATTCAGTTAAGGGAATATCTGGACAATGCTAATCTATTAAATCCAGCTCAATCTGGATTCAGGGCCAAACATAGCACTATCACTGCATTAGCCAAGATCACCAATGATTGGCAAACCAAACTGGATACAAAGAACAATGTCTGTGCAGTATTCCTGGACCTGAGCAAAGCATTTGACACTGTGGACCATGAACTGCTACTCTCATCCCTTCACTCCATTGGCCTAGATCCATCCTCCCTTAAGTGGTTCAGATGCTACCTCTCCGGTAGATCGCAGCAGGTAAAAGCTGAAGGTGACCTCTCCCCATTAAGACCACTGTCAAGAGGAGTCCCCCAAGGCTCTATTCTGGGTCCTATCCTTTTTGCCATTTATATAAATAAAATTGATTCAACCCTTACCAAGTCCTCAGTACATCTCTTTGCTGATGACACTGTACTGTATGTCAGTAACCCTTCACCTAAAGTTGCTCATGAAATCCTACAAGCAGAATTCTCCCTGTTACAACATCAGCTTCTCAAGAAAAAGCTTCTGCTAAATGCAAAGAAAACCAAAGCAATGATGTTCACAACCCAAAATTCCACTAACACATCCTCTTCAATCAGTCTCCCCCAGATATGCACTATACTTGGAGAAAATCTGGAGTATGTTGAAAATTTCAAATACCTATGTGTGTGGATTGACAACAGACTTGACTTTACTCAGCATCTAGAACAACTGCTGAAAAAGTTTTGCCTAAGGCTTGGCCTCCTCTACAGATTAAAACCCTTCCTTAATAGAGATTCAAAGATGAGATTAGTCCAGGCCATCTTTCTATCAGTCATTGACTACGCAGACTTCCTCTACAGTCACTGCTCCACTCCCTACCTTCAAAAGTTGGATACCTTATACCATAGAGCAATAAGGTTCATTACAGACCTGCCATATAATACTCACCATTGTTCTCTCTATGATTCAGTTGGATGGGTTTCCCTTCATGTCAGGAGGAGCAGAAATGCAGCTCTATGGATCTACAGAGCTTTATCAAAAAAAACTCCCAAGCTATATCCTGGACTGCTTCAACCTGGCCACTCCCAGCTCCTATGCCCTAAGAAGCAACAATATCATCCTGCTCAAATTTCCCAAAGTCAACACCAAAATAGGGAGGGCAGCAATCAGCTATTCTCTAGCCATAGCATGGAACACCCTACAAAAATCCCTAAAACTGTCCATTATTATTCCATTTACATCCTTCAAGCAGCACTGTACAGCCTTCTTCACAGAGAAATGCAGTTGCTACTGCTAGAGATAGAATAGTCATCCCACAAAACCATATTCCAATCACATATGGCATATTTCTTCCAGCCAGACACTGCCAGTATATGGCACCCAATATTCCCTTCACCATCCTTGTACTCATTATGTGAGTGACTGTCATGGCCCCACATTGTGATATATAGGTACTGTACATATTGTAGATGTTAGTTTAACTTTCTCTTGCCAAGCTTTAACATGTGAATTCTCGGTATATTATTGTGTTATAAATAACATTTTCTTTTTTCTGTATGTATAACTGTCTCATAAGTATGTGATGTAATTGCTGTGCACCAACTCGAACCTTGACCTTATCAGGTCCATCTTGTAAATGAGCCTTGCTCAATGATGATCGCCTGAATAAATAAAGATTTGATTGATTGATTGATTGATACGCTGATCTCCCCTTGTTCCCCAGGGATCTAACTACTGCCACTGTATATTGCCCCCACAAAGCAGGAATTTCAGGGATTTAAAAATCAGCATACCTGCTGCTTCAGTGGAATGGCCACGGAGCTCCGACACCCCCCCAGAAAGCAGGAATTTCAGCGTTCCTTGCTGTGCCACGAACTGATACATCAGTCCAAAATTTCTATACGTTCTAAGGGTTAAATCAACCATGGAGCTCCAACCTGCCCCCACAAAGCAGAAATTTCAGGTACGGACCTCCTGCGGAGATCTCTGCATAGCCCAGTGGCTGTTCTGTTTTCAAACTTGGTGCCTTTTTTGCCGCTGACCAGAGACAGAGCTAAGAGCCCAGAGCAACTTTTCAGGACTGGGAAAGATATTGGGGGCTTGTGACACCAAAATATAATCTGTACTAATTTTATATATCTGATACATTCTGTTGGACCAGAGCTTTATTTTATACTTGTGCTATCCTATACTTTTTATACTATTTGTAGCAAGTGCTCAGGCGTAGCCCTGCTCTAGGACCTTTGGATTGGATTTTATTTAGTTCAGAACCTTATTCTTTGTTAATCCTGCAGATTTGAATTCTTAGGGGGTGCTTAAAGCAAAATAAGGGTCTGTTTCCAGCTCGCTACTAGTCCTGCTGAACCTAATTTTCCTGCGGCAGCCTCAGCAAATTAAGTGTCCGTTTCTTGAATTTGCTACTTCCCTCAGTCAGAAACCTGAGCACTCTTTCCCCTCCCAGCTAATCCCTCCCTCATTTTCTCTATTTTTTAGTCTCCTCAGAGATTTAAGTCAGCATACCTGCTGCTTCCCTAAATGGCCACCATACCTCTCAACCTCCTGCCTCCTAAATCAGGGACAAGACTTAAAAAAAATCAGGGACAAAGGACCAAAATCAGGGACACATCTTCAAAATTGGGGATATCAACACAGGAAGCTGGTAGAATATGGGGCTTAGTGTAAAATGGATTTTCTAAGGAAAAACATGTCTGTAACTTTAAGGTCTGACATTATTTTGTTCTTACAACTCCCACTCTTTGGTCACAGAAACAGTTTTTAGGAGGGACAGAGTACAATTTTGAGGCAAAATCAGGGACGTCCCTGAAAATCAGGGACAGGTGAGAGGTATGACGGCCACGGAGCTCTGACCCACCCCCACAAAGCAGGAATTTCTGGTACAGACCTCGTGCAGAGACCTCTGCACAGCCCAGTGGCTGCTCTGTTTTCAAACTTGGTGCATTATTTTGCCGTGGACTAAAGACAGAGCTAAGAGCCCAGAGCAACTTTTCAGGACTGGGAAATTTTCTCCCGCCTGCCCCGACCTCTATTAAATGCACATTAGCTCCGCCCAGCCACTCTCTGGTAGTTAAAGCTGGTCCCATAATCAGGCAATGTAAGCTCTCAAAAGCTTAAAGAAACATCTACTGTCTGGTTATCCGAGGCTACAATCACTTCATTGTTAAAAACCACAGCCAACCTAGCTACCCAGCCAGCCAAGCACAGCTAGATGACTACTATCCCAGCCCTTCTGAGCTGCAAACCTCACTGAATTTGACAAGTCTATCACTCCATTAGTATCAACACAAGAGCACACACTGTAAATACAGGTTACTCACCTGTAACAGTAGTTCTAGGAGTGGTATATGTTGTTCATCCACACTTCTTGGCAGGTACCTTTCCGCTTTAAGATGCATCAGAAAGCCTTCAAGCTGGCTGCTCCCACCCACCTGAATGGTAAAACCCTCAGCTCTGCCCCATGACGCCAGATCTAGCCCGCTGGAAGCCAGGTTGCACGTCTAAGCCAGGGAGGTCGGGTGGGTTGTGTGGATGAACATATACCACTCATAGAACTCCTGTTGCAGGTGAGTAACCTGTATTTCTAGGGATGTGGATATGTTCAAGCCACACTTCTTGGCAGATTTCTAGCAGTTCTCTTGGAAGAGGGAGGCAAGGCGCACACCCCCGATACTTACTTGGGGAATAAGGACTGGAGAACAGAGGTCCCAAAACCAGCATCCCGTCATGATTCTAGGTTGATGTGGTAATGGGAAATAAAGGTGTGTGCCAACTTCCAGGTAGCAGCCCTGCAGATTTCCTGGATAGGGACATCCCTAGAAGCAGCTACCAAAGCAGTGGCATGGTGGGTAGAATGAGCTCTTATCCCTCTGGGTGGCTCCATGCCCACCAATCCATAGCAGAGCTCTATGCAGGAGGTGACCCACCTGCTTATCATCCACTTGGCTGCAGGTCTGCCAGGTGCGGCTTCAGCGTAGGTGACAAACAGCTGGCGAACCTCTCCCTGAACTTCAGTCATCCGCTCATTATAATAAGCAAGCGCTCTTCTAGGGTCCAGAGTATGGAGCCTATATTCGGCCTCTGAGGTGTGACTGGGGTAGAACACCAGCACAGTAGACACCTGGATTCAGGTGAAACTCTGACACCACCTTCAGAAGGAATTTCGGGTGGGAGCAGACAACCTTGTACCTGTGGAAGACCAGATAAGGAGACTCAATGGAAAGTGCCTGGAGCATTCCCATCCTTCTGGCTGACGTGATAGCCACCAAAAGGTGGTCTTCTATGACAGGTGGGAGATATTGCACCTGTGCATCGGTTCGAATGGCTTACCCATGAGCTTGGCCAATACCGACAGTAGATCCCATGGAGATGGAGGTTCTCACACTGCAGGGGAATATGTGATCTAAGCCTTTGAAGAAGCGCCAGACCTCTTTCTCCTGCACCACCCTTGCCCTGACACCAAATGGAGAATCTCTTCCATTTAAAGGCATAACATTTTCTGGTCGACTCCTTACGGGACGCCTCAATGATGTTGAGGACCTCGTCGGAAAGACCCAAGGCCTGGAACTCTAGCCTCTCAGGAACTAGGCCATCAGGTGCAGGGACTAATGGTCCTGATGGAACACCTTCCCCTTGTTAACCGAGATCAGGTACAGGCAGGCTGGGAGCCTGGAGCTGAGGCTTAAGAGATCTGGATACCAGAACTGGTGAGGCCAATCTGGGGCTACCAGAATCACCTGCACGTTGTCCCTCTTCACCTCGAGAAGCACCTTGTGGATGAAGAGAAATGGAGGGAAGGCATAGAAGAGGCCTGGGGTCCACGGCCTCGAGAAGGCATCCTCCTGCAGCGAGCCCTGCTGAGGGGGTGGCGGGCATGAAACAGCCTCAGCTTCACGTTCTCCTTGGAGGTGAACAGGTCCACCTGAGGGGTGCCCCAAAGGGAGAACAGGTCTTCAACTACCTCCGGCAGGAGAGACCACTCATGAGATGCAGCGCCTATCCAGCTGAGGCCATTGGCCAGACTGTTTGAGGCTCCTGCCACATGGATGGCTAGGAGATCCGCCTCGAGGCTGATCACGACAGAAAAAATGTGGATAGCTTCCTAGCACAGAGGCAAGGAGTGCGTCCTGCCCTGATGGTTGAGATAGTACATGGTCGTGGTGTCCGTCTGGACCTGAACCACTTGACCCTGTACAAACAGAGCGAAGGCAGTGAGGGCTAGCCATACCACTCAAAGATCCAGCAGGTTGATGTGGCATTGGGACTCCTGAGGTGACCAGAGGCCATGGGCCCGGAGCTCCCCAGATGGGCACCCCAACCCATCAAGAACAGTTGGCTCAGCGCGGACAAATGGGATGCCCTCCTGCAGATGAGCTGGGATGAGCCACCACTGCAGGCCGTCCCACATCTTCTGGGTCATGGTTACTGGCTGGTCCAAAGGACTGGAGCACTGAGACCACTGGTGGGCCAGACACCATTGCAGGGGACATACATGCCAGTGGGCTCAATGGACCACGCTGGTGCAAGCTGCCATGAGACCCAGAAGGTGCAGGAAATCCCAGGAAGGGCACAACTGCCCAACCTGAAATGATTGGGCAAAGGAGGAAAGGACCTCTGCCCTGTCCGCTAGGCTGTGGCTCGAAAAGAGTCGAGCTCTGCCCTGATGAACAGAATCACCTGAGATGGCACGAGTTCCGATTTGGCCTTGTTGATCAGGAGACCAATTTGAAAGCAGACCTGGAGGGCCAGATCTCTGGACTGCTCCACCTCCAACCTGGAGGGGGCTGCTATCAGCCAGTCATCCAAGTAAGGGTACACCCAGATCCCTCGGCCCTGCAGGACAGCAGTCACCACTGCCATGCCTTTGGTGAAGACCCTGGGAGCTGGAGAATGACCAAAGAGCATGGCCCAGAACTCGTAGAGGGATCCCTCTGCTCTGATGCAGAGGAATCACCGATATGATGGATGGATTGGGATGTGAAAGAACACATCCTGGAGATCCAGAGAACAAAACCACATGTCTTGTTCCAAGGATGGTATGATCTGAGCCAGAGTGACCATACTGAAGGTGCGTGGCTTTAGAAACTTGTTCAGATCATGCAGATCGAGAATAAGGCGCCAGCCCCCCCATCCATTTTGGGACCAGGAAGTACCTGGATACAAACCCTGGGCTTGGAGGAGGAACCGCCACCTTGCTGATCACCACCTTTTGGAGGAGCAGAGTTATGTCTGCTCGATGAGCAGACAGAGATGCTGCGGAACCGGTAGCCCCAGAGGGGCAACAGCTCGAAAGGGAGGGATCTGCTCGAATCCCAGAGGCAGACCCCTGCCGACCACTTCCAACACCCAACGGTCCATGGCAATAGTGGACCACGTGGAAAGGAAGTTGCTGAGCCGTCCCCCCATGAGGGGACCCAGGGGAGGAGTGACGAGGTTGGGGCGGCACCCCTCAACCCGTCATTGGGCAGGCTTGGAGGAAGGGCCGGCCAAGGAGCCACCTGGACCTTTCTCTCCAGGCTTCCTGTTGAAGGAAGCAGTAGGCTTGGCCTTGGGTTGCCAAGCGTGGGCCTTCTGGCCCTGCTGCTGGGCCAGTCGTACTACAGGGGCGAAAGGGCTTAAGCTGTTGCTGGTGGCCTTTGTACTTCTGGGCAGACGTGACAGAGTCCAAGGTGGCATTGGACTTCTCGATCCTCTGGAGATGGCCTTCCAACCCGGGACCGAACAAGTCGGTGCCCAAGAAGGGGATGACTGCCATTTTGTGCTGGTTATCTGCCATGAAGATAGAGATCCAGAGCCAAGCTCTGTGGCTCATGGCTACTGCAGCCACTACTGACCAGGCACAAGAGTCTCCAATGTCCAGAGCAGTCTGGAGCGGTTGCTTGGCCACCACCCTTCCTTGATCCCACACCTGCTTGACAGTTGTCTAAAGGTCAGCTGGGAGATGAGGGAAGCACCTCATACAGGGAGCCCAAAAGAGCATGTGAAAAATGTGCAATCAGTAGAGCCGAGCTAGCCTGTTGAAGGCCTAGAGGGGCGGCAGCATAAACTTTGCACCCAGAGTAGTCAAGCTTTTTGGACTCTTTGTCTGGTGGCTTCTCTATGTCCCTTGCATTTCCGGAACACCGGAAAATGCCATCAGTCACCAGCCCTTCAGCTGAGGGTTGCTCTGAAAAACCAGTGAGGGAACCGATCGGGACTGAATACTTGTGGGCCATCCTGGCCGAAGGTGCAGGACAGGAGGTAGGCCACTGCCACAACTCCAAGGGCGGACCAACAATGGCCTCGGCCACAGGGAAGGCCTCCGTAGGGGAATTCCCTTGTTCCAAAATTTCCACGAGGGGATATCTGGCCTGTTTCCACACGGGTTCAAGCTGCATCCCAGTATTGTTTATTGAACAGAATCAGAAATACAGTCCTTTGAGACGACTCTGAGATAAGCCAAAGAATACCAAGGAATGAGGATGGGCTGTCATCCATCGAAAGACCCCTGGAGGATTCCAGGTCGAGGGGCCTGGAATACAGAGAGGAATCCTGCCTTAACCACCAAATTGCTACTAAATGACACAGAAATTACAGGTAAACAAGAAATCTTAAATACCTTCAATGTTCACTTCACCACTGCTGGCCTAGCATTTGACTCATCACCTGCTAATATCCTGAGATCTTCCTTGAACCTGCAAACTACTGTGGGACAAATGGCCACTTCAACTTTTTCCTTCATCCCAATATCCGTGAAAGAAGTGGAAGATCTCCTCTCTAATTTAGACACAACTAAAAGTGCAGGTGCAGACTCCTGATCCCTATTTCCTGAAAATTGCTTCACATGTCTTATCTGCCCCTACTCATCTCTTCAATCTTTCCCTAACTACTGGATCCATTCCATCTACTTGGAAAACAGCTCAAGTAGTTCCATTACTCAAATCTGGTGATACTAGGGATCTCAACAATTACAGACCTATCTCCATCCTACCAGTACTATCTAAGATGCTCGAAAACTAGTAAACTCTCAGTTAAGGGACTATCTGGATAACAATAACCTTCTAAATTCTGCACAATCTGGATTTAGATCAAAGCATAGCACCATTACTGCCTTAGCCAAGGTAACCAACGATTGGCAGACTAATTTGGACAAAAAATTTTACCTGTGCTGTGTTTCTGGATTTGAGTAAAGCCTTTGACACAGTGGATCATGACTTATTACTCACCTCCCTTAACTCATTAGGCCTGGATTCCCTATCACTCAACTGGTTTAAGGATTACCTTTCAGATAGTCGCAACTGGTTAGAAATGAAATTACCTATCCACCTCAAAACCTCTGCTAGGGGTGTACCACAAGGCTCTATTCTTGGCCCTATCCTCTTTGCTATTTATATAAACAATATTGATGCCAACCTCACTCAATCTAACATTCATCTGTTTGCTGATGATACTGTATTGTATGTCAGCAATCCCTCACCTTCCAAAGCCTGTGAACTTCTACAATCCGAATTCTCCATTCTGCAGCACAATCTACTTGACAAAAAACTACTTCTAAATGCAAAAAAAACAAAAGCTATGTTCTTTACCACAAAGAGTTGTACTACCACTACCCCAGCATCCAACACCCTACATATATCCACCTTACTTGGAGAGAAACTTGAATTTGTTGATAACTTCAAATACCTTGGAGTCTGGATAGATAACAGGCTTGACTATTCTGTCCATATTGAAGAGTTACTTAAAAAGCTAAGACAGAGGCTCGGACTATTTTTAGAATAAAACATTACCTAAACAGTGATTCCAAAAAAGGTTAATTCAGGCCTCATTCCTATCCTCATTGATTATGCTGATTTTCTCTACTGCCATTGTTCAAGTCATCTCTTACATAAGCTGGACACCCTGTATCACAGGTCCATAAGATTTATTACTGACCTTCCTCCAACACCCATCATTGCTCCTTTATATGGCAGTCAACTGGACATCATTGCAACACAGAAGAAATAGGAATGCTGTTATCTGGATATTCAAAGCGTTAACAGGCAAACTACCGACCTATATCACTGATTGCTTTACCCAAATTACAACCAGGCCATACACCTTAAGGATCAGTAAACTCATCACATTAAAGGTCCCCAATGCCTGCACCCGGTATGGGAGGGCTGCTTTCAGCTATTCCTTAGCAGCTGCATGGAACTCTCTCCAAAAATCCATGAAGCTAGATAGCCTACTACCTCTGGCATCCTTCAAAAGATTGTTCTCCTCCCTTTTTCCAGAGCTCTGCAATTGCTTTTATAAAGCATAATCCCCCACCTATCTGACCCAACTAAACCTCCCCTTTTCTATCCATTATATTAACTCAATTTCTTTCTTCCGAATCACCTATTATATTCACTTAAAAACTAGTTTAGACCATATAACTTATATTTTAGGACTGCTATACCCTTTGTCCTCTTTTTTCCTACAGGCTAAATGGTTCTATTGTTACTTGTATATATGTAAATTGTTGTATATAATCATTTCATGCCATTGTATTGCTATTTATTCTATTCTTGTCTATGTAATAATACTTGTATCCTCATTTGTATGACCACTCAGGTCCATCTTGTAAATGAGCTTTGCTCAATGATGTTCGCCTGAATAAATAAAGATTTTGATTGATTGATTGATTGATTGAATCGGTCTCAGAGGCGTCTGCGAACAGCTGCTGACCACCTGATCCATCCTTCCCTCGCGGAGGCCAATTGGGGGTGAGGGTGACCGACAACCTGTGGGGCCAGCCCTGACCCAACCAAGAATCCTTGGTTGGGGCCCCAGTCTTCAACTGAGGAGGTGGTGGTTCCACCATGATGGGTGGAGCAGTCGGTTTCGGATGAGCAATCGGCGCCGGGGTTGGCTCCTCAAACAAGGAACCGAGGGCAGGAGGTTGCTTCGAATGCTCAGGCGACAGCCACTTAATTGCCAGGGAAGGCAATGGAGTCGGCTTGCTGCCAGTCAATAGGAACTGTTGCCACATCATATCCTCATAGTGCCGGCGCAAATTGCATCGGAGCCTCTCCTACTCCAAGGAAGATGAGGATGAGAGGCGATGCCACTTTCTGTGATGTCGGGACTGGGACCGCCGACAGTGGGACTTATCCGACATGGAAGAGGACCGCAACCATCGGGTCGCCGATGGTAAGTCGAAGAAGGAGCAGGTGAGACCCACACATCCTCTGATTCAGGGTCCTTGACCGGGGACTAAGGCTCAGAAGGCCGAGGCAAGTCCTCGGCAGGCACTGGAGGAACCGGAGAAGGGTCGTCAGCCTCTCTAGTCGACAGCCCGTCTAATGAGTTGAGGAAAATCCCAACCACATCAACAGGAGTCTCGGTTGGCTGACCTGACGGGGACACTGAGAAGTCAGCGGCCTTGGCCACAACCTCTACTGAAGTTGATAGAGGATGGTCTAGGAAGCGAGATCTCTCCCGTGAGCGTCGATGGTGGGACTTACCTTTCGGGTCCTTCTTTTTTGACCAGCTAAAGTGAGAACCCTGAAGGCCCCTCTCTCTTGGTGAAGAGGGACTGACAAAGCTCCCGAAAGGAAGCAGTGTAGGAGGAGCCCAAGGAGATCAGGATAAATGCAGATGCTGAGGAAGATGAAGCAGCGGCCTGGGCCCCCCTCCTCCTTGAGGGTGATTAACTGGTCCAGCTGCTCCGCAGAGCCCGCCGCCGGACACCACCCAACGGGCCTCCTTCGACTTCACCGGTGGAAATAGTTTCTCTGGGTGCCCAATATGGAGTTGGGCAGCACAGTCTTAGAGGACCAATGCTGAAAAGGACTTGCATAGATCGCAGGCCTGCGGATCGTGGCCAAGAACAAGGCAGTAGACGCACATGGCGTGTGGGTCGGTCTGAGATATCTTCTGCCCAAAAGGGCACTGATGGAAACCGGGAGTAGATTGACTCCATCGCATCCGAAGGAAGAAGACTGAAGGTGCATAAACTTCAAAATGATTTTCAGAAATACAGAAGGTTTAGGATCCAGGCCGAAAGATGCAAGAGCGCCAAGGGGGGGAACCTGAAC
The DNA here is from genome assembly GCA_016271365.2 of Neoceratodus forsteri. Lineage (NCBI taxonomy): Eukaryota > Metazoa > Chordata > Ceratodontiformes > Ceratodontidae > Neoceratodus > Neoceratodus forsteri. The sequence goes on from JADMNL010000031.1 coordinate 1,693,326, forward strand.
TTCAAAGCGGTAAGGAAGATCTGGTGTCATGGGGCAGAGCCGAGAGTTTTACCACCCAAGTGGGTGGGAGGAGCCAGCTTGAAGACTTTCTGGCACATCTTAAAGCGGCAAGGTATCTGCCAAGAAGTGTCGACTGAACAACATACCCACGTCTCTAGAATTCTACATTATGACTAGGACCCTCCCTGATCCTCAGCGCCTCGATTGTCTTACTCCTCTTGTATTAAAACTACAAACCTATCACTGGAATTATTAAGCCTAACAAACTAAACAAAAAACAGATTAAATCCTCTTTCCCCCAGTTCGCTTGTAGACCAGCTATTCCTCTCCAAAGGCTCACTGGTACTCTACTATTCGGCTCTGCCCTTATTTCAGAGGCACAGATGCAACTTATGATGGTGCTGGGAATCATCATTGCTGCCCTGTACATCATAGAAACATACATATAAACATAGAATTTGACAGCAGATAAGGACCGCTTGGCCCACCCAGTCTGCCCATTTCCCTGCCTACTGGATAAGCTGCAGATCCTAGTTAACCAGCAGCCTACTTCTTCCTACCCCCACCCCCTAGAAGTTCCTTATGACTGTCCCATGCATGCTTGAATTTCACCACTGTTTTTGACTCCATGACCTCCTCTGGAAGGCCATTCCATGCATCCACAACCCTCTGTGTGAAAAAATACTTCCTTAAATTACCTCTGAGCCGCCCTCCTCTATCTTCAAATTGTGCCCCCTTGTTCTTGCACACCTCTTTTTTGAAAGATGCTACCCTCTTGGACTTTATTGATTCCCTTGAGATACTTGAAAGTTTATATCATGTCTCCTCTCCTCCTTTCCTCGAGGCTATACATATTAAGCTCCTTAAGTCTCTCTTCATATGTCTTCTGGTGCAGACCCTGCACCATTTTAGTTGCCCTCCTCTGGACAGCTTCCATCCTGTCTATGTCTTCTTGAAGACTGGGTCTCCAGAACTGCACGCAGTACTCAGATGGGATCTAACCAGCTGTCTGTACAGAGGGATAATAACTTCCTGTTTTCTACTGGTGATGCCTCTCCCTATGCATCCCAGTATCCCCAGCCCTCCTTGCTGCCCTCTCACATTGCTTGCTCACCTTTAGGTCATCTGATATGACTACCCCAAGGTTCCTTTCTATTTTTGTTGTTGTTAGTATCTCACCCCCATTGTGTACTCTTCCCCTGGGTTTTTGTTTCCCAGGTGCATTACCTTGCACTTCTTAGCATTGAATCTAAGCTGCCATACATTTGACCATTCCTCTAACCTTGCCAAGTCCCTTTTCATCCTTTCCACCCCATCTTGTGCATTAACTCTGTTGCAGATCTTTGTGTCATCTGCAAAGAGACATACTTTTCCTTCCAGTCCCTCTGCAATGTCACTTATAAAGACATTGAAGAGGACTGGTCCTAATACTGAACCCTGCGGTACCCCACTAGTAACCCCCCTTTCTTCAGAGTGGACTCAATTTACTATTACTCTCTGTGTCCTATTCTCCAGCCAATTTTTTACAGTGGTCTTGAGCTCTGATCTCTTCCTACACTGTTCACCAGGACCCAGCACATGAAAAGGACGCCCCCCCAACAGATGCCCGGGTGTATACCCCCAAACTGGGCTTAACACCTTCCTGGTCTATATGCAGGGTCTTAAAACAAAAAGACAATTTCTACAACCTAATGTTTTATCTCTGTGATAAACGTAACAGGGCCCCTCTCCTCTTACCATGGTTCCTAATCAGCTCCCTGTTAGAGCTAATACTCCTACTCAGTGATGAGAGAGATGAACCCAGGCCCCAGCAGCACAAATGCACACATTACCTCCTCCACCCAGCCTGCCTGGGTCAACTCAAAGGGGTTAAGAATAACCCACATGAACATCAATAGTCTAAGGCCAAAGATTCACAAACTGGAAGCCTGAGTGAATCTCTACTCCCAGGATGCAGTCGTAATCTTGGAAATCTGGCTCAAACCATAAGTACTAGACCATGAGAATAAGCTAAAATGTTTCAAGATATTAAGGCAGGACAGACTAAGAAAAAAAGGAGGCGGTATCCTCCCTTACTGCTTTCAGGGTGACAACCCCTGCCCTAAACACCAGTTGTGAAACTGTATTCACAACTCTGTTGATGGGAGGCACCAAGCCCTTGACAATTGGATGAGTCTATAACCCCCCCTCCGCAAAGCTGCTGACGCTGTCCTAAACTTGCTCCTCACAGCGCTGCCCGACCTCCCCCAAGGGAAGAAGGTGATAACGGGTGATTTTAATATCCACTGGGGGTGAATTAAAGAACCTATTACTAGACGCCGACCTAACTCAAGTAATTCGCAAATACACCAGACTGAACACCAAAACAGAAAACCGCTCTACTCTAGACTGAATCCTGACCTCAAATCACAGCAGAGAGTGTGAAGGAAGCTCTCAGGTCCCTTAAGAAGGAGAAAGCACCGGGGCCAGATAAACTGCATCCCAGAGTGCTGAAGGAACTTGCAGATGTCCTGGTGAAACCCCTGGCGGAGCTTTTCACCATCTCTCTGAGGACAGGGTGGGTGCCCCAGGACTAGAAGGTGGCACATATAGTGCCTATCCACAAGGGGGGTGTCCAGGGAGGTGGCAGGGAACTGCAGGCCTGTCAGCCTGACATCGGTGGTGGGCAAGGAGAGGCTGGGGGAAGGGGAGACCTGGAAAAGTCGGGGTGCCTGGATGACAGACAGCATGGATTCGTCCCGGGGAAATCGTGTCAGACAAACCTTGTGGAGTTCTATGACTAAGTGATGAGTGCCTTGGACCTGGGTAGACCAGTGGACGTCCTCTTTCTAGACTTCAGCAAGGCATTTGACTCTGTTCCTCACAACTGCCTGTTGGATAAGCTGAGAGAAATGGGGGTGGGGAACCAGATGATCAGATGGATAGGCAATTGGCTCCAGGACTGGTGAGACAGTCTCATCCCCAAGGTGGGTCATTAGTGGGGTCCGACAGGGATCAGTCCTTGGGCCCCTCCTGTTCAACACCTATGTCTCTGATATAAGAACAGGTATCTGGAGTGAGAGGAGTCTCTTTGCGGATGACTCAAAACTGGGGGCAGTGGTGGATAGGGAGGAGGGGAGGGTGGCCCTACAGGGGGACCTGGAGGCTCTGGAAAGATGGTCTAGAAAGTGGAAGCGGAGGTTCAATGCAGGGAAATGCAAGGTACTACACCTGGGGGCCAGAAACCCAGGCCAAGTGTACACCCTGTGGGGGGGAGAAGATGGTACAAGTCTCGATGGCTGAGAGGGACCTGGGGGTGGTGGTGGATGTCAAGATGAACAACTCGGAGACTTGTAGGAGGGCAGCAGCCAAGACCAACAGGATGCTGGGATGCATCTCTAGGGGATCACCTCCAGAAGGAGGGAAGTGATACTCCCTCTGTATAACTGCTTGGTGAGGCTGCACCTCGAGTACTGCGTGCAGTTTTGGAGGCCACACTTAAAGAGGGACATTGAACTCCTGGAGAGGGTCCAGAGGAGGGCAACCAAAATGATTTTGGGCCTGGGGGACAGGACCTATGGGGAGAGGCTTGAAGAGCTAAATATGTACACATTGGAAGAGAGAAGGGACCGGGGGGACATGATAGAGGTCTTCAGGTACATGAAGGGGGTAAATAAGTGAGGAGCAGTAAGGTTGCTTTGAAGGAAGGAGGAGGGGGCAACGAGAGGCATGGGTGGAAGCTGGGGGGAGATTCAGGGGAGAAAGGAGGAGGTGCTACTTTACTGAGAGGGTGGTGGAGCCATGGAATGCACTGCCCAGAGGGCTGGTGGAGGCAGAGATGGTGGAGGGGTTCAAGAGGGGGTGGGACAGGTACAGGGGAAGGGTTCTGGAAGCAAAATCCAATGCAGTGAGAATATCCGGAACTGGAAGGGAGAAGACAGAGAAGGCAAGGGGGGCAGCAAGGTCAACTCCCAGGGTGGGGGCTGACCAATCTAGCAGACGGGGAAGACAGGCCTATTCTGCTGGCATTTTAGTATGTTAGTAAAGCTGGATAACATTAGATCAGCAGGTACTTCTGATGCCTTAAGCGACCACTCACCAGTGTTTGCAATACAAACAAATAATTTTCAACCCCTACCCAAAATACTCTGGGCCAGTAACTTCTCTAACTTCGACACAGGATCCTTCCTAAATACACTGTTCAGTATAGACTGGACCTACATTAAGAAGACCCCTAACCTAGACGCCGCCCTGAAACTCTTAATAAATAACTTCATATCTGCAACAAATATGCATGCTCCTCTGAAAAAGATCAGGGCGCTATGTGGATGTCCAGAGATCTGGAAAAAAAAAACTCATGAAGGAGAGAGACAGGGCCGGGGGAAACTTTAAAACCACCCCCTCCCATGGCTTGGCAGAACTTTATGGAATTAAGAAATAAGTGCAAAAGAGAGCACAAATCTGCAAAAAAGCGATACATCAGAGATCTCCAGAAAAAAAATCTCTCCAACCTCAAAAGTGTCCATCAAGAGCAGATGCCATCACACATCCACACCCCTGGAACACAGAAACCAAGGTGGAAAACTCCGGCTCTCAGGAAGGCAACAGTGACCTCGAGGGACCATGACCCACACGCCCAGCACCGGACTCACCCCAACCAGCTATCCTGAGCCCTTACTCCACTCCTGGACCCCGACAGACTAGATTCCAGAAAGGACACCCAGGTAGGAGTAGGGTGGCCCCACCCAGGGGGGCGTAGATCCAGAGGTACAGCTGGGGTGTCTCTTTCCCGGATTCCCTGATCAAAGGGGGATCCAGGTGGGCAGTAGGTGCCTTGGTCAGGTGCGACATGCCATGAGATGCTGGCGCTAGGAAAGATGAACAAAGTTCACACACAAAAAAAGACCACACTCATTTATCCTGCTTGCCTTTTTTTTTCATAAAAGAGCTACTTACGCCTCAAAGAAGTTTTAAAAAGCATAATAATTAGGTATATGTGTGTGTGTATATGTCTGTATATATATATATATATATATATTAGAGGGAAAAAACTCTGTTTAATGCATTAGTTAGGGTTGTTCCTAGCGACAAAAGTGAGAAATTCGCTGTTAGGGTTGAAAACCCCTTGGGCCCCCACCACCCCCAACCGGCATTGGGTTGCATTGGGATCGTCTGCCCTAACTCTCACCCCATGACATGTGAAAGCAGCAGAAGTATAGGAGAATGGGGTGAGTTAGGATCCACGATCCCAATGCACACCCCAATGTTGGTTGGGGTGGATGGGGCCAAGGGAGTTTTCAACCCAACAGCGAATTTCCTCACTTTTGTCGCTGTGGAACAACCCTAACTAATGCATTAAACAGAGTTTTTTGCTTCTAATTTCCCTTCTTTTTGAGAATGATAACGAGAAATAGTGAATGTAATGCAGCGGCGGGAGCGGGGCCCTTCACATGATGTGTTGTGGCATACTAACAGGGACAGCAACGCAAACAGAAATGCTAACAGTGGCGCACATGGTAACACAAGCACGAATGAGAACAGAAAGGGTAACGCACATGGTGGCGTAGACGGGAATGGTCTGCCACGTGATGTGTTGTCACATAGTAACATGGTGCCTGCAAACAGAAATGTCAATGGGCATGGTGATGTAAAGTGAAACAGTAAGATAAACAGTACTGTAGACAGAAATGGCAAAAAATAACAAACGCAAGCGCAAATGAAAACGCAAAGGATAATGCACATGGTGGTGCAGACGTCAATGGTAAGTGAAACGGGTACGGATTCGTAAGCGGAAAGGGCAACAGTAACAGTAACGTAAGCGCACAGGCTGGTTTTCCCCAAAACCTGCATTGAGAAAGACAGTGAGTACAAATAATGTATGCAAAATAATGAGTATTGGCACAGAAAATGAGATCTTGGAATACTAAATACATTATATCTCAGGAACTGTACGACATAGAAAAAAAATTTAAAAGTCATATTATTTACAACTGTCCTGGCTAATTTCAATCTTAGCCCCATGAGGGGACTAAGAAGTTTTCTGACGAAAAGTCCGTATCTCGCACCGTTTCCGAGATACGGGCCCTGAAAGGCGCGCGAACGCCGTAATGTTATCCTATGGGAAAAAAAGAAAAGTTCGGAGTGCCATAACTTTGCCTCCCTGTAATGTTTTTTCACCAAACTACTGAAAGGCACATCTGTGGGCTGTTGGCTGTCTTCCCTCCAAATTTCAGGAAAAAAGACCAAACCGTTACTTTGCAGCAGGGCTCCAAATCATTTCTGTTAAGTGTCGGGTGCCGTAATGTTATCCTATGGGAAAACCATCAATTTTGGAGTGCCGTAACTTTGCCGCCATGTGATATTTTTTCACCAAACTACTGAAAGGCACATCTGTGTACTGTTGGCTGTCTTCCCTCCAAATTTCAGGAAAAAAGACCAAACCGTTATTTTGCAGCAGGGTGCCAAGGATTCCTGTAATGCTTGGCGCCGTAATGTTATCCTATGGGAAAAACTGTCAACTTTGAGTGCCATAACGTTGCACCCATGTAATATTTTTCAATACAACACTGAAAGACACATCTGTGAGATGTCAGCTCGTTCCCTCCAAATTTCAGCCCAAAACTCCTAACGGTTATTTTGCAGTGCAGTGCCAAATAATTGCTGTAATTTTCCCACAGACTAGAAAATTACTGTCGCAATTTGCAAAAGCTTTCTCAAAAATTTGCTACACTTTCGTGAGCACGAAAGTAATTTGCGAAAGTACTTTTTCCAGAAATTTGAAAAACATATTTCTGAGGTGTTTTACCACAAAATAAAGACATGGCAAGCATCCTCAGGGCCCGACTAGGTGAATACAAAAAAAATTAGGTTGCTAGAGGGTCCCAAATTTAAATGCCAACCATTTTTCTGATCACCAACTGAAAACAAAATGGCCGATTTGTGAAAGTAACAGGCCCATTTGTGAAAGTAAAAATGCATTTGCGAAAGTGTTGAACTTTTTGTTAACTTTTCCCATTGACTTATAATGGGAAACTGTTTTTTGAATAACTTTTGAACCGTTTAATATTTTTTCACAGAAATCTTTGAAAGGCACATCGGGGACCCTGGCTGCACATTCCCTGAAGATTTCGGCCAGTCAATGCAAACTGTACGACCTCGTAGGCTGACCACAGAATTTGTAGTGCTGTAACGGCGCAGATTTCACACTTAGTCAACTCCGCAGCTGTATATCCGACCAGTACGAAACTTTGGCAGATCCCAAGGCCTATGGTTCTTGATCATAAATTTCAAATTTCAGGCAAATCCATCAAACAGTTGCAAAGTTATTAAGGTGCAAAGTTTTGGGGTTTAACATAGAAATGGCTCCTCAACCTAACTATGGTAGCACTACTGTGCTAACATTATATATATATATATATATATATATATATATATATATATATATATACACACATACACACACACACACACACACACATATATATATAGATACACACACACACACACATATATACTCATACATATATATATATATAACATATATATATACATATACACACACACATATATATATATATATATATATATACATATATATATATATATATATATATATATATGTGTGTGTATATGCTCCTGCCTTCACAGCCCTCTCAATCTGAGGGAAGCCCCAGTCTCATCACCCCAGTGTCCACCAGCCAGCACAGTAGTGGCCCCAGGGATTACCCCCCCTTTTTGGTTGGAGAGGGGGCCCTCCCCTCCAAGACCGGATCATGTGTTCCTATGCTGTGGCTGGCCAGGTGCGAGGCCTGTGAGTTACCCCCTTCATCCTCTGTGGGCAATTTTCTTGATGTTCCTTGTTGCCGGGGCGGCGCATGCAATGATGCCTGTGACAGCGGACCCTCAATCCTTATCCTCCCTGCCAACCCCAAGCAGCCAGCGCTTGTTCACGAACATGGGTTGCCGACATGGTGCAAGATGTGGCATCCAGTGCCTCAACCCTCAGTACCACTGGACCTGTTTCATTCCATTTATGTTTTGTGCATTTTTCCTTCCCATAATTTATTACTAAGGGAATGTGTATGAATATATGATCATTGTCCCTTAAGAGTTTATTTTGAGTTCATCTGCCCCCTATAGCTTACTCCCTACTCCAAGTCATAATCCTCTATTGTGATATCACAATCTGTTGCCAACGGAGCAACTGCAATGTCACAATCAGTGCTCTACGACCTCAGGTAGGGAGAAAGCAGCAGGAATAGAGGAAGTCTTCTGGAGTAAAGATCCTGTTTTCATGCAAATGACATCAGCAATAATAATGGGGAGGCCGGCCCGGTGGCACTGAGGGCTAAGGCATTAGAAGCCTTACCTCGCTCCACGCCGGCAACCCAGGTTTGGGAATGTACTTGTGCCACCCGGGGTTGGCAAGGGCAGGAAGGGACTGAGCATCTAGAGGACAGCTCTCCCTTCTAAGGGTGGGTGTAGGACCTTGCGTTGCTCCCGAGCACCCTCTGGTGGCTGTCAGGGGGCACGTGGGCCTGGCATCGCAGCTGTATGGTAGGGGGCGGAGCTCAATGGGCGCTGATCACCACTGCACATCCGATGCTCCATGGGGGGAAGAAAACTTAAGCAGAAAAAACCTTCTTTCTTGTAGGCGAAGGCGGGCTGTGCGGTGCCTCGGCGCCATGTCCAATACCGGGCCAGTGCTGCCTCCCTGGAGGATCCTCCGTGAGAGTCCTGTACTAGACACTATAGAGTGCCTGGGAGTAGTGGTCCTGGCTTCTGGGGGACTCTGACCTGGAGGGGCTCAGGTAACGACTCGCAGGGATCCCGTCAGGCACCAGGAGGGGTCAGACAGAGCTTCAGGTGGACGGGAACAGCTGGGGTTAGCCCAGTAGCTTAGCTGGAGAGAGTCCAGCTAGCAAGGGTGCTAGAGTTCAAAAATAAATAAATAAATAAATAAATGGGAAGAGAAATACAGAACTAATGGAAAATACAAGCTGGACGGTGTCTAAATATTATGTTTTGTTAACATTATCCTGAACATGTCACCAGCTCTTTAATAATTTTTCCCCTTTTAGCTGCATGTTGGGGAACCTGGTGCCCCTACATTGTTCTTTTATTTCCAAGCCTATACATTGCCATAAGTCCTTGTATGATCTATACACAGACAAAGATCTCCACGCATCCTCCTATATTCCAATGCCTAATCCTTCAGCCTCTCCTCATATGGCAAATGTAAATGGCAAGCACCAGTTACCCATTTAGTTACTCTTCTCTTAACTCTCCAATCTCCCCTTCCTGTGCAATGCTCAAAACTACATACAATATTTCAGGTGCAGCCTCTCCAGTGATGTGTACAAGGGCAGCACCACATCTCTGGCTGTGCTCCCGATATTTCTACTAATACAACCCAATATTTTGTCACCTTTGTTCACTGCAGTTTCTCACTGAAGATCAACGGTTAACTCGTTGGAAAGAAGTATCCTCAGATTCCCCTCCTCCTCCTCAGTGGAAGTAATCTCTCTCCCCTTCAGAAAGTGCTTAGCTTTTTTGTTCCTAATTCCAAAGCACGCAACCTTACACTTTCTATACTGAACCAAAGTTCATGTTGATTTGCCCAAACAGCTAAATTACTGATTTCATTTTGAAAATTCTTAACAGCATCATCGCTGTAGACTACTGCTCCCATTTTATTTATTTTTTTTATTTATTTAGCTTTTGTTGACCGGGTAAGTGCACTAGACAAATCCTGCCTATTTTCAGGCACGACCCGGGGGAGGGGGATACAGATGAATGCCAACTGACTTTTGAAACCAGATTAAGCTGTTGGTGGTATTTATAGTGAATGAGGGAAATTTGGCCAGGACACCGGGGAAATTCCCCTACTGGCTGCTAGTCAGTGGCTGGTGGGGATTCTGCTGACGTCACGCTGTAGTATGGCAGACGTTTCAGAGCATCGGGAGGAGATGGAGGTTGGAGCGAGTATGGTATCTCAGGAAAGCATGGTTCTGCATAGCGAGAAGTCTAACGTTTCTTTACCTGATGTGGAACTGCAGAACCCGATTGTGGAGCTGTCTTTTTGGATACAGGCACTGTTGGTCCGGTAGTGCCTTCTGAAGATTTGATTTGTGGATCCTTGTCTTTTCCTGCCGTTTCTCTGTCGAGGCCGAGGAAAGAGGACGAACCGGAAAGCACAGTGCAAACCGAGCCCCAGGAGGACCTTAATTTTGCGGATACGGTTCCCGGGAAGACGGCTTTAGGGGACGGACCATGTACTTCCTCTATTGTGCGACGGCAATTCGGCTTACAAGGAGACAGCCAGAATGTGGGAATTCAGGACTGGTCAGAGGAAGTGGCTTTGACGGAGGCAGGCTGGCGGAAAAAGGAGTTGGGAGTATGGACACCTGTTTCTTCCTGGACATCGACTACTACTTTGCATGCCAACGATAGCCAGGCTATGAGCTCAGGTACAGATATGCAGCATATTACTGGGTTTCAAAGCAGTGAAAGGAAGGGTGGGGAGAGTATCTCGGCTTTTTCTAAGCCTAGTACCTCCACAGATGTTTTGACTACTTTAACAAATCCTGCTGACTCTGCTTTACAGGAGCATGCTCAAAACCCCCATGTCTGAACTTTTCAAGAACAAACTGGAACAAGCACCTCAAGGAATGCAATAAGGATCAGATATAAAGGGGTTTACCAGATCATCGGATAGATATTTTGTTTTCAAAATTTGTTGAAAGGTTCTATGGGTTTGTGGCTAAGGACATATATGCTCTTATTCATATTTCTGGGAGGATTCTTTTGATGTTAGTTTTCAGACTAGTTCTCATATGGAACGTTTTGGGAAAATACTCTGTGCACAAAAATACACCCCTATGGTCCCCTTTTTGCAATACCTCTTTCTAAACCTCTTATACGTTTTGTAACCATAATGTTTAGGAATGAAGGGGTTCATGTTAGTGATATTTATCACTGGCTTCAGTCCAAATGTGACGTTTTGGGTCCACCTGAGGCCCTCTTGGATGTGGAAAGCATTTGGACAGGAGGCTGGAAGTTTAAAGTGAAACTCTTTCAAGTTAATTCAGACATCGTACACTTACCTAATAGTTTTTGGGGGAAGGATAGGGGTGTTTGTTTCTATGGTGGTCAGCCCCGAGCTTGTTACAAATGTGGGGACCGCACCCATATTAGTAGTGTGTGTGACGTTCTAAAATGTCCCTTATGTGGTGGTTTTGGCCACTCTACTGATAGGTGTACTAATATTTTAGTGTAACCTTTGTGATGAGAAAGGACATACATTTCACCAATGTCCTTGGGCACGACGTAATTGCTCAGAGGGTCTTGATCAGGATGGTTTGTTGCGTAAGGCTCAATCAACAAATAGGGGATTTTGTGAACCTACTTTTCTACTCCCCCTACTATTTCTCCTGTTGTACCTTTATCTGCTCCTATAGATTCCCTTAGTGAAGGGTTGGGTCTTTCTGAAGGACTTCAGGCATCAGGTGTAAAACCAGGCCCAAAACCTCCACCTGTTAGTAAACAACCACCTACTTTGATTATGCCTCCGCCCTTTGAGATGGTGAAGAATAGACGTCTCACAAGAGCTTCATTAAAACAAACTCTCTCTACTCCTCTCCCTACTGAGAATTTTTTTTCCCCTTTGCAAGATGAGATTCGGGATTCAGATCTTGAATCTGATGCTTCCCACATTTCAGAGCTTATTACTGATGATGAAGACAGTAAAGCTACTGAATTGGCCAAAGAAAAAAAAGGAAAAAAAGGTAAAAAATGGAAAGTTAGCCAACAAAATAGTATTTAGAACTGTTTTATGTCTACATTAAAACTAGCCACAAATAATGTCTGCAGCTTGAAAGCCTTTAAGAAAACAATTGCCTATTTTTTTGTATTTAACATCCCTGAAATTGGACATCATCTTTTGCAAGAAACTAGCTTTCTTCCTTTGGGAAATTAATCAATTAAAAGTAATGGACCATGGGGCCCTCCTTTTGGACTTTCGGACCAGATGTAGCTGATGGTTTGGAATATTATTTTGCAGTTCTGTATTTAAGATTACTAAAGTTATTGATGTCCACCCGGGTAGAATTTTGATTTTGGATTGTTCCCTTCACTCCTATTGTTTTTGGCTGATTAATATTTATGGTTCCCAATCTAAGACTGGTAGTATTGAATTATTTGATGAAATTAAGCCTTTCCTATTTACCAAAAAGCACATTATTTGGGGGGTGATTTTAATTGCTCCATAGATTTAAAATTTACAAACCTTACTGGCAAAAAGGTTTATTGTGATTCAAATACACTTTTTCACATTGCAAAGGATGCAAATCTTAAGGACTTCTATAGAAGCATACATGCACAGGCCGGTGAGACCTACCATCATCATACTTTTGCCACACGTATTGATATGATTTTTATTTCTCGTTACTTATATCCTGTTGTCTGCTCGGTTGTACCTACAGAATTTTCAGATCATTTTATTTTATTTTGTACCCTTTCTTTGACACATCTACCCCCTATATTTCATTCCACTATCAATTGATGGAGACTTAATGTTTCCTTTTTAAGTAAACCTGTTTATTTTTCTAAATTGGGAATTTTTTTTGCAGCTAAATATTCTACACTTGATTTTTTTCCTCCCCTTTTGAGTGGTGGCTGCAGACAAAAAAAGAAATACAAGCACTATTTCAAGGCTGGGGTAAGGGACAAGTAGTTTCTGATTATAGGAAATATTTACTTCTTAGGAATCAATTATATAAATTAATGTCTATATCGCCCAGGCACCGGGTTGCTTATGCTTCTCAAATCTCTGAAATCAAAGAACAAATGAGAAAATTTCAATATAACAGAGCTCAGTCCCTGGATTTAGAATTCCGGTTCGGAACAAAAAAATGTCCAGCATCTGATCCTTATCAGGCATGTAAATTGCGTTTAGCTGACACTTTTATGACAGGATTATGTGATTCGGACAATACTTTGTTTACTACAGATTTGGATATGTTAGCTTTAGTACAGCGTTATTTATTAGATTATTTTCATGTTCCATTACATCTGCATTAGATTCTTTCCCAGTGCAAAAGTTAGGTGTTTTACCTACGGTTCCGGAAAGTTTGTTACAGCTTTTGACTAGCCCTATCTCCTCGCAAGAAGTTATTGACGTTATAAAACAGCTCAATTCTGGATTTTCTCCAGGACTTGATGGCATACCCAACAAATTTTATAAATCTTGCATACTTTATATGGGTTTTTTTCTACCTTTAGTTTACAATTCCTTTTTGTTTTCAGGCAAGTCTTGTAAAGAATTCTCCATTTCTTTGCTGAAGTTTATCTACAAAAAAGGTGATAGATCTCTTTTAACAAATTGGAGACCTATAAGTTTATTGAATAGTGACTATAAGATTTTAGCTAAAATCTTAAATATACGTTTGGAAAGAGTAGCTAGAATTCTAATACACCCTACACAAACATGTGCCATTTCACAGAGGAAAATACAGCATAATCTTTCTGATTCGGGATTTATTTGCAAGTAAGGTCACTTTTCAAAATTCTGAAATTGTGGTTGCATTAGATCAAACAAAGGCATTTGATGCTGTTTGTCATTCATACCTTTATTTTATTTTGCAACAATATGGGATTCAAGCACTTTTGTGCACTGGATTAGTAAATTATATAATCAGGCAGTTACCATTCCATTGTGAATAGTTTCTTTGGTACTGAAGTACCAATTAATAAGGGGTTAGGCAGGGTTGTCCTCTTAGCCCCCTTTTATATACCTTCGTTCTGGATCCGGTTATTAGACGTATAGTTTTGGAGGAAAATATTATTGGTATCTCCCCTTCTCCTCTATTGGTGCCCATTAAAATTACTGCTTTTGCTGATGATGTCACTCTATTATTAGCTGATCCTAGGTCATTGCAGTTAGCACTGGATATTTTTACTTTTTTTGGACAATTTTCAGGAGCCTCAATTAATGTACATAAGAGTTTTGTATTACCATTAGGTCCCATACTTCCTGATTTATCATCTTGTTATAATATTCCTTTATTAACTTCACCTCAGATGATTTTAGGGATTTGGTTTGGGATGGAGGATATGGCACTTTTTAACTGGGATAAGCTATTGTTGAATGGAGAACTGAAAGTAAATCAGTGGAAACACTGGCATTTTGGGAAACAGAAAAGAGTTTTGATTATCAAAAATTTTTTACCACTCTTCATTATATGTAGTCACCTTTTCCACCTCCACTTAATTGTGAGACTAGACTGTATAGCATTTTTTTTCAAATGCTTTGGGAAATAGACTCAACCCAGTTAAGAGGACTTTACCTATCTTAGAAGAAATAATGGAGGGTTAAATATGATTAATCCTGTAGTTTTTTTACACTCCATATTTTTATATTCTTCCTTTTCTTATCTTTGGTATGATGTAGGTTTACCATGGCAATTTTGGATATGATCCATATGGCATAAATATTTTTTTAAGTGGTCCCTTTTTCCTCCTAGAGTTTTGGATTCTGATAAACTTCCAACATATGGTTTACCTACCTTTAAAAAACTTTATCAGTGGAAAATCTCCTTACAACAACTGCTTTCTTTTAATAGGAAAGCCTTTTATAACTATATTGTGTAAGACTTGTTAAAAGTTATTCTGATTTTTCCTGATTGTTACCCATCTTGTATGCAATATGCCTTATATAAATTAATGGATTTTAGAATTCCAGTTAAAATTTGGGATGTGATATGGATGGCCACACATGGGAGGTTGGGAGTTAGGGGAAACTTAAAGTATAAACCAATGAGTGATAGGTATTGTCTACGACCTGGTTGTACTAATGTTGAAGAAAGTCAAAAACATTTTTTAGATTGTCCATAGCCAGGAATTTTGGGCTTTTGCAGCACTATACTGGCACATGCCTCATTTAGGTTGCCTAACTTATAGTACTCTTGTTCTTGGAGATTACTCAGGAGTTTGGGGTACTTATCATAGAAGTACTTTAAATGTGTTTTTTGCTTTCTTGCAATTTTTTTTATGGCAAGCACGTTGTCACTTTGTTTTACGACAACAGTATACATCTCATTCTATGATTATTTCTTATATTGAATCAGAGTTGAAAGAACTTAAAACCAGAGATAGACTGAATTTTCCAAGATTTAAAGTTGTTAATTTCTGGAAGAATTTTGTGTTTATTAATTGAACTGTTTCTTTGTATAACCTTCCTTTGATGTTATTTCCTTTTGCTTTTATGTCTTTATGATGGAAATTATTTTTTCTGTGATGGTTTTGTTTTTTGTTCAATAAAAAATTCCCCTACTCTTTTCGATAAGTGGCATGGGATCTTTAACATCCACCTGAACTACCACCAATCCAGGCAGATGGGACCTCGGTTTAACGTCTCATCCGAAAGACGGCACCTCAGAAGTGCAGCACCCCTCTCATGCTGCACTACAGTGTCAGTACTGGGATATTAACCCAAGTGCCAGATGTGGGAACTGAACCCACAGCCCTCTGATCTCCCAGCTTCAGAGGTGAGTGTGCTACCTACTGAGCCACTGACACTGATGTCATCAACAAATTTACAAAGCCAAGCCTCACTTGAGCATTGCTAAGAAACAGTTATTAAAAAGAGCACCAGTCCTAATACCGAAAACTAGGGAACCCTGCTTGTCTCTTTGCCCCACTTAGTAAAATGTCTCTAACAGACACCCTCTGCCTTTTGTTGCTTAACCATGAGGCTATCCAGCTTAGTAGGTTTTTGTTTATTCCTATTTGTTCTAGTTTGATAGTTAGTTTAAAGTGAGGCACCATGTCGAATGCCATGGAAGAATCCAAGTGCAGTACATCTACATACTGTATGTACACAGCACGCTACTTTCTGGGGATTATATGGAACTTGGGCAGACTAGATGGACTTCTGGTCTTTTTCTGCCATCGCTTTGTTTCCGTTTGTCTAATCGGTGCATTACAGCCAAATGCCCTACCAACTGGTTCAAAAATGCACAGGTTGGTCTGGCAGGATCTATTCTTAATGAAGCCATGTTGTGTTGGATCCTCAGAGCCACTGGTCATTAAATGGTGCCCTAGTTCTTCCTTAATTATTCCCTCCAAGGCTGCCAATAGTGGAGGTTATGGTCAAGCGTCTATAATTATTATAATCTGTCCTAACTTCCCACTTAAAAACAGGGATGACATTAGCCTTCCACCAATCAGTGACAGCCTTCCCCTCATCTACCCACAAAACAGGGTAGATAGTGAGGTAAATACCAAGGCACAGAGGTTGATGGGGATCAGGACAGGGGTTAATGGAGAAAAAGGCAGTAAGGGCAGGGATGGGGCAAAAAAGGGTAAGGCCATCATAAAATGGAGGGCAATCAATACCAATGCCCATAGTCTGGGTGGCAAGCTCCCTGAACTAGTGGCCTTGATGGAAGAGGGACATCTGGATATCATGGCAGTCACAGAAACATGGTACATGGAGAACCATGACTGGGATGTCAACATACCAGGGTACACAATCTACAGGAGGGATAGGGAGGCTAAAAGAGGAGGAGGAGGATGACTAGCTCTCTACATAAGGAAAGGGATCAAAGCAACGGAACTGAGTGACCAGGATGCTCTAGGGTATGGGGGATAGGCCCTATGAGGAGGCACTGGAGGAAAGAAGACACAGGGGAACATGATAGAGGTCTTTAAGTATGTAAAGGGGATCAACAAGAGCGGAGCCGAGGAAGTGTTCAGGCTTAAGAAGAGGGGGAGACAACCAGGGGGCACAAGTGGAAGCTGGTGGGGGAATTACAGGGGGAGTATAGGAGACACTACTTCACTGAAAGGATGGTGGAGCCATGGAATGTACTGCCCAGGCAACTGGTGGTAGAGGGCACAGTGGAGGGATTCAAGGAGGGTGGGAGGGTACAGGGGGAAACTGAAGCCAAGGAAGACTCTGTCTGGGTGTGGGGGCGTGGAGAAGTGAACACCCAGTAGAAGGCTGGCTACCAAGCAGACATGATAGACCATGAGGCCTATTCTGCTGGCTTTTAGTATGTTAGTATAACTAAAGGGTAAACAGGGAGGACAGGAGGCACTGTGGGTCACCTTGGAGACAGGTAGTGGCACCACAATCCGCACTGGGGTTTTATACAGACTCCCATCTTATGGAGAGGAAATAGATAAGGGAGTGATAGGAGGCATTCTCAGAATGGCGGAAAAGCTGTTCAGGGTGCTGCTGAGCAACTAAGAGGAAGCAGCACTTAAACTTGAGCTCCCAGGAGAGATTAAAATCTAAACTAATTAAACTACTTTTCCTAATTTGAAAGCTACTACTTTTTTGACCTACGAGTAGAGGACAAGGGCTGAGAGATTAAAATTGACACTATGGGTAAATCCAAAGGAGCAGCGGCTGCAGCAGGTGATTTCTTCACTCCCAAAAAACAGCATCATGAGGAGAGGCCTGGGCAGCATGGTGGGACGCCAGACTCTGTTCCTCCACAAATGGAAGAAGCTTCGCTAACCAGCATCTTACTACCCTACATCAACTCGTCAAAACTGTGCAAGACTTAGGCAAAATGTTTGACACCCTTACACCAAAGGCGTCAGCACTGGAAACAAGAATGGAACAGTGTGAAATGACAGTTCAGAGATCTGAATAGTCAGTGCTCAAATCAGATGATGCAACCACAAGGCTCACCAAGGAGAACACACTGCTCTGGCAACAGCTGGAGATGGCAGAAAACCAGACCAGGGGAAAAAAAAATCTGACACTGATTGCGGTATCGGAAGGCGCCAAAGGAGAGGATAGCCTGGCCTTTGCTAGAACCCTACTCTCTGCTATCTTGGGCCTAGATGACTCCGATACACCACTCTCAATAGAAAAGGCCTACCATACCACGCCACGTCGAGCAGTTGCTGATCCCATGGCTCCATTGACTTTCCTTGTCATTTGTACTGGCATTGGGGATAGAGACTGGGCCCTAATGATAGCTAGATGCAGTCAATCCCTGAAATATGGTGAGGACACACTGTTGTTCCCAGAACTCTCCTACAGCATGCGCCAATGACGAAAAGCATTCGATAGACTCAGAGGTCAGCTTTGTGCAATGAAAGTGCCACATCAACTACTTCTACCTGCCAAGCTGCGCATCGCCTGGAAGGGCCAACAGTACCTCTTGAATGATGCTCGAGAAGCAGAAAAGCTGGTGGGCCACATGGAGTTGGAATTAGCCAGGACAGATGAAGGATCCCTGGCTGATGAAGGCTGAAACACGCAGAGGGACTGGTAATGTACACTTCGGCCTAAGAGGCTTAAAGAACATGCCATATTGCTAGTTTCTCGATTATTGTTAAAGATTTATTTGATCGTGACACTCTGGGCTAGTCGCTAAACTTTTCCTTTGTCATTTGATTTAAACAATTACCAACTGTCACAGACATTTTGTTTCTTTTACTGAACGAGGACTTTAACAAAGTAGATTCTATCTTGAACAGAGCATCTAGAAAGCAGACTAATTTATGTTTATAGAAAGAGCAACTGTTTTTCATGTTTTTATAAGGAGCCACTGTTCTCCATGTTCATATAAAGAGCCACTGTTGTTCTTATGTTTTAATCTAGTGTCCTCTAAAGATTTGTAGCTGTTCTAATACAGTACCGCTATTGATTCAGTTTACTTGTCAATAAGGGTTTAATGTGGCATTAAAGGGTCACTCCTGGGAGTTTGGGAAATTATACTTATTTCACACAATCCTGATAGCACTGGGAGAATCGTTTAGACCCATTTCTGGTCATTATGGTAACAAGGATAATGGTTTTAAACCAAAGAAAGTGAAAGCCAAAAAGATTTCATTCAGGCAATACAAAAAGACACAGGCAGAAGGGGATAGGGAGAAGTACCAGGAGAAGCAAAGGGAGGCAGGGAGGTCAGTAAGGGAAGCCAAAGCTCAGACAGAAGAACACATTGCAAAATCAGTGGGTAGAGGGGACTAAACCTTTTACAGGTACATAAGTGAAAAAGAAAGGCAAAGGAGGGATAGTGAGACTGAAGGGGAGGATGGGGCTGTGTGGAGGATGACAACAGTAAAGCTGACATATTGAACAGGTATTTCTGCTCGGTCTTTACTGAGGAAAAGGAGGGTAATGGGTCTGAATGGAGTACAAGGGTGAGAATGGTGCAGAAATGGACACAAGTCCTTTTACGAGAAAGGTCCTGAAGGAACTAAAGTAATAAGAGTTGATAAAGCAATGGGGCCAGATGGGGTGCACCCCAGGGTCTTTAAAGAACTAAGAGGTGGTGGCTGAACCTCTTGCTATCCTGTTTAGCCGATCACTAGAAACAGGGAGGAGTACCCAAAGACTGGAGGATAGCAGATGTAGTCCCCTTATACAAAAGTGGGAACAAAGAGGAAGCGGGGAACTACAGACCAGTCAGCCTCACCTCGGTAGTGGGGAAGATCATGGAAGCACTACTGAAGGAGAGATTGGTGGAACATCTGGTTGTCAATGGACTACAGGACCCAAGGCAGCATGGTTTCACCAGGGGAAGGTCATGTCAGACCAACCTCATTGAATTTTTTGACTGGGTGACTAGGGAGGTGGATCAGGGGAGGGCAGTGGACATGGCCTATCTGGACTTCAGCAAGGCCTTTGACACTGTGCCACATAGAAGACTATTGCACAAACTGGGGAATATGGGTGTGGGCAGGACAGTATTGTGGTGGGTAGGTAACTGGCTGGGCAGCAGACACAGATGGTGGTGGTAAATGGCTGTCACTCCACAGAGGGAAGAGTGACCAGTGGGGTACCACAGGGATCAGTGCTGGACGGTACTATTCAATATCTTCATCAGTGACATTGCGCAGGACCCAGAAGGCAGAATTTCACTGTTCGCTGATGACACAAAGCTCTGTAACAGAGTAGACACACCAGAGGGTGTAGACAAATGAGAAGGGACCTGCAGAAACTTGAAGAATGGTCAAGGGTTTGGCAGTTGAAATTCAATGCAAGGAAGTGCAAGATGATGCATATGGGCACAAAAACCCTGGCACAATATATCAGTTGGGGGTGAGGATATAGCATGCACCAAGCAGGAAAGGGATCTTGGAGTTATCATCTCTGATGACCTCAAGGCAGGGAAACAGTGTGACAAGGCAGCAGGTAAAGCAAATAGGATGCTGGGATGCATAGGCAGGGCATCACCAGCAGGAAAAGGAGGTCATAATTCCACTATACAAGACACTAGTGAGGCCGCACCTGAGTACACTGTGCAGTTCTGGAGACCTTACTCACGTAAGGACATAGACAGGGTAGAGAAGGTTCAGAGGAGGGCAACAAAGATGGTGCATGGATTGCATCACAAGTCCTATGAGGACAGGTTGAAGGCACTGAACATGTACTCCTGGAGGAGAGGAGGAGAGAGGGATATGATAGAGACATACAAGTATCTTACAGGGAGGAACAGGGTGCAGGAATGCACTATTTTTAAGCGAAAAAGATGTTCCAGAACTAGAGGGCATGGGATGAAGTTGGAGGGAGGACAATTCAGAGGAAACGTGAGGAAGAATTTCTTCATAGAACGGGTGGTGGATAAGTGGAACACCCTGCCAGAGGAAGTGGTGGGGGCTGAAACAATCACGGGATTTAAGAATGCATGGGATAGACAGAAAGGAATTCTGAAGGTCAGGGGTAAGGGGCAACAGACTTCCCGGAAAACATAAACTGAACTTACAAACTTAAATGGGCAGACTGGGTGGGCCATAGGCCCTTATCTGCCGACACTGTCTATGTATCTGTGTATCTATGTCCTTAGTAAGATTCCCCTTTGGCCTTCTTGGCTGCATGCTTAATATAATATGTAAAATATTGATGATCTCGATACATTCCCCCATGATGTATCACTACAGGGGGTGTCTTAATAGTGCTTTGTAAGAGAATAATTGTGGAATGGTAATGTAAAATGCTATCCTCCTATGTAATACTGTAATGAGAGTTCTGCTTACAAAACCAATAAATAAAAAGTTCAAAAAAAAAATGGCAGAAAAAGAAGAGATACTGTTGACAGGGGACCTGAATATGCAAGATGTTAACTGGTGCACATTTACTGCAGCCACATCCATGAGTACGGTCATTCTTGATGCCCTAGAGGGGGCACGCCTTAGACAGCTAGTGTTGGAACCCACTCAGGAGTGAGCAGTTTTGGACCTGGTACTCTCAAACTGTGACACAGAGAGGATCACAGATTTAGAAGTAGGTAGCCATCTGAAAACAAGTGACCACAACAGTGTGGTTCACAATACACACAACTGGAGTCAAGCCATACAAAAGCGAGGGTACTGGACTTTAGAAGGGCTGACTTTGGCAAAATGGGAGTGTGAGTGCCTAACTAATGCACTAGCAAATGAGCAGGAAGGATGGTGGAAGAACCATGGGGAAAAATCAAAACTGCTATCATAGAGGTATGAAGTGAATAAAGAAAACAAAAAGTAACAGTTTCTCAAAAGAGGTGGCAAGGCAGGTTAGGGAGAAAAAGATAGCATTCAGGAAGTATAAGGAATCACAGAAGGAGCAGGACAGAGAACTGTATCAGATAAAGGAGAGGGAAGCGGGGAAGGCAGTCAGGACAGCAAAGGCCCAAACTGAGGAAAAAATAACCAACTCTGTTAATAAGGGGGATAAAATGTTTCATAGGTACATTAGGAGAGAAGAAAGACAAAGGGAGGGATAGTGAGGCTTAAAAGGGGAGGGAGGGTGGGTTGGCAGAGGGTGACAAACTGGGATTCTGAATGAATACTTCTGTTCAGTATTCACAAAAGAAAAAGAGGAGGGAGGTAGCTAAACCAAACAATAGAAGCACTTTGGGCAGGGGCGTCGATACCAGTCCAGTCACAGAAGAAAGGGTCATGAAAGAACTCTTAAAACTCAAGGTGGACAAAGCAATGGAACCAGATGGGATTCATCCCAGAATTCTAAAAGAACTAAGGGGATACCAAGTGACACCGCTGACTACCCTTTTAACAAATCATGGGAGGATGGTGTGGTACCCGAGGACTGCAAGAAAAGTGGATATGATCCCCTTCCCAAGAGGCAGAAGCAAGGCAGAAGCAGGAAACTACAGACTTGTTAATTTGACCTTAGTGGTAGGGAAAATGATGGAATCACTCCTGAAAGAATGAATTGTTGAGTACCTAGAGGTCAGCGGGGCACAGGACTCAAGGCAGCGTGGATTCACAGGAGGAAGGTCATGTCAGACAAATTTAATAGATTTCTTTGACTGGATGACCACAGTAGTACACCAGGGAGGGGCTGTTGACATGGCCTACCTAGACTCTAGTAAGGCATTTGACACAGTACTGCACAAAAGATTAAAAAACAAGTTAGCCAGCCTGGGAGTGAGTCCCAGGGTGGTAGCCTGGGTAACAAGTTGGCTGAACAACAGGACGCAGAAGGCAATAGTAAATGGAGCACACTCTGGAGAAAGGGGAGTTACTAGTGGGGTACCACAGGGTTCAGTACTGGGACCGGTACTCTTTATAGGTGACATTGCAGAGCAGCCAGATTTCTCCAACCTTGCCAAGTCCCTTCTCATCCTTTCCACCCCACCTTGTGCATCAACTCTGTTACAGATCTTTGTGTCATCTGCAAAGAGACATACTTTTCCTTCCAGTCCCTCTGCAATGTTGCTTACAAAAGACACTGAAGAGGACCGGTCCTAATACTGAAACCTGTGGCACCCTACTAGTAACCCCCCTTGCTTCAGAGTGGACTCCATTTACTATTACCCTCTGTGTCCTATTCTCCAGACAATTCTTTACCCAGGCTATCATCTTGGGACCCACTCCCAGGCTGGCTAACTTGTATATTAATCTTGTGTGAGACTGAGTCAAATGCCTTGCTAAAGTCTAGGTAGGCCATGTCCACAGCCCCTTCCTGATCTACTACTTTGGTCACCCAGTCAAAGAAATCTATTAGATTCGTCTGGCATGACCTTCCCACTGTGAATCCATGCTGCCTTGGGTCCTGTGCCCCTCTGGCCTCTAGGTACTGGACAAGTCTATCCTTCAGAAGTGATTCCATCATTTTCCCTATCACTGAGGTTAAACTAACAGGTCTATAGTTTCCTGCTTCTGCCCTGCTCCCACTTTTGTGAAGGGGAATCACATCTGCCCTCCTCCAGTCCTCAGGTACCACCCCATCCTCCCATATGTTAAACAGGTTAATCAGTGGTGTCACTAGTTCTACCCTTAGTTCTTTTAGAATTCTGGGATGAATCCTATCAGGGCCCCATTGCTTTGTTCATCTTCAGTTTTAAGAGTTCTTTCAGAACCCTTTCTTCTGTAAATGGTCTGGTATCAACTTCTGTATCCAGAGTGTTTCTATTGTTTGTTTTAGGTACCTCCCCCTCTTCGTTTGTAAATACTGAGCAAAAATATTTGTTTATTATCTCTGCCTTTTCATCATCACCCTCTGCCCACCCCACCCCCCTTTTATTAAGCCTCACTATCCCTCCCTTAGTCTTTCTTCGCTCCCTGATGTACCTAAAAAAGGTTTTATCCCCCTTCTTAACTGAGTTGGCCATCTTTTCCTCACTTCGGGCCTTTGCTGTTCTGACTGCCTTCCCAGCTTCCTTTTGCTTTAACTGATGCAATTCTCTGTCCTGCTCCTTCTGTGATTCCTTGTACTTTCTGAATGCTTTCTTTTCTCTTGAACCTTCACTGCCACTTCCTTTGAGAACCATAGTGGTTTCTTACATCGTTTTGTTTTGTTTATTTGTTTCACACAAGGCTCGCTACCTCTGTGATGGCAGTTTTTATTATTCCCCATTGTTCTTCCACCCCTCCTTTCTGCCCATTTGCTAGTGCATTCCTTAGGCACTCAACCATTTTGGCAAAGTCGGCCCTCCTGAGGTCCAGTACTTTTGCCTTTGTATAGCTTGACTCTATTGCTGTGATTATTGTGAACCATACTGTTAGATGGTTGCTAGTTCCCAGATGGCTACCCACTTCTACATCTGTGATCCTCTCTCCATCTCCATTTGAGAGGACCAGGTCTAAGATTGCTCCCTCTCGAGAGGGTTCCAATACTAGTTGTCTAAGGCGTGGCCCCTGTAGGGCATCTAGAATAACCCCACTCTTAGAAGTGGCTGTTGCAACTGCACTCCAGTTAACATCTGGCATATTCAGATCACCCATCAGCAATATCTCCCCTTTTTCTGAAATTACAAACATACGAAATTTGCCAGCAGATAAAGGCCTAGAGGTCTATCAAGTCTGCTCGAATGTGCAGCTAGCACCCCTTATTTTGCAGCTGCCCCTCCCTTCCACACTTCCCCTTCATTAACCCTCCCCTTGTCCTGTCCCATCCTTGTTTGAAGCAGTCCATTGTTCTACTGCATACCACTTCAGCAGGTAACGTTCCACCCAGCCACCACCCTCTCTGTAAAAAAGTGTCTCCTCATCTCCCTCCTGAACCTTCCTCGCTCCAGTCTCATATCATGGCCCCTGGTGTCCCTCCCCTCCCTTACTTTGAACAGCCCCTCTGTACCTGTCTTGTTTATTCCTTTCATGTATTTAAAGGTTTCAATCATGTTACCCCTGTCTCTCCTCTCCTCCAGTGAGTATATGTTCAACACCTTCAACCTCCTCTCGTATGATAAGTCCCCCAGCCCATTGATCATCTTTGTCGCTCTGTGCTGCACCCCCTCCAGTAACTTAATGTCCCTCTTCAGATACGGACGCCAGTACTGCACGCAGTACTCCAGGTGTGGTCTAACTAATGACCTATACAGTGGCAGAATCACCTCCTCCCTCCTCGAGGATATACCCTTGCAATGCAACCCAGCATTTTGTTGGCCTTGCAGCTGCCTTCCTACATTGTGCCGAGTTTTCATTGACCTGTAATGAGCACACCCAGATCCTTCTCCTCCTCTGTCTGGGCTAGCTGCACTCCCCCTAGCTGGTAACTCCTCCTTGGGTTCTTCATCCCAAAATGCAGTACCTTGCACTTTTTGGCATTAAAGCCCAGTTGCCAGGTGTCTGACCAGGTTTCAAGCTTTGCCAGATCATCCTGCAACCCCTGCCATCCCCCTAGGTCATCCACCACTGTGCCTACCTTGGTATCATCAGCAAACAGACTGATCTTGCTCTTGATGTCCCATGATATGTCTGTAATGAATATCCCAAACAACACTGGTCCCAACACCGAGCCCTGTGGAACACTGCTCGTCACTGCCCTTGGGTGTGAGAGCTCCCCACCCACCACCACCCTCTGTTGCCTTCCCTGCAGCCAGTTTCCTACCCATCTCACCAGCTTTGCACCCGCCCCTGTGCCTACTAACTTCCTTCCCAGCCTTCCATGTGGCACTGAGTCGAATGCCTTACTGAAGTCCAGATACAGGACATCCACTGCATGGCCCTGTCCAGTTGCCTAGTTACCCAGTCATAAAACTTGACCAGGTTGGTTTGGCAGGATCTGCCATGTATGAAGCCATGCTGTCTGCTGTCCTGTAGTCCTTTGGCCTCTAGGAGGGCCACCAGCCTCTCCTTCAGGATAGTCTCCATTAGCTTACCCACGATGGATGTGAGGCTCACTGGTCTGTGTTTCCAGTTCATCCTTGGGGCCACTCTTGTGGAGGGGCACCACATGAGCCATCCTCCAGTCCTGAGGTACACACCCCGAATGTAGTGAGGCATTAAATAGGTCTGCCAAAGGTCCTGCATGGACCTCTGCCAGCTCCTTCAGTACCCTGGGGTGGATGCCATCTGGGCCTGGCACCTTGTCCACCCTCAGTGCCTTCAAACCCTCTCGAACTCTGATCTCCATGATTTCCCCATCAGTCACCACTTCCTACCCTGCTTCTGCCATTTCTCCCACCTTGGGTGTCACCCCCCTCTTCTCTTTAGTAAATACTGAGCAGAAGTACTCATTTAGTGCTTCCGCCTTATCGCACCCTGCTTCCACCCAACCCCCCTCCTTCCTAATCCTCACTATGTGGTCCTTACAGCTCCTTTTCTCCCTGATGTACTTAAAGAAGTCCTTCTCCCCCTTCTTAATGCCTTGTGCCAGCCTGAGTTCCGTAGATGCTTTGGCTCCCCTTACTGCCTTTGTCACCTCCTTCAATTCTGCCAAGTACTCCTCCCTGTCCTCCCCCTTCCCTGTTTTCTTGTACTTCCTAAAGGCAGCTCTTTTCCTCCTTACCTTTTCCATGACCTCCTTGCTCAACCAGATCGGTTTCTTAGCCCTAGCCTTCTTGCTCTGGGCTTTGCAGCAGATTTTGGTTGCATCCACTATCCCCAGCTTTATGAGCGCCCACCTCTGGTTAGTGTCCATACTAACATACATAGAAACATAGAAACATAGTATCTGAGGGCAGATAAGGACCGCTTGGCCCATCTAGTCTGCCCATTTTCCTACCTAACAGATAAGCTGCAGATCCTAGTTAACCAACAGCTTACTTCCTCTTATCCGCCCCTAGGACTGCCTTATGCCTGTCCCATGCATTCTTGAAGTCCCCCACTGTTCTTGACTCCACGACCTCCTCAGGGAGGCTGTTCCATGCATCCACAACCCTCTCAGTGAAAAAATACTTCCTCACATTACACCTGAGTCGTCCCCCCTCTATTTTCAAATTGTGCCTCCTTGTTCTTGCACATCTCTTTTTCTGGAAGATGCTACCCTCTTGGACTTTGTTAATTCCCTTGAGGTACTTGAAAGTTTCTTTCATGTCCCCTCTCTCCCTTCTTTCCTCAAAAGTATACATATTAAGCTCCTTTAGTCTTTCTTCGTATGTCTTCTGGTGCAGACCCTGCACCATTTTGGTTGCCCTCCTCTGGACAGCCTTCACTCTGTCTATGTCTTTGTGGAGATGGGGTCTCCAGAACTGCACACAGTACTCCAGATGGGGTCTCACCAACTGTCTGTACAGAGGGATAACAACTTCCTGTTTTCTACTATTGATGGCTCTCCCTATGCATCCCAGTATCCCTCCAGCCTTCCTTACTGCCTTCTCACATTGCTTGCCCACCTTTAGGTCATCTGATATAATTACCCCCAGGTCCCTTTCTGTTTTTGCTGTTGTCAGTATCTCACCCCCCACTGTGTATGCTTTCCCTGGGTTTTTGTTTCCCATGTGCATTACCTTGCACTTCTTTGCATTGAATCTGAGCTGCCATACATTTGACCATTCCTCCAACCTTGCCAAGTCCCTTCTCATCCTTTCCACTCCATCCTGTGTATCAACCCTGTTGCAGATCTTTGTGTCATCTGCAAAGAGACATACTTTTCCTTCCAGTTCCTCTGCAATGTCACTTATAAAGACATTAAAAAGGACCGGTCCCAGTACTGAACCCTGCGGTACCCCACTAGTAACCCTCCTTTCTTCACTGTGTACTCCATTTACTACTACTACCCTTTGCGTCCTGTTGTCTAGCCAATTTTTTATCCAGGCTACCACATTGGGACCCATTCAAGGCTGGCTATCTTGTGTATTAATCTTTTGTGTGGGACTGTATCAAATGCCTTGCTAAAATCTAGGTAGGCCATGTCCACAGCCCCTCCCTGATCTACTACTTGGTCACCCAGTCAAAGAAATCTATTATTAGATTCGTCTGACACGACCTTCCATCGTGAATCCATGCTGCCTGGGTCATGTCCCCACTGGCCTCTAGGTACTCAACAATTCTTTCCTTCAGAAGTGATTCCATCATTTTCCTACCACTGAGGTCAAACTAACTGGTCTGTAATTTCCTGCCTCTGTCCTGCTCCCACTTTGTGAAAAGGAATTACATCTGCCCTCCTCCAGTCCTTGGGTACCACCCCATCCTCCCATGATTTGTTAAAGAGAGTAGTCAGCGATGTCACTAGTTCTACCCTTAGTTCTTTTAGAATTCTTGGGTGAATCCCATCAGGCCCATTGCTTTGTCCACCTTCAATTTTATTAGTTCTTTCAGAACCCTTTCTTCTGTAAATGGACTGGTATCAACCCCGTCTTCAGAGTGTTTTCTTGTTTGGTTTAGGTAATTCCCCTCCTCTTCCTTTGTGAATACTGAGCAGAAATATTCGTTCAGTAACCCTGCTTTTCACTGTCACCCTCTACCCACATTCCTCCCTTTATTAAGCTTCAGTATCCCTCCTTTGGTCTTTCTTTGCTCCTAATGTACCTATAAAGGTCTTATCCCCTTCTTAACAGAATTGGCTATCCTTTCTTGGTTTGGGCCTTTGCTATTCACTACCTTCCCAGCCTCTTTCTGCTTTAACTGATAAAGTTCTCTGTCCTGCTCCTTCTGGTTTCCTTATATTTCCTGAATGCTGCCCTTTTCTCCTTAACCTTCCATACCACCTCTTTTGAGAACCATAATGGTTTTTCTTCATTGTGTTTTGTTGATTTGCTTCACACAAGGCTTGTTGCCTCTGTGATGGCTGTTTGATCCTCCCCATTGTTCCTCCACCCTCCTTCTTGCCTGTTTGCTAGTGTTTTTCTGAGGCACTCTCTCATTTTCCCAAAGTCAGCCCTCCTAAAGTCTAGTACTCTTGCTTTTGTATGGCTTGATTGTATGGCTGTGTTTATCGTGAACCACACTGGTGGTCACTTGTTCCCAGATGGCTACCCACTTCTTAATCTGAGATTCTTTCTCCATCCCCATTTGAAAGTACCAGGTCTAAGATTGCTCCCTCCCGAGTCGGTTCCAATACTAGCTGTCTGAGACATGCCCCCTGTAGTGCATCAAGAATGACCCCGCTCTTGGATGTGCCTGCAGCAAAGGTGCTCCAGTTAACATCTGGCATATTCAGGTCCCCCATCAACAATATCTCCCCTTTTTCTGCCATTCTAAGAAAGCCTTCTATCATTTCCTTGTCCATTCCCTCCCCCTGAGATGGGGGTCTGTATACAACTCCCATGCAGATTGTGGTGCCATTTCCTGTCTCCAGGGTGACCCAAAGTGCCTCATCTGCTCCCTGTTTACTCTTTAGTTCTGTTGCTTTGATCCCTTTCTTTACACAGAGAGCTATTCTTCCTCCTCTTTTACCCTCTCTATCCCTCCTGTAGATTGTGTATCCTGGTATGTTGACATCCCAGTCATGGTTCTCTGTGTACCATGTTTCTGTGACTGCCACAATATCCAGGCAACCCTCTTCCATCAAGACCACTAGTTCAGGGAGCTTGTTACACAGACTATGGGCATTGGTACTCGTCACCCTACACTTTTTGATAGCCTTACCCCTTTTAGCCCCATTTCTGTCCTTACTGCCTTTGCCTTTTTTTACATTTAAATCTGTTCTGCTCCCTAATAACTTCTGTACCTCACTAATCACCATGTTTTGTGGGGGGAGGCTCAGATTTCCCAGCTCCTTTTCAGTGCCTCTCCCTTTGGCTAGTTTAAATGCTTGCCAATGAAGCATTTAAACCTCTCACCTAGGATCCTGGTTCCCCCCCGGACAGATGCAGACCATCGCACCAGTATAGGTCTGCATTCCTCCAGGTGGCTCTCCAGTCCCCAATGAAGTCAAAACCCTGAGCTCCACACCAGTTTTTCAACCACTCATTGAATTCCCTGGTGAGAAGTGCCCTAACATCTCCCTTGCCATAGACAGGCAGCACCTCCGAGAAGGTTACCGTATGCGCTACTTGTCTAAGGCCCCTTCCCAACTCTACAAACTCCTCTTGCACTGCTCTGATCCCATTCCTAGCCAGGTCATTTGTCCCCAGGTGGACAATGACATCCAGCTCCCTCCCTTGTGCAGCTCCTCCCACGATCCTGAGGATTTGCTTCCTGTCCCTCCAAACCGTGGCGCCAGGAAGGCACCTTACCTCCCTCTCCCCATCCTCCCCCATTTCTACCTCCCTAATGATTGAGTCCCCCACCAGGAGTTGTTTCCTTCCCCGTGGGGTCCCATGCCACCCTCCTTTGGGTCTCCTTTGTGAAGGTTCCCAGCATCCTCCTTGGTCTCCACTGCAGGTGCCTCCATAGAGGAACCACTATCCACCAGAAGAGCGAATGAATTGTGAAGAGGTACAGCTGGAGGGATGCAACTCTGTTCCACCACCCTCTCCCTCCTTGAGCCCACCCTGGTCCAGCCACTCCTCTTTCTTGGCAACCTCTGAGGTAGTGGCATTGGTCCTGGTGGTCCCTGGGTGGGGGAGGAGGTTTCACGAATCCTAGCCAGGTCAGCCTGGAGATGGGCAACTTCCTCTCTCAGACCAGAGAGGTGCCTGCAAATAGGGCAGCATTGTAGCATCCAGAATGTCTCCCGGAACACTGCCGCCCCACATCCATTGCACTGCACCACTCCTGTCATGTCTTATTTTGTGTCCCCTCTACTGTTTCTCTGGATGCTTACTCTCTCCTCTCCAGTTCACTAGACTGAATTCTGGCCAGACACCCTTTTACCACTTCCCCCATCCTCCCAAAGTCGGCCCTCCTGAAGTCCAGCACTATTGTGCCAGATTCCACTCCTTCCTTGCCCATATCCAATGTGAGCCATACTGAGTGGTGGTCACTCCCTGACAGCGGTTCCTCCACTGTACGTTCTCTCACAAAGTCCCCATTTGCCAGCACAAGGTCAAGGGTATTCCCTAACCTGGTTGGGTCACTGACCATTTGCAGCAGGAAGCTGTCCTGGAAGGCATCCAGCAGTATCTGCTCCCTTCTCTTCCTGGTTGTTGGGGTGCTCCAGTCCACTTCTGGCATGTTGAAGTCCCCCACAATCACCACACTACCCTTCTCGCAGGTTCTCCTGATCTGTCCCGCTAGTTCCCTGTCTAACGCCTCCATCTGAGATGGTGGCCTGTACACCACTCCCATTCTAAGAATCCTATTCTTGGAATCCTGGATTTGCATCCAAAGTGACTCCGTACTACCCTCCTCCCCTTCCTCCCTTACACATTTCAGTCCTTCCTTCACATATAGTGCCACCACCCCTCCTTTCCCAATCACCCTGTCCCTACGAAATAACCTATACCCTGGTACAGACAGGTCCCAGTCATTCTAAGTATACTTTCTATCATTTCCTTGTCCATTTCCTCCCCCTGAGAGGAGGATCTGGGTATACAACCCCTGTGTGGATTGTGGTGCCATTGCCTGCCTCCAAATTGACTCACAGTGCTTCTTCTCCTCCCTGTTTACCCTTTCGTTCTGTTGCTTTGATTCCTTCTCTTATGTAGAGAGCTACTCCTCCTCCTCTTTTACCCTCCCTGTCCCTCCTGTAGATAGTGTATACTGGTATGTTTGCATCCCAGTCATGGTTCTGTGTGTACCATGTTTCTGTGATTGCCACGATATCCAGATGTTCCTCCTCCATCAAGGCCACTAAATCAGGAAGCTTGTTACCCAGACTACGGGCATTGGTACTCATTGCTCTCCACTTTTTGATGGCTTTACCTTCTGTAGCAGCATCCTCCACTGACCTTTCTACCTTGGTCTTTTTCTCGTTTAGTACCCTGTTTTGTAGGGGGAGGCTGGGATTTTCCTGCTGCTTATCAGTGCCTCCCCCTTTGACTAGTTTAAAAGCTTGCCAATGAAGCATTTAAACTGATTGCCCAAAAGACTTGTTCCCTTCCTGGACAGATGTAGACCATCCTGCAAGTATATGCTGGTGTCCCTCTAGGTGGAACCCCAGTCCCCAATGAAGCCAAACCCCTGTGCTCCACACCATTTTTTCAACCATTCATTAAACTGCATGGTGCAAAGTACCCTCGCCTCACCCATGACATTGACA
Organism: Neoceratodus forsteri; assembly: GCA_016271365.2. Classification (NCBI taxonomy): domain Eukaryota; kingdom Metazoa; phylum Chordata; order Ceratodontiformes; family Ceratodontidae; genus Neoceratodus; species Neoceratodus forsteri. The sequence continues at coordinate 1,725,019 of JADMNL010000031.1, forward strand.
GGCAGCACCTCTGAGAAGGATACTGTGTGTGCTACTTGTCTTAGGCCCCTCCCCAACTCTACAAAGTCCTTCTGCACTGCTCTAATCTCATGATGAGCCAAGTCATTTGTCCCTAGGTGGACAATGATGTCCAGCTCAGACTCCCGTGCAACTGTTCTCGTGATCCTAAGGATGCGCTTCCTGTCCCTCCTAGCCATGACACCAGGCAGGCACCTTACTTCAGTTTTCCCTGCTCCCCCCAGTTCTATCCCCCTAATAATAGAGTCCCCCACCAGGAGCTTCTTCCTTTCCCTGTGGTGCCCTCTGCCTCCTTCCTGAGCGCCTTCCTTGTGACAGATGTCTGCACCTTCCTTTGTCTCCTCTGCAGGTGCATCCATAGGGGAACTATGCTCCCCCAGAATGGTGTATGGATTGTGGAGTGGAACAACTGACTGGCTGTGCCTCTGTTCCACCACCCTTACCCTCCCTGAGCCCACTGTGGTCCAACTGCTGTGCTTTCTTCATAACCTCTGAGGTAGTGGTGGTTGCCCTGGTGCTCCCTGGTTGGGGGAGGTTCCCTTTGCTACCGTCCAGTGTGGCCAGAAGACAGGCAACTTCCTCCCTCAGGGCAAATAATTGTCTGCAAACAGGGCAGCATCTTAGCCTCCAGAAAGACTCCTGGAAGACTGCTGCCCCACAGCCATTACATTGCACTACTCCCCACATAACTGTCTACCTTGTTTAGTTGTTTTTTTTCTGTGTGTGTGATTGGTTTGTTATACAGAAATATATGTATTTATATAATGTGTATGCTTATATTGTCAGTGCAGTATGCTAGAGAGGATATGACAGTGATATGCACCTTGCCCTCTTGAGGAAATGATGTCAGAACCCCAGGTATAAAGGAACTATTTCCAGGGGTGAGGGGTGGGAAGGGTTTGGGCCTAAACTGTGCCCTCATGAAACAATCAGCTAAAAGCTCTGACCTACCGCTGCGATGAGTGCCTTCCTGTCAGCAAGATGCCCTACACAACAAATTGACAGAGAAAATACCCTGCTAATCAGAGAAAAATCCAAACATCCAAGTCCGACACAGGTAAACCTCCCCAGCCCCAAAACAGCCTGGTGACTTGTGCTCTGAAAGCAGTCAGCCTCAAAACACGTCAGCTGTGCAGAAGGGCAGGCACAGAAAACAGTATTGAGCCCCTCAGGGTTTAATCTCTTCCTGCACTGAAAATCTTAACAATTGTAACAAAAGTAAAGCAAACTCCACCTCCCTCTGTTGATTGAAAGACTGTCTTTTCTGATAATTCTAAGTCCCTTATTTCACCCTTCAGTTAGAAGTATCTTCCACCTGAAGAATATTAACTTTACTAAGGAATCTGCTTCAAACCAAAGACAATTGTAAATTATAAGGTTCACCTCCCTCTGTTGTGAGCACAACTCGCTTTCTTGCAAATCTTAAGTCCAACGTTGCAGCTTCCAGCCAGAGGTAGCTTCAGGGAGGTACTGAACCGAAGTCACTTGTGTCAGTACCAGACGTTCTCAATGTTGTCCATGTGGCCATAGCGTGGCTTCACAATACGAAAGACAGTATATGCCACAAGGTAGCCACCATATTAAGAGGGCTCGCTGTGCAGCACAAAATAACCAAATAGATAGCCATAACATCCCTCACGCAACCTAGGAAAAAAAAAAAGATATTTAGTTAAGTCCCCCCCACACCCCGAGAATAAAGAGTCATAAAACAATGCGCCACTCCAAAAATATGCGCCCCTTTCTAAGCATGTATTTTACTTAGCTGAAGCATTTAAACTTCAGGTCTCACTTTCGGATCCTTCTCGTTCTCTCAAACCTGCCATCTCAAACTCAGCCCAGATACATTCCACTCTCCGACCTGCCTCCACTGCATCAGTAACTGATGTGCCTATCCTCCATAAAAAAAAAATCCGGAGGCAAGCCGGCATCAGTAAAGAATGCATCACATTTCTTTATTCTGCTTCATGTTGAGAATGATTAGGTTAAGCAGAGAAGTGTAAATTGCTAAAGCTGAGTTTTTGAGGGTTTTGTACAGATTGGAGCAAAGTGTCCCAAACCACCACTGATGTAACCAACAGCACCATGCAAGGTTTGCCCCCCCCCGGGATGATCTGCCGAATCTAGGACACATATGGAATGCTTTACTAAAGCTTGGGGAGCTGGTGTCCATTTGAAGCTCCAATGCCCCTGGCAGCCAAGTTTGTAGGAAATGGAGGATATTGTCACCCTGACCCCCTTCAGGGAGCCAGACGAGTCGCACATTGGCGGTCCTGTTGGAGTTCTACAAGGCCTCCAGTCTGCACCATAGCTGAGCATTCTCCTGAGTTAACTTGTTCATCACATTTAGTGCCTGGGCAGCAGCAGATTCAGCTGAAATAGCCATCTTTATGGCCACTTCAAATGTTACATCCTGTTCTCCGAATCTTTTCAGCATGGTCTTGCCCTTGCAGTTGATTCCTTGCATTGACACTACCAGCATCTTCCAGGGTGACTCTGCTCTCATGCTTCGAGTCAGTGTGGTGCTTTCTGCCTGTGGTTGCTGTGTTGCTTCACTCCTTCACCTTCAGTTTCACCATTATACGTTTGGTATTGGTGTGTTCAGGACAACAAGCCAGGTTTGAAAAGGTCAAATGAGTGTCAGTATTTTGAGTTTAAAACAGTATTTGGAGCTGAAGTCATGAAGCTGTGCTGAGAAACGTTTTCATGGCAAGCGTGCCCAAGTAAACCATACACATCATAAACGGGGCACTTCTCCCGTTACCCTATCCTTACTGAGAGACACCATTCGGATCACTTGGTCTACCCAGTCTGCACGGCTGATCCCTGCCTCCTCCATCTCTGCAGACCCTTACTGGTTTCCAATCCCTCCGCCTATTTACCAGTATTCCTCTATACCTATTCCATGCATGTTTGAACCCCCCAGCCATTTTTGCACCCACTTCGTCTTGGGGTAGGCTATTCCAGGTGTCCACCACTCTTTCACTGAAGTAGTATTTCCTCACATCCCTCCTAAACCCCTTCCCCTTCTAGCCTCATTGCATGTCCTCATTTGAAACAAGCTCCCCACCTCTACCCTGTTCACCCTCTTGAGGTACTTGTGTCTATCATGCCCCCTCTCCCTCTTCTCCTCCAGGGTGTGCATGTTGAGATCCCTCAGTGTTTTCTTATATGGTTTCTCATGTAACCACTGCACCATTTTAGCTGCCTTCCTGTGGACTGCCTCTACCCTGTCCAGGGTTCATTTTTGGGTGGGGGATTAGGAATACTGGCACACAGTTTTTAATTTTGACCCACCTTTTCTTCTACTTTGGGGACAACCTGCTTACCATTAGATGTTTTAACAGCTGAACAATATGACCCATTATTTTTTTCATTTGACCCTTACTTTGTATACCCAGTGGGTCAATGTCCTACATAGATAAATATCTGAAATGAACCCTGCATGTCTATGTCCTCTGAGATGTGACCTCCAGAACTGGACACAATATTCCAGGTATGGTCTCAACAGTGATTCATCCAGTGGTAATACCACCTCCCCCTTTCTGATGGTGATACCCCTTCTTATACACCCCAGCATTCCCCACTGCCTTGTGACACTGCCCTGCAACTTTGAGGTAACCAGATATTATAACCCAATGTCCATTTCCTACTTAGTGTCCGACAGTCCCCCCCATTTTATACTCTGCTTGTGTGTTTCTATATCCCAAGTGCCTGATTTTGCACTTCTTGGCATTAACCCCTCCATGGGAAAACCCTTGACCAGTCCACTAGATTTCCAACATCTCTGTTCATTTTCTTCACCCCTTCCTCAGTATCCACCCTTTTATAGATCTTGGTGTCATCTGCAAAAAGGCACATCTTCCCTTCAAATACTTCAGCGATGTCACTATGAAGACAATAAATGAGACTAGATCCAATACTGAGCCCTGTGGCACCCCATTGGTCATGCTCCCCTCATTAGAGTGAGTGCCATTTAGCACCAACCTCTGCCTCCTATCATTTACCATTTTTTTAGCCAGTTTCTCACTTTGGCTCCGAACCCCAGACTATCCAGTTTCCTTATCAGTCTCTTATATGGCACAGTGTTGAAGCCCTTGCTGCAGGCCAAGTATGCCACATGCACTGCCCTTCCCTGATCTAGTTCCCTGGTCACTCAGTCACAGAAATCAATCTAGTATGACCTCCCCCTTGTGACTTGTTTTGTCATGCAACTCACTGGATTCAAGATATTTCACTAGCCTTTCTTTTAACAGGGTTTCCATTAATTTCCCCACCACTGCTGTGAGACTGACTGTTCTACAGTTGCCAGCTTTGTCCCTGCTGCCACTCATGGAGTAGAACTATGGCCAGTTCTCCTCCTCCTCCAGGCTTAACAGAAGGAGCCGGTGCTGTTTATCAGCCTTTCTTTGTACTGCAGCAAGGTATTAGGGCTAGGGTAAGCAGCACAGGCAGCATACACTAGTGTAGGATATACAGGCAGCAACACAGTGAATGCTGTTCCTGGAACCTCCAAAAACTCAGTTATATTTTACTGGAGTCTTCCTCTCTGGCCTCAAAGTCCATGATGTCCTGGATTTGTCTGAGCAAAGCCTGGAATTAGGTATATTCAGGAGGAGATTTGGGAGTAAAGGGGGGAACAGGAAGGCAAGCCCCCATCATTGGAATTCACCCCCTCACAATCCTCCAAATCTTCCACCATATTAAACAGATTGGGATTATATTCCACCTCGTCAGAGTCTGGCCAGTGCTCGCAGAAAGTACCCAGACATGGGATTAAGATGAAGATTTTCCCTTAAGGAGCCTGTATGTGCTCATGGGTGGTTTAAGGAGCCACTGAGAAAAAGTTCCATGCCATATGGAAAGTAGTCCAGTTGCTGGCCGGATGTGCCAGGCCAGGGAAATCCAGAGAGGAGTACAAGTTCGGGCCGAGTGCCCAGTGTGTTTCTTAACCTGAGGGTTACAGTGTGTGAAGAGGATATGTTCTGGTCTCCGTATATGTGCATTACCAGGAGTGTAGCCCTGTGAGGGTCCATCTATGCTTTGTTATTCTGTTGGTTGTGAATAAAAGCCAAACTCTAGAATCCCACTCCTGGTTTGGACATTAGTTACTGCTTCCTGTGTCCGGACTTACTTGGGTGCCCCTGTGCAGAAGTCAAACCTAGCCAAAATACTGAGCAACAGTTTTCTTCCCGAACCCAGAAAGCCAGGTAGTGGGTTACATAATGGAGGCACCACACAGCACTAAATAAAACAAAAAATATCATCAACCCGACCCCTGGTTGCATGGAGACAAGGAGAAATCTTGGGAGGGTGTTCTCCCCATATCTGAAAATAGCTAAGGAGAGTATTCTGAATCCATAGCCGGTATAATATGTTAGCAGGCTGAATAAATGCCCATTCTTAATGTTTGGGGCAAAAGAGAATGAAAAAAGGTTACTGAATCCACCATCCCTAGACACGCTTGAGCTTTTAATAGATACATAAAACACTGTTTAATTGGGGTTCAGCCTACTGTGGCAGTATAGAAAAAAACAAGAATACAATCTAGTTTCCAGAGACTGGGGTAGAGGAAAAATCATTGCTATGTACAGCAGGCATGAAATTATGAATATTTTTTAATGTGTATTCTTTTTATTTTTGAGAGTTTCCACCCTTTCCATCTCTGTACTTTCATTTCAACTGTAAGGCTGACTCCCAATTTCCTTTAGGGCAATTCTGAGGATCAAACGTAATCCCCAGTATTTTAAGGGGTTTTCCCTGGCACTTTGATGCCCTTTATGTAGTCACAACATTCTGGGTATGATGTACGTAAAACCAGGCCTCTACATTTATCAAGATTCAGTTTAGAACTGCATACTGCTGAACACTCTTACAATTCATGAAGCACCCTAGGTATCTGTTTGAAATCTTCCAAAATTAGGCATAAGTCATCTGCGTATGCCTGTACCACCACATCATCTAACATACTAGCTGCCAGCAGATTAGGCCTTATGGTCTATAGAGTCTGCTCATGCCTCAGAACCCTGGGTGGGTGCCGAAGCCATCCCCCCTTACCGCATTTCTATTACTCCTGTCCTCCCCCAGCCCCCCCCAGGCTAGCTAATGTCTGTTTTATCCCCTTTCTGTACCTGTCCCACCCTCTCGTAAGCTCCTCCATCATAGAAGCCAGAACCAGCCCATCAGGCAGCACATTCAATGGTTCCACCACCCTCTCAGCGAAATACCTCCTCCTTTCCCCCCACTCATCCTACCTCCTTCCAGCTTCAAACTATGCCCTCACTACATCAGGGTTTTTCAACCGGGGGCCACGGCTCACCTGCAGAACACAGCAACTGTGCTTAAAATGCACTCCACACACAAGTCATTTAAAGCTGCAGTTTAAGTTGTGAAGTTTTTCCTGACCACTTTCATGTCTGCTCCTCGTGGTAATGAGGTTCTAATAGGTAAGATTGCTGTAACCCACTTACCAGTTTTGCTGCTCCAATTTTATATATATGTATATATATAAACTGTGCTGTTCCTAAGAATTGCAGCTCTGTTTTGCCCCCTTCTGCTGCTCAGTTTGTAAATCCTGCCCTATTGCTACTTCAATGTATGGTTCTCATTTCCTGTTTCTCTTGCTTCTGTGACCATGGAGGCCGTAGCGGCTTTATCCTAAGTATTATTTCTCAGGGTGTGGGGTACATTTTAGGAAGAGATTTGGTAAAGTCTCATAAAACAACCCCTTCCTCATATTACAAAAGTTTTAGATGGTCGAGTCAGACTTTGTTGTTGCTGAGCCTATTCAAAAGTGGATATGTTAGGCCTAACCCTGGACTGGACATAACTTCTCTCAAGTATAGACATGGAGTTTTGTCAATGCTAACATTATAAGTGTTTTTTTTTTTCTTAGAGCAGACAGAAAAAAAGAGTGGTCGGGGCGATTTATTTTCAGGACAGGCACCCCTCCCGAGGCAGATAGCATTATCAGGAGGGGGGAAAACTGTTAATACCTGCCTCTCAAGTTCAGAAACAAATTAGGAATACCTATTTCTTCTGGTTAGGATGTATAGACCCCAGAAATTCCCTTCTCAAAACCTTCCAGCTTTTGCTGATACTTTATCACCCTTTTAAGACTCCCAAGAAATACTCCTAATGGGAGGTTTTAACATGATCTGGTTGGAATACCAAGGATTAATCTAAATCTGCAATATTTTTATATCGGTTTATAGTGGGGTTTGTATTTTTGTTATTTTGTTTTATATTGGTACGTACTTTAGTACTCCTCTGCAAGTTTCCGTAGAATCTGCATGCCGAAGAGAGTAGTGGGGGCCCTGATATTTGGTCAGTGGGGCCCGGGACACATATAATAATAATAATAATCTTTATTTGTAGAGCGCCATTCAAATTGCCAAGGCACTTAACATACAAAATAGATAAAACAGTGAAAGCAGGATACAGATCTAGCTAAAATCAATTCAGGTAGGCTTGACGCCATAAATGGGTCTTTAGGGCCTTCTTGAAACCCCACCATGGTCGCACACTCCTGTAGCTGACGGGGTAGAGAATTTCACAGGGCTGGAGTCACATAAATAAATGCACAGGCCCCCTGATGACTTTAAAGATACCCTTGGAATCTCTAGCAGCCCCTCGTCAGCCAAGCTGAGTAGTCACCTGGGGCAGTAGGGGAACAGGAGCCCTTTCAGGTAGTCCGGGTCCTTTCCGTGTAGGCCTTTATAGGTCAGAAGCCTGACCTTGAAGGTGATCCACCACTGAATAGGCAGCCAGTGCAGTTTGCACAGCACTGTTGTGATGCGACATACCCGAAGGGTCTCAGTCAACAACCAGTCTGCAGCATTTCACACTAGCTGCAAGCAGCGGATATCAACCCCAGCAGCCCTAGGCAAAGGGAGTTGCAATAATCAAGGTGTGAGGTCTCAAAGGTGTAGATCAGCATAGAAAGGTTGTCAGATGGAACTAGGTGCTTGACCCTGGCGATGTTCCTCAGGTGATAAAAGGAAGACTTGACTACTGCCAACACCTGAGATCACCGTATCAGCCCGTCGGCAAGAATCTCCCCCAGGTCCCGCACCTGTTCAGAGGTAAGAAGCTGGGAGCCTTCCATGCAAAGCCCAGAAGGCTGACCAGCCCCCAACCCCCTCTATCCAGCGACCCGGATCCACAACCATCACCTCTGTCTTTCCCAGAGTTCAACTTCAGCCAGCTGGAATTCATCCAATCCTGGATTTCAGTGAGGCAGTTGTTAAATACTGAAAGCGCACTATCCTGGTCGGGTGCGAAAGACAGGTAGAACTAGGCATCAGCAGCATAGCAGTGAAACTTCAGCCCATACCGTCTTACAATGTCTCCAAGGGGCAGCATGTACACCATGAACAACATGAGGGACAACACCGAGCCCCAAGGGACCCCACATGGCAGAGAGAATGGGTCAGAGGAGAAAATCCCCAACACCACCCTCTGTGCTCTGCCAGTGAGGAAGGACTTAAACCACCCGAGAACTGTACCAGACAGGCCACAGATGAACCTCAGGAGCTCAAGTAGCACCCCATGGTCCACGGTGTCAAAAGCTGAGGGGAGATCAAGAAGTACCAAGATGGAGTGGCACTTCTGATCTCTCACCATCAAGAGATCATTGAGCACCCGAACCAGTGAAGTCTCGGTGCTATGCCTCTTACAAAAAATGAATTGGAGAGGTTCATACAGGTCATGGATGGTCAAATGGTTCTCCAGCTGTAGCACCACAACCTTCTAAAAAGGCTGAAAACCCAATCTAGATCTTGATCCCCTGCTAAGCTTTTTAGTTCCGTGGAATTAGAAATTCTTCTGAGAAGGAGTCTAATGAAAAGAAGTAAAGTAGGGGACTGAGGGGACAGCCCTGCCCAACCCCTGTTGCAACTCTTACAGGTTTGGTAATTTTCCCTGTAATAATTGGGTGAACCAGGACCGCAGAATACAGTAACTTTTATTCACTTTATAAAGTCTTTATGAATCCCATAATGTTCTAAGGTGGAAAACAGGAATTGGTGATAGACACTGTCAAAGGCCGTACATTGGTCCAGTGACAGTATACATCCCTGTTTATTGTTCTGGGAACGGTACTAGACAACGTCCCCAATTATCATCAGAGTATGTTGCATCTTCCTGTTGGGAAGCCCACAGAATTGTGACGGGTGGATGGGTGGATTAGGTCCCCAGCCACTCCATGTAGTTGATTGAGGATTTGAGAAATAATCTTAAAATCTGAATTAAGGATTGTTATGGGTCTCCAGTTTGAAATTTGTTTTTTTTATCTCCAGATTTGAATAAAAATTCTAAGAGGCCTGAGGTAAAACACATGGTAAAAAAAAAAAAGGTGGGACTGTTTTAGAATTTAGAAAATAGTTATACCCAACCTCCAAGCAGACTGCTACTATCTCTATAAAGGATTTACAGAACTTGTATGGTAGCCTTTCCAAACCTGGTGAGATCCTAGTTCATGTGATTTTATCACATCTACTATTTCTGAAACTGTAATAGGGGAGGAAGTATTTAAAACCTCTGCTGATGGAGAGAGCATTTGTAACTTCCCAAGGTATGTCAAGATGTCCTCTGTATGTGGAGAAACTGGAGATTATGCGATTTCAAATGACTACAAATTACCTCATGAAGATCTTCATCAGATTGAGCCACTTCTCCAGTTTCTTTTAATAAATTTTCTAAGGCCGAAGCCTCATGTCTGGCTTTACATGCCTCAAAGGGATCTCCCACAGATGATTTCTGGGTGCCAAACTGTAGCTCAGTTTGAAGGGATTTTGCCCTATCATATTGGAATAATTTAATTTCATGCTTTATTTTCTCTGTTTGGGGAGCATAATTATACCTAAATGTTGCTGACAAAGAAAATAGATACTGTAACAGAGTCCTCAGTTTTAAGTATTGAAAAAACCTAGAGTTTTCCTTCTGTTTCCCATAATTTTGAAACCATTTCCTAATATCAGTTTTAGTATCTTCCCACCAAACCCCTATATCATTGTATAAATCACTTACTGAGGTTCTTGCTCATAATGTTTTTTTATCTCTGTCTGTACTTTCGGCTCCGTTAATATCAAGACATTCAATCTCCATCTAGTATTTATCCTCCTGTGTGGGGAAGGTGAATCAAAGATTATTTTTACCAGAAGGTGGTCTGTAAATTCACTGGGTGCCGTTCTATAGGCTGGCATAGGCAGATTCATAGATGTGAAGAAATGACCTATAGTTGACATTAGCATATCCCTTTTGTGTGTGTAAGGGGGCCATGGGTTTGATATTGTTAATCAGTCAGTTTGGCAGTTTTAATAGTCTTCCCCGCAATATTTTTTTTCCTCCCCTTTCTGACAGTTTTTCCGATCTAGGTTTCACAATTGAAATCACCCCCCATAATGATGTAAGATGATGAACTCACATAAGGCTGTAGACTATTTAAGAGACCCACTCTTTTGGCTTTTGATTGGGGCCCATATACTACAATGAATCTGTAGATTGAATTATCCCAAACCACGTCTAATATTAATAGCCTCCCTGGGATCAGTTCAATAAGTTTATGCAGGGAGAAAGCAAAGGAGCAAAATATAATGCTAATGCCTTCGGCTTCATCTGGGCCAAAGAACCAATAGGAGGGTCCCCACCTCCTCTCAGATTTCCAATGCCTAACCTGATCCAATGAGTACTTCCAGGTTTCTTGTAAAAACCAGATATCTACATTGGAGTCATGAAAATCTTGAAATAGTGCCCATCTCTTGTCACAGTTTAGTAAGCTACAGCAGTTAAAGATCCTATGCAGAGTTTTGGCATATTAGCAGGGGATTCTTATGGCCCTTTTTCTCCTCTTTTTCCCCCTTTGTAATCAACCTGGGAGGACATAGACAGGTTATGAGACTGAAAATACGAATTTCACACTTCCATATCCGAGTCTTTCTCTGCTATGGCTAAGGCTAAGTCAGCAAAGGGGTTTCCAGGCACCACAGTAGAAGGTTTGGGCTTAGGAGGAGAGAGAAAGCTTCTGGTAAGCCTTCTAGGCATAGGAGAAGATTTTTGGAGGGGGGTTAGGGGGTAGGTGCTGCTGTTACCACTTCTGTAATGATATCCCTAGGGGATCCTGATACAAAACAGGGAAAATCTGCAGGGTCTGGTAGACCAGAGAATTCCTGGGGCTTCTCCTGCTTAGATGTCCCTTTGACTTCCGATTTTAGGGGACTCACCTCATGTTGTAACACTACTAGAATTGGCTCATGAAGTGGGGGTGATAAGGGGGTCCTCTGCACCCTGGCTAGTATAAGATACAGCATCCTGAGCTTTCTGAATCAATAATTCTGGACTTATGACCGAAGTTTTATTCTTTGAGGCCCATGGGCATTCAGCAAACATGTCCAGATTCATCACATGCGTCGCACCTAGGCAAATTAGAACAGTGTAGGCCAACATGACCCGTTTCCCTACAAATGTCACATCTGAGAGCATCACACACATTAGACAAGTGAGTCCTAGAACCACATTTGTAACATGCATGGGGCTGTCTAGAGTAGAAGCACACCCCTCTGTCCCTTCCTAGCATAAAGGAATTAGAGAGGTGTTCAATTTAATTTCCATTCTGCCTAAGTTTTACTTTGTACTTTCATTCCCCTGTCCAAAAAAAAAAAGAGTTCTGGTTTGCTTCGGGGGCACTCAGCACCTCACACTTTTGAGACAGTCAATAAGTGATATTCTCTACGTGGACCGCCTCATTCCTAAACATTATGGTCACATACTTAATTAATGGTTTGGTCAGGAGTATTACTAAAAAGGGGGTCCATAGAGGAGAAAGCTTAACTTGGCTGTATCTTTGCCAAAAGATATCCAGTAAGTAGGGTGAGCGAAAACGGATATCGAAGTTGTCTTCGCCAGAGATGTTAATAAAGGCAAAGACCTCCTTTGGTGAAAATGTCAATTATTCTTTTAGTAGGGATTTCCCCACGAAATGCCTACATAGCCTAACTTCTAAACCCCCCTTTATATCCAGTTCTCATTGTGTTCCTTCTGGATGCAGAATCTTTTTTTGTTTTAGCAAAAAGTTCAGATAGTAAAGGCCCCGATTGTTTATTATTATTGTCCGAATTTCCAGAACAGCCATCGGAGGGGGCCTGTTGGATCAGGTGCACACCTTCTTCTTCTCCTTGTTTATGAAAGTGTCCTGGGATGTTGCTGGGTGTGTCCTGTACTGGAATTTTTACAGTTATCTTGGGGATCTCAGTCACCATTTTTGACTGGTGGTGTGATACTGGTACCAGGATTTCTGTCAGCAGGCGCCATTCAGGTGAGTGTAGTGACAAAGGGTCATTAGGGACCCATTTTGGATCTGGTAGCCATTTTCCATTTGGTCATTTTGTCCAGCCGGCCTCCGTCAAGGCCATTTCTGGGGACCATTGGGCAAATGGGTCCAGGGATGGTGTTAAGATTTTGTCACAGTGTGCTCCTTTGAAATTTAGGAGCACAGATTGGCAAAATAAAGACCCCAGATATGTGCTCCTGCCTAGCAAATCTGTGCTCCTACCCACTGAATGTTCATTTTGTAAAGGTAAGTGAATTAAAAAGCATTTTACCATGTTTAGGCGTGCCAAAGGTATAAACAAACTTTTATACAACTGTTTACAGACAATTACTGTTACAAAAAATTAATATTAGTGAAGTCATGTGGACAAGTACACCTCCGCAATTATGCCTGGTATGTACTACTAATTTTATTGTAGTGATAGTACAAGTTTCTTTGTGGCATTGCAAAGTACTCTGATCTCGTGTATCCAGCTAGTCTGTATGGTACATTTGTTGGGTACCTTGGACAGACAGTGACATGCCAAAAAGAAAACACCAGCACTGTTGGGTTATAAAATGGACTGGGGGATCTGCTGCAGTCTACACCAACACAGTACAAGGCCAGCTCCTGTTCTTCATATTCTGCTCAGTCTCAGAGCTCAGAAGTAGCGATGCTGCCAGGTGCCAGCCCAGTCAGGCAAGATCCCATACACCAACATTTACTCTGAAAGCGTCTTCCTTTCCTCCTCCCTCCCTTCCTTGCAGTGGCTAAGAGGACTGGAGTTCACAATCACTCAAAACTGTATGTAAATAAAATATAAATTATTTCCAGCCTTAACCACATCCTCTCCTGACTGTCATCATTCAGCCATCCTTCCAAATTCATGCTTACCTTAAAGCCAGTTAGCAAGGAAAATGCATGCTGCAGCTGCTAGTTTTACATCACTGATTGTGGCATGCTGGCTGGCATAGTAGTACATCAGTTCTGTTGTAGGTAGTGGGTACACAATTTAATCCAGCAGCAACTACAGACACCAGTTCCCTTTCATACATGGGCGATTGAGGGGAGGCACACCTCTCAACCTTTCAGCATTAACAATCATAGCACTGGCCTTCAAAAATCATAGCAAAGGGCCAGAATGTGTAACACTTTCTTATTTTAAACAATAATATGTCTACAGATAGGGAGCTTCATATAGTCAGTGATAAGGAATGTTTCTATCAACTTTGCTTAATGATTTAATAGTTTGTGTGTCTAGCAATGGTTTTAACATTATGTGGAACATCAGTAAACCCATACCGAGCAAAGGTAAATGAGTGTGAAAATCATAGCGCTATGCAAAATTCATAGCAGTTGAGAGGTATGTGGGGGGGAGAAGAACTATGATAGGATGAGAGCATTAAGACAGCAGCAGCATGCAGCTTTAGCACCAAAGGCCCGATCCACTACGGCACAATGTACGCATGGCACAAATCCAGGAACAACTACTTTCTAGCTCCCAACTCTAAGTCTCTCCCTCCTTGGCTAAACAAATCAGGTCCAACCAGTCACCGGACCATACAACCGACATCTATCTCATGCAGTATGGATATTTTAGATGTAATGATGACAGCAGCAATCAATCCTCAACGACACTGAAAACTGTATGTCACTTACATACACTTACACTGTATGCACCAATTACTACATCAGGGACCAATGAAGTACAACCGACTACAACTATGGCTACCACAAAACACCACGGATGCCATCCCCCCCCCATGTCTCCCACCACAAAACATAAAAACACACACGGTGCAGCAGAACAGAGCACTATCTCCCATGATATGAGCAGATGAAGGGGAAAGGGCGAGTGGCTTCGGGGAGTAGCAGGCAATGGCAAAAAAGGACACATCCATTGCACACAAGCCACATGCCTTGCAGTACCCAGGCCCAACCAGCAAGAACCTCCTGTGGACAACACAGCCTGATCCCAAGCCCCCACCCCACCCCATGTGTCATACCACTTGTCCCCAACTACCATTCACAAAAAAAAAAAAATCTAATGCATCAGATATTGATTTAGCAGCGGCCAGTGGGCCGGGCACTGTGTCTGATGTGGTTATGAGGCTGGTGGCTTCTTATACAGAAAGAAAAAATTACTCCCCTTAGTAATGTTGTTTCTTCTAATGGAGTCTTGCTATATTCTGACATATGCAGTGATGTCCAGCCTTTGAACTGCCCCAGAGAGGAAAGAGTTAACTTTCCATGCCAGGCATGGAATGCAGAGCTCGAGCTCGGTTGAAACTCTGTCTGTTGTTCTTCAAACTCAAACCATCAGATCTTTACGAGCTAAACTCACTGAGGTCCTGTGTGGAAGCTGTAAACCTACACTAGCCAACTGGCTACTAAACATAAGAACACATTTTCTGGTCCCAAAACTAAGACTCAAGTCAGGAGACCCAAAAAATGAAAAACACACAGCAAGTCACCCCAAGAAGGAGGGGTGAAAAACAACAAGGTGGGCACCTACTAAGTGCCAACACTGCACTGCCCACCCACATCCCAAAAACAGAGGTTCTGAGAGGGGCAGGCAGGAGGAGGTCAGAATATAGCAAGACTCCATTAGAAGAAACAACATTACTAAGGTGAGTAATTTTTTCCTCAAACAACATGAAGTCTTGCTATATTCTGACATATGCAGACTACAAAGCAGTACCTCCATGGAGGAGGGATAGAACCTACTTAGGAAATAGGCTCTGAAGCACGGCTGTGCCAAACCGAGCATCACTCATAGCCTGGATGTCCAGGGAGTAATGCTTGGTAAAAGTGTGAACTGTTTTCCAGGTAGCTGCTTGACATATCTCTAGAATAGGGATGTCCCTGGCAGCAGCCAGGGAAGCAGCTGTACCTCTGGTAGAGTGAGCCCTCAGGCCTGATGGAGGAACCTTACCCAGTTTTTCATAACAAAATTGGATACAAGAGACAATACACCTGGCAATGGATCTTTTAGTAGCAGGTTTCCCTTTGCCAACCTCCCCATAAGTAAGGAACAATTGGAGGGAGTCAAACCTGTGACCCTTGGTACGCTCTATGTAGTAACTAAGGGCTCTCTTCACATCTAAGCTGTGCAGCCTCCTCTCGCCAGAGGAGGAATGGTCAGTGAAGTAAACTGGAAGAGATATAGATTGATTAAGGCGGAAATCTGAAACCACCTTAGGCAAGAAAGAACAGTTACGTAAGAACTTACCGTAACAGTAGATCTTCGAGAGAGGCTCTTGCAGTAGGTAATTACATATAGGACTGATGCCGGCCGGTGGCAGGACCCCACGGAAAAAAATTCTAGCTAGCAGTCCTAGGCGGACCGCTTCTAGTTAGGTGACCGAAGGCCATACCTATCGCCGATATAAAGGGTGGTCCCGACGCCCGCTTTCCACTCTTTTTCCCACCACAGGCCCAGACGAGAGAAGCAGATATTTCCTCAATGGAAAAGGAGCTGAAAATCCTAGGGGGATGGAGGCGGAAGGTATTATACTGAAGAGCCTCTCTCGAAGATCTACTGTTACGTAAGTTCTACGCAACTGTACTATCTTACTCGAGAGGGCTCTTTGCAGTAGGTAATTACATATAGGACAGAATCCCAAGCAGTCTGGAAACAAACGAAGGGCACCGGAGGAGGAACAACTCCAAAAAGTAGAAAATAATCTAGCAGGTCTCAAGAAAGGAGGCCTTGCATGACAGCTAACCCGAAGCCTGCTCTACGGCGAGAGGCAATGTCCAAACTGTAATGTTTCGTAAAGGTATGGACGGAGGTCCAAGTGGCGGCAGCACAGATGTCTGCCGCAGACACATTCTTGAAACAAGCTGCAGAGGCTGCTACCCCACGAGTGGAGTGACCTCTGACTTGACCCGGGAGGGTCTTGTACTTGTCATAACAGAAAGTGATGCAATGGGCCAACCATTTCGATAGGCATTGCTTAGAGACAGCATTGCCTTCTCTTTTGTGAGTGAAAGAGATGAACAACTGGTCAGTCTTTCTGAGATCCTTTGTCCTATCGGTGTAGTATCTCAGGATCCTGTGAACATCCATGGTATGGAGCAGGTATTCTCCTTGACTGGAGTACTGCGTGAAGAAAGCAGGTAATTCAATAGACTGATTCAAGGTAGATTCCGCTACTACCTTCAGAAGAAACTTAGGATTCATGCGAAGAGCAACTCGTTCTTTGTGAAAAATCAAATAAGGGATTTTGCACATGAGGGCCTGGAGCTCGGAAATTCTGCGAGCAGAAGTAATGGCCACCAAGAAGAGTGTCTTCCACGATTAAAACTTCAAGTCTGCTGAAGCCACAGGCTCAAAGGGAGGAAGGGTAAGTTTCTCGAGGACAAAGTTTAAGTCCCAAGGCAGAGCTGGAGCCCGGACAGGGGGCCTGAGATGAAGGACCCCTCTGAGGAAAGATTTGGATACCTCCAGCTGGGCAAAAGCCTTATCAGTGAAAGGGACATGGTAGGCTGAAATAGCTGCCATATGGACTTTCAAAGAGGAGTGACTGAGACCTAGGTCGAAAATATGACGCATGTACTCAAGTAGAATGGTCACAGGGCAGGAAAAGGGCTCCACATTCCTGGAAGCAGCCCAGATAGAAAATATTTTCCATTTCATGGTATAGGTGGCCCTAGTGGAGGGCTTTCTAGCCTCCACCAGAATCTCGGCCACCTTAGGAGAGATGCCAAAACGAGATTGAGCTAGGTCTGCAGGAGCCATGTATGAAGTTGAAGGGACTTGAGTCCCGGATGGACCAGGGTCCCCTGATCCTGGGTCAGCAATTCTGGAGATAAAGGAAGAGGAAGAGGAGGAACCTCTGAGTATTGTTGTAGATGAGAGAACCAGATTTGCCTGGGCCAGAAAGGAGCAATCAGAATCATTCTTGCTCCTTCTAAAGCAAGCTTCTGTAGCACACGAGGGACCAGAGGAATTGGGGTAAAAGCATAGACGAATCTGTCCTTCCAGCTTAGAGATAGAGCGTCACTCCAGAAAGTGCCTCGCTCTGGAGTGGGCGAGCAAAAGATTGGAAGCTTTGCATTTTGGGAGGAAGCGAACAGGTCTATCTGAGGAGTCCCCCCAAATCTGGAAGATGCTTTTTAGAACTTTTTCGTCCAATTCCCACTCATGTGGAAGAGCCAGCGAGCGACTTAGTCTGTCTGCCAGGACATTGTCGACTCCCGGAACATGGATCGCCGTGAGGTGAAGGTTGTGAAGAGTTGCCCAATCCCAAACCCTCATCGCTTCCCTGCACAGCGGGTAGGACTGAGTTCCTCCCTGCTTGTTGATGTACCACACCATGCACATGTTGTCCATTTGGACAGCTAGGTGACTGGGAAGGATGTATTGGTGAAGGGCCTGGAGCGCATACAGCACTGCTCGGAAGCTCAAGCACATTGATGTGGAGAACTATCTCCAACTTTGACCAAAGGCCCTGGGTTCAGTGAGGACCCAGATGGGCTCCCCAACCTTCGCCTGAAGCATCCGTGGTGTATGATGATCGGGGGAGGATGAAAAAAGGGGACCCCCCCGGAAGAAGTTCTCTTGAACCATCCACCATTGCAAGTCTCTTACCATCAGCGAGGAGATCAGAACCAGATGATCTAGGTTGTCTACTCGTTGATCCCACTGAGATCGAAGAGTCCACTGAGAGATTCTCATGTGGAGGTGTGCACGCAGAACCGTCAGGATGGCCACCACCATAAGCCCAAGTAGACGGAGCACTGACCTCGCTGGGACCCTCCTGTGATCTGATAGGAGGGAGATCTGTGACTGGAGGGAGGCCCCCCTGTCCGGAGGCAGAAAGGCCTTGCACAAAGTTGTGTCGAGAATTGCCCCGATGAACTGGAGCCTCTGTGAAGGATCCAGGTGAGACTTGGAATGGTTGATGGTAATACCCAGGCCAGTGAAGACCTGCTGGGTGAGGGAGAGAAAATGCAGGAGTTTCTCCCTGGATCGGGCCGCCAGGAGCCAGTCATCCAGGTAGGGGAAAAACCTGAGCTTCCAAAGAACGCAGGTGGGCTGCTACAACCGCCAGGCATTTGGTAAAGACTCGGGGGAGCCGAGGAAAGTCCAAATGGGAGCACCTGGAATTGGTAGTGGACCCTGTGGAACGCAAACCTGAGGTACTTTCAGTGCGAAGGGTGAATGGGGATGTGCAGGTACGCATCCTGCATATCTAGTGCACAAAGCCATTGGCCCAGCCGAAGCAGGGGAAAAAGGGATTGAAGGGAAAGCATCCTGAACGTCTTGTATTCCACATACAGGTTCAAG
This sequence comes from Neoceratodus forsteri, assembly GCA_016271365.2. NCBI lineage: Eukaryota > Metazoa > Chordata > Ceratodontiformes > Ceratodontidae > Neoceratodus > Neoceratodus forsteri. The sequence goes on from JADMNL010000031.1 coordinate 1,743,636, forward strand.
GAGCTGAGATCGAGAATAGGTATGAGATCTCCCGTCTTCTTTGGTACAAGGAAGAAGTGGGAATAGTACCCCATCCCGTAGAGGTGAGGAGGGATGGGCTCTATAGCCTGTTTCACAAGGAGCACTGAGATTTCTTCCCTAACCAAAGGAAGATGGTCCCTTGAGTAAGCGGAAATCGGAGGGGGGTGACATGGAGGTTTCTGTAGAAACTCTATGGAGTGCTCCTCTGCTATGATCTGAAGTACCCATGAATCCAAAGTTATCCTCTCCCAACCCGGAAGGTGGAAGGAGAACCTCCCTCCTACCGGTTCCTCCGGGATGTCCGGAGGTGGTGGGAGAGGAAAGGAGTCAGGTGGTGTGAGGCAGTGCCGTAGCTGGGGCACCCATTGCTTTTTTGGGCGGCAGGGGCCTGGCAGCTGTGGGGGCCTGACGTTTGGTGGCCCGCCTTCCCTGAGGGTCGCTGAGTCTGCCGCGCCTGTGAAAGGGATGGCACTGTGGGATGGGACGTACATTGAATCAACAGATTTAAGGGCCGTCCCCTTCTCCTGCAGATCAGTGATGATGTCCTTGACATCCCCACCGAAAAGCACAGAACCCCTGAAAAGTGCTTCTTGGATGGCTGACTGCAGCTCCGGGACCAGACCTGACACACTGAGCCATGCATGACGCCGAAGACTTACGGCGAATGCAGAGCTCCATCCTGTGGTGTCCACTGCATCGTAGGTTATCCTCGGAATGTGATGACTGGCCAAACGAGCAGAACGGACCAGGTCGGCCAACTCCTGCTTGACTTGAGAGTCAGGCAAAGAGTCGATCTTGGATTCTGCCTGGGTAAGGAAAGCCTTCTGGTAATCCCCCATATGTGCTACATAGTTCAGGGCCCTAATTCCCAGTGTGGAAGAAGCGTAGATCTTCCTTCCATACTGATCCAGAAGCGCAAGATTCCTTATCCGGGGGAGACGAGCTCAAGTGTTTCCGGTGTGCTGACCGGCCGTGAGCGGCGCTAATCACAACCGAGTCTGCACGGGGGTGAGAGTCTAAAAAGTCTACACCCTCCGGAGCCTGGTATAGCCTGTTCGACTTCCTGGGAAGTGGGGCTAAAGCTGACGGTTGTTTCCAAATAGTGGAAACAAGGTGGGCGTGAGGCTCGATCCAGGGTGGTACTAAGGTAGGAGCCGTAAGGGGCAAGTCCAGATGTTCGGCGAGTTTTACCCACTGAGGATATGGTTCTAAGGAATTCCACTGATGGACTTCCTGGATCTTCCTTAGCAACTCCGTGAAGGAAGGATCCTCCGGAGGAGACTTCGGAGGAGTCCTTGGCCGAGGCTTGGACGGAGAGCGTGGCTCGTCATCTTTCTCAGAACATCCATCGGAAGCATCCGAGGAGTCCAAGAGAGAAGGGGAGGAAGAATCTGAAGTAGAGTAAGACTCTTTAACCCATCTAGGGGGAGGAACGGGTTCCTTGGGAAGGATCCCAGAATGCGTGTCCTGCCCCTCTCTGGATCCAGAGAGCAAAACCCAGGAATCCAGATGAGGAGAGGGAGAGTGCCGTCTAGGGCATACGGGAGCCGGGGGTGGCACTGTCTTTTGACTTTCAACTTCCTTGGTGAGCTGAGCCTTGGCCTCAGCCCACCAAGAGGCAAGAGTCTCCTGGAGACCCACCGGCAGCCTAGGGGGCAGTGGAGGAGGAGGGGGATAGTTGTATGGAGGAAATCCATAGGGGGAGTATCCATAACCCGGCTGCGGGTATCCCGGAGTCAGGTACTGCAGTGTCAAAGGAGTCGGCACCGGGTATGGTGGCGCAGGATACTGCAGACCTGGGAAAACCAGCATCGGATACCCAGGCACTGGAGGAGCTGCCGGAGCAGACGGCCCAGCCGGGTACTCCACGGGCGGATCAGCCCGGATAGGCCCGTGGGGTGGAGGGCCCGAAGGAAGAGGAAAATCCCCCTTCAGTGTCAGAGGGGCCGGTGTCAGAACTGGCGTCGGAGGAGCCAGCGCCGGGGCCTGCATCTGAGCCAACGTCAGGGAAACCGGCATCAGATCCGGTTCTTCAAGAAGAGGATTGGACGGTAGCCCAGGGTCCAGAGTCTCGTCCAGGGGCGGAGGTGAAAAATCCGGGGTCAGGCAGGGGGGACTGGGGCTCCCCTGATGGCAGCAAAGGCTGCCGGGGGGCCTGGAATGACAGAAACAGCAGGTTCCACCATAGGCTCAGAGGCCCGCCGCACGTCGGAGGAGCCGATGTGTGGCTTATATGCAGAGTCCCGACGGATGCCAGAGGAGCCAGCGTCTGGCTTCAGGGGTCCCTCATCGGAGGTGGGCTGAGGATGAGAGGAGGCCTGGTCCAAGGGAGACACTGCCGAGCGCCACCCTGAAGGGTCAAGCATCTTAGAGGCCTTCTCCCGGCGTACGTCGGAGGAGCCTACAGCCGGCTTAAGGGAGGTGCCCGCAGCAGTAGGCCGCAGGCCTGCGGTGGTACTGAGGGCTGGAGTCTCCTTTGCCTGGGGCGCCAGGCGGGCCGAACTCGAACCCGTCGGGCGGGCCGACGCCTCCTCCAAAGCCTTGGAGGCTGCCGTCGGGCGATCCTCCGGAGGGGATGTTACCTTGCCAGCGACTCCGGCCGGAGTCGCGGAAGAGGAGGCCTACTCCCGGTGCCTTTCCTTGTCCCACTTCTTGTGCCCTTCAGGGGAGGTCGATGCCTGCCGAAGTTTTCTCAGCTCTTTCTCCATCACAGACATCTTCTTTTTGAGGAGATGGGCTTTGAGGGACTGCTGGCGTCGTCTGTGGGTGGCCGCGTTGAACCAGAGGTATTGCGGACACTTGTCAACCACGTGGTCGGGGCCTAGGCAGAAGAGGCAGAGGGAGTGACCGTCTTTGTGAGGCAGCTGGGTGCCGCATGAGTCACACTTATTCCTTGAAGGGGACAACATATACTGACGGTCACCTGATGAAAGAGGAATAAAATTCTGAAACTATTCAGAAAAAAACGACTAAGTAACAGGACTGAGCGATAAGAACTTAACCGCAAGGCGCTGCATGAGCTGACAGCGGGAAAGAACTGGAAGGCGGGCGTCTGGGACCGCCCCTTTATACAGACATTGTATGACGCTGGTCACCTGACGTGGGGGCGGTCCCCGCCAGGGACTGCTAGCTAGAAATTTTTTCTGTGGGGTCCTGCCGACGGCCGGCATCAGTCCTATATGTAATTACCTACTGCAAGAGCCCTCTCTAAGTAAGATCTTCCTGTTAGTCCTGAGGACCACCTTATCTCTATGAATGGAGATAAAATCAGACTCCACTGACAAAGCTTGTAATTCACTTATGCGTCTGGCAGAAGTGATGGCTACCAGAAACACAGTCTTCCAAGTCAAGTACTTAAGCTCTGCTGAAGACAAGGGCTCAAAGGGGGGTTGCATAAGCTGAGCAATGTAAACATTAAGATCCCAGGTGGGGACAGGGTCCCTGAATGGAGGGTTGGTGTGAAGCAATCCTTTGAAAAACTTGGAGAATACAGGGTGAGCTGAAAGAGAAGAGGGCTTTCCTGCTGAAATAAAAGCAGACACAGCTGCCAGATGCACTTTTAGGGTAGCTGGCCTTAGCCCCAAGGTATTTAAGTGGACCATATAATCCAGCACTGTGGGTAAATCAGCAGATTCTGGGGAAATATGCTTTCCAGAGCACCATATGGAAAACCTTTTCCATTTGGAATTATAGGTAGCCCTGGTGAAGGTTTTCTAGAAGCCTTCAGGATATCCATTACACCTTGAGAGAGGTGTAAGTTAACAAATTCTAACTCTTCAAGAGCCAGACCTTGAGATTGAGAGATTTGAGATTCAGGTACCAAACCCTCCCCTGAGCACAGGTTAGCAGGTTGTAATTCCTGGGGAGACACAGGGGAAGATGGACTGCTAAGGACAGTAGGAGTGGATACCAGAGTTGTCTGGCCCAATCTGGAGCAATCAGGATCATCTTGCAGGGTTGAGATCTGATTTTGAGTAGCACTTTGAACAGGAGAGGGAAGGGGGAAAAGCATAGAGAAACTTCCCTTCCTAATTGAGAACTAAGGCATCCAGAGGGACTGAGCCCAACACTGGGGGCCTGCAGCAAAAAAGGGGACGTTGTTGATTGTCTGGGGCTGCAAAAATATCCATCTGCGGGGTGCTACATCTGGAAAATATTACTTCCAATACCAGGGGGTCCAGTGACCACACGTGATGGCCCTGGGAAATCCTGCTGAGAGCATCTGCCAGGACATTGTCTTTGCCTGGGAGGTGAACTGCCATCAGGGAGGTGTTCAGGGAGTAAGTCAGAGACCACAACTTCATTGCTTCAGTGCACAAGGCCATAGACCGAGTGCCCCCTTGCTTGTTGATGTACCACATCATGGTGGTGTTGTCTGTTCTGACCTGAACAACTTTATTCTGAACAGATTTAGAAAAAGCTTGAAGTGCTAGAAAAACTGCTCTGAGTTCCAACAGGTTGATGTGGAGCAGAGATTCCTGAGGGGACCACAACCCCTGGATGGTGAGGTCACCCATGTGAGCTTCCCACCCCAAGAGGGATGCATCTGTAGTAAGGATTAAGGAGTGAGACTGAGTGACAAAGGGAACTCCTTGTCTCAGATTGCTCTGATCCTGCCACCACTGTAGGACCTGGATCAGGGTTCGAGTAACTGGGATCAATTTGGTTAGAGGGTCTTTCCTTTGAGACCAAAAGGCTCTCAAATGGAACTGAATGTCCCTCATCTGAAACCTTGCTCCTTGCACTACTGCTGTAGAAGCAGCCATGTGCCCCAGGAGCTGTAGAAAATGCCTTGCTGGCCGAGACACCTGCAGGGTGAATGAGGAGGCCAGAGAGACCAGGGTCCTTGCCCTGTCCAAAGGAAGGAAGGTTCTGGCTTTTTCTGTGTTCAGTTCTGCGCCTATGAAGGTGAGGAGCTGGACAGGCTCTAGAACTGACTTTGAAAGATTCAGAAGGAAACCTAGAGAGGTGAGCAGTCGCTGGGTTTTCTGTAGGTGTAACTTGACTTGGTCTGGGGACTGGCCTACTATGAGCCAGTCGTCCAGGTAAGGGAAAATGGCAATCTTCTGTCTTCTTAGCGAAGCAACTACTACTGCCAGGCATTTTGTGAATACCCTTGGAGCAAAGGTGAGGCCAAAGGGCATTGCTCTGAACTGGTAATGGCCTGAGGGCAGCTCGATCCTGAGGTACTTTCGATGGGAGCTTCTGATGAGAATATGGAAGTAGGCATCCTTGAGGTCCAGGGACACTAGCCAGTCCCCTGGCCTTAAAGAGGGTAGAATAATTCCCAGAGTCACCATTTTGAATTTTGGTTTTAAAAGGTGCTTGTTTAAGTATCTGAGATCCAGGATGGGCCACCATTCTCCTGTCTTTTTTTGGGGTAAGGAAGTACCTGGAGTACAATCCTTTGCCCTGGTGTAGGGGTGGAACCCTTTCCACAGCTCTGAGAGCTAGGAGGGAAGAGACATCTGCCTCTAGGGCAAGTGCCTCTGAGGGATTTGCAGGTGGAAAGGATCTGATTCTCAGCTTTGGAAATTTTTTGAAGCTGAGAACCAGTCCCTGGCTTACTACTTCCAGGACCCACCTGTCTGATGTTAGAGGCTCCCAGTCCTGGACAAAGTAAGCCAGCCTGCCCCCTACAGGTAGTTGAGAATTGGCCCCAGCGATCCCATCAGGGTGCCTGCTTGGCAGGGGCTTTGGGCTGAGGGGTGGAAGCAGGCCTGCTTGTACCCTGTCTGCCTCTCCCTCTAAAGAACCCCCTCTGGGCAAAAGCAGAAGAGGAGGCCTGGGCTTGGTAAAAAGGCCTATGAAAAGACCTGCCCCTGCCCCTGGGAAGCTGCCTTTGAGGAGTGGCCTGCCGTTCCTTGGCCTGTGCACTCCTATAGGTGGTCCTATATTCATCCATTTTCTTCATGTAATTCTCTGTCTGCTCCCCAAACAGGGAATTACCCACAACAGGAAAATCCATGGCCTTAGTCTGGGTATCCTGTGACAGGCTAGTACATCTGAGCCAAGCCATTCTGCGAAGTGCCACAGATGTAGCCATGACTCTTGATGACACATCATTTGAGTCCACTGCAGCATGGAATTGCACCTTGGATGCCTCAATACCATCAGCAGCCACCTGCTCCAGCTCCTTGGCAAGCTGGCCAGGGACTTGTTTTGCTAGAGCCATAACAGTGTCCCATCTAGATTTCTGATATCTAGCAACATAAGCCATATAATTTGCCTGTCTGAGTCCCAAAGATGCTGCCATGTACTGTTTCTTTGCAATGGCATCAATCCTCCTGGAGTCCTTGTCTGGGGGGGTGTGAAGCCAAGGGAATATTTGCCTTGTCACAGGCTGCAGCTTGCACTACCCCAACATGGCTGCATTGTTGTGACAGGAACTCCATATCAGAGCCTGACAATGTGTACCTCTTGTCCATTCTCTTATTCACAGGCAGTATAGTGTGAGGAGTTTTTAGAATTTTAAATGTCTGTTTCCCAAAAGATTTATGCAGGGGGAATAGACAGTCTCCTGGACTCTGGGATATCCATCATTTCCACATAGTCAGGCTTCTCTTGATCATCCACAGCTTCTTCCATAAGGAGCTGGAGGGTTTCAGCCACTTTTTTATAAAACATAAAATGAGAAGGGGACTCAGAAAGCCTAGGAGGAGACACTCCTGAAGGTCTGTCTGGGGAGATGTCCGGTTCAATGGGCACATCCAGACTTTCAAATCCACATTCACTCTTCTCATACTCCTCTTTCCCCTCCTCCGATTCATAATATTCCTCTAAATCATACTCTGGAACCGGTGGAACCAGCCGAACCGGGCGTTTACCTGATGGTGCCAGTTCGGTCGGAACCGGGGAAAGTGACTGGACAATTTTAATCGCTTTGGCTATTTCTTCAGCGGTTGGAGAGAAAAGTTTTGGCTCCACACCAGCTGATTTCCTAGTCCTTTTTGCTGGAACTGACCCTCAGAGTCGGATCTCCTTTTGCCCGAGGAAGTCTCGCCCTGGTCAGAGGGCACTCCCTCTGGTTCGGTTGGAACCGAACCAGGCTGACCATCCGGTTCAGCGGACTTTTTGGCCTCCCTTTCCCTGAGCCTACTGACTCTTTTTTCCAGGGTAGCTGCAGGAAAATGTTTACAAATCTGGCAGTCTGCATTGAGGTGGTCAAACCCAAAGACAATTAACACAGGTGGTGTGGGGATCAGCCTTGGCAAAGGCTTCCCCACACACACACTGCAGTGTTGAAACCCAGTGGGCCCGGTTTTTCTTTTGGGTTTCTCAGACATAGTGCCAGTCCTATCCAAACTTACCCATTTATGGCAATCCACCAGGCAAGACCCTCTTATCGGTTCCCAACCATGTCACGGGTCATGGAAAAAACCATAATAAAATCAGTTTTTTTAGAACCGATAAGAACCGGTAACCACACTCTAAATAACAGATTAAGATATTTGAAATAACCTGATCGGTTCAAACCAAACCGATGAGCCTTTTACAAGTTCCACACAGAAGAAATAATGTAAAACCTATCTAGTACTCACAATACCACAGACAGAGCTTGAACTGACAGGTTGCGGTTTAAATTCGGTCAAAAACTGAGAAAAACAATACTTTAACCGACAAAATGAACCTAGCAGAAGGAGAAATCTCCGGAGCGACTGTTCAGTGAGGCGGAGTAAAGAATCTGACGGTTTGAGTTTGAAGAACAACAGACAGAGTTTCAACCGAGCTCAAGCTCAGTGTTCCATGCCTGGCATGGAAAGTTAACTCTTTCCTCTCTGGGGCAGTTCAAAGGTTGGACATCACTGCATATGTCAGAATATAGCAAGACTTCATGTTGTTTGAAAGACAGTGTTATGCTTCTGCTCCTTTTGTTTATTAGACAACCTGTGTAGCAGTAGGAGACCCTTCCGCCCCCACCTGCCACGACGAACACCACAAGGATACGGATTGCTACAATACATGAACATATAAAAAAACAAACATTTCAGTTGGGATGGAGTCATCGTCCACACGGCAGATAGCCTGCCTTAGTCATCAACTACATAAGCTGACTCAGCCTAAGCAGGCGAACGTCTGAATAAAAATAACCACAATTGCCTTTTTTTATATATAAACTGAACAGGTAACCAAGGAGGACTCAGGACTGCAGTGAAGAACAGGCAAACATGTGCCCCCCAATTTCTTCGCTGTTTCAAACAATACAGAAAGCAGACTTTAGAATTCTTTCAGGTGGTCCAATTCAGAAACCAAACATCACAAACCAGGACAAATAAAGTAAAGGTGCCACAGCATAACAATTAAAGTTATCAACTCAAGTTCACCCACAGTAAGTGCCCGCCCTGAGAGCATATTTAAGTTCAGCTACCATACTAGGACGCGGCCACATAAAACTAACAGTTGCTTTCATTTACGCCAACCTGAACAGGCGAGCAAGGAGTAGGAATGGAGAACAGGCGAACAAGCGACACGGCGAGGCGAACATGCGAGCAACCTGCCCCCCACTCCAAACCTCCTCAGTCCATTGGAATATCCAATTCATAATATCAGTCTTTCATGCAACATGTTCAGAACTTAATACCTCACATCAAGTAACAGAGCAGCAGCAGCACAAAAACTAAAGTAAGCAGGTTGCCCCACAGTCAGCACGCTCCGTGAGACCATATTCAGCCATACTAGGATACCACATAAACCAAAAAAATGATTTCAACTTTTCTAATAAAAAAAACAAAAAAAACACATATTACAGAGGCACATCTACATGGTATTGTATTTGCCAGGACACGATGAATAAACCTACTGTTCATTTCTTCTGGACACTGACTGGATCGAACGCTGGCTGGATCGAATCTTCAAAGTAGAGACCACTTCTCTTCAATCTCCTTGCACTTGCCGCACTCACGCTATTAATAAAGCAGTTTACAGCCAAACAATGGAGGTTGCCCACCCCACACTAGTCAGACTGACAGGAAAGACAGCCAGTAAATTACTTTAAAACTCCCGCTGTTGAAATGCACCCTCTTCATTTTTGCACCCCTTCCTTAAATACAACATGCTTGCACTCTGCTCTTAAAACACGCCACGGAACATTTTCAAAGCCCTTCCCCCTCTGTGCTCCTACTACACAGTAGAAGCACAGATGGCAGGGGAAAGGGCTTTGAAAACGTGTTCCTCAAGATGCAAACTGTGCTCTGAGAATGGAGCACACCCTTAACGCGACCTCTGAATGGGTCACAGGAAATAGGATTTATCAAGAAGGCAGACTGAGTAGCTGCAGAAGTAGAGTGTTGCTGTTTGTCTGTCACCTGTAAAGGTTTAGGGTCCTCCATGAACTCTTGACTCAAATTGGTGGAAATGTTCCTTTTGGCCAAATCAAGAGCCATCCTCTTAAGTTTAGCTCCTTCCTTAGGAATGGTTTTGTTGCCTGGTTCCTGGCAGAAAAGGAAATAACTGTGGCATTTTCTTGATAAATGGGGTCTGTTTGATAGACTGTATTACTGCTTTGTTTAGTGTTTACATATTTTGGATCCCCCCCTAGTGCCTCCACTGGTAGACAGTTTTTGCCTCATTTCATTATTCATTTGCCCTGAAAGTACTTCCCAGTTTGTTTCAATTCAAAACAGATGATTTATCCTGCATGGGTAGGGCAGTGTCCATCTCAGATTCTGCAATAAAGGATCCAATTCTGTTGAAATAGCCACACTAATGCCCCCATTATGTTCCTCCTCTATCTTTTCTAAAGGCTTTTGGCACACGCTATCGTGGGCGCTACTACTACCAGCCGTATTGTCCTGTACAAGAGGAGAATTACACAGAGTAGACGTAGTTTGCTGAATACCAGCCGCTCACGCAGCATTGGCCTTTGATGATAGTACAAGTACAATTGTAAAGTAGAAATGTTCAAGAATTTAACAAATACAGAACAAGCAAGTGTGTTAACCGATGGGTGAGATCTTCAGTCATCTAGAACTTGCTTGCAGGATGAGAACACTCCCACTGCTACTGCTGCTAGCTGGCAAGCATAGGTACTTTTGTGCAAGCAATGCTAGTTTTGGGAAAAGGTGTCTTCCTGTCTTATTCCAGAATTCAAGGTAGTTGTCAATATAACTCTCATGTCCTAAATAAGTTTTTAGTTCACTGGCTGACAATGATCTGGTTGCTGTTGTAGAAGGACCACCTAGACTGAATAACATGTCCTCAACATCAGTTCTTGGCCTTTTTGCTGGTGGCTCATAATTATGGATTTTGCTTTGATATTGACAGTCATTACTGACTTCAATAAAACAATAATTTCACAATCTGTAGGCAATACTTCACACAGCTGGAGAAGTGTAGAACAGCATGGATAGACTACTGCCTCCATGTGGGTTCTCCTCATCTCACATGGTCTGGGTTCAGGTTCAGTTCTGGTTAGTCTGTATAAATATACTGTATCATGCTTTATAAAGATACTGTATCATGCAAAAGAACTTTTGTGAACCTACTGTAGTTCCTCTTTGTTTAGAGGGAAAACCAGGGTTAATCTTAGGATACCTAAATAACCCAAGGAAACCTACGTGTGTTTGGGATATACTGTGGCTGAGTGTGCATGGATGGCTTGGGGTTCAGAATGCACACAAGCATAATTCCATCACAGAAAGATATTGTCCTCATCTAGGATGTGAAACTGAGCTAGAGACACAGGAACATTGTTTTTTTTTCAATGTCCTTATGTAAAAGGTTTATGGCACTGTTTTAGTACCTACTGGAAAACAGTGGCCTTTACAGGAGTTACTTATCAGAATTTGGTACTGAGTATCTATACAGCACAAAGAGGACCTATTTATAGGAGCACAATGCAAGAAACAGGAAAGAACAGTTACGTAAGAACTTACCTTAACAGTAGATCTTCAAGAGAGGCTCTTGCAGTAGTTAATTACATATAGGACTGACCCAACAGGCGTCAAGATCCCACAGGAAAATTTCTAGCTAGCAGTCTCTGGCGGGAACCGCCCCCACGTCAGGTGGCCGACGTCATGCGACATCAGTATAAAAGGGGTGGTCCCCCACGCCTGCCTTCCAGTTCTTTCCCACCAAAGGCCAAAAAAGGCAAGACGAGAGAGAAGCAGATATTTCCCTTCATGGAAAAGGAGCTGAAAAGCTAAGGGGGATGGAGGGCGGGAAGGCATTATCTACTGCAAGAGCCTCTCGAAGATCTACTGTTACGGTAAGTTCTTGCATAACTGTACTATCTTACTTCAAGAAGGCTCTTGCAGTAGGTAATTACATATAGGACTGAATCCCAAGCAGTCTAGAACAAAGAGAGGCACCAGGAGGAGGAAAACTAACCAACCAATAGAACCTCCGGCTGTATGGGTCTTAAGAAAGAAGTCCTTGCAGAACAGCCAACCCCTAAGCCTGCTCTACGGTGAGAGGCAATATCCAAACTGTAGTGTTTCATAAAGGTATGGACAGAAGTCCAGGTTGTGGCTGCACATATATCTGCCACTGACACATTCTTGAAACAAGCTGCAGAGGCAGCTACTCCTCTGGTGGAGTGTCCCCTGACTTGACCAGACAGGGTCTTGTGTTACTTGTCGTAACAGAAGGTGATACAATGAGCTAACCACTTTGACAGGCATTGCTTGGAAACTGCATTGCCCTCTCTTTTATGAGCAAGAGAGACAAAAAGCTGATCAGATTTCCAGAGATCTTTAGTCCTAGTGGTATAGTATCGCAGTATCCTATGAACATCCAAAGTATGCAAGAGGTATTCCCCTTGATTGGAGTGTTGTGTAAAGAAAGCGGGTAGCTTAATGGATTGATTCAGCGTAGATCCCGCTACCACCTTAGGGAGAAATTTGGGTTGGTGCGCAGAGCCACAAGTTCCTTGTGAAAAATCAAATGAGGGATTTTGCACATCAGGGCCTGAAGCTCAGAAGTCCGTCGAGCTGAAGTAATGGCTACTAGGAAGAGAGTCTTCCAAGAGAGGAACTTCAAGTCTGCTGAAGCTGCCAGTTCGAAAGGAAGCAGAGTAAGCTTCGAGAACAAAGTTCAGATCCCAAGGAGGAGCAGGAATGCGGAAGGGGTTTTTGGGTTGGCCAAATGGCCGTGAGCTGTGCTGATCACAACTGAGTCTGCCATGGGGTGTATATTCAAAGAATCAACACCCTCAGGAGCCTGGTATAGTCTATCCGCCTTCCTCAGAAAGGGGGAGGAGCTAACGCAGATGGTTGCTTCCAAATAGTGGAAACAAGGTCCGTGTGAGGCTCAATCCAGGATGGAATCAATGTCGGAGCAGTCTCAGGCAGATCTAAGTGGGCAGCGACCTTCTTACACTGTGGATCTGGCTCCAGAGATTGCCACTGATGAACTTCCTGATCTTTTTCAGTATCTCCAGGAAGGAAGGGTCCTCTGGAGGAATCCTTGGCCTGGGACAATCTGGAGTATGTGGCTCGTCATCAGGATCACAGCACCCCTCTGAATCTTAGAGATCTCCGAAGAAGAGGAGGAAGAATCCTCCTAATGCAGGGGAGGAAAGGTCCCCTTGGGAAGCCCTCGGGGAAGCATGTCCTCCCACCCCTGGGGCCCGAGGGTTCACCGCTGGTTTCGGGTAAGGGGGAGGGAGTCTCCCATCTCCAGCGTAGGGGATCCTGTGCAGGGTCCGGTGCCAGCAGATGGCTCGCCACCTCCCTGGTGAGCTGAGCCTTGGCCTCAGCCCACCAGGCAGCCAGAGTCTCCTTCAAATCCACTGGCGGCTGTGGTGGGGGCAGTGGAGGATGAGGAGGGGGGATATGAATACTGAGGGTATTAATAGGGCGAGTATCCTTAACCAGATGGCAGAAAACCTGGCATCTGGTATTGAGGTGCCGGATACTGTGGCATCTGATACTGCGGTCCCAGGTAGGACGGCACCGGATTAAGCGGAGTCAGATACCCGGGTGCCAGGGGCTCTGATGAAGCAGAAGTCCCTGGGAGAGGCCTAGCAGGCAAGCCAGGTAAAGGTGGCCCTGTGGGCATCAGGCCCGGCATTGGAACAGCATCCAGTAAAGGGACGTCGGCTGGCGTCGGGTAGGCCAGTGTCTGAGCCGGCGTCCAAGTGTCTGGTATCAGGGGGTTCAGTCCAGTAAGAGGGAGCCTTGACATCAGCGTGCCTAAATCCTCCGTGTCAACCCAGGGATGGAGGGTTAAAATCCCTGGGGTCCAGCAGAGGAGATGCAGGAGCCTCGGCAGGCAGTGGCAAATGCTGCCATGAGCCTGGGACATCGGACTGGTCCAAGTGGTCCACTGTAGGCTCTTTCACTGGGTGTTCAGAGGGGCTGACGTCCAGCTTACCAATAGGATCCGGGTGGGCATCAGAGAAGCCAGCATCTGACTTATCAGAACCTATGCCCGACTAGGGTCGTGTTAGGGAAGCAACCTTGGTGGGCGTGAGAGGGACCGTGCACCCCCCCAAAGGGGCAGCTGTCTCATCGGCCCTGTCTGGGCGGACGTCTGTAGGACTGGTGTCCAGCTTAATGGACCAGCTCAACCCAGAGAGCTCTGTGGTAGCGGCCTTCCCAGGAGTGGCAGTCTTCTTTGTCCCGGAGGCACCAGAGGGGCCTGAGCATGAGCCCAACAGGAGGGGTGACGCCGTCTTGGACACCGCCAAGATGGCTGCCGAGGAACGGTTCCCCAGAGGGGACATTACCTTAAGAATGGCGACCCCAGCCATAGTCACTGAAGCCGTGGAGGTGGAGTCCCGGTGCTTCTCTTTTTCTTATGGCCTTCGGGGAAAGTGGAAGCCTGCCTTAGTTTCTTCAGCTCCTTCTCCATGGAAGACATCATTTTCTTCAAAACATGGGCCTCCAGGGACTACTGCCTCCATTTTAGGGTGGCTGAGCTGAACTGCTGGCAGTGCTGGCACTTCTCCATGGGGTGGTCCAGGCCCAAGCAGAAGAGGCACAGGGAGTGACCGTCCTTATGCAGCAACTGGGAACCGCACGAGTCGCACTGTTCTTGGGAGATTCGGAGGGTGTCGGGGAGGACATACATGGCTGTTAAGAAAAAACAGTCCATAAATTCAGTAAACTTTACTAGACAGACATAAGACTGACGTGCAAAGGAACTTTACAGTGAGGCACTTTCATAAGTCAACGGCAGGAAAGAACTGGAAAGCAGGCATGGGGGATCGGCCCTTTATACTGACATCGCATGATGTCAGTCACCTGATGTGGGGGCGGTCCCCTGCCAGAGACTGCTAGCTAGAAATTTTTCCGTTGGGTCCCAGATGCCTGCCAAGTCAATCCTATATGCAAATTACCTACTGCAAGAGCCCTCTTGAAGTAACATTATTAATTATGTATTATGTAAGGTAAGCAAAATGTGCATGCTTAATGCAAAAAAAATATGTATATCACCAAGAAATCATACAGAGTGTGGGGAAGGCATTGCAGGCTATTTATATTGTTGAAATGAAAAAACTCGATTCCCACAGAATGGATATGTATTGGGATTACAGACAAATTTTGTCTAGGTAAATGGATTATAAGATAAAACTATAAAATTTATGGTTTCTTTTTTATTTATTGTGAGACGTGTGTAATTTATTTTTGAAGGTCATGAGTTGTAAGCAGAAATAGTCTATATTTGTGTATGTATTTTTCTATTAATAAAAGTTCCCCTACTCTGTCAGCAGGGGAACTCTTGGCAATCTGTCCAAGATGGACACTTCGATGGTTCCAGGAGGAGAGGTGGATGCTAGAGAGAGAGGAGCAAGTCTCCTCCCCAGTCCCTGCCACACTAGAGGCTAACTAAAGTGTTGAAGATATGGAGGTTGCCGATTTACCAGAAGAGTTTTTTTGACACCGACATGGATTGTTCTCAGTCTGCTGCTTCTACAGAAACATCTGACAAGGTACTGTTTGTCTCTGAAACTGCTGTACAAAGTATTGTTATCTCTGAGAAAGAACGTTCGATTAGAACAATATCTGAAGACGAAATGAAAAGAGAAGCTCTGCAGGCTGAAATAGCTGCCTTACAGAATGCGCGCCCTTGTCAGAACAACAGGATGCATCACCGACTGAAAAAGAGCTGTTCTCTGATGTGGCAGCATCAAAGACTGCCGATTGAGCACTTTCAAGAGAAAAGGCATCCTGTCAAAAATCTGTTTTCGGCTGGCAGCTTTAAACAATCTGTATGCTAGGGACAGGCTCCACCTTAATTTGGAGGGAAAGGAAATCCTTAAGCTCAAACTAGCTGGGCATCAGCGAAAGGTGAAAGCATTCAATAGGGTCTCGTGGGAGTTTTTACACTCCACCCTATCCAAATTTTGTTTCCCACAAGGCTTCCTGGATACCATTAGGGGCATTTATACTGCCCCTGAAGCGGTAGTAAAAAAAAAATGGTTCTCACTCAACTAGATTCCTCCTGCAGAGAGGAACACGACAGGGCTGCCCATTGTCTCCCTATCTGTTCACTCTCTATGTAGAACCTACTGCTCAATTTCTTTGACAACAGCAGGATCTGACAGGTTGCAATATAAAGGGAAAACATCACAAAGTGGCATATTATGCAGATGACTTGCTCCTCTACATCTCCAACCCCGAATCCCCTCTAACCACCCTATCCAGAATGTTACCTATAATTGAACAAGTCTCTGGTTATAAAGTAAATCAAGATGAGTCAGAGGTACTGCCTATAAATTAGACCTCTTCCCCTATCACCATGCAGAAATTCTCCCTCAAGTGAAATAGACCATATTTAATATACCTAGGTATTAATTAATTTATTTATTTATTTTGTGTTTACCGGGTAAGTGCACTAGCCATAGCAATGACTATTTTCAGGCACGACCCGGGAGGGTACAGAACAACAATACAGGGAAACATTTCAATACAAGTACAAAAATAGCTGACAATAGTATAAATCAGCACCAATGTAACCAGGGGTCATTCTGACAGCTGTTTGCTGTACAGTATATTAGAAAGTAGCAATTTATATCTGAAGCAATCTGTTCGTAAAACATTTCAAATGTTGAATTCCCTTTTTCTCTCTCTACTGCAGCAAAAATAGTCCACCACCTTTTTGCATTTAAAATATCTAGGTTGTAAGCAAGAACAGTTGACTTGAAAACCACCATGATTATGGCTGTAATTATTTCATGGGGGGGGGCACGGATTTCAAGATTACCATGAAATTTGCAAATTTTCTCAATGCTGTGAAATCGGTAGCCCCCCGTGAAAATCCCCAATAAAACGCAGACAGTCGCCTTTTTCTCCAGTCAGAACTGACATTAATCTGTGTCCTCACCTTCCTTCTGAATCCTCAACCTTCCCACAGATACAGTATACTTGATATTTCTCCGGTAAGTTGGGTGTCAGCGTGGCTCAGTTGGTAGCACATCCGCCTCTGGACCAGAAGGTCGTGGGTTCTCGTCCCACACCGGGATTGGACTTGCACCTAAAAATCGCTGGCATCTGAGTGCAGTATTGGGGGGTGCTGTACTGCAGGGGTGTGCCGTCCTTTGGATGAGACGTTAAACCGAGGTCCCTTCTGCCCATCCAGGTGTTCTCCTGGTGGGTGTCCAGGTGGAAGAAAAAGAACCCAAGGCACTCTTCACAAAGAGTAGGGAACATTCCTGGTGTCCTGGCCAACATTCCCCTTCCCATAAACTGGTTCATGCAATTACCCAGGCTGTGTGTGGGTGATGATGTGCGATATGGCTGCCACCACACATTCAGTCACTTCACTACCAGTCTAGCATTGCTTGTAAAGCGCTATATAAATACAGATTCTTCTTCTTCTAAAGACAGATGCCTTTTTCTCCCTTGCTTAGTCATTAGTTCCATTTATTGATTTTATACCCACCATGCTGATCTCTCCCCACTGGCACGGAGATAATTTCATCGGCTGTCTGTTGCATGGACAGTTTGTTCTGGTGGGAAGAGAGCACCTGTGACAGCGTCATTTTTGAATAGCCAATTTAACATTCTATTTCAGAGACTTTTACATTCAGCACATCGGAGTGAGCCAATCACCTCATGGAGCACAGGGCAACAGCTCTAATGCTGCATGGGGGGGTTGGAACAAGAGACATTAAGGGTGAGAGCAGTTCAGGTGAATGAAGGTAGGACAGGGGGCAGATGTGGTCGGGGGCTGACTGTGCTGCCATTACCAGGTCTGTATTCTGAACATTTAAATTAAAATCTAATGGCTCAGGAAGAGTACAGAGGTTTCAGAAGTTGTTTGAACGAGTATTTGCCTGACATTAGAGATAGAGGGAGATAGAGATAGATTAAGATTACTCCCTACCCTTCCACCCTATTAAAATTAAACTACAACCCTCTCTTATTAGCTATACAGGCAGATTTACAAAGATGGTCTCAGCTACCAATACCAATATTACTGAGAGTACAGTCCATTCAAATGAATGTTTTGCCTAGAATTTTATATATTATGTAAAATATTCCCACCCCCCCATCCTAAAGATTTAAATAAATGGTCAAAGGCTATCAACCAATTAATCTGGAAAAAGACTAGATCACATATAGCTTATGCTAGACTCCAATTGCCAAAGGAGAGGGGAGGTCTAGCACTCCTTAACTTAAATAAATATTTAACAGCGACGGTGTTAACTCATATGGCTAAATGGTTTCTTACTACAAATCAAACCCCGATTTGGAAAACCTTGGACAGACATCTCTCTGATATCCCCTTAGATGGTGATTAGGTCTTCCAGCTGAACCCTCTCTGGGAGGAGCAGCAGATTCCCACATTCTCAAAAGCCATCATTCAATACTGGAGGAGAATTCTGTTCCAGAGAACTCAGTCCAGTGGCTAAGTGGGTGGGTATCCCTGCAAGGGATGACGGGTTCCTCCCAGGCAGACTGGATCACACTTTTCAAACCTGGCAGGCAAAGGGACTGGCCCATGCGTACCAGTTTTTTCAAAATAGCATTAT
Organism: Neoceratodus forsteri; assembly: GCA_016271365.2. Taxonomy (NCBI): domain Eukaryota; kingdom Metazoa; phylum Chordata; order Ceratodontiformes; family Ceratodontidae; genus Neoceratodus; species Neoceratodus forsteri. Next base: position 1,761,577 of record JADMNL010000031.1, read on the forward strand.
TAAAACTTTCTCCCAACTTCAAGTAGAATACTCATTACCTCACCAGGATTTCTCCTGATACTTGCAAATCAGACACTACTTAACATCCGAGTTAGAAACAAATACTCTAGCCCAACAAGCCCACCCCCAATCTCTGTCCTAATACAGCTGTCCTCTCATGAATCCCAGCAACATCTCAGCTTTTATAAAGTGCTCCAGCAGTCCCTGAGCTGATCTATTGAACTAATCCAATCAAATGGGGAAGCAGAACTATTAATAAACCTGACCCCTCGGGAGTGGCTGGGAATGTGGCGTTTACAACACAAAACCAGTGGCTCATACACCTGGTGGGAATTTTCATGGAAAATAGTGGCCCCCTACTTTCGTGCTCCCAGGTCAATTGAAATTTCTGGTAGGGGGAAATTCATCTTGTTGGAGAGGCTGTGGAGAGGAACTTGCCACCCAAACCCATATACTATGGTCTTGTAGAACTCTTTCTGAATTTTGGGCTGCGGTAAACTGGCTAGTTAGAGAGTTGTTCCCCTCTTTGGGAGACATCACCCCACAATTGGTTTTATTTCTCTATTACCCACGCCAATTTCTAGATAAACACTCTGTTTATTAAACATACTGTTTAGGGCAGCCCAAAAAGTGATAACTAGACTTTGGTTAAAACCAGAACCTCCTCTCACATCCAACTGGGAAAACCTTATCTAGGAGATGTACAAAATGGAGTATACGACGGCCCATCTCCAAAACACAATACTGGTTCTGATCGATAGATGGTCCAAATGGTTTCTTTATATACCTGCCTTTCAACCAGATCTTGTCCCATAGAGGGGACGGGATGGGACCCAGAGGATCGAGCAGACTAATGTTTCAGCTCTTCAATCTGATATGCAATTCACTCAAGATTCCTTCTCCTCCCCTGGGTAACCTACACGCATACACCCCATGTCATCCAGCCCTGTCATGTCCAGGATGTCAGGGGCAAGAGATCTGATTATGACTTTCCCCTGAATGGTGATGTCTCCTCTCCTGCTTGGCACTTAATACTATAATCTACTAGTTTGATTCTGTCGATGCCAGCAATCAATGTAATCATACATTTATTTTAAAACCTATGTACTGTGTTTGTGATACACTTACCTGCAAATCTCTTTCTGTATCTACAATAACAGAAATGTACTACTTTCTGTTGTCTCAAATTTTTTTAATAAAAAAAATTTAAAAAAAAGATTTCAGCTAGATTACAGAAACTTAATCTTGGGGGGGTTGTCATTATTTCAAATGGGTTTTCGCCCTGGACATAGTACAGTGGATGACTGTTTTATATTAAGGACATCTATGAAAAATACATTGGACTACATAAGCAAAAGCTTTATGTAGTATATGTGGATTTTAGTTCCGCTTTAGACACCATTTCTAGCAACTTGCTCTGGAAAGTAATGAAAGAAGAGGGGATAGCAGAGTTAATGGGCGTTATTAGGGAACTTTATACTAATACTTGGGCACAAATAAGGCAAGGAAGTCAAGAGAATTATTCAGATAGTTTTTTAACAAATAGAGGGATAAGGCAGGGCTGCGTTTTGGCCCCACAACTATTTTGCATTTACATTGATAACTTACTAAATCAGTTAAATAACTCAGTTACAGACTAAGATTTTAACAAAAGAAATTGTGGGGTTCTTGCCTACGCTGATTATTTGGTACTTATATCACACAGTCTGGGCTAACGGCAAAAATTAAAATACTGCAAACATATGCTAGTAAATCTAATCATAAATGAGATAAAAACACAAGCAATGATTTTTGGTAAAACAGAGAGATAAGGTATGGACAGTAGGAGATATTACATTGAATTTAGTTTCAGATTATACATATTTGGGTTTGCAAATCTCCAGCAATGGCAGTTGGAGCAAACAAACAAAAAATGGTAACTACAGCTAAGCAAACTGCAGCATCACGCCAGATGTTTAATAGGAAATATGGTGGACATCCCATTAAACCATTTCTTAGAGCTTTAAAAGCTAAATACTATTCACAAATTGTCTACAGAGCAAACATACGAGACATTAATGATCTCAATGCAGTAGAAATCTCTCAATCAACTTAAAGCCTCGGTTAGGCTGCATCTTGAGTACTGTGTGCAGTTCTGGAGACCCCACTGCAAGAAAGACATAGCGCTACTGGAAAGGGTCCAGAGGAGAGCACGACCAGGATGATTCAGGGCATGAAGGGAAGGCCCTATGAGGAGAGGCTGGAAGAACTGAAGCTGTACATACTGGAAGAGAGGAGAGATGGGGGGACATGATAGAGGTCTTCAGGTATGTAAAGGGGATACATAAGGGCGGAACCAAGGAGGTGTTCGGGCTAAAGAAGAGGGGGGACTACCAGGGGACACGATTGGAAGCTGAGGGGAGGGAGGAAGTACAGGGGGAGCACAGGAAACACTACTTCACTGAGAGGGTGGTGGAACCATGGAATGCACTGCCCAGGAGTCTGGTGGAACAGAACACAGTGGAAGGATTCAAGAAGGGTTGGAACAGGTACAGGGGATACTGAAGCCAGGGAAGGCCACCTCTGGGTTTTTGGGGGGGTGGAGGAGCGAGCTCCCAGTAGGGGGCTAGCTTCTGAGCAGACACGATAGACCATGCGGCCTATTCTGCTGGCTTTTACTATGTTGAGGAGAGTCTGGGACTGAGTTTTTCTACATCCACAGCTGTTATTAGAGCTGAACTGGGTTTATCTAGCTTAAAAGCACTTTTTTTTTTTTTGAGTAGGAAAGTTAATTATTGGATTAAACTTTTTTAACTTGGATAAGTTGCCCCGAATGTGTTTAAAAGAAAAGTATGATTGGCGCAACCTGAATTTGGTTGGCTCACAATGGCTTAAATCTGTTCAAAGTACCTTAAGGGAAGCAGATTTTCTTTTCTTGCAAAATCTACACATTAAAGGGATAACAATCAGCTAAAATTATCAAAAATGTGTGACACAAAGATTGCTCGAATAATATGCTCAGCAAGATTTACAAGCTATAGTAAGATTGTCCACTGTACCATGGCTACTGCTAAATGATGTGGTGTAATATTAGAGCACATCTGGATACTTTAACAGACCCAGATCTTAGGAAGTTATACGTGAAATACCGATTAGAAATGTTCCCCGGGTGAAGTTCTATATGCTAGATATAAGGGCGATCATACTGCTCAGGCAAAGTGCTGTCATTGGAATACTCCAGGCGAGGAACATTTGGAACATGTCACGTTTGATTGCTCCTGGTATCACCTAGCAAGAGAAAAGTGGTTATTTCCGTTATGGAAAACTATTCAGAGAGCAGATCGGCAAAGTCTTCTAAGTATTGCATTCACTACACAAGATGAATTAATTATTAAAAAAGTGGCTGGTTATCTTTATACTATTAATAGAATACGGGTTAAAAAGGGAAAAGCGATATGAATCTATATGCACTTTCTTTTTCAGTGTTGTGCTAAATGAAAATATAAATTTGTCTATGTATTTATTACATGATATGTTTTAAAATGGTGTTTAAGCATGTGATTGTAAATGTCTATTCGACCAATCAATAAACTTTTAAACTGCAAACTGCATGACTTCATATGTGGCAGATCCTGCCAAACCAACTCGGTGGAGTTCTATGACTGGATAACTAGGCAATTGGACAGGGGTCATGCAGTGGATGTCCTGTATCTGGACTTCAGTAAGGCATTCGACTCGGTGCTGCATGGGAGGCTGGGAAGTAAGTTACAAGGCTCAGGTGTAGGTGCAAAGCTGGTGAGATGGGTAGGGAACTGGCTTCAATTAAGGCAACAGAGTGGTGGTGGGTGGGGAGCTCTCACCCTAAGGGCAGTGATGAGCGGTGTTCCACAGGGCTCGGTCTTGGGATACGTGTTTGGGATATTCATTGCAGACATATCATTGGACATCAAGAGAAAGATCAGTCAGTTTGCTGATGATACCAAGATGGGAGCAGTGGTGGATGACCTAGGGGGATGGCAGGGGTTGCAGGATGATCTGGCAAAGCTAGAAACCTGGTCAGACACCTGGCAACTTGGGTTTAATGCCAAAAAGTGCAAGGTGCTGCGTTTTGGGGGTGAAGAACCCAGTTGGGGGGAGTGCAGCTAGCCAAGACAGAAGAGAAGGATCTGAGGGTGCTCATTACAGAGTCAATGAACAACTCGGCACAATGTAGGAAGACAGCTGCAAAGGTCAACAAAATGCTGGGTTGCATTGCAAGGGGTATATCCTCGAGGGAGGAGGTGATTCGGTCACTAGTTAGACCACACCTGGAGTACTGCGTGCAGTACTGGTGCCCATATCTGAAGAGGGACATTAAGTTACTGGATGGGGTGCAGTGTAGGGTGACAAAGATGATCAAGGGGCTGGGGGACTTATAATACAAGAGGAGGCTGAGGGAGTTGAGCATGTATTCGCTGGAGGAGGAGGAGGAACAAGAGGGACATGATTGAAACCGTTAAATACATGAAAGGAACAAACAAGACAGGTACAGAGGGTCTGTTCAAAGTAAGGGAGGGGAAGGACACCTCGGGCCATGATACGAGACTGGAAGGAGGAAGGTTCAGGAGGGAGATGAGCTTTTTTTTTTTTAAACACAGAGAGGGTGGTAGCTGGTTGGAATGCACTACCAGCAGACGTGGTATCCAGTAGAACAGTGGACTGCTTTAAAAGGGGCTGGGACAGGGAAAGGGGGAGGGTCAATGGAGGGGATGGGTGGAAGGGAAGGGCAGCTGTAGAATAAGGGGTGCTAGCTGCACATTCGAGCAGACTTGATAGACCTCTAGGCCTTTATCTGCTGGCAAATTTCATGTTCGTAACTTGCCTTTCAGCCAAGGAATTGTCTATTAGCCTACATTTGGAAAAGTCTTTACCAGAGATCCTGATGAGAATTAGCCTGCCAGAACAGCATCAAGTATTACACAAGAGGGAAAATTTTTAAAGTACAAATTGAAAGTTCTGCCTGCCTAATCCAAAAATGGAAGCAAGGGTGGCATTACTATGAGAAAATGAGATGAAAATCACCAAGAGGATAACTACTGAAGATGGAAGTGGTGGAGAAACACCATGACCGGACTGGAGTCTGGCCAGATCATGCTGATTTACAAGTGGAAGCAAATCCTGTAAGTGTACAGTTTTTTTTAATCAATAAAGCAATAAAAAACGTTCAGATGTTGTGGTTCTCTTATTGTCTTGTGTGTTCTTTTTTGGGGGAGAGGGGGGTAGGGTTACTTTTTTCGTGACTTATTTTGTTTTCATGACATAGCCAGGCCTGCGCTGCTGTGTTGTTACCACCACTGTAGGCTCACTAAAATTAAATTTATGAGGGCAACGGCAGATTAGAAAATACATTTTAAATGGATTCCTAAAACTATGGCTAACAGACTGCCAACAGTATTTCTATTACTGTTGCTGTCTTCTTCAAAATCTGTCCACCTCCCACTCCAACCACTGTCTCCATCTCCACTTTCAACTGATCTCCTCCGACTCCTCATCTATTCCTGCTTGCAAGTCCATTACATCTGGATGTGTGACTTTATGCCCAGAAAGATGCCGATATCCCGGTGTTGATGAGTACCAGTGATCAATTCATGGGTCTGGATTAAAGTCCTCAATTGTGAGTCCATTTAAACTGATCAGCAGCAGATCACCCATAGTGCTATCAATAAGATTGCTACGAGATATTGTTTTAATCCTGTTATGAGCACTAAATCCCCTTTCGCAAGCTGCTGTACTCATTGGCATTACCTGAAAAATTGTGACCAACAATGGTAACAGACCATATTCTATCTTCTAGATTTTCTGGATTCTTCTAGATTTTGGTGAACCTTTCTTAATGCACGCTCTGTATTTTGATTCTTTGCATCATTTTTGAAATCTTGCCATTCTTCCAAAAGCTGTTAATTTCTCTTTCAAGTTCAACATCCAGCTCTGGATCAGAAAGAAGTTGCCCTGAACAGTATTGCTTTTTCAGGAATGGCGTGTACCTCCGGCAAAGCCCCGTGATAGATTCCTGACCAGAATTTAGAAAGAGAGGGTCATCAGGAGAAGGTCAAACAGTTGTGTCTGATACTGAAAATCGTTTGCAGTCTTCTGACTGCCACATGGGCTCAAATCTGTTACGTACAAATCCAACCACACTGTCGCATTCCTTCTCCTTGATCAGTTTGCAAGCATTTTCACAGGAAACAATCTCCTCAGCTGCTTGGTCTGAAGCAGTGACCTGCCTGGTTCTTATTTGCCTTTTATTCCTGTTTTTATCTACATTGCTAGCCTTTTGAGTCATGCCTGGTGGAGAAGCTAGACGAGTGCTGCCATCCATGCCACCAGTAAGGAGCCTGCCATCCGAACTTGCATACTCTAAAAACTGTGCCTCAGCAGGTCCCGCACTGGTCTTCTATTTTGATGATCTCCAAAATGCAGCTCTCCACGCGTGGCTGTACCAGAGTAAGAAGCAGACTCTCTTTTCAGAAATGTTGAGAAATCCTTCCAAGAATAGATAGATAATCTTGTTGACAGGCCAAGAATCACATTTTTTTTTTTTTTTACAAAGTTCAAGTGTCCTTTAGCGCTGTCTGCATCAGGACTCCCACTGTGCTGTGATGCAGTATTCTCTAAGTGTGCATCTATTGCTGGCAGGTTGTGGAGAAGAGTTGACACAGCACTGTGGTGCAAATTGATCCAGCGCACAGCGTGATAATGCTGACCAGCTTTTTCAACTCAATGAAAAGGGCGTTAGTGGCCTCCTCCAAGGTTCTCATTCTTCAGTGAAAAGAATGATAAAACGAATCTACAGCCCTCAAGCCATTTTTGTTTTCTTGAACTTCTGGCATATGTTTTTGGGCATCCAGAATGACAAGCTGTAAAAGATGCACGATGCAGTGAGTTGCAATTAACCAAGGCAGGCCACTGCTTTGTAGCTTGGCCGTGACTCCGCCATGTTGTCCTCGCATGACTGATGCACCATCAGTGGTCATCCCAGAAATCCATGGAAGAGTTTTCCATGAAGGGATGTTAAGTTTGTTAAAGAATGACTCTAATGCTGCAATGTATCCATCTGCATCTGCTTTCCCTAATAGCTCGGTACCAATAAATGAAGTATCTGGAGTACCATCATCACCAGTATAACTGATAAACACATTCACAAATTCCCTTACACTTCTGCCAGTCCTTCAGTCTATTAACAGCCCAACAGCTGAAGATTTTTTCATTGCTTCAGTTGTGTTTGCGCGTATTACTGCTGCAACGTGATGCACAAACTAGGGAGCACCTTTTGTGATTTGTGTATTGCTCAATCACTTTTACATTACATTTGCGTAACAGTGAGGTATGAAATGGAAAGTCACAGAATGGCCCATCCCTTGATGCCAAAAATTAGGCAACATTAAAAACAGAGCATGGCTTCCCTCACTGCAAAATTCATCCTTTGAAAACACAAAGCCATAGGCGTGGATTCAGGTGCCCTTTGAGCCCCTTCAGCCAGAATGCATTTTACATGGAAACTGCTTGCATCATGAATTTTTACAGACTCCATTTTAAAACTACTGCTACCAACAAAAAACACAGATGTATGATCTGCCAGATGGGGCGGCTTCCTACACACCTTGCAACTCAGTGTTGCTTTGCTTCTCATACTGAAGCCAGTCAAATTCCCGTGACCATTCAACCCTGAATTTGCATTTCACTGAATCTTTTCTCCTGTTGGTAGGATTTCCTCTGGGCAGAGAGCTTGAGGAAGATGAAGTACCTGCAACAGAAATACTACTGGAAGTAGTGGAAACACTGAGTGTAAACTTGAACGTCAGTGTCCTTATGGTCATGACGAGTCTGACCATTACCCTGGCCCTCTCCCCCCCATACAGATACAGAAGAAGCAACAGCAGCAGCAGGGTTAGCAACAGGAAGATTTACGTTCACACATACATCAGCAGCAACATCAACCAAGTTACTGTCAGTGTCACCGATGACTTGAATGATTCTGTTACGTAATTCTTCCACAGCAGATGGACCGGGTTTAATAAAGCCAAAGGAAAACAAATTTGGTGGTTGTTTTTTATTACTCCAAATTACAAAATGGTAGGAGTGGTTGGTGATGGACCAGGTAGTAGCACAGCAGCAGAAAGGTTTTTTTTGGTTGGTTTTCTGGTTGTGTCCCCTCCCCACCAAGAAAGCCTGACACAACCAGAGAGGACTGGATGAGAGCTGGATGGACTGATGTTTTACACAACCACCGTAGATGCTGTCACTAATATATGCACACAGGTTATAGTACTAATAGTACTACGGACTTAGAATTAATTGTGGCAAGTTTTATTTATTTTATTTTTGTGTGTGTCCCCCTCAAAAAAAGTCTGAGAATCCCAAAAGGACCGGACAAGACAGATGGACTGGCAAAAGACAAGAGACGCTGCCAACAATATTCACACAGGTAGTGCTGTATGGACTTTTAATTATTGTAGCAAGTGCAACAACCCTCACTTTGGTCACCCTCACCCCCACCCCCTCTCCACACTAAAAACTAATCTGGTGGATTTTGCGGAGTGCTTTAAAGTTTATGTCCTTTTTGGGTCAGACTCTTGGCACTAAAGTCACTGGCCCAGATATTCAAACTGCGCCCAAAATGTGCGCAACAGCAGGAGCAAGCACAAATCAATTGCGCATATGCGCAACAGACACGATATTCAAACATGGAGCAGAACAAATTGCGCAAGCAGCCAACATCTGAATATCGCACAAACTGCGCCATAGTGCAGCCAGGAAGGGGAAGCTGAGCAGAAAGGTTGCACCATAGCGCAACAAGGGCAGCCCAGCTGAGCAGTCCAGAGGTGCCATAGCGCAAGCAGAGCCCCCCCCAGCAGAGCAATGGAACTGCACAACCAGGGAGGCAGGCTGGGGCCCACCGTCAGCCTTGCCACACATGGGCACAGGAACACACTGCAGAACCAACAAGACACCTGCACACCCCAAGCACAGCATCACTGGGGGTGGGACGGATGATCTACTGGCCCATGGGGACAAGCCAACAAAGCACAGCAGGGCCATGACACCCCAGCATAACCACTGGCAGGCTGAGACTGCCACACACAGGGGGTTGACAACCACAGTGCACATCAGCCCCCCGTACGCACAGCACACCCTGCACTGTGACCCCAAGACACCACCCATGTGCAGTGACTGGCACTGCAGGAAACACCATGCATCCCCCGGCACACGTCAACCCCGTGTAGCAGAGAAGCATACAAGCCAGACCCACCCTGTGCACCCAGCAGTGGGTGGCAGCAGATGGCAAGACCAATAGAAAGTCACTGCCATGCTGGAGACACCTCCCCATGCACACACACGTGCACACACACACACACACACATACTCAGGACCATACCACCCCAGATGGCATGCACACCACTGCAACTGAGCAACCATAGCCAGCTGCAAATCAGAGACCAGCACAGTATTCATATCAAAATATAAATGTATTAGAAAAATGTAAATTACAAAAGCAACAACAACATAACTATTTACAAGAGGGGGGTAGGGGTACAAGGTAGGGGTGGGCTAGGGGTAGGGATGAACAACTTGGAGAGGGAAGGCAGGGTGGGAGGAATGGGTGAAGTGGGAAGGGGAATCAGGCCTAAGGCCTAGCAGGCTGGTCCTCTTCCACCTGGTGCCGCCGTGTCTGGCCGTGCCTCCTCCGGAGGCCATGGCGCTGGATGCTGGTGAGGATGGTCCTGTTGTCCAAGGACACCTGGGTGAGCTGCTGCAGTTCCCTCTCTATCCTCCGGAGCACAATGAGGCCTAGGAAAATGGGAACACAGTCAATGGCTGTGACTGACCACAACCCTGAACACCACCCAACCTGCAAGCCATATAGCCCAATGTCCCAACCTGTGATGGTATGCACCCACCCACAGTGAACATGCACATGGCCAGCCCAACCAGGTGGCACCAGCTATGTGCACCACTGCACACACACACTGCCCATGTCCATCACAGCACAAACAAGGCTGTCAAGTGACGTGGCAATGTGGTGCGATGCCAGTTCCATAGCCATGTGCCCAGTGCATGCATGGACCACCAGTGACGCACACACAGACGTGCAGTGACACTGGACAGTGATGAATGTCACCTGTGTCATGCATGGTTGTGTTGTGCATGGCTGGTGGTCATGCCCAGCCCCTCCAGCATGCAATAGCATCCATGATGTCATGATACTCACACTCCACAAGCAGCTGTGTCTGCTGCTGCTGCTGTGGCCCACCCCTCGCAGCACTACTGACTGGCACCGGGGCCCTGCCACGGCCCTCCTCACTCCGTGCCTGCATCCTCTCTGCCCGGCCTGTGGGAGACAAATGTTGAGAAAAACATCAGTGTGACTCCAAAGCAGACTGCCCCCTGCCCCAGTGAGAGTGCCTGCCCACACAGCCAGACCCATGCATCTCACACCTCCACACACTGACACAGCCAACCATGTCAGAGCCATCACCTATGCACAGCCACCAAAACACACTCACACTCCTACAGAGAATACAGGTGCATAGATGGTACACCCACCTGGCCTAGGCACCACGCCCCTCCTGGCACGTGACCGTAGCCGCTCATGCAGGTCAGGCTCCCTCCTGCGGAGGTCACTGTACCTGTGCCGGCACTGCTCAGCAGACCGGCGCTGCCCAGTGACCCCCACCAGGTCATTGGCCACTTGCAGCCAGACCTGGGTTCTAGCCATGGTGAGGGGCTCCTCACCATACAGTGCCCCATAGTGGGGCTCTACCAGGGCCACCAGGTTGGCCACCTCCACTGGGCTCCATTGCACTGCCCTCCTGTGTGCCATGCTTCCAAGTTTACAGCAGGCAATATGGCGCCCCGCAGCGCGGCAACCCCACATGTAAATGTTGCGCAATAGACCACCATAGGTTCCAATCGTGCTGTTCATACAGCGCCGTTAGTCCACATAGCGCTGTCACCAGACAGCGCAATAGGGCCATACACATGGCAGCTGAACAGCGCCAGGGGGCAAAGGTCGGACACCAGGTCAGGGGTCTATGACGCAAGGCCACGCACAGCGCCATCTGACGTCTACGCATCCTGTGCGACTGACCACCTGTGTGACAGTGCCACAGTGGACTATTGCACAGTAGTGCCACAGCGCCATATAATGCCCAGTGCTGTAGCGCCACTGGCACAATGGTGGCCATGGCCTGAATTGCCGATCGCGCACAGCACATCATCAGCGTGGCAGATGCCTGTGTAAGCTACCTGGGCATGTGCAATGCAGTGTACCGCACAGTCACAGATCTGCGCTATTGGCTCGGCCAGCTCAACCGTCTTGCGAAAAGCGCAATGGCGCGATATTCAGCCGACACATGCAAATCATCTGATCAGCCATTCAAAGGCGCAGTGGCGTGATTTGCATCTCATTACAGTTGCTCCACTCCTAATTTGCATGCATTGCGCTATAAAAGTGTGACAGTGGGCTGCGCTGGACAGATTCGGTTACTGCAGGTGAGAGGTGAGTTGCATGCTGTGGGATGTTCTGGACAATGGGCATGGGATAATGCTGTAGACTGCTCAGTGACAGGTGTCCACTTCCACCCATACAGATCGCCATGACCGAGCAGAGACAAGGTGAGGGTGAGGATGGTGGGTGAAGGAGGAGGAGGCCCAAATTCACCACGGCAGAGACTGAGGCCCTCTTTCAGGCCTACCTGGAGGATGAGGCACTACTGAGTGGAAGCCGGGGCACCCCTCAGGCCCATGCGGCTGCATGGGAGGGGGTAGCCCGGGCAGTGAACCTGCACGGAAGCCACCAGCGCTCCGTGCAGGAATGCAAAAAGAAGATTGGGACAGACCGTAGGAGGGTGAAAGAGAAGGTGGCAGCCCTCAGGGCGGCACGTGCTGGCACTGGCGGGCGCCAGCCAGCGGTGGTGGAGCTGACCCCAGCTGAGGACCGACTGGCTGCAACTATGCAGTGCAGTGCTATTGAGGGCGTACCAGGAGGTGGATTCCAGACAGGTGGAAGCCCATCACTGCACAGTATGACATGGTGGTGGTGTTGGGGGGGGAAGGTTGTTCACATGCACTCACATGTCCTCTCTTTCTGTTACAGATCCTGTTCATCTTCAGGAGACGGTGGTGGTGGGTCCAGGCAGTGAGGATGACCTGCTGGACATGGAGGAGGTTCTTCCACCTCTGTCACCAGCCAGCATGCACTGCACCAGCATGCACGCTGTGCTGCCAACTCCGGTGTCGGTGATTCAGGTGTGGGGGGTGCACAGCCTGTGTCTCAGCAGTCTGGCATGCAAGCATGCCAGCATGCTGTGACTGTGGCTGTAGCACGTACCTGCACCATTGATGATGCAAGGACTGCAATTGGCAGTGACATGTGTGTGTCCCATGACGGACACACAGCAGGCCAGCACGTGCCCCTGGGCCTTGCTGTTTCCAACTTGTGTGCCAGCATGTCGGCACAGTCCCAGGCTGTGCCTGTCAGCACCGGTGGGGCAGCACCGGTGGCTGTGCAGGTGTCTGGCACTGTTGCGGCCACAGCGGTGGAACGAGTGGACCCTGGGGCACAGCGGTTGGAGGGGCAGCAGCAGCAGCAGCAGTCACCCACCAGGTCTGGGGGTACAATGTCCAGTGGTGGCACATGCCCGCCGCCCTTTGATATGTCCATTCCTGGTCCTGGTGAACAGCGCCCACCCTCAAGGGGTGTTGTGCATCAGGACCTTCCACACCCTTGGGGACAGGATGCCGTTGTGGCACAGTACCCATTGGACGCGCACACCCGCCTGCTGCGGGAATCAGTACAGCAGCAGAGGCGGGTTGCAATGTCCGTGGAAGCACTGTCTGTGGCTGTGGAGCAGCACAGCAGGGAGTGTGCTCTGGACCGTGCAGAGATGGTCCACATGCGGATGGATGTGACCGCCGCCATTGACAGGCTGACCCAGGCATTGGTCGCTGTCGCTGACGCATTGGGCACACTGTCAGGTGCCCCCTGTACCACACACCCCACACAGTTCACTCTCCACTCCCCATTCCCGGCATCGTGCGACACCAGGCCTGTCGATGCCGGGTTCTGCTGTGGGCATCCCGAGCACCCCTGGTGCAGGTATGTTCGGCATGCTGCAGACCCCTCCGTGGGCAAGGTCGCATTCATGCAGTGGGACCCCTGGTGGTCCAACAGTGCCACCCCATGTGGCCCCTGCTCAGCCTGCCAGTGCTGTTGGGTCACGGCGGGGCCACCCACGCATCCACGGTGGCTGTGGGACAGTGCTACATGACTGACCTGTCTCCCAGTGTGGGCCCTGTCTGGTGCTGCCCTGTGTGCAATGTGTGTCATGGTGGGCAGTGCACTGCTGGGGTGCTCTGCTCAACACGCCGACACACGGACCACCTGCACACCCTCCCAACTGCTGTCCACAGGTGCGTGTGCATGATGATGCCTGCATTGTACTGTACACCAAGGTGCAAGGGTGCCCAGCATCTGACACACGTACTTGGACAGTACAGGTGGTGGGGGTGGTGGTGGTTCTGTGTGTAGCAATCCCGGTTCTGCTGTGCTGTGCATCTACCCATGTACGCTCTGTGCCTGGTGTGTGTGTGTCCATATGAGTGTTCACCCATCCCTGATGGTGTGTTTGTATGCCTGGACCCTTCCACTCCCCTGGCCATCATGCACCCCTGGTGTGTTACCCTGTGTGCCTGTGGTTTGCGCCTGGACAGTGTTGGTTGCACATGGCCCCTTGACTTACCTGTGTCGTGCATAGTGCTCCTCTGTGATGGTGTCCCGGTGCAGCTGGGCCTGCCAGATCAGTCAGGGGTCCCGCGCCGTCCTAGGGGCTGCTCATCACCATCAACACAGGCGCCACTGGCGTTCCATCACTGTCCCCTCTTCAACCTGTAGGGCTATCCCACAGTCTTTGGCCATGTTGTGCAGGATGCAACAGGCCAGGAATATCCACAGGCCTTTGGGGACTGTACTGTAGGGCACTGCCGGAGGTGTCTAGGCATTGGAAGTGTGCCTTGAGCATCCCAAACACCCGCTCTATGACGTTGCGTGTGGCGGCATGTGCCTCATTATAGCATTGCTGCGATGGGGTCATGGGGCGCCGGTACGGTGTGAGTAGCCAGGGACGGAGTGGGTACCCGCTGTCACCTGTGTGGAGATAGTGGAGATCAGTGTCATGTTCAGGTCCATTTTGCCCATAACCCTGTGTGCCACTACCATGGCACCTGTGGCATTCCCACCCTTGCCCCAAGTTTGCATTCCATACATGCGTACTCACCCACTAGATGTCCTGTGGGGATGTCCCCACTCTCGAATCGATGGCACAGTGCGGACTGATGCCATATGAAGGCATCATGTGCTCCGCCAGGGTGTGTGGCACAGACATTGATTATACGCCCAGTGGCATCACACACCACCTGGCAGTTGACACTGGAGTAGCCCTTTCAGTTCCTATACGCTGCCCCATTGGGACCAGGTGGCGTGCGAATGGCCACATGGGTGCAGTCTATGGCCGTAAGCACGCCACGCATAAGTGCTACCCTGTGGAACTCCTGCATGTTTGCTTTATGCTCTGCTGTGGTGCTGGGGAAATGGATGTGCTCCGCAGCATGTGGCAGCAGTGTGCTGAGGAATTGGGTGAGGATGCGTGATGTGGCCGACTGTATGATGCCTGTGGTGTCCCCTGTCAGCCTCTGGAAGGTGCCCTTGGTGAGCAGGCACATGCAGGCTGTCACCTTGGTCTCCACTGACAGAGCGTGACTCCGTGGTGAGGGTGCCTGCATCACATCACTGCACAGCTCACAGAGCCGCCTCAGTATTGCCCTGTTCAGGTGGTACCGGCCCACAATCTACATCTGTATACAGCTCATAGTGATGCAGGCACGGTGCGCCTGTTGGGGCGTACCCGCCGGAGCCTTCGACCTCGTCCCCCTGCAGCTTGCATTCTCACCCCCTCATTACAGCTTCCATGTGGAAGCTGGCTGTTCATCTCCTGGCTTCTGACCCTCCTGGCTGGTGTTGCTGTGTTACCCCGCTGTCCTGACTGCTACTTCCACCGCACCGGCACCCCCTTCGGTCTTCGCAGCCTGCGGCCCAGCCAATGCTTGCCTTGTCTGCCCTAGCCTGTCACTGTCACTGTCTGTCAGTCTGTCTGTCTGTCTCTCTCTCTCTACCCCACATCCTTGTAGCGTTCTTGCGTCGCTTCCTTGAGCCTTTTTATTTTGGTTTCATTTCCGCTGCCGCACTTCCGCAGTTCCGCCTACAGCACCGGGCGCAAGTCTTGAATATCGCATTGCACCTTTATGCATGGATTCACCCCCGCCGGTTGCGCATGCCTTCCTTTTCATTGCGCTGTTGCTCAGCATGTTTTCAGTGGCGCAACTGCCTCCTGCTGAATATCGCAGAATGGCGCACTTTTGGTCTTGTGCAGGCGCAACCCTATTGCGCATGGCGCAACCCTTTTGAATATCCCACCCACTGTAATTAAATACTGCTTGCCTTGCACACTGTAGCACTGCTCAATGCAGACAGATTTTTTTTAATAAAGCCTCTGACAGCAGAAACAGTATATTGCAATGTATATCTGTTTTAATTCATTTAACTCCAAGTTGGACGGAAGGTATAAGCAGACAGCTCCCCCAAATCACCAAGACAAGCAAGTTCCCCTTCTTGTCAGCATGAGGTTAGGTCTTCTACTTTCAGTCAACTTACTATCTAATCAAATGCACAAATTAAATCAGGTTTTTTGTCTTTCTTGCTAAAAACTGTCTGGCCCCTATTTAATAAAGTAGTTACTGTTTTGTTTTTTTTTTAACTTGAAAATGGTTGTTTTGATTTTTCTAAGCAATGAAATCAACAGTCAAGTCCCCAACTTCAGTTGACACACAGATTTTAGTAAAAATATTACATATTGTTTTTTGTTTCTAGTTTCCTTGGAATTTGCTTGAAAAGCCCCCACCCCCACACACAACCAAGTCGACCACCAAGCAAGTACCACTCTCTCCTTCTTCAATACGGTGTTGTCTGCTTCTGAAAATTGTAAAACTCAAAGTTTGCCCTTTATGTGGTCAAGTATAAAGCAAGCTACAGTGAATACTAAAGATTTATTTATTTATCTTTTAAAGTTTAGCCCTTATTAAAAGGGCTTTTGAATTAAGTTCTCAGCCGTAATGTAACAGTCACAAAGAGAGTGGTATGTGCTCTCTCACAGACAGTTAACAGAATGGCAGGCTACAGCATTCACCCAGGCATTTATACTGAACCTAGTAAGCACCAACGTGAACGTCTGGCATCTGGAATGTCTTACCTCATTGTGTTGGCATGGACTGAGCTGCTTGACATGCGCAGTGTCCCTCTCCAGTCATCATGACAATGTCACATTCCTGGCCAATGGGCACGTTAGTGGCAGCCACTGGGTAAAGAACTACGTGCATACAGGACTCCGGGTGGGATTGCGTGAACATGCGTATTCACAATTCTGCACATGCGTGGTTGGAAAAAAAGGATACCATGCATGCAACAAGGACGGCTGCTATATGAATGAACGGAAGAAAGAAAAGCAACTTCTGTGCATGCGTGCTGCTCCCAAAATCTGGGAACTCGCCAGAACGGCAATTTGTGCATAAAATTAAGTGGCCAGAATGTTTAACCAGGTCATATTTGGCAACCTGGCGACCCTATTTGTCCCACCCTGATCAAAAGGGAACACACCTATAAGAAAATACAAGGAGGGGGTCTGGACATGATTAATCCAGTCGCATTTTATAGTAGTATATTTGCACATTACAATATCGGATTTGCACTAAAACCAGGGAATAAGATTTGGGCTCCCATGTAGTGGCCTGGCTGTCTTTATGTCTAGTTTATGGGACAAATAAGAAATCTGATCTGTTAAATAGGATTCCTGGTCTCCCTAAGTAAGGGTTGGAACTGGTTAAGGACCTTATAAAATGGAAGTTCACAGTAGCTCAAATACAAACAGATAGAAACAAGTTATACTCCCATGTATTACAAAGTGAGTATAATGACCAAGTGGTATTTCCAGAATATCAACAGAATAAAGTACAGTTTATGACTGAATACAGTACAAGTGACACACCCTGGGCTGGGGACAGAGAAACCAGAGGGGGTTGGGGGGACAGCAAAGTTGGTGCCCAGTTTGGGGGCCAACTATCGAGCAGACACGAAAGACCACTGTGCCTCTTCTACTGGCCTTTTAGTATGTTAGTGTAACCCCTAGGTGGCACTATCCCAAGGGTCGCTACCCCTGCCTGCAGGACCAAATGCCGGTCGAGGGGCCAGGATACTGAACGGGTACCTCCTTCCAGAGGACAGGGTTGGTGGTAGAGTAGCTGACCTGGGTACAGCCCTCCAGGACTGGTACCCCCCCTCTTTACCCTCTAGTGGCCTAACAATGTTCTGAACACACAATTACCACAACCCCCAAACAGCAGGTGTACCCCCACACTTGTTGCACTTACCACCAGGGCTGGTTCAGCTGACTCAGCCCTGGAGACCCCCTGTAAAATAAGAGTTAGTACCAGAACAGTAACACAGTGTTATCTTCAAGGAGAGACACCACAACCAGTTTAAGTGCAAGAAGATTTAGATCTGATTTAAGGGGCATGAACAAGGAAGGGGCTTAATAAGGTAGACTGGTTTAAGTACTGATTCAATCAGGCTACAATGCATGCACTTTAGAGTACCTCAAAACAGTTACACACACTCTGGGTACCCAGTTGGCGAGGTAGGCTAGCCTGATACATTGCTCGGGGTAGGCTGGCGTTTATGACACACACTGAGCTGTTGCAGGGAGCTACCCGAATGTTTACTCATGCCACCCAGTACAGGACACAGGATGGACGAAATGGAGACTGCAGGATGACTTGCTGGTTTGCCAGGAGAAGCAGAGCCCACACGATTCACCTTGGTGTCATTCCTGTCCGTGATGCTGAGCAGGGGGCCGATCCCAAGGCAGCTCTCTCATCAATGTTCTTCTCTGTGGCGTGAGCAGCTGGCTGGGCCAAGGTGGCAGGGCCCAGGCCAGGTGAACAATTCGGATGGCAGTCCAGTAGTGCTGGATGCAGCTTCCAGCAAGCGTAACACAATCAGGCAGTGGGGAAACAAATTGTGACCCACCAACGGCATTCAGCACACTTATAGTGAAGAAAAGAAACAGTACCGCAATTCGGATAGCAGTCCGGTTGCAATATACAGTGTCTCTGCGAAAACAGACACTCCGCAGTAGTCTCAGGTCCTGACAGGCTGATCACACCAAGGCAAATCTTCGGTCCCCTTTAGGAAGATTCAATTCATCACAATTCAGGATTCTGGTCACAGCAACTTCGGAGAAAGTCCAATTTCTCTTTGGCTCAGAAAGATTCTCTCTCAAGGGAAGGTGAGGCAGGCAGGCCAAGCACAGTCTTCTCACCAGTTTCCCACACTACTGCGCAGAGGCAGCTGCTCAAATCACTCGAGCTGTTCACTCTCCAAACCCTAACTCCAGATGGACTTCTGCTGCAGGCAGCACCGGGACTTCATTAGAAATCCAACATGTTCGGTTGGCTGATCCATCTGTCTATCACAGCTAGAGCTCCCCCTCCAGGTCCATTTAGATGCCAAAGTGTAAAAACTACAATTCCTACAGAAATTCACTCCCACAAGACCCCGGGGGATAAACACCATTTTTGGGCCCCCAAAGGTACTGATTGGTCCCAATAGGCAGTCCAGAACCAAGAAGGTGGTGCAATAATGCAAAGGAAGGCAGGTTAGACAAACTACAATCTCTTTACTATTAAAGTAGATAAACAGTACACACAGTTCCTAGCAGGGCTCCCTCTGCACAAATAGCGATGGCAGAATGGAGTGATAACACTGCAGCCCGGGTGGGCCTCAAGCCTGAAACTACTTGGCCCCTACTCAGATTAATGTTACACCACAAAATAGGCAGCTCTTAAAGACACAGGCACAGAGGCCAACAGGGCACTCAGGTGCAAACGCTTTTAAATTGCTAGAACATGTAACTCGAGCCTGGCAGTGGGCATTTAGGCAAGCCCAAAGAAGACTTTTGGGAACCCACATTTGTCAGGGGGGTTACATTAGTACGTTATCAGTTTTTTAACATGTGAACACCTTCCTGAATTTGTATGGGATAATGTTTGGCTAGGAAGTTATGGTAGGTTAGCAGTATGCAATAACAACAAACATGGAGGGGTTAACTCACAACAGAGTATGAGTTTACTGAGCATTAATCCATGCCTGAGAGGGGGGTTGGAGACACGAGGTGTGGATTAATACTCAGTAAACCAGTGAGTTAATCCTCTTGTATTATGGGTAATGTTATATTAGAGTTTTACTTAAAGAAATAGCAAAATAAAGCCCTGTGAAAATACAACTGTGGGTATCTCAGAGATTATAAAATGAGTAGGAAAAATTATGTCTGCTGATTGGTTGCAACACGTCACATGACTGTGGGTATATCAGAGCGTGACTGCACACCTGCACTTTCACCCCCCACCAACACAATTTTGCCATTTTACAAGATAGATAACCCACTCTAGGATATGCAGTCACGCTCTGATATACGCACACCTTGTGTGGCTGACGCACTTGGCCTGCGACCTCATGTGTAACAACACACACCAAGGCATGCGTATATCAGAGCATGACTGCACACCTTAGAGTGGGTTATCTATTACTTAACCAATGGTCAGGTGACCTGTTTGGATGAATCAGAGGACAGTATTTTCAGAATCCATGTTAACTGATAGATACTGCATTGGAGATTCCTGCGCACTAATATTAGGAACCAAG
Source organism: Neoceratodus forsteri (assembly GCA_016271365.2). Classification (NCBI taxonomy): domain Eukaryota; kingdom Metazoa; phylum Chordata; order Ceratodontiformes; family Ceratodontidae; genus Neoceratodus; species Neoceratodus forsteri. The sequence continues at coordinate 1,781,405 of JADMNL010000031.1, forward strand.
CTCACTTGTTTTTTAGAATGTGATTATGCAATGCAATTCTGGGCCTATTTGGCAACCAAATGAAAGGAACCCCTTTCTGAGTCACTTTCGTATACAACATTAGTGTATGGGGATTTTACAGGTGGATGGGGAAAATATTATGCAGAAACGTTACTGCTTTTTCTGTAATTCGGTACCCTCTATGGCAATCTAGATGTGTGTGGGTAACACAAAGGATAATCTACTATACTGAAATGTTGAAAAATATTCAGTTGTCATTACAGTCCATTGTACAAAATAATAAAAAGTTTCATTCTGAAAGTCAAAGCACTACAAATAAATTGTGAACAATGGGCATATCCTCCATGATGTGTGAACTGCGGTACTAATGCTTTGTTAAAATGGGTGATTATACTTTTGTAATTTTTTTTTATTTAGTCTAATCTAGACACAGAGACTTACTCGTTTTGTGATGTGATGTACAAGTTTTGTAAATATTTTGTTATGTAGTCCTTTTCTTCAATAAACGTTTCCCCTGCTCTTTTCGAGAAGTCCCATGGGATCTTTACCGTCCACCTGAACCACCAGAACAGGCAGATGGGACCTTAGTTCAACGTCTCATCCAAAAGACAGCACCTCAGGAGTGCTGCACCCCCCTCATGCTGCACTACAGTGTCAGTAGTAGGATTTAACCCACGTGCCTGGTGTGGGGATAGAACCCACAGCTTCTTATCTCCTGATCTCAGAGGCAAGCATCTAACCTGCTGAGTCACCGACACTGCAAACAATCTGCACTGCAGATCATTTCATGCGCTACACATTTACTGTGCCCTTACAGGTTAATGCATGGTATACCATCACCATTTAGAGGGTGAAAGGACTTTGGACACTTTTACTTGGGCAATACTGTTTTAACCATGCAGCTCAAGGACTCTTACAGTTTAAGGAATATTATTACTGTAATTTATAAAAACTTTGATTGTTCCTCCAATGATACATCTTTAAAGCAATAGACAGTCACAATGAGATTAATAAGGAGGAGCGGTGCCCTCAGAGAGAGCAACATGTACTGTAATACCTATGCTTGGCAATCAGACTGTATTCTTGCTAAATTTGCTTTTAAAAAAATAAAAAAATAAGACAAAGTTCAAAAAAATAAGCAGCACCTCCATAATCTTGCCCACTACTGAGGTGAGGCAGACCTACCTATAGTTCCCTGCTTCCTCCTAGATTCCATTCTTGTAACGAGGGACTACATGTGCCCTGTCTTCCAGTCCTCTGGAACTACTCTTGTATTGAGTGATTCACTCAACAGGGCTGCAAGCAGTGCCCCTAGCACTAACAAACATACTAATATGCTAGCAGAGTAGATCCTATGATCCATCCAGTCTGCTCAATGATCAATGCCTTCCCAGGGCACTGTTTTTTAGCCTCCTCCACAAGGTCACCCATCCCCACCCCCAGTGGGGCTCTGGGATGTGCCCTCCCCCTATACCTATCCCAGCCCTTCTTGAACCCCTGCACAGTCACACCAGCCACTAACTTCCCAGGCAGTGCATTTCAGGGCCCCACCACACTCAGTGAAGTAGCATCTCCTTGCTGTCCCCCTTCCAGCTTCACTGAGTGTCCTCAGGTGGCCCCTACCTCCCTCAACTGAAGCACCCTCTCTAGGTTTACCCTATTAATTCCTTTGAGATATCTGAAGACCTCTATCATAGCCCCCCGTTCCTTCTCTCCTCCAGCAAGTACAGGTTGAGCTCCTCCAATCTCATCATAGGGCCTTTCCCCTAGTCCCAGTAGCATCCTGGTTGTCCTCCTCTGGACCCTCTCCAGAAGAGCAATGTCTCCCTTTAAGTTGGGATGCCAATACTGCACACAGTAGTCGAAGTGTGGTCTAACCAGGTAATTGTACAGCAGAAGGAGCACTATGACTCCTTGAGGTTATCCCCTGGCTATGCAGCCCAACATTTTATTTGCTTGGGCTACAGCCCTCCTGCACTGCTCCAAGTTATTCATTTTGGCATCCACCACCACCCTGAAGTCCTTCTCCCCCTCTAGAAACCTGCAGTCTCTCTCCCTCCAACGTGTATATATGAGCTGTGTTTTTGGCCCCCAGGTGAAGAATCCTGCACTTCCCAGTATTAAACATTAGCTTTCAGGCTCATAACCACCTCCCCAGAGTATCCAGGTCCTCCAGAAGAGCCAGCTTCCCCTCCCCCCCCTACCACCACCCACAGCTTCGAGTCATCTGCAAAGAGGCACTTTCCACTCCCGATACCGCTTCTCATGTCTGAGATATAGGTGTTAAACAAGAGCGGGCCCAGTACCAACCCCCTGTGGAACCCCACTGACTCTCCTGGGGGATGAAGCCTCTCCCTCAACCCTCACCTTCTGTACATGCCCCTCCAGCCAGTTTCCTATCCACCTGACCATCTGCCCCCCTGACCCCCATATCCTCCAGCTTCCCCAGCAGCCTTGGATGTGGCATTGAGTCAAACTCCCTGCTGAAGTCTAGAAAGAGAACATCCACTGACCTGCCCTGATCCAGTGCACTAATCACCCCTTCATAGAACTCCACCAGGTTGGTCTAACACAATCTTCCCTTCACAAAGCCATGCTGGTGATCATCTATGTGACCCCATGCCTTCAGAACCACCTCTAGCCTCACCTGCAAGATGACCTCCATCATTTTGCCCACTACAGACATCAGGCTAACCGGCCTATAGTTTCCTGGCTCTTCTTGTGAGCCACCCTTGTGTATAGGCATGATATGGGCCATCCTCCAGTCATGAGGCACCAACCCTGACAGCAGGGAGGAGTTAAGAAGGTCTGTCAGGGGTGCAGCCAGGGTATCAGCCAGCTCCTGAAGCACCCAGGGATGGATCCTGTCTGGGCCCGGTGCTTTATCCACTCTTAGGGCCTTGAGAGCATCCCACACCCTCCTACTGTGGATTTCAATATCCATTTCCCCCACTTCATCTTCTGGTCCCCCATCCCTCTCCCCTTGCAGTGCCACCCCCCAATCCTCCTTGGTGAAGACAGAGGCAAAATAGTAATTTAGTACCTCCACCTTCTCTCCTGCCTCCCTCCACCCACCCACTCCTCATCCTCAGTCTACTAATCTGCCCCTTCCCTTTTCTTCTTTTTTGGATATACCTGAAGAACCCTCCCCTCCAATCCTCTGTGCCAATCTCAGCTCTGCCCCCACCTTGGCCACCCTCACCACCCTAGTGACACTTTTGGCTGCCGTAGCATACTCCCCCTTGTATACAGCACCCCCCAGAACATTTGTATCTGTTATAAGCAGCCTTCCCCCACCACATTCTGCACCTCCTTTGTCCACCAGCTCAACCCCTTAGCTTTGACCCACTTGCGACTCTCCCTTGTACAGGCCTCGGTAGCCTCCAGGAGCCCCTTTTTAATAATCCCCCCACTGGGCCTCCGTGCCCATGCGTGGCCTAATCTCATCTAGGTAGCCCCTAAGGATCCACTCCATCCCACCGAAGTCCGCCCCTCTAAAAATCAACCACTGACATTTCTGTGTGCTCTACCCCACCCCTAGGTCAAGAGAAAACCAAACCATAGCGTGATCACTTCCTGCCACTACCTGCATTTCCTTTATCCTAGGGTGTATACCACCTGGTTCCATTGCTTTGTTCACCCTCAGTTTGAGTTCTTCTTGGATTCTCACTTCTGTAAATGGACTGGTGTTCAACTCCCTACCTTCATAGGTTTGATGCCCAGCTGTGGTCCCTGTCCCTCCTCCTCCTCTTCAGTACACACTTAAAAGTAGGATCAGAATGGCAGAGACTAGCAGCCCCTTCACCCAAATCCTAATCATGATCCCACTCATCATGGGGGAGGAGGTCAGGGTGGCATTTGTCCTCGTCGCTGGGCTCTGAAATGGGCACCAATGGTATATAAAAAAGAGAGCGAGGACAAATCGGCACCAGACCAGGTCTGGAAGGTCCTGGCACAGTCACCCCAGAAGAGAAAGAGGAAGACAATGCATAAACTTCTGAAAGGAGTATAGCATGGCCAAGATGTCAGTAACACACATCAAAACATTTATCAGCACCAGAAGGGTAGCTGGGGATCCCGGCACTGGTGATGCAAGCTGCAGTGTTGACAGAGTGGACTGAGGCCCAAGTGCCGATTGATCAGCCTGGGACATCGATGTGGTAGGCAGATACCCCAGAGATGACATGGGAAACTGTGGCAACAGTGTGGGAGGTAACACACCTGAGGTTGAAGAGGAAGCCAAGATACAGGCCAAGGATGTTGTCTGGGGAGGAGAAAGACCCAATGACAACTTTCCCCAGCCGGTCACATCTGAGCTGGCGAAGCTCCTGGACTAGTGGCCCGTGGAGAGGAGGGGCCAAAACAGCAAAGGCTGAAAGGTCAGCAGAGGCGAGATAATGTCCAACACTGAAGAGCCACCTCCAGCCAACGTTAAAGTGGTGGGTGGGAGGTGCTGCCAATGCTGACCCCATGGGATCCAGTGTGTGAGTGGCAGAAGGGGCCGCCAAAGCAGCCGACGCCATCCACCATGGCCGATGCCTGAATCAGAGACTATAAGCAAGTCAGAGAGGACCACTTCTTGCACTGGTCCTTCTCCCAGTGTTCGTGCTTTCCAGCCAGCTTGTCCTGGGCTTTAGAACACTGGCAGCCCATGGATGGTGCTGCCAGGGAGGCAGACAAGTTTCTGGCCTGGAGCTCCTTCTCCATTTGGGAGACCTTCTGTTACAGCAGTAAGCTTTCTAGGGTCTTCTGCCAATGCCGACGGGTTGCTTGGTTGAATCTGCAGCAGACCTCACAGGCTTTATCGTCATGGTCTGGGCTAGACAAAGGATGCAGACATCGTGATCATACTTATCAAAGATCTTCTGTTTGCACTCGCAGCAGCAGAAACGTTTTTCACGATAGTGAGATATAAACAAGCATTTGTCAATGCCGAACGTTTGCTTGCAGGTATTTTCAATGGTGTCTGGCACTTCTGGCACTAAATTCAAACCCCAGTGAAATAACTGTGCCACAAATCTGTTTCTTCAGTTCATGATTCAGCTTTGAAAAGTGAAGACATGTCTATGGTCAGTGAGCATTACGGTGCTGGACCTTCCAGTGGGTCAGTAAATGCTTGGGGGGGCTGAATAGATGGGTTGGGGGGATAATGGTGCAACAGAGAATGATGGATGGTTTTCATATTTTGAGGTGTAGCCAAAAAAAATATAAAGGATTCCTGGTCACAATAGAGGGGGGGATTGGGCACCCCCAGTGTCAGTGTGAAAAGAAGGTGTACCGCGGCCAATGTAGCAGGCACAGTTGCTTGTTTGTCACTGTGCACTCTGACTCCCCCATGTGCAGGTTTGAAGGTGTATACAGTGAATGCCCCTACCAATCACAGTCCTGCCCTGCACCCCCATTACGGCTTCCTGTTCTGTATAGTAAATAGTGTCTCACACAACCAACACCAGCATAAACTGTGAACCCCCCTGCCTCACCTGTAGGGTGCCCTGCCCCATGTGTTTAACCCCTTTTCCATTTCTGCAATAATTGGGGGGAGGCATCCTGTTCCTCTACAGTCCACTGCAATGGAATATGCAGGTATGGAGACATGCAGGTTTAAATGCAGTATTAGACCCACCATAAAGGAGACTCAATCTTCCATTCATTTCTGTCACAGGAGACAGGAGAACAAAGTAATGTTAAAACGTTAGTAATTTAACTTGGGCTATAAAACAGTAAATGCTTTGTTAAACTTCAAAATAGTTGAAGATGTTACCCGATGTAGTAGAACTCAGGCACTCCCAGCTTTGACCCAACTAGAAAGCAGCCACTGGACAAATGAAAGTATTTAAGTCAAAGTAGGAAAAAAAACAGAAAACACTGTGGTGGCTTGGTTAACAATCAGAGGACTGAATACCACACTGTGGTGCACTGCAACTAAATGGAGGCCAGGAATGAAACAGAAAGGGTAAAGTGTGCTAGAACAGCACATGCTGCATAGTTCTTTATGTTACTCACTCGTCAAGGCTTTGCTCTCCTTTACTTATTATGTTTGCTTGCACGCATGTGCAAGAAACATAGTGCCATCATCCGAGATTTCGGAGGTGTGTCACCCCCTCTTCCAATTCAGTCAGTGTGTTGGCAGGCAAAGCCCCTGTAAGCCAATGCATGCTGGAGCTGTCTATGACAAGCTCCAAAATGCAGTGGCATACAGTTGAAAGGGGGAGCTACGCTTGAGTGAGCAGCGATAAGATATCGCCTGCTCATGTGCAGCTCCTCCCCCACACACACGCCCAAGCAGGCATGCGCCCCCCCACATGCACGCACACAGTGTATAGCCGATGGGGGTGCCCAAACCCCATCAGCTGTGCTGCACCCCTGCCCCCCAAAGACTTCCAAATGCCACGCTGCGGTGCCCACCCCAGCTTAGCAACTACGATATAGCCAACAGGGATGCCCAATCCCGCTGGCTCCACTGTCCTCACCCCTCCGAGTACTGGGTGCCACTCTGGGAGCCCACCCCAGCATGGCAATCGATTCTTTGGCCGATGGGGGTGCCCAATCCCCCGTCGGCTGAACGCCCCCAACCGTCCTTGTGCCACGCTAGGAGCCCACCCCAGCATGACAAACGTCCCGCGTAGTCATACAAAAAAAAACAAACCTGTAAAGAAAAAACGGTCCCACGTAGTCTCCCTGGCCCCGCTCCCACAACCCGCATCCACCCAATGCGCACCCTGCCTCCCCACACCCCCCCTCACCCCATACTTACCTCCGGACCTTGGCACGATGATCTTCGGTGGACCGGGAACACGTCTGCACTCTTCAAAGCCGACTGCGAACTGAGGAAATGCTGGTAAGCTATATAATGGGCTAGATAGGGGGTTTTCAACTTTGTTGCATATCTCAGGCATTTTTGGGAATTTTTGCACCAAATTTTCAACATGGGGTTTTTGGGACCCCTTCTCATGAATGATGTCACTGTCATGGCGTTATTCAAGTCTGAAGGGTGATTTCGCAGTCACTGCGCAGTCACTGCGCAAAATCACCTTTTGGGACTGATTAATGAAATTACACTGCCAGTGTTCATAAGGTGGTCTCTCAAGAAGCTTATTTTGAAAATTTGGTGGAAAAATTCCAAAAAAAATGACTGTTTTACGAGTGTGCGTTGCGCAGTTCCTATGCATGCTCGTAAGTTTGCAAATTTTCAATATTTTCACTCCAGATTTTCAACATTGGCATTTTACCACACCTTCTTATGAGTAGTACAGTTGTCATTTTTCACATCTCACCCAAAATGTGTTTCCGCCCATGTAGCGCACAATGGCGCAGTCGGTGTGCGAAACCAATGCACGGGACAAACTAAGAAAACCACAGTGACACTGTTCATGAGCAAAGGTCTTAAAATGGCTATGTTGAAAATTTGGTGAAAAAATTCCTAACAATGACTGTTTTACTTATTGTGTACAGTGTTCCCACGCACGCCAGAAGTTCGCCAATTTTCAAGATTTCACTCCATTTTCAACATTGCCATTTTTCCACACCTCCTTATTAGCAGTACAGTTATCATTTTTCACATCTTGCCCAAAATGTGTTTCCGCCCATGTAGCGCACAATGGCACAGTCGATGTCCGAAATCAATGTATTGGACACATTAAGAAAATCACAGTGACACTGTTCATGAGCAGAGGTCTTAAAATGGCTATGTTGAAAATTTGGTGAAAACATTCCTAGAAATGACTGTTTTACGAGCGTGCGTTGCACAGTTCCTATGCATGCTCATAGGTTTGCAAATTTAATATTTTCATTCCAGATTTTCAACATTGCCATTTTATTACACTTCCTTATGAACAGTACAGCTGCCATTTTCATATGCCGACCAAAATGTGTTTTCGTACATGTAGCGCACAATGGTGCTGTTGGTGTGCGAAAGCAATGTTTGGGACAGATTAAGAAAATCACTGTTACACTGTTCATGAGCAGAGGTCCTAAAATGGCTATGTTGAAAATTTGGTGACAAAAGTCCATAAAATTACTGTGTTACGAGTGAGCATTGCGCAGTTTCCACGTACCCTCATAAGTTCATGACTTTGTAATATTTTAAGTGCAGATTTTCACCAGTGACATTTTTCCACACTTCCTTATTTATAGTACAGCTGTCATTTTTCACAACATGGCTGAAGTGTGTTTTCACACTTTCAGCGCAGAGATGCATGGCCGCTGTGGGAAATCATTGTTCGGGACAGATAAAGAAAATCACAGTGACACTGTTCATGATCGGAGGCACCAAAATGCCTGAGTTGACAATCTGCTGTAAAAATCCCCAACCTAATTATATTATGGGTGCGCTGCACAGTTTCTATGTACGCTCATGACTTCACCATTTTTAGATATTTTTACTGCAGATTTGCAACATTGCCATTTTTACACCTCCTCATGAACAGTACAGCTGTCATTTTTACATCCTGTTCAGAATGTTTTTGCACCTGTGGTGCTAAATGCCGAAGTCTCTGTGCATAAGCAGCTTTCGGCTAAGAAACTGATATTCTCCCTGTTCATGAGGTTGGGTCACAAAAAAAACATGTTGAACATTTGGAGTGAAAATACCAATGAATGCCTGAGGTATTAGGGTTTCCAACCATAACGCCCAACCCTGTAGAGAATGACAGGCATCGGGGTGTGACTTGGGATTCTTGCTTGTAATGCTCATACCATTCCACACCCTGCAGCCAGTGAGAAGCATCGTGTATGCCTTGGACTCTTCAGCCCCAAAGTTCACCCCATTCTCCTATATCGCACCCATCTCTCTGTATTTCCTAATGGAATGGGGTGCGCATAAGGACCAAAGATCCCAAGGAACACCATGACACTTGCCAGTGTCTGCAGGGTGGGGTGTACTGAAATTGCATGGCCATTATGCCTGACGACCCAAAGGCACATGCCAATGCCTGTCACTTCTGCAGGGTGGTGGTGGGGTTGGCTTCAGTTCAATACTTCACTGCCATTCCTATTACGCAGCTCTGTAACTTCTACACTACCACTGCCAATGCCAGCAAGCAAACATTTGGCATTGACAAATGCTTGTTTTTTTATTGAAATGTTTCTCGCTGCTCCCATTTGCAACCTGAGTTGGAAGTTTTTGGGAACAAAAGCGGAGATGGACAGAGGGACAGGAGCTACAGATAGCCAGCAGCAGTGAACAGTACTAGCCCCGTAGTGTCAGCATTGAGCTGTACCAAGCACTTTGCCCAGCTCTGAGCATGAGAGAGCAGAGCCCGGCGTGAGTTTGTCTCACCTGAATCCCGCCTGCAGAACCGGAGTGTCCCAGTGCCCTGCTGCTTCAGGTAGGGGCCCGATGGGATATGGGGAGGAATCCAGGATGGATGGATGGATGTGTTCTCGGGGAATCAGCTGGGAGGGGGAGATGGAGATGGGACAAGTGAGGAACTTTACATACAGGCAGGAATTAAAGTACAACCTCTGAGGAGGATAGGGCGAACAAAACTTTCCAAGCATGGAAGTGCCCTGCTGTTATTTACCTTTAAATACCTGTTTCATTTACCTTAAAATGCATGTCTTTGCCCATAAATCCTTTAAATTAATGCAACTCTTTTAAAAACATTTATTTAAAGAGAGTAAGCCTGTGTAAACGTATAAATGTCCCTCAGGTAAGGGCCCTGTATGTTTTATGTGTGCTTGTTTATAAATGTATACAGCATCTGGTTACTTTTCGATGTGACAGTTGAAAAGTTAAAAATCCTCTGATAAGGGCCTGTATCAGTGGTGTAGCCAGGAATTTCAGATCTGCACACCAAGTGGACTCACTGCTACCCCCCCTTCGGGCCAGCTTCCCCTTCCCTGCACTGTCCATGCCCTGTTCATGCTGTCTCACCTGACGCAAGCATCATTTCCTGTGTTTTATACCAGCACACCACTAGCCATACTGTCACCAACAGTTGTCAGACTAACAGACTGGCTTTTATTTACAACATAGCATTATGACAAGCCTCTGTATCACATCAAGGTAACTAGTCACACAGAGATTAATTCACACAGTACTAGCCATGTTACCACACCACTAGCCACACCATTGACATACCACTAGCCATGCCAGTACACCACTAGTCACACCACCAGCAATTGTCAGACTAACAAACTGGCTTTTAGTTATAAGCCTCTACCACATTAAGTTAGCCATCCATTCACATATCATTAGCCATGCCACCATACAACTTGCCACACCACCAACAGTTGTCAAACTAACAGACTGTCTTTTAGTTACAATATTGCATTGTGACAAGCCTCTGTACCACATCAAGGTAGCCAGTCCCACAGAGGTCCATTCACACCACTAGCCACAACCCCAACAATTGTCAAACTATTGGCTTTTAGTTACAGTTGGTAAAGTAGGCATTGAAAAAAGAAATGTGTACTGCTTTCCCTCATTTCTGCATCTAACACATCTTTCCAGTAAAAAACAATTAATGAAATCAGAGGTAAACAGTAAGACAGTCAATAGTTATACAGTATGGCAGGGCTAAAACCCTTGTAGCAAAAAGGAGGTATGGAGCTCAAGAAAAATATTGTAACAATTTTACAGTGAGTACATTACACTGCTTTATCCTATCTTTGCACCCTTAAAAAATAAATACTTTGTTGTTTCATCTCCATATTTCATTTTTGCTAGAAGGGTTTTAGCCTTGATATACTCTGTAGCTCTGATTTCATTTGTGTGGCAAGATGTGTGCCAGATGCAGAAACAACTAAAGGAACATTGTAAGCATCTTTTAACAATACACATTTCTTTTTAGATGCCTACTTCACAGACGCAGGATGGCAGCCAGCCTTTGAAAAGATATTCAAAGCTTTAGGAGGCAGTAATACATCAGGGGTTGAAATTAAGTTTTGCAGCCACTAGCTAGCAGGGCTGATGACAGGGAAAATCCATTAGCCCCAAAGACATTTCCACTGGCCCAGGTGGTGTACTTACCGAAATATTATTTACTATCCCAAAAGAAAATCTACCAGCATTTGGCTAGTGGGCTGGTGCCAATTTTGACCCTTGTACATTGTTAGAATTTATATAGAACATAAAAAAAGATGTCTGGTTTTACTGTTGCTGGCTACCTTTTACTGTGGCAAGCATCATGACCCGATCCTGTCTGCACTCTAGTGCCCCCTCCCCCCCATGTACATGAACAATTATTTAAAAAAAAAAAAGTGCCTGGCTGACGAACAGGGAATAGCAAAAAGATCTGAAGGCCTAAGAGAGAGGAATACATGTGTAAGCTTGCTAGGACAGGGCTGCTAAATAAAGTGAGGAAAATACTGTACAGCCTGAGGTCACAGGTTCTAGCATTGCCAGTGACACACTGTGTGATGCCTGCTAACCTCAGTAAGCTGCTATCACCAGGGAAGTAAGGGCTGCAACATGGCTAGTTGTAACTGGCTGGCTTGCTGTATAACCCAATCCCTTCTCTTTCATCAAAATTCTGGGGGTAATTTATCACGAGCCCAAGGCATATATTAAAGTTAATAGTCATGTTTCCAATCCCCTCCCATCACACCACAGCACCTGTCAGGGATGCCCTTTATTAGCTTTATATTTGAAACCTGTCACCCAAGCTGTCAGGTCCCATCCAGATTTACAGGACCCCTGTTTAGGCAATAGACATCAAACCTTGGCTCTGCATGCATAGAATCTGTTGGTGTCTCTGTGGAACCCAGAGATTTCACTTTCAAGTCTTTGGCAGGTCCTGCTTACATTTGGGTCCCTACAGTCTGTAATCTCAACACATCAAAAACTGAAGTACTGTAGATCCATTACACCCCCAGCATGTACACTAGAAAGCATTTGAAATTTTCTTCAGATCTCCCTGCTCTTAAATATCTGGGAGTGATGATACCAGTAGACCTAGCATGATTACATCAAATCAACCATAATCCTCTCATACAATTTATAAAAGACCTGGAAACCTGGAAAACAATCCCTCTTTCCTTACTGCAGTGTACTGACAGTGTCCGTATGATTCAGTTGCCGAGAATGCTCTGTTTCACACATACCCTTTCAATTCCCCCAGCCCCTCTCTCCTTTAGAAAATGGGAATAGCTGATTTCTATTTATATATGTGGAGGGTCAAGCCCATAGATTAGGTTTATGACCCTGCAGCTACTGAAAGTTGAGGGGGGGGCTAGCCTTACCTAATCTTTCGAATACTATAGTTCTGCCCAAGTTTGTACTGCCATGTACTGACTTCAGAAGGGATATACACTTGCTGGAAAACTTTAAAAATGATGGAAGAGGATCTCCTCCAAATTCATAAAACACTTTAGCTTCACTCCAGATGCCACCTGAACAAATGACCGCTAACCCCTTTACTAGAACAATGCAGGCTCACGGGCAAAAACGTTGTAGTCACAAAGAGTTACGTGACACCAGCTTCTTATTACTCCTTTTGCTTTTAATTGTTTCTTCCTGCCAGCCAGACTAGACAATATGTATGCTTGATACAGGAAAATGGGACTGTCTCTTCCCTTCTAATGTCTCAGGGATCACGATATTATCCCCTGTGCTGAATTGTCAGCTGCCAACTGTTACAGACCCCAATATTTCCAATATTTGTGAACATTCCACTATCTCTGGACAGAAGTCCAAAGGTGACCCTCTGAAAAGGATACATCTGTGCAACATCAACTTTTGAATGATCCCTCAACTGTACCTGAAGATTACAAGGGAAGGGACTTCCATTCTGCTGCGCTATCAGATCGGTGATCCGACTGACATAATGCTTTTTATGGTGGCCGCCATCCAAAGATTAAATAAACTAAACAAACCAAAAAAAAGCTCTGATTTGCATAGAGGCGAAGTGCCATGGAATGCTTTTCATAATGGAAGCAGGAAGCAAAAAACAGCTGTCCGACCCATTCTGTTTGAAGCGCGCCCCCTGCCACGCCATGCCACACTGCCGCCAAGTAAATAAATAATAAATAGTAAAGTAATAATAACTAACCCACTGTAACCACAGTCAGGCAGTGCTCAGCCAGCCTTATACCTCTCAACCATCCCTGAAGATTACAAGGGACTTGCCTCAGCTCAAAGTCTCTTCTACTAGTCTGACGCCTCACTCTTATCTTATGCAGCAGCAGCGGCTGTCTCATCACTCGCTTTCACTCTATCCCAATCTTTGATGATCCAACGTCATGACAGACGGTCACTACAGCACTAGAACTAGGCTAGGCTGGGCTGACTCAGACTTTCTCTCACCCCTTGGCTCAACGGTCGATCTCAAAAGGGCAGTATGTATTAACCTTTAAAATGAATTCATGCATAGCGGGGCAAAAATCTGTTTGGTGTGATTGCAAGCTGAGAGGGATTTCAAGCAGAGGGAAAGGGTGACGTAAATATGCTAAAACCATACACGTTGCCACCGCTGATTGCAGCGGGCGTTTTCTTAGAACTGAAGACCAACCAGGGCAGCTGAACTGCTGCCATAGACAGCTTGCACATCCATTGGTGGCGTAGGATCATGCCTGCTACACTGAGCACTGGATTGCACAGGAGGGTCACACATCTCCAAAAAGTCACACTGTGACAAAACGTTCCTTGCGCATGCGTGCAATCGAATGTAAAATATCAAGGACACGTCTTCAAAATTGGTGATATCCACTCAGGAAGCAGGTAGAATAAGGGGCTTAGTGTAAAATGCATTTTCTAAGGAAGAACATGACTGTAACTTTAATGTTTGACATTATTTTTTGCTTAATACCCCCACTGTTTAGTCACGGAGACTCGATTTTTAGGAGGGACAAAGTAAAATTCTGAGGCAAAATCAGGGACAGTTGAGGGGCGGGTGTGTGTGTGTGTGTGTGTGACTGCAATACCCAAATAGTCCGTATATGTAACACAGTACTTTGAAGAAACAAATTCATCAACTTCCAACTGCTTCCAGTTAATGTGACAAAGACTATCTTTTTCAACAAGTCTGAAACAATGCAGTACATTGTGAAACGTTATTCAACAATACCTGCGTCTTGTTTATCACAAGCGAAGTAAAACCAAAAGAAGGAATGATCATATTGTTTTTCCTTTCCTATGCTGCATTTGGGGGTGAAACAACAAAAACTAAGTGGGGCTTCCTGTACAGTAAATATTACACATTTGCAAAGATGGTGAATTTTGTCCCTGAACTTCTGGTAATCTAGTTTCTGCAGTGAGCACAACTGTTTTCGTTCCATGGTGAAGCTGCGATAAAGACAGGGAGATTTTAGTAATACACTTACAGGGTACTCAAGCAAGGGATAAAAAAATGTGGGGGTTATAATGTGAACGAGGACGACACAAAGGAATTGCTAGCGATCAGTATGGGAAATACTCATGATGTGCACTGGAATCAGAGTGAGGGACTTGGCATTATAAATGCAAATTAGTGAGATACGACTGAGTGAAGTGGGCGTAAAGGAAGCATTTAAATCACGTGAGTTCACTGAAATCCTTAGCGTGAGAGACCCCCTAGGGCTGCCAGAGTTGCCAGTTGAGCGCCAGTCAGTGTCATGTGACATGTGTTATGAACTTCGTATCTGCTAGTAGGCTGGCTTGCTCTGTCGCTGGATAAGACTGACTGACCCCCCCAGCTGGAGGGGAGGGAAGTGGCTTACAGCTGACTGATGTAAGGCATGGGAAGGACAATGGTGACATCACCCCCAAGTGCTGTATAGGAGCACCTTCCACTACAATGCAAACCAGATGACGGAGCTGAGGACTTAACACGATCAAATATATAGCTATATTTATATCGATAAATTGCTGTATACTGGGCATCCTCTTAATCTTACCTCAGACTACTGACAATCGTGTCAGAATTGCTTGGGATGGATAGTTTGGTGAAGGTAAGTGAATTCAACTGTTGGAATCTGTTTATGTTTTAACTCAAACTTTTGCCACTGATATGTGAGCGGGACACTGACACTTAAAATGTGTGAAAATGTAGGGGAACAGATCAAATATGGAGATACAAGCTTGGAGCACTTTGTGGGGAAAACTTGTGTGTTTTTGGGGGGCAGCAAAGCTTACTTTTGCTATATCACAAGGGTTTTGTGGCATCCTCCTTTAAACTCTAGTTGATAGCACCTACTCTGTTCAGGGATCACCTTTTTTGTGTGGAACAGTGTTCTGAGAGGAGGGGTGGGTCCATGGGTCCCTCCGAATGTCGAACCCTTGAAGAGATATGCTTTACTTTGGGCTACTTTGGACTCGTTGTAGCTGAGGTTTTTCACAGTGCTGGTTACCGTTTACTATGGCAGACATTACTAGCAACTCCTGCCAACCAACTTGAGTGGCCACAACTGAATGTTAAAAATAGTATATTATTTATTTTGGCTGCTAGTTCGCATCTGCCATTATTCATTGAAAGTTTCAGCTTTGGGGCTGGGATGCTTGAATTCATCTAATTTAAGGTGTTGCCTTTGTAAGTGGCATAATGTGTGTTGAGCTTGTCACTAAATACACTGCCCATTGCAAGAAAGGTGTGCACTTTTTGTGTAGGCAGACTTGTTTGCTTTTTAAAATCTTAAACTGCTGCAGAAGTTACACAGCAATGATTTCTGTATATCCATGAACATGTCCTTTCCATGCCTCACGTTTCACAATTTCACTACACATTGAAACGTGGCTTGTGTGCCGTAGCACTGTAAACAGGGCCATAACCTAAAAAGTTAAGTGTATAAGTGGAAAACTGTGTGCAGTGCAGTATGCATGGGGGGGGGCAAAGCTTTTGTCTACATGTCACATTTTATAACTTTTGAGAATTATGTCTTGTTTACCATCTGCCAGGATTGTGGAGGCTGTTTTGTAGAGTCTGGGCTTCAGGAAAAACTTGGGAGGAGATGCTAGAAGGCAGCAGTGGTTTTCAAATCTGTAAACTGTTGAAACACTTTTTAATTGCTACATTGAACTGCTCTGAAACACGTCCGAGCTTCAGAGTGTGCCTTTATGTTTGTATAGTAGCGGCGCCCTCCCCACTTGCCAGTTTCGGAATGCGTGAGCACTGCAAAACTTACCAATAAGATTTTTACTTTTATCTGCTAGAAAGAAGAGACTTATACTGATGTTATAAAGGCATAAACTGCTGAGGGGGGTGCATAAAATATGGTTCAAGACCTTGATACGGTTTACATGTGACTGGGGAACACAAACATGCAGACAGCTGTGGAGGGATTCCATGGTTGCTTATCTAAAGGTACATGCATACAATCTGTCAAATGTTACTGTAAACATCTCAGAGGGAAACCAAAGAGCAGTATAAGAATCCACTGAGGCAACCAAATTGTATACAGTTACCTAAATGTATACTAAATAGTATGGGCTTATGGAAAGGTAACCCAGGGAATATGTAAGAATTGATCTGTCACACATGAGACTACGGTATTAAAGTATACACAAAAACTCCGATAATGTGTAAAGGGAAGTGCAACGTGAGAGATTTAGGGGTAACTGAAAGAACTTTGCAATTCTTAATGAACACATCCAGAGATAAACTGTGGTTAATTGGTGCTTGCCCATTAGAACATTGTCTAAAGTGTGAATGCTGCGACGTGACATTAAGACGTAAATATGCTAAATGCATACACGTTGCCACTGCTGATTGCAGTGGGTGTTTTCTTAGAACTGAAGACCAGGGCAGCTGAACTGCTGTCATAGACAGCTTGCACATCCATTGGCGAGGTAGGATCGCGCCTGCTACACTGAGCACTGGATTGCACAGGAGGGTCACACACCTCCAAAAAGTCGTACTGCGACAAAACGTTCCTTGCTCATGCGCGCAAGTGAACATAATAATGGTAATATTCAGAGAGGCTGTCATTATCTTTGTCAGTACCAGACTTACTTGGCATTATTGCTAACTAATCTTGAAGAAGTTTGAGCTGCTGGGGTGTTATTCTGGATTTCATCCAGATGTTTAAGTCCTTGGATAGTACACTCTAATCTATCCATGACCTCTTTCAGTGCCATTTTCCCATGAGTTTGACTTGGGGAAGGTCGAGAAGGGGGAGAATTATTAATGAGGGTAGTAGCAATGGTACATTCGCTGGGAATTAATTTAGTTGCCATATTGGTGCTGTTACTATCACTTTTTTGCTTTGTAGCACTAGAAGCCTTACATTGAGAAATATGGTTGTCTAAGGATTTCTCAGGCTCCCTTAACATAGAAATGACATTTTCCTGATCAACTTTGCATGAAGATGGAATAATGCCACTCCCCTGTAAGAATAATATCATACTTAGCAACCTGTGAACCGGGTCTTAAAGTAGATGGCCAGGATCTAGATAACATGGGAGTGGAGGTAGAAGTAATTTGGGTAGACTGTGTGGAGGTAACAGAAAGATTATCAAAATTTCCAGCAAACATAATCTTTGTAGTTTTTTGTTTGAGTTTTCCCTGAACACTCAAGTCCCTTTCATGCTGTTTGTCCTTATTTGAATCAACATTAACAGTTTTACCCCTGATTTTAGAGTGAGAAAATGACCTATTGTTATCACTCTCAGTCTTCGTAGAGCAAAGAGCCCTTGCTTTCCTTTCTAGGTTAATGTTCTTGGGCATCTCGGTTTTGACTTTAACTTGATGTGATTTAGCATAATTTGGACCACCCATCATTGTCTAATTACTATGTTCCTTAACAATGGAATTTTCCTTACACTGACTCCTAGTATTTACCATGCATGATTCATAATAATTCAGACAACTGCCTTTACAGCCTTTAGTAAAATAAGTTGCAGTCCTGTATGGAGCTCCTAAACAGAAAAAACAAAAAACAATATAATAATATGCTGTGCCAGAGGATAATATGATAATCATGGTAAAATACACTATTAAAATTATTACTATTTCTATTATCTAAAATACAAGTGCAGTGTGCCATGTGCAAACTGGTGAAATTAGCAGCAATAGAATACTCACAGAAACAAAAAGCAGGCCAGTAGATTAATAGGCCAATAGCCCCTTCTATATTGATCAGGGCTTTATGCAGAAGAGCCAGATACTAGATCATATTAGGCAGAGCAGTAACCATGGGCACAGTTGAGCCTTCTAGAGTTTCCAAGTAATTTTCTTAATTTTCATTTTAGATAAAAAACAGCAAATATCAAAATGGACAGCAGTTACTATGAGTTGTCACATAGTGATTTTAAAGTATTTTTGTCCCAAACAAAATGGGCACACAAGAGTTCTTCCTTCCTTTCTTTTTGAAAAAGTCTCTCAAAAGTTTCTCAAAAGACTTTTAATGATTTGTCACTTCCAGCTAGTATGTCCAGTACACTTTTTGGCTTAAGTTCATTAACATCCAAAGAACATCCAAAGGAATTCAAAATGATTTCTCCGGGACTTCCTCGTTAGAAGTGGAAAGAGCTGCTTTAAAAGTGCTATATGCTGTACGATTCTTTGAGAAGTCAACAAACCGAGGCCAAAGCCAGAGCCAAAGCTGTACTCCTCAGATACTGAAGGACCGATATGCTGATATGTTGCTGTACTGCAATGCCAGGTTATAACGGTGGTGCTGAAGGCTGGCTGATTCATCTAAATAAACAAAACAGAACTTTTAGAGGCAGCACCGAAACATGGCACACCAGTCAAAAATCAGGAGCAAGCCGCAGGAGCAGATATCAGGCAATGCTAATACAGTGTGATATCAAGCAGCTATAAACTAACGCACTTTCAGAATAACCAGTAAGGGTGAATAAACTACAGGTTCAGCATAAGAGCTCTTACCCTTGCCAGAGCAGCCAGTTAGAAATCAATATGCACAAGAGAGAGCAACTTAAGGCAGGGGGAGCACAACTGGCTGTGCTGTGGTGCAAAAGATGGTGCATCTGGCTCCGAGACGCCAGTACTTGCTTTATATGCACCTAGCCATGTGATACAGCCCATCCAAACTAAACAAGTGACATGGGAAATTTCAAAAGCCCAAGACCATTTAACAGATAAAAAAACAACAATAGTAGCAATAAAAACAAGTTTCGAATAAAACAAAAACATAAATAAAACAACCTAGACTAATACATTAAAATGCAGCTATATGCAAGCATCAAAGGGAAAAAGAACTATTGTACACTTTCCTTTGCAATTTTTAGAAGAGACGGTGGTTGGGTTGGGGAGTAGGCAGCCTCAGGAAAGATCAGTTCAAACAACCTCTTGCAATCAAATATGAGCACCCTTGTCATGAGGCTGATGCCCTACTGTAAAACTGGACATACTTCAAGACACATACCCCCTATGGGGCTTACTTTGCAATCTCCTGGCAATTCAGCTACTACAGTGCCAGAACTCCAATGTGCTGTAAGAGAAAGAAAGAACTGCAGGAAGAGCGACCTGATACTAGCCACACAAGAGAGACTGGAAAGGCTGCTCACTTAAGTATGGGATTATTAGAACAAAAGTTCTAAACAATGCTAGCATACCTTGTCTAATGAAATGGATGGCGTTGATCAGCTCCTGCTGATCGCACTCCTCCACAGTGTGACAGCGTTCATCAGCAAGCTCCCAGAATGCAGATCAGAGAGGATGAGTGGGTGAAGAAGCAGGAGACAAGGAAGGTCATAAGGAAAGTATCTACTATATGCTGTAACCTGGGTTCCAAGCTCAGCATACTCCAATTCTGCTGTACAATTTTTTTACCCTCCTCAGCTCTAACCAAGAAAGTTGTCACGAAGGGGCAATGTTTAAATTCAGACTGTTTTTTCATATGGGAAGTCAGTGCTTGTGCCCTATCCATGTTTGACACCAATGTAATAGCATTGGCTAGAGATCTATTGATATAGCCCCTCTGCTTAAACCTTTGAATTTGTCCAGCTTGTTTGGCCCGAAATTCATGCTCTTCTGTACAATTCCTCCTTGCTCTGATGATCTGGACCTTTGTGATATTATACATGGTATGTGGGGGATTGACAGCTATTATGGTCAGTTTCTTTCTGGAGCATCTGCGTTTCTGCATATTTTTAAATCTAGGAATGCTATTTCTTCAGGGTGAATTGTGAACTTAAATTTAAGGCAGCTGCTAGTGCTCCTGTGCCATATCACAAATTCTGAGAACTGGTCCACTGTGTGCCTCCATACAATGAGCACGTCATCTATATGGCATCCGTGCTCAATCCCACTGCCCGTTTTCCCACAGACGAAATTCCCGAGACTAGTATACTGAAATTTCACAATGCTGAAAGTAGAAAATCCCAAACCATAATTTCCCATGTGCCCGTGGGAAAAACAGACTAAGCACAGAGAGCAGTGCTTTAGTATTTATTTGATGTGTAGTATGTGTAACAACAAAAAATCAAAAGTTTTGAAGAGGGAGTTCAGTGTTTTGTTAACCAATTTTTGAGTATACGGCATGTAGTCTATTAAAATATGTGATAAAGTCGAAACTTACATGTTTCTACCTGTTTTAATCTATTTGCAACTGTATTTGTCAGATTTTGGTAGTTCACAGCTGTAGGGTTAAATGAGTCAGTGCGCATGAGGGGATTGTTTATGGCACAGCCAGAGTAAGATCAAGGAAAACAATGGATCTTTTCAACCCTCTCAGTGATGAATGGGATAGTTCTCATCCTGTCAGTACCAATGAGTTTAAAAGCAGTAACAATAGACTGGATATTCAGAGGAATTTTTTTTTTGATCAATACCAGCTTGATCCCTTGGTGTCCGACAGCTGTTGTTGAGCTGTCACCACAGGCTACTGACAATGCATAGAAACATAGACTTTGATGGCAGATAAGGACCGATAGGCCCATCTAGTCTGCCCATTTCCCTACCTACAGGATAGGCCGCAGATTCTAGTTAACCAACAGCCTATTTCTTCCTACCCCCCACAAGAATTGCCTTATGTCTGTCCCATGCATTCTTGAATTCTCCCATGGTTTTAGACCCCACAACCTCCTCAGGAAGGCTGTTCCATGCATCCGCTACCCTTTCTGTGAAATAATACTTCTTCACATTGCCCCTGAACTGCCCTTCTTCTATCTTTAAATTGTGTCCCCTTGTTCTTGCAAGTCTCTTTTTCTGAAAGATGCTACCCTCTTGGACTTTGTTGATTCCACTGAGGTACTTAAAAGTTTCTATCATGTCCCCCCTCTCCCTTCTTTCCTCAAGGGTATATATATTAAGTTCCTTTAGTCTCTCCTCATCGGCTTCTCTTGAAGACCCTGCACCATTTTAGTTGCCCTCCTCTGGACTACCTCTGTCCTATGTCCTTGCAGAGATGGGGTCTCCAGAACTGGACCCAGTACTCCAAATGGGGTCTCACCAACTGTCTGTACAGAGGGATAACAACTTCCTCTTTTCTACTGATGATGCCTCTCCCTATACATCCCAGTATACCCCCAGCCCTCCCTACTTCCTTCTTCTACATTGCTTGCTAACCTTAAGGTCATCTGATATGATTACCCCCCAGGTCCCTTTCCTTTCTTGTTGTTGTTACTACCTCCCCACCCATTGTGTATTCTTCCCCTGGGTTCTTGTTTCCCAGGTGCATTATTTTGCACTTCTTTGCATTGAATCTTAGCTGCCATACTTCTGACCATTCCTCCAACCTTGCCAAGTCCCTTTTCATCCTTTCCACGCCTCCTTGTGTATCAACCCTGTTGCAGATCTTTGTGTCATCTGCAAAAAGGCATACTTTTCCTTCCAATCCCTCTGCAATGTCACTGATGAAGACATTAAAAAGGACTGGACCCAATACTGAACCCTCACGGTACCCCACTAGTAACCTCTTCTTCAGAGGACTCCATTTACAATTACCTTCTGTGTCCTGTTGTCTGGCCAATGTTTTACCCAGGCTACCACCCTGGGATCCACTCCAAGGCTGGTTAATTTAACTATTAATCTTTTGTGTGGGACTGTGTCAAATGCCTTGCTAAAGTCAAGGTAGGCCATGTCCACAGCCCCTCCCTGGTCTACTACTTTGGTCACCCAGTCAAAGAAATCTATTAGATTTGTCTGACATGACCTTCCTACTGTGAACCCATGCTGCCTTGGGTCCTGTGCTCCACTGGCCTCTAGGTACTCAACTATTCTTTCCTTCAGAAGTGACTCCATCACTTTCCCTACCACAGAGGTCAGACTGATAGGTCTGTAGTTTCCTGCCTCTGTCTTGGTCCCACTTTTGTGAAGGGGAATCACATCCGCCTTCCTCCAGTCCTCGGGTACCACACCATCCTCCCATGATTTATTAAAAGAGTAGCCAGTGGTTTCACTAGTTCCTCCTTAATTTTTTAGAATTCTGGGGTGAATTCCATCAGGACCCATTGCTTTGTCCACCTTCAGTTTTAGGAGTTCTTGCAGAACCCTTTCTTCTGTGAAAGGACTGGGATCAACCCCCTACCAAGAGTGCTTCTGTTAATTGGATTAGGCACTTCCCCCTCCTCTTTTGTGAATACTGAGCAGAAATATTCATTCAGTATTCCTGCTTTTTCACTGTCCCCTTCTGCCCACCCACCCACTGTTCATTCTATTCAACCTTACTATCCCTCCCTTTGTCTTTCTACGCTCGCTGTTGTACCTATAAAAGGTTTTATCCTCCTTCTTAACTGAGTTCGCTATCTTTTCCTCAGTTTGGTGAAGCAGCATGTCTTATTTTAGTACCACCAAATGAGTTGCTTTAATTTTGTATGGTGAAACACTCAAGTACACATTTGGTGATAGGTTTACAGAGTACTCTTTGTCTGTTTAACTTTTTCATCAGCGAATGGTGCCTTTTTTTAAGATTAGGTAGAATCAGTTTCATGCAGTTACAGTGGCTTGTGGCTGGATCATTGCAGGGGTTCTGTATTACTGTATTATAGTAGGTTATCTTTGTGAAAGAAAAAAGACGAGTGTAGCACTCTTGCGACTTCGAGGACATCACAGCAAATAATAGTGGCAGAATGTGTGAATTCGGTGTTGTTCCAACTTCTGCATGAATGGAAGGTCAGTAGTTCAGGGTTCTGTAGGCAGATCTATTGGTTACTGTCTTACTGCGGTGCAAAAAAAAAAAAACCATTGCCGGTGTGGAACGCGGGCAACTGAGGTAATAAATTAGAAGGACACTCCTCTGAGGGTTCTGCAGGCAGATCAAATGGTGTCTGGAATTTGAATAACGGGAATTACAGCATTCGGGCAATGCTGTAATCAGGAATAAGGGTGCGGGATTTCGATCGTCGGGAAAAGAGTCGATGGGAATTAGTACCTAAATCATCTATATAGCACCTCCACATGTCCAAAAGATGAATAAATATGCTAAATGCATACACGTTGCCACCACTGATTGCAGTGGGCGTTTTCTTAGAACTGAAGACCAGGGCAGCTGAACTGCTGTCATAGACAGCTTGCACATCCATTGGCGGGGTAGGATCGCGCCTGCTACACCAAGCACTGGATTGCACAGGAGGGTCACACACCTCCAAAAAGTCATACTGTGACAAAACGTTCCTTGCGCATGCGCGCAAGTGAACGTAATAAGTACTACAGCCAAAATATCAATAACTATGCTTTGTTGTTTTTTTTAGTTCAATCTTTTTAACGTTATTATTGGGTCTCATTGGTCAGAATGTTCCATTTAAGAGTTTAAATTATTTTTATGTATTGCCATCATTTTGTGATTAACATGATGGTTTTATTTTTCACGACTGCAGAGGTGACCATTAAGAGCCCCACCCATAATGGAAGATAACTCAGTTGTGTTTGTTAAAGTACAGTAAAGCTTATTCAGCTAAATTCATTGAGTTCATTGTGCTTCACATTTTTATTTTAGGCTGATTTGTTCCCAAAACATACATCAAGTAACTACAACACAAAAAATATTAGATACAGATAAAAAATGGTGGATATGAAAAAATACATTTTAACAGGCAGAATTGTTGACATGCTCAGAATACAAATGTTATAATATTTTGGAAATGTTATGCCGTCACAACATAGGAACCAAGTAATCATTATTAACTGATTTAAAGGCGTACAACACAATGACTTTACAGTAGGTTTTCCTTACCACTCCTCCTGTGTTTTCTGTACACGTAACAGGTTGTTCTTCTGGTACAGAGAATGGTATATTATGTTACCAATCCAGAATGCAGTTTTTCATCTATACTTTAACATTTAAATAGTCTATACTAAAAGGTTTAAATGACTTAACAAAAATATACAAAGCGTTTCAGTTTCAGCAGATTACCAAGATGGACTTTGGTTAGGAATGTACCTAAACTGGGTTAATAATTAACCCATATATATTGATGTTACTCATCATAATGATATGCAAGTTTTTTCAGTTGGTAATCAACACAACTGAAATTATGTGCTGTACTTGATATACTGATAACTACTACTGTACCACTACTACTAATTTTAATAAGCATTGAGGAAATACACGTTGAAGACTGTATGCACGTGACCAATGTTGTTTAACAGGACAGTTCTTTAGAAAAATAAAAAATAGAGGCAGCATACTTTCCAGTTAGCTTTTAGTCTATTTTTTTAATTTGACACTAGGTGACTGAGAAAGCACACTGAGATGAAACATTTTTAGAAGTGACCAATGAGATAAGGTTACAGAGGATCAAAGAGAACAAGCATTTGTCAATGCCGAATGTTGCTTGCTTCTATGTGCTGTTTAGGTATTTGGAAGTCATTGGAGTGTAAATATTGAAAATTTGCGAACTTACGAGCGTGCGTAGGAACTGCGCAACGCACGCTCGTAAAACAGGCATTTTTAGGACTTTTTTCACCAAATTTTCAACATAGCCATTTTAAGACCTCTGGTCATGAACAGTGTCACTGTGATTTTTTTAATGTGTCCCATACATTGAGTTCGCACACCGACTGCGCCATTGTGCGCTACATGGGCGGAAACACGTTTTGGGTGAGATGTGAAAAATGACAGCTGTACTGCTCATAAGAAGGTGTGGTAAAATGGCAATGTTGAAAATCTGGAGTGAAAATATTGAAAATTTGCGAACTTACGAGCCCGCGTAGGAACTGCGCAACGCACGCTTATAAAACAGTCATTTTTGGAATTTTTCACCAAATTTTCAACATGGGGTTTTGGGCCCCTTCTCATGAATGATTCACTGTCATGGTGGTATTCAGGCCCAGGTGATTTCGCAGTCACCGCGCAGTCACTGCATCGAAATCACCCTTCGGCCCGGTCATCAACGCCATGACAGTGACATCACTCATGAGAAGGGGTCCCAAAAGCCCCATGTTGAAAATTTGGTGCAAAAATTCCCAAAATGGCTGAGATATGCAATAAAGTTGAAACTCCCTATCTAGCCCATTATACAGCTTACCGGCATGTCCTCAGTTCGCGGTTGGCTTTGAAGAGTGCAGACGTGTTCCCGGTCCACCGAAGATCGTCACGCCGGAGTCCGGAGGTAAGTATGGGGTGAGGAGGGGTGTGGGGAGGCTGGGTGCGCAGTGGGTGGGTGCGGGTTGTGGGAGGGGGTCGGAGACGACCGACGGGACCGTTTTTGTCTTACAGGTAAAAAAAAAAAGACGCTGAGACTGCTTGCCACACTGGGGTGGGCCCCAGCGTGGCACAAGGACTTTGGGGCGCTCAGCTGACGGGGGATTGGGCACCCCATCGGCAAAGGATGATTGCCACGCTGGGGTGGGCCTCAGCATGGCACCAACTACTGGGAGACGACAGCTCAGCCAACGGGATTGGGCACCCCGCCGGCTATACAGTGCATGCGGGGCGCCAGACGCCTGTGAGGGGAGCTGCTCGTGAGCAGCCTCTTATCGCTGCTCACTCAAGCGTAGCTCCCCCTTTCAACTGTATGCCACTGCATTTTGGAGCGTGTCATAGACAGCTCCAGCATGCATTGGCTTACAGGGGCCGAGCCTGCTAGGACACTGCCTGAATTGGAGGAGGAGGTGACACACCTCCGAAATCTCAGATGATGGCACTATGTTTCTTGCACATGCATGCAAGTAACATAAAAATGAAACAACAAAACAAGTATAGTACATCCAAAGTAAAAAAAAATCACAAAAGCTAACAACATAGGGCTTGATTCTCAAAGGGGGCTTAGATCAGCACAAGCTGTGCCAGGGACTCTGCACCAGATTCTGGCACAGGAGGGGTTCCGACACCTAAGTCCCAAAACTTGTGACAACCCCTCCCATGTGGCAAACACCTGGTGCATAGGGAGGGTCTGCCACAGGCTTCATGCAACAAATGCAAGCACCCCATCCCTGAAATTGCCTGTGTTAATATAATAGAATATACATCCCAATCCCACATATAATAGTGCTCCCCAATTCTGATGCTGCTATCTTCTAAGTAATAATATGCCTCCCTCCCTGATGCTGCCCTGTTAGTTCAGTGATGATAAGACCCCCACTGTAATTCACATTGTTGCCCTTTTAGTCAAGATATATGCCCCACTCCCTGATGTCAGCGGTTGTCATAACATACCTTAAGGTCCCTTTCCCTGGTGATCCAGTGGCCCCCTGGCCCCCCATCCCATTGTCCTGTAACAGAGACAACACGGGCACATCCCTCCCCTCCCCTCACCTCTGTGGCTGGTGCCAACTGAACTGTCATAGCGTGCTTTACTGTATAGAATGCGCACACTATACAATATGGCGTGAACATCCTCTTATGTAAACTTAAAAAAATCAGTCCCACTAACATCATACTGATGTATGTAGAAATTCATACCTGCTGAGACCTGATTAACTTAATTAGATTTAAATAACTTTTGTATCTCATGATATTAGCGTGGCAATAATAGTGAGTCAAAAATAGCGAGTAGAAAACAATGAGAGTGAATACCGTGGCCAGCTCATTTTCTATAGGCTTGAAATAGCAGCAACTATGGAACCAGAGCATGCTACAATCGCAAATGTAAGAGCCCCCCCCTTCAGGATGTATTTCAGCTATCAATCAGAATATATTTATTTGGCACATCACAGCAATAAGGAAGCTGTTCAAGAAACGTTATTACTTGCCTGGCTAAGACTTGTGATGGTATTCGTACAACCCACATCCTCAGACCAACTGTTACGAGGCAGCCATGCTGCAGCCTGAGCTGGAAGTGCTCCAGGAAACAATGTATACTAACAAGTACACATTTGGTGATAGGTTTACAGAGTACCCTTTGTCTGTTTAACTTTTCCATCAGCGAATGGTGCCTTTGTTTAAGATTAGGTAGAATCAGTTTCATGCAGTTACAGTAGCTTGTGGCGGGATCATTGCAGGGGTTCTGTATTACTGTATTATAGTAGGTTATCTTTGTGAAAAAAAAAAGATGAGTGTAACACTCTTGCGACTTCAAGGACATCACAGCAAATAATAGTGGCAGAATGCATGAATTCGGTGTTGTTCCAACTGGTGCATGAATGGAAGGTCAGTAGTTCAGGGTTCTGTAGGCAGATCTATTGGTTACTGTCTTACTGTGGTGCAAAAAAAAAAAATCGCCGGTGTGGAACGCGGGCAACTGAGGTAATAAATTAGGACACTCCTCTGGGGGTTCTGCAGGCAGATCAAATGGTGTCAGGAATTTGAATAATGGGAATTACAGCATTCGGGCAATGCTTTAATCAGGAATAAGGGTGCGGGATTTCGATCATAAGGAAAACAGTCGAGCTGGAATTAGTACCTAAATCTAGTGCTCAGGCAGGCGTGATCTCGTTCTCATCACGGATGTGGAAGGGTCTAGCGACAGCAGTTCAGCTGCCCTGGTATTCAAAATGAATAAATATGCTAAATGTATAACGCTGCCACCACTGAATGCAGTGGGCGCTTTCTTAGAACTGAAGACCAGGGCAGCTGAACTGCTGTCATAGACAGCTTGCACATCCATTGGTGGGTAGGATCGCTCGCTACACTGAGCACTGGATTGCACAGGAGGGTCACACTTAAAAAGTCGTACTGGTATTGAAACGCCTTCCTTGCGCATGCGCCAAGTTTAACGAAATAACTGGAAATCACTTAAAGTGATAATAAAACTAGGTGAGAAAAAAGAAATTTGTCAGTTGATAGCAGTGGTGTAGTGACGTGGAGTCCGAAGTACGAAGAGGGGGAACAGAAATGGGGCCATGGAGCCGCCCATGTTTATCCTGGAGGAACGTCAGTGCATCTGACAGTCATGGGAGGCCCTTGTAAACAGCTAGCTAGAAAAGTGCCTGGTGCTTATAGTTCATTAGGTGTGGCCTGATGCAAAAGATTCCCGCAATGGAGAGCTGCCCTGCAGGTATGGAAGGGGGAAGAATGAAGAACTGCCCAGCAGGTATGCAAGGGAGGGAATGAAGATCTGCCCTGCAGGTACAAGAGGTGTGGATGAAGAACTGTCCTGCAGGTATGCAGGGGGACAAAGACCTCAATGTATGGGGGGTGGATGAAGAACTGCCCTGTTGGTGCGGAAGGGGGGGAATGAACAACTGCCCTGCAGGTGCAGAAGGGGAGGAGGAATGAACAGCTGCCCTGCAGGTGCAGAAAGGGGGGAAATGAACAACTGCCCTGCAGGTGCGGAAGGGGGGGAATGAACAACTGCCCTGCAGTTGCAGAAGGGGGAGAATGAACAACTGCCCTGCAGGTGCGGAAGAGGGGAATGAACAACTGCCCTGTAGGCAGGGGTGAGCATATCCCATTGCCCCCTGTCCAGGGCAAGTACATTTTGATTGAAGGGCACGTACAAAAACAGAGTTAATTTCATAGCAATTAGTAGAGGGGCAAGTGAAAATTCAGCTACAGTCATGGCTGGGCAAGTAATAAAAATTTTGATTTGAACACCCCTGCCTGCAAGTATGAAACACAGAAACTGTCGGCAGATAAGGACCATAGAAACAGACTTTGACAGCAGATAAGGACTGCTTGGCCCACCTAGTCTGCCCATTTCCCTACCTACAGGATAAACTGCAAATCCTAGTTAACCAACAGCCTATTTCTTCCTATCCCCCAACAAAAATTGCCTTATGTCCGTTCTATGCATTCATGAATTCTCTCAGTTTTAGACCCCACACCCTCCTCAGGAAGGTTGTTCCATATCCGTCAACCACCCTCTCTGTGAAAAAAAAAAATACTTCCTCATATTGCTCCTGAACCACCCCCCTTATCTTCAAATTGTGTCCCCTTGTTCTTGCACATCTCTTTCTGAAAGATGCTACCCTCTTGGACTTTGTTGATTCCACTGAGGTACTTTAAAGTTTCTATCATGTTCCCCCTCTCCCTTCTTTCCTCAAGGGTATACATAATAAGCTCCTTTAGTCTCTCCTCGTATGGCTTCTCTTGCAGACTCTGCACCATTTTAGTTGTCCTTCTCTGGACTGCCTCTATCCTGTCTATGTCCTTGCGGAGATGGGGTATCCAGAACTGGACACAGTACTCCAGATGGGGTCTCACCAACTGTCTGTACAGAGGGATAACAACTTCCTGTTTTCTGCTGATGATGCCTCTCCCTATACATCCCAGTATACCCCAGCCCTCCCTACTGCCTCCTCACATTGCTTGCTAACTTTAAGGTCATCTGATATGATTACCCTCCAGGTCCCTTTCCATTTTTGCTGTTGTTACTACCTCCCCCCCATTGTGTAATCTTCCCCTGTGTTTTTGTTTCCCAGGTGCATTATTTTGCACTTCTTTGCATTGAATCCAAGCTGCCATACTTCTAACTATTCCTCCAACCTTGCCAAGTCCCTTCTCATCCTTTCCACGCCTCCTTGTGTATCAACTATTGCAAATCTTTGTGTCATCTGCAAAGATGCATACTTTTCCTTCCAGTCTCTCTGCAATGTCACTCAAAGACATTAAAAAGGACTGGACCCAGTACTGAACCCTGCGGTACCCCCACTAGTAACCCCCCTTTACATAGAAACATAGAAACATAGAAGTTGACGGCAGATAAGGACCGCAAGGCCCATCCAGTCTGCCCATTTCTTTTTCTATCTTATAAATGTGCCATCGGCCTTTGCTATGTCAGTGACCTATCTATTCATAGTCATTTGTATTGCTCCCTTATGCCTATCCCATGCCTGTTTGAAGCCCTGCACTGTATTCATAGCCACTACTTCTTGTGGTAAGCCATTCCATGCATCTACCACCCTTTCTGTGAAAAATAATTTCCTCACATTCCCCTTAATCGACCTCCTCTAATCTCATGCTGTGTCCTCTTGTCCTGCTATTTTTCTTATATTTAAACATGTTAGACTCTTTCACCTTGTTTATGCCCTTAAGGTGTTTAAATGTCTCGATCATATCTCTCTCTCCCTCCTTTGCTCAAGGGTATACATATTGAGCTCCGTTAATCTGTCCTCATATGTCTCTGATGCAGTCCTGCACCATTTTGGTTGCCCTTCTCTGGACTGCCTCAATTTGGTTAATGTCCTTGTGAAGGTGTGGCCTCCAATACTGCACAGTACTCCAGATGGGGCCTAACCAATGTCTTGTACAGAGGGATTATTACCTCCCTCTTACGACTTGTGATACCTCTTACTAATACACCCTAACACCCCCTAGCCTGCCTACTGTTTAGAGGTCTGCTTGATGATTTCAGGTCATCAGTGATGATGATGCCCAAGTCTCTTTCTTCCTTTGTGACTGCTAGCAACTCCTCCCAGCCTATAAGTGGCTTCAGGGTTTCTCTTCCCTATGTGCATGATTTTGCACTTCTTTGCATTAAATCCCAGTTGCCACTCTTCTGACCATTCTGCTAGTTTATCCAGATCTCTTCTCATTCTGCCCACCCCATCTGGATCATCTACTCTGTTGCAGATCTTGGTGTCATCTGCAAACAGACAAGCCTTACCCTCTAGTCCATCTGCTAGGTCACTAATGAAGATGTTGAATAGGACTGGCCCCAGGACTGATCCCTGAGGTACCCCACTTGTGACTTGCATCTCTTCTGACTGTATACCATTTACCACCACTCTCTGTTTTTCTGCCAGTCAACCAGTTTGCCACCCAGTTGACCAACTTCTGACCCACCCAGCCTAACTAACTTATTTATCAATCTTCTATGTGGAACAGTGTCAAAAGCTTTGCTGAAGTCAAGGTAGGCGACACAACTGCCCCTTGGTCCACCACTCTGGTTACCCAGTCAAAGAAATCTATGAGATTAGTTTGACAGGACCTTCCTTTTGTAAACCCATGCTGTCTTGGATCCTGTGCCCCTATGGATTCCAGGTGTTGCACTATCCTTTCCTTAAGGAGTGCTTCCATAATCTTGCCCACTACTGAGGTAAGACTGACCGGTCTGTAGTTCCCCGCCTCCTCCCTGCTACCACTCTTGTGGAGTGGGATCACATGAGCCCTTCTCCAGTCTTCTGGGACCTCTCCTGTGCTCAGAGACTCACTAAACAATTCTGCTAATGGCTCTGCTAGTTCCCTCCTTAGCTCCTTAAGTACCCTGGGATGTATGCCATCAGGTCCCATTGCCTTATCCACCCTGAGCTTAGCAAGCTCTTGTAGGACCCTTTCTTTGTGAAGGGAGTAGTGCTCACCTCCCCTGTGTCCATGATGCTGAGCTGTGGGCCCCACACTACCTCTTCTTCAGTGAATACTGAGCAAAAGTATCTATTTAGGATAGATGCCTTTACAGGGTCCTCCTCCTCACATGCTCCCTTTTCTCCATTAAGCTTAGCAATACCCCCTCTGGACTTTCTCCTTTCACTAATGTATCTATAGAAAGTCTTGTCACCTTCTTTACTGTTTGTGCTAGTGTTTCCTCAGTTTGGGACTTTGCCTGCCTTACTGCTTACCTGCTTCCCTTAGGGCAGTTTGGTATGCCCCTATCTTCATCCCGCTGTGTTCCCTTATATTTTCTGAAGGCCAGCCTTTGGCTCTGACCTTTTCTGCTACTGTATTTGAGAACCAAAGTGGTTTCCTTCTTCTTTTGCACTTCCTTTTCTGTCTAACACAATGGGATGTTGCTTCAAGTATTGTATCCTTAATGCTTGCCCACTTTGCCTGTATCCTCACCTGTGTTTCTTTTTGCCAGGGCTAGCTTAACTCTGTTGGCCATCTTATCAAAGTCAGCTCCTCTGAAGTCCCATATTTTTGCCTTGGAATGGGATGATTTAGATGTAGTAGCCAAATTGAACCATACCATGTGATGGTCACTGGCCCCCAGGTGACCTTCTACCTGGAGATCTGTGATCCCTTCTTTGTTAGTCAGTACTAGATCTAGGATAGCCCTGTCTCTTGTGGGTTGCTGTACCAGTTGTTTGAGGCCCTCCCCCTGCAGGGAATCCACTATGAGTCTAGTTCTGGCAGATGTTCCTGCTGGTATTGACCAATCTGTATCTGGCACTTCTTCAGAGTGGACTCCATTTACAATTACCTTCTGTGTCCTGTTGTCCAGCCAATGTTTTACCCAGGCTACTACCCTGGGACCCACTCCCAGGCTGGTTAATTTCACTATTAATCTTTTGTGTGGGACTGTGTCAAATGACTTGCTAAAGTCTAGGTAGGCCATGTCCACAGCCCCTCCCTGGTCTACTACTTTGGTCACCCAGTCAAAGAAATCAATTAGATTCATCTGACATCACCTTCCCTCTGTGAACCCATGCTGCCTTGGGTCCTGTGCCCCACTGGCCTCTAGGTACTCAACAATTCTTTCCTTCAGAAGTGATTCCATCACTTTCCCTACCACAGAGGTCAAACTGACAGGTCTGTAGTTTCCTGCCTCTGTCTTGGTCCCACTTTTATGAAGGGGAATCACATCCGCCTTCCTCTAGTCCTCAGGTACCACACCATCCTCCCATGATTTGTTAAAAAGGGTAGTCAGTGGTTTCACTTGTTCTCCCTTTAATTCTTTTAGAATTCTGGGGCGAATTCGGTCAAGTCCCATTGCTTTGTTCACCTTCAGTTTTAGGAGCTCTTTCAGAACCCTTTCTTCTGTGAAAGGACCGGGATCAACCCCACTATCCATAGTGCTTCTGTTAACTGGATTAGGCACCTCCTGCCCCTCCTCCTCTTTTGTGAATACTGAGCAGAAGTATTAATTCAGTCTCCCTGCTTTTTCACGGTCCCTCTCCATCCACCCACCATCCATTCTATTCAGCCTCGCTATCCCTCCCGTTGTCATTCTACACTCCCTGATGCACCTATAAAAGGTTTTATCCCCCTTCTTAACAGAGTTGGTTCTCTTTTCCTCAGTTTGGGCTTTTGCTATTCTGACTTCCTTCTTTGCTTCCTTCTGCCTTAACTGGTACAGCTCTCTGTCCTGTTCCTTCCATGTTTCCCTATACTTCCTGAATGCTGCCTTTTTCTCCCGGACCTTACCCACCATCTCTTTTGAGAACCATAGTGGCTTTTTCTTCCATTTTGATTTGTTTATTTGCTTCACACAAAGGCTTGTTGCATCTGTGATGGCAGTTTTGATGTTTCCTCATTGTTGCTCCACCCCCTCCTTCTAGCCTGTTTGCTAGTGCTTTTCTAAAGCATGCTCCCATCTTGCCAAAGTCAGTCCTCCTGAAGTCCAGTACCCTCACTTTTGTATGGTTTGACTCTGTAGCCGAGTTTATCATGAACCACACTGTTTGGTGGTCACTTGTTCCCAGATGGCTACCCACTTCTATATCCGAGGTCTTCTCACTGTCCCCATTTGAGAGTACGAGGTCCAAGATTGCTCCATCACAAGTGGGTTCCAAAACTAGCTGTCTGAGGCATGCCACCTGTAAGGCATCGAGAATGGCTCTGCTCTTGGATGTGGCTGCAGTAAAGGTGCTCCAGTTAACATCTGGCATATTCAGGTCTCCCATCAATAGCATCTCCCCTTTCTCTGCCATCCTGAGGATGCCTTCCCATCATATCCTTATCCATTCCTTCCCCGACTTGGTGGTCTGTATACAACCCCTGTGCAGATTGTGGTGCCATTTCCAGTCTCTAAGGTGACCCACAGTGCCTCCTCTCCTCCCTGTTTACTCTTTTGTTCAGTTGCTTTTATCCCTTCCCTTACATAGAGAGCTACCCCTCCCCTTCTCCCCTTCCTGTCTCTCCTGTAGGTTGTGTACCCTGGTATGTTAACCTCCCAGTCATGGTTCTCTCTGTACCATGTTTCTGTGACTGCTATGTTATCCAGGCATCCCTCTTCCATCAAGGCCATCAGCTCAGGGAGCTTGCTGCCCAGAATACAGGCATTGGTACTCATTACCCTCCATTTTCTGATGGCCTTACCCCTTTTTGCCCCATCCCTGTCCTTATTGCCTTTGTCACTTTCTCCATTTACCCCCGCCCTTCTCCCCATCGACATCTCCAACTTGGTGTTTACCTCACTTTCTACCCAGATTTTTTTGGGGGGTGGGCTAGGATTTCCCTGTTCCTTTCCAGTGCCTCCCTTCCTCCTTGGTTAGTTTAAATGCTTGCCAATGAAGCATTTAAACCATCACCTAGGATCCTGGTTCCTCCTGGACAGATGCAGCCCATTATGCCAGTATAGGCTTGCATCACTCTAGGTGGACCCCCAGTCCCCAATGAAGCCAAATCCCTGAGCTCCACACCAGTCTTTCAACCACTGATTGAATTCCATGGTGTGGAACACCCTAGCCTCTCCTACGCCATAGATGGGCAGCACCTCCGAGAAGGTTACTGTGCGTGCTACGTGTCTAAGGCCCCTCCCCAACTCCACAAGCTCTTCCTGCACTGCTCTGGTCCTGGTTTCTTAGCCAGGTCATTTGCCCCTAGGTGGACAATGACATTCAGCTCCCTTCCCTGTGCAGCTGCTCTGGTGATCCTGAGGATTCACTTCCTGTCCCTTCAAGCCATGGCGCCAGGCAGGCACCTTACTTCCCTCTTCTCTTCCTCCCCTAGTTCTACCTTCCTAACAATGAAGTCCCCCACCAGGAGTTGTTTCCTTCCCCTGTGGGGTCCCATGCCACACTCCTGCGGGTCTCCTTTGTGGAGGTTCCCAGCATCCTCTTTGGTCTCTATTGTGGGTGCCTCTATAGAGGAACCACACTCTGCCAGAACAGCATAGAAATTGTGGAGAGGTACAACTGGAGAGATGCACCTCTGTTCCACCACCCTCACCCTCCCTGAGCCCACTGAGGTCTAACCGTTCCTTTTTCTTGGCAACCTCTGAGGCAACGTCAGTGGCCCTGGTGGTCCCTGGATGGGAGAGGAGGTCCCACAAATCCTGGCCAACTCAGCCTGGAGATGAGCAACCTCCTCCCTCAGCTCAGTGAGGTGCCTGCAGATGGGAAAACACATCCTCCAGAAAGTCTCCCAGAAGACTGCTGCTCCACAGCCACTGCACTGCACCACTCCCATCATGTCTTATTTCTGACCCCTACACTGTCTGGAATACTTACTCTTTTCTGTTTATTTCCCTCCTACTTACTTACTGCCTCTGTGCCCTTTAAGCTCCTGATCTTTCTGTTCTGACAAGAAGGTCCTGTATTTCTCAGCAGTCTCCTTACTTGCTCAGAGGCAGACCTCCAGCAGCTGGGGGGGGGGACAGAGAGCTACTCTTTTCCTTCTAGGAAGTAGAGTTCTATGGCCCACCTAGACTGCCCATTTCCCTACTCACTGCTGCAGTCCCAGATCCTACTTGATCTGCAGCTCTCCTGCGTTGCACATCTCCAGGGTACCCTTATGTCTGTCCTATGCACTCTTGAATCCCTGTATTGTTTTTGAACCCACCACTTTGGCTGGAAGGCTATTCCACGGCTCTTCAGTGGGAAGGCTATTCTATGGCTCCACCACCCTTTCAGTGAAAAAGTACTTCCTAACATGAACCCTGAGTCTTCCAACCTTCAGCCTCATATCATGCCCCCTTCTTCTTGTGCAGAGTTTTCTCCACAATATGCTTTTCACCTGTACTCTGTTTATTCCTCTGAGGCACTTGAAAGTCTCCATCATATCTCCCCTCTCCCTTCTTTCCTCCAGTGAATAGATATTAAGATCCTTAAGCCTTTCCTCGTAGGGCTTCTGGTGCAGTCCATGCCCCTTTTTTATTGCCCTTTTCTGGACTGCCACCATTTTGTCAATGCCCTTCTGGAGATGTGGTCTCCAGAACTGGACACAGCAGTCCAGCTGAGGCCTCATCAGTGATCTGTACAGTGGCATCACCACCTCTTTCCTCCTGCTTGTTATGCCCCTTCCTATGAACCTCAACATTCTGTTTGCTCTCCCCACAGCCTTTTCTCACTGTTTGATCACCTTCAGGTAGTCAGATATAACCCCCAGATCTTTCTCTAACTTGTGGTGGCTAGAATTTCTCCACCCATGCTGTGCTCCTCCCTTGGATCCCTGTGACCCAGGTGCATGATCTTCATTTCATTTTTTAGTTTTAACCAGGAGGTGGGCTGGGTACAACCCTTTTTCAGCCATGCCTGACGCTGAACAAAAGACAAACAAATACAACCAGCTGTATAAATCTACACATACATACAGTACAATAAATTCACGTACAATTACACACAGTTCTATTATTTAAATATAAAAACAACCCCTTCCTAAAGTGCATTTAAGTTGTGCGCTCCCTTTGTCAAATGGTTGTATTCATTGTGGTTTAATAGAGAGGGTACATACCAAGAGAAAGCCTTCCTGGTCATCTGCAACTTCTGTCTCTGGACTAGACAGTCCTGGACCCCACTACATCTTGTTATTCATTCCCTTTTTTTCTGGAACCGGTGCCCCAGAGAGCATCTTAAGATCACTGGCTCTCAATACCCTAAATACAAAGTTCTCCAACTGATATCTACTTCTCTTTTCTGGTGATACTTTTTAGCATTCAAACTTAAACTGCCAGACACCCAACCACTCCTCTAATAGGCTTAGGTCCTC
Organism: Neoceratodus forsteri; assembly: GCA_016271365.2. Classification (NCBI taxonomy): domain Eukaryota; kingdom Metazoa; phylum Chordata; order Ceratodontiformes; family Ceratodontidae; genus Neoceratodus; species Neoceratodus forsteri. Next base: position 1,818,131 of record JADMNL010000031.1, read on the forward strand.
TCTCATTTTTCCACCCCTCCAGTATGTCTAGTCTGTTGCAGATTTTGGTGTCATTAGTGAAGAGGCACACCTTTCCCTCCAGATGCTCTGCAAGGTCACTAATGAAGACACTGAATAGGACTGGTCCCAGGACAGACCCCTGCCCTGCAGGTGCGGAGGGGGGATGAGCAACTTCCCTACAGGTGCAGAGGGGGGAGGAATGAACAACTGCCCTGACCCCTGTGGCACCCACTGGTCACCTCCCTCTCCTCAGATTTCATGCAATTTACCACCACTCTCTGAGTCCTGTCCCTTAGCCAGTTCCCAACAGACTTTACCACCACAGGACCAACTCCCAGGTTCCCCAATTTATTTAGCAATCTCCTGCACAGGACAGTGTAAGGCCATGCTGACATCCAGGTAGGCTACATCCGACGCCCCTCTCTGATCAACCACCCTGGTTACCCAGTCAAAGAAATCTATAAGGGGATGGGACAGCATGCGGCCACATGGGAGCACAAGGGTGGACTATGGGAGGAGGGGAAAGGGGTGGAGGGTACTCCCGATAAATGCCAGGAGCTTAGGAAATAAGATGCCCCAGCACCAGGTGATGCTAGTTGAGGGGGCAGTAGATGTGGCAGCCGTCACTGAGACCTGGTCCACCCAAGGACATGACTGGGACCTACATCTGGAGGGCCACACTTTGTTCAGGAAGGACGGGGAGGGAAAGGGGGGGTAGCACTGATAGTCAAAAATGGCACAGGCATAGGAGAGGTGGAAAGGAGCATGGAAGTGATTTGGGTCACCCTGCAAATGCAGGGGGGTAAGAGTAAAAATAGGGGTGGTACACAGATCCCCCATGCTGACAGAGGATCTGGAAGAGAGTCTGGTGGCAAATGTTATGGCCCACTATAGATTAGGCAGGGGAAGCGTAGGGGTAATGGGGGACCTAAACATGTCAGGAACAGACTGGGGAACTAGGACATCCCCAGGGGCCAAGGAGCAGAGGTTGCTGGATGTCTTCCAGGACATGTTCCTGACCCAGCAGGTGGGGGAGCCAACTAGGGAGGTCCAGATACTGGTTGCAGTCCTGGCGGACAGTGACCAGATTAAGGGCCTGGAGGTGAGGGACCCATTTGCGAGGAATGATAATGCCACAGTGTTTTTTCCTGGACCTGGGGGTGGGAGGAAAGCTGCACAAAGACAGTGGTAACTGACTTTAGGGGCGCCGATTTCAGGGGGCTATGAAGGATCCTTAAGGGTCATTTGGACGAGGCCTTCGATACGGTCTCCCACACTCTGTTACTATCTGGCCTCTCTGACTCTGTCCTCTCCACATCTGCTACTGCCTGGTTCAGTGCCTATCTTACAGACTGCACTAAATCTGTCAGGACTGCGGATGCCAAATCCCCTCCCCATGTCTACCGGTGTCCCCCAAGGATCGGTGCTTGGGCCTATCCCATTCTTTATTTTTCTAAGCAACCTGCCCCAAACTTGTTCTGCCTCCTTGATCCACATGTATGTGGATGACACTGTCCTATTTTCTTCTGGCTCCTCCCCAGCCTCAGTTGCCTCTACCCTCCAGGCAGATTTTAACAAAGTCCAGCTCTGGTTCAACTCTCACCAGCTCTCTCTAAATGCTAAAACTAATTATGACTTTTGGTACATCCCAAAGACTAACCAGGCTCCCCTCCCTCCCACTTTTCCACACCCTTGATGGGTCAGAGCTGGAGGACATCACCTCCTTCCCGTATCTTGGAGTTTGGCTTGACTGCCACCTCACCTTCACAGTCCTTGCTGATTCCATACTGAAAACACTCCACCCCAAGCTTGGAGCTTTATATCAGAACCGTTCTAGCCTCCCCTATCAGGTCTGTCATGAGCTTATCTAGAAGATGATACTACCTTCCTTCGATTATTGAGATATTGTTTACAGTGCCGCCCACAAGTCAGTTTTATTCAAACTGGATACCCTTTTCTGCCTGTTCGCTCTTGACAACTCCTCCTCGCACCCACCGCTGTGAGCTATACCGCTCCCTTGCTCTCCCCTCCCTTGAGAACCGCTGCCTAATGCACTGTGCCAAGTTTATCTCGAATAACTGGTTTGGTACCCTCCCAGTGTATCTGACCTCCGTACTATCACCCCCTCTGGCACCCACCTATGCTCTGAGGTCCCTAGACTCCTGGCTCCTGTTAATCCCCAGATGTCGGACCCAAGCTGGCCAGGCTGCCTTCTCTCACCACTTCCCTCAACTCTGGAACTCTTTCCCCTCTGAAATTCACCACTCTTCCTCTATCCGCTCACTATCCTATGCCCTTGCCAGCCACTGCTCAGTAAACTGCTCCTGCAGCTAACTCTCCAATCTATTCTACCTCAAACACTCCTATATTTTTTCTCCCAGTAGGCCCAATGGTGCTACTCCGCTAACCACACCCAGTTACTGCACTTGATCCCAAATTTTGAGCTAGCTAGCTTGTACTTACCCCCATCTCATTATATACCACAACCCAATATCTTAGCAGGATTTCCTCATTGTAACTGTTACTCTCAACTATTAGGGTGTATGCATTAATCCACACTCACCTATTCCTGTCAAACATATGCAGCTGTATTATCCAATTATGTGTTTTCAAGGTATAAAGCATGACTTCCCCATGTAATTGCTACTATACTTTAAGTAAGAATAAACTGTCATCTACACCCAACTATTTCTGTCAAATGTGTTCAACTGTATTGTAACTGTGTATGTATGTCAGGACCTGGACTACCCTTGTCCTCTTCCCCACTGTACCCCTCCCTCCAGGTCGCACCGGAAGACTAGCAGTACTTGCTCAGTGTGATTTTCCTGGTGAAACAATTTCAATAATTTAATAAATAAGGCCAGACATGGATGTGGACAGTAGGTAGGAGATCACTGGGAGGGGGCAGGAGGCTACCAAGTCCTGGGCAAGAGCGAGTAGGACGAGTCTCTTTGCGGACGACTCAAAACTGGGAGCACTGGCAGATGGAAACGAAGCGAGAGAGGCAGTCCAGAGGGACCTGGATACCCTGGAGGAGTGGTCAAGGAGGTGGGGGATTGAGGTTTAATGGAGGGAAGTGTAGGGTGCTGCATCCGGGGGTCAGAAACCCAGGCCATGTATACACTCGGGAGGGGGGGTGTCACACTGCAAGCCACATCGAGCAAGAGGGATCTAGGGGTGGTGGTAGATGTCAAAATGATTAACACTGAAAATTACAGAAGAACTGCAGCAAAAGCAAACAGGTTACTGGGCTGCATAGCCAGGGGAAGACGTCCATGAGGAGGGAGGTGATCCTCCCTCTGTATAATGCCTTGGTCAGAGCGCATCTCAAGTACTGTGTGCAGTTCTGGAGATCTCACCTCAAGAAGGACATAGCACTGCTGGAGAGGGTCCAGAGCAGGGCAATCAAGATGATTCAGGGCATGTGGGAAGAGGCCCTGTGAGGAAAGGCTGGAAGAGCTTGGGCTGTACTCGCTGCAGGAGAGGAGAGATGGGGAGGGACATGGTGGGGTCTTCAAATATATAAAAGAAATAAACAAGGGCGGAGCCAAAGAGATGTTCAGACTAAAGAAGGGGGGGAACAACCAGGGGGCATGAGTGGAAGTAGAAATTACTGGGGGGAAAACGCAGAAGACATTACTTCACTGAGAGGGTGGTAGAGCCATGGAATGCACTGCCCGGGAGTCTGGTGGAGGAGGGCTTCAAGAAGGGGTGGGACAGGTACAAGGGAAAACTGAAGCCAAAGATGACTCTCTCTGGGGCTGGGGGTGGAAAAGCGAGCACCCATTAGGAGGCTGGCTACCGATCAGGCATGACAGACCCTCAGGCCTATTCTGCTGGCCTTTAGTATGTTAGTGTGATGCTGAGCCTGTGTTTAAGTCTGACAGCTGTTACTAAGCTTGCCAAAAGATAAGAATATACCTAGGTCTCATATTGAGTCATAAGGGTACATTCTGGAAGACCTGGCTGAGTGCCACTGGGCGAAAGATTGTGCTGCATTCCCCAAGAGGGTACATATCTAAGCCTGTTAACCGAGTACACTACCATTAGGTTCACACTGGACCCCAAGGATTCGAGGCTAATAGGTGATTCAGACCCAAAACATACAGGAGGGTTACCCAGTTTGTCACCTGTTCACACTATTGTCACCTGTTCACACTATTGCACTCTTGAGGTTGGCACTGTAGGAGCAGAGGGCCTGACCTGTGTAGTGCATTTGTGACACGCTATCCTCCAGAAACTTTACAATCTTCTCCTTAAAGGGAAATGTCCATGTCCCATCAGGCCCCACCTCCATGTGAAGTGGGGTCCCGATTAGCAAACGTATATTACAAGAACACTGACAGACTCCAAACTAGAGCTATCTGAAGCTACCACAAGATTGTGGCAGCTTCAAATAGCTTTGGTTTGGAGTCTATCAGTGTTCTTGTAATACTGAGACCCGGTACAGACTAACAGGCATGCTAGCTGTCTGTAACTTGTCTCAGTATATTGCGACAGTACACTGGCTCCAAACCGGAGCTGTTTAATAATCCAGCACTATAGAAAGCATATGAAGACACCCCAAATGATCCCCATCTGCTATGTCATCATGGGGACAGCTGCAGGTGCCTGTGGGTGCGACGGGGAGGACATTTGAATCTAAAATGCCAGCGAGGAGGGAGCAGGATCAACCAGATAGGATTTTAAATACGCCATGGTAAGCGGCAATTTTACTAACATTTATACATTTGCTAATCGGGTCCCACTTCACACAGAGGTGGGGCCCAATGGGACATGAATGTTTCTCCTTTAAGTAAGGACTTCATTAGTTTCCCCACCACTGATGTCAGGCTTACAGGCCTGTAATTGCCTGCCCCCTCTCTGCTTCCACTCTTGTGCAAAGGGACTACATCTGCCCTCCTCCAGTCCTCAGGTACCTCCCCCTGTCTTTAGTGATGCATTGAAAATGGCAGCCAGTGGTTCCGCCAGCACTTCCATGAGTTCCTTTAGTACTCTGGGGTTGATCACATCTGACCCCACTGCCTTATCCGCTTTGATTTTCCCAAAGTTCTTTTAGGACTCTTCACTGAGAGTGGGCTGATGTCTACCTTCCTGCCTTGAATACCTCTCCTAATGAGTCTTGGTCCCTCACTCTCCCCTTCCTCGGTGAATACTGAGCAAAAGTACTTGTTCAGGATCTCAGCCTTTTCTAGGTCATCCTCCACCCTTTCTCCTTCCTTCTGCAGCCTAACAATCCAATTTCTAGTCTTTTTCTTCTTGCTAATGTATCTGAAGGACTTGTTGCCTTTCTTAATAGCCTGGGCTAGACCTTCTCTGTCTGTGCTTTAGCCCTTCTAATTATTTTTCAAGATTCTCTCCACTTCTCCAGATATTGTTCTCTTTCCTCGTGCTTTTGCATTTCCTTGCATCTTCTGAAGGCCCTTTTCTTTTCCCTTACTTTCTTGGCCACTGCCTTCGAGAACCATAAAGGCCTTTTCTTTCTCTTGCTATGCATTCTGACGCAGTGGCCTGTTACTTCTGTGATGCCTCACTTGAGTATAGACCACTGTTTTTCCACATCTCCCTTTACACCTTCCACTGCTAAGGCTCTTGAGATTTCTACCCATCTCCTTAAGGTTAGCCTTCCTAAAATCTAGGACCTTTATCCTTGTATGGCTTGCCTCCTCCACTGTAGAAGTGCATGGAGGGGGAACTAACTTCCATGCAGGTATGGAGAGGGGGGACTGATACAAACATACGAATTTGCAAGCAGAAATAGTCCACCTGGTCTAATCAGCTCTGCTCGAGTGGGCAGCTAGCACCCTCACCTTTCAGCTGCCGGCCCCCTCCAAATTACCCCCCATTCACCTTGTTGTTCCATCCCCTTTTGAAATTACCCACCGTCTTACAGGCTGCCACCTCCTCCAGTAGATCATTCCATTCTGCCAGGACCCCCTCCATGAAAAACTGTCATTTCATTTCAGTCCTACATCTTCCCCCCTCCAATCTAAGACCGTGCCTTCTCATGTCCCTCCCCCTCCTCCGCCTGAGTATCCCTTCACTGCCTGCCTCGTTTATCCTCTTTACGTACTTAAAAGGTCTCAATCATATCCCCCTGGTCCCTTCTCTCCCCCAAAGAGTACATGTTCAGCTCTCTCAGCCTCTCCTCGTATTGTCAGTCCTCCAATCCCTAGATCATTCTTGATGCACTGCGTTGTACCCCTTCCAGTAATTTCACATCCTTCTTCATATATGGGCACCAGAACTGCACACATTACTCCAGGTGTGGCCTGACCAGTGCCCTGTAGAGAGGCACGATCACCTCCCTGCTCCTGGGAGGTCCCTCTTGCAATACAACCCAGCATCCTGTTGGTTTTTGCTGCCGCACTCTTACACTGCTCTGCATTGTTCATCTTCCCAGTTACTAGTTACAACCAGCCCTAGATCCTTCTCCTCGGTGGAACCTAACTGCACCCCTTCCAGCTGGTAATCCCTCTCTGGGTTCTTTTCTCCAAAGTGCAGGACTTTGCACTTTTTCGCACTGAACCCCACCTGGCATGTTTCCGACCACTCCACCAGTTTGGTAAGGTCGTCCTGTAGCCCCTACCAACCTGCCATATTGTCCACCACTGCCCCCAATTTGGCATCATCAGCGAACAGACTGATCTTATTCCTGACACCATACGAGATGTCTGCTATGTATATTCCGAACAGCACTGGACCCAGTACCAATCCCTGTGGCACTTCACTCATCACAGCCCTTGGAGAGGAGAGTCATCACCACCACCACCCTCCTCTGCTGTCTCTACTGCAGCCAATTCTCAATCCATTTAACCATCTTAGTCCCCAGCCCCACATATCTCAACTTCCCTCCCAACGTCCCATTCAGCACCGAATCAAAGGCCTTACTGAAGTCCAAGTATATAAAACATCCACCGCATGACCCCTGTCCAATTCCCTCATGACCCAGTCGTAATACTCAACTAGGTTCATCTGGCAGGATTTTCCGAAGCAACCCCATGTTGGTGACTGTTCTGGAGCCCACTGTCTTCCATAAAGGTCACCAGCCTTTCCTTAAGTAGTGTCTCCATCAGCTTCCCCAGGATGGAAGTTAAGCTTATCAGCCTGTAATTACCAGGCTCATCCTTTGGTCCACTTTTATGGATGGGTACCATGTGGGCCATCCTCCAGTCATGCAGTATGCACCCTGTGTGCAGGAAGGTACTGAGCAGTTCCGCCCGTGGTCCAGCCAGGATCGCTGCCATTTCTCTCAACACCTTTGGGTGTATGCCGTCTGGTCCTGGTGCCTTATACGCCCTCAGAGCCCTTAACCCCTCCAATACCCTACCCTCAGTGATCACCCTGTCCGTTACCCCTCCCCCCACCCGCCCCTGCAGTAGCTGCCCTTCTTTCTCCCTCAGTGAATAGAACAGAAGTACTCATTCACCACTTCTGCCTGACTCACCCCTTCTCTGCCCACACACGTCCTTCCTGATCCTCACTATCTGGTCCTTGTAGCTCCTTCTCTCCCGTATGTATCTGAAGAAGTCCTTTTCCCTGTCCCCGATACCCTACACCAGCCTCAATTCCCTTGAGGTCTTAGCTGCTCTGACTCCCCTGGTAACTTCCTTGGACCTCTTCACATACGCCTCCCTATCCCGCATTTCTTGTATTTCTTGAGCGCTGGTTTTTTTTAGCCTTCACCTTTTCTAAGACCCCTATACTTAACCAGCTTGTTTTTTTTTTTAGCCCTTCACTTTTTGCCCTGCAATCTGGTACATGTCACAGTAGCCTCCAATATCCCCAATTTGATGTCTTTCCATTTCTGATTCACATCCCAGTGTGGCTGTATTCCTTCCAGATGCCCCTTTAAAATTTCACCCATCCTACCAAAGTCAGCCGGTCTAAAGTCCACCACCCTGGTCCCTGTACTCGCTCCTTCTCTGCTCATACATCCTCCCCATTGGCCAGAACTAGATCCAGTGTATTCCCCAACCTAGTCAGCTCAGTGACCATCTGTGCCAAGAAGCAGTCCTAAAAGACATCCAGGAGTATTGGCTTCAAGCACTCAAGATGGCTGGGTACACCGATCCACTCCTGGTAGATTGAAGTTCCCCACGATCACGGTGTTACCTTTCCCACACACCTTCCTAATTTGCTCTGCTAGCTCCCTGTCCAGGTCTTCCCCTTGAGTCTGTGACCTGTATACCACCCCCATCCTGAGAATCCTATTCCTAGTGTCCTGGAACTGCATCAACAAAGCCTCTCTCCTACCCTCCTTCCTTGCACACTTTATCCCTTCCCTTCCCTTTACTTACCTCGCTACCCCTCTCTCTTTCCCTTTGCCCCTATCCTTCCTGTAAATCCTATACCCTGGGATCATCAGGTCCCAGTCCTAGTTGGCCTATGCTTCTGTCATGGCAACTATGTCCACCATCCCCTCTGCCAACAGAGCCTGTATGTAACCCCCTTGTTACCCAGGGTTACTAGAATCCCAGTAAGACCTAGTGGTAGGTGGGAAAGGCAGCTTGTGAAACTCCAGTTAAATGGGTTTCACACTGTCTCACTCTGTTCTCAGTCACAGCTGAGACTTGAGAGATAACATCACCATAGAACTGTCGCAGCTGCATAAGCCACATTGGAATCTGCAGCTCAGGGAAGTGAGTTTAGAACTTTGGGAGTTTTCAAAGTACTTGTCTGTTTACCTTCAAGCAGGAAGGAAGTCTCCTGTTTACCTTTTGAAAGTGGTGGAGACCGCTGTCCAGGTCTCAGTGCCCCCTCCCTGTGGGGGGGGTGGAACAAAAGTCCCTTTGTGGGTTCCCGGGGCAATCCCCTATTTCCACTATAGAAGAAAGCTGCCTGTTTTCAGTTCCTGCTTTTGTATAATAGTGAAAGAAGTGGTACTTCACCTGTGGAACACCTGCAATGAAAGGGTGAGTGTTGTGCTCTATTGGAAAGGGCAAACAAATGGTTTTCTTCAGTTGGGAAATGGATGTGAACTACTATTTGGGAGGCCTATTGCACTAGGACAAACAAATGGAGTAGTTAAAGTTTAAAGTCTAAATGGATTCCAAGTACTGTTGTAGAGGGGGTGCTTCAGGTCATCCACCATTCAATCTACATTTTAAAGTTTCAAGTTTCTGTTTTGTCCAGAGAAATGGCTGGGTATGGGCTGTGGGAGCTGGAGGTGGGAAACCCCCCCATCTTTAGTAACCAGGTCCACCTCTATGGATTTCTTCTGTGATTTGCTACTTGCCTCATGCGTGTGGCCAGTGATGAGGTAGGTACCCAGACATGGGTCGCAACTTAAAAAATCTCTAAGTGGTGTGGGGAGCCACAGCTTGGGAAATATACTCCTTGTTAGTCGGGAGTTAAAAGGAAGTAAGAAAACAAATCTCTCTAGGAGTCGCAGACTCTAAGTGGTGTGAGGAGCCACAGGATGGGAAAACATACTCCTTGTTAGTCAGGAGTCTCTCCAAGTAAAGTTGGGTTCATTCTTCAAATGCACCGTCAGTCAAGTGGCCGTCAGGGGAGCCGGGCCAGTCGGGCTGTGTATCCAAAGCACATGCAAAGTCCGGGCTGAGTGCCTGGTGGGTCCAGAGCCAGACAACAGTAGAAATATGTTCATTCTTCAAGTGGACCACCTTGTAGTCTCTAATCTGCATATACAGTGAACGTAGCCCCTTGGGGGACCATCAATGCTTTGTTTATGTTCAGCTAGTTTGAATAAAGCCACACTGAAAAATTCCAATCCTGGTTCTGGACATTACAGTTATTGCTTCCTGTAGCTGGATTTACTTGGGTGCCCCTGGGCAGAGTAGACAAACCTAGGTCCCTTGTGCCAGGCAACCTCATCCTCCCCGAACCCAGGTCCCCACCAGGTATTGCTGCCAATGCCAACAGCATGCCACCTGTCATTTTAGTAAAAAGGCAGGGGTGAGGGGTTACATGTAGTTCTGTGGTTTTGTTCCCAATACCCTGTAAGTATGAAAGGGGTAGGGATGAAGACCTCCCCTGCAGGTATAGAGGGACAGGGATGAAGAACTGCCCTGCAAGTATGGAGGGGCGGGATGAAAAACTGTCCTGCAGGTATGGAAGGGTGGGGATGAGAAAATGCCCAGTGGGTATGGAAGTGTGGGATAAAGAACTGCCTTGCAGGTATTTAAGGGGTGAGGATGAAGAACTGTCCTGCTGGTATTGTGTGGGGGGGTGAAGAACTATCCTGCAGGGTATGGAGGAGTGAGGATGAAGAACTGCCCTGCAGGTATAGAGGAGTAGAGATGAAGCTTAGATCTGCCCTGCAGGTATGGACGAGTGGAGATGAAGATTAGATCTGCCCTGCAGGTATGGATGAGTGGGGATGAAGATTAGATCTGCCCTGCAGGTATGGATGAGTGGGGATGAAGATTTGCCCTGCAGGTATGGATGAGTAGGGATGAAGATTTGCCCTGCAGGTATGGATGAGTGGGGATGAAGATCTGGCCTGCAGATATGGTGGGGTAGGGATGAAGTTCTGCCCTGCAGGTATGGAGGAGGAAGAAAAAATTACTCACCTTAGTAATGTTGTTTCTTCTAATGGAGTCTTGCTATATTCTGACATATGCAGTGATGTCCAACCTTTGAACTGCCCCGGAGAAGAAAGAGTTAACTTTCCATGTCAGGCCTGGAATGCTGAGCTCGAGCTCAGTTGAAACTCTGTCTGTTGTTCTTCAAACTCAAACCGTCAGATCTTTACGAGCTAAACTCACTGAGGTTCTGTGTGGAAGCTGTAAATCTACACTAGCCAACTGGCTACTAAACATAAGAACACATTTTTGGTCCCAAAACAAAGACTCAAGTCAGGAGACCCAAAAAATGAAAAACATAACAACAAGCCACCCCAAGAAAGGAGGGGTGAAAAACAACAAGGTGGGCGCCTACTAAGTGCCAACACTGCACTGCCCACCCACATCCCAAAAACAAAGGTTCTGAGAAGGGCAGGCAGGGGGGAGGTCAGAATATAGCAAGACTCCATTAGAAGAAACAACATTACTAAGGTGAGTAATTTTTTCTTCAAACAACATGAAGTCTTGCTATATTCTGACATATGCAGACTACAAAGCAGTACCTCCATGGAGAAGGGACAGAACCTACTTAGGAAATAAGCTCTGAAGCACAGCTGTGCCAAACTGAGCATTACTCCTAGCCTGGATGTCCAGGGAGTAATGCTTGGTAAAAGTGTGAACTGTTTTCCAGGTAGCTGCTTGACATCTCTCTAGAATAGGGATGTCCCTAGCAGCAGCCAGGGAAGTAGATGTACCTCTGGTAGAGTGAACCCTCAGGCCTGAGGGTGGAACCTTACTCAGATTTTCATAACAAAATTGGATACAAGAGACAATCCACTTGGCAATGGATCTTTTAGTGGCAGGTTTCCCTTTACCAACCTCCCCATAAGTGAGGAACAGTTGGAGGGAGTCAAACCTGTGACCCTTGGTACACTCTATGTAGTAACTAAGGGCTATCTTCACATCTAAGCTGTGCAGCCTCCTCTCGCCAGAGGGGGAATGGTCAGTGAAGTAAACTGGAAGAGATATAGATTAATTAAGGTGGAAATCTGAAACCACCTTAGGCAAGAACTTCCTGTTAGTCCTGAGGACCACCTTATCTCTATGAAAGGAGATAAAATCAGGCTCCGCTGACAAAGCTTGTAATTCACTTATGCATCTGGCAGAAGTGATGGCTACCAGAAACACAGTCTTCCAAGTCAAGTACTTAAGCTCTGCTGAAGACAAAGGCTCAAAGTGGGGTTGCATAAGCTGAGCAATGCAAACATTAAGATCCCAGGTGGGGAAGGGTCCCTGAATGGAGGGTTGGTGTGAAGCAATCCCTTGAAAAACTTGGAGAATACAGGGTGAGCTGAAAGAGAAGAGTGCTTACCTGCTGAAATAAAAGCAGACACAGCTGCCAGATGCACTTTTAGGGTAGCTGGCCTCAGACCAAGGTATTTAAGTGGACCATATAATCCAGGACTGTGGGTAAATCAGCAGATTCTGAAAATATGCTTTCAGAGCACCATATGGAAAACCTTTTCCATTTGGAATTATAGGTAGCCCTGGTGGAAGGTTTTGAGAAGCCTTCAGGATATCCATTACACTTTGGGAGAGGTGTAAATCAGTAACTCTAACTCTTCAAGAGCCAGGCCTTGAGATTGAGAGATTTGAGGTTCGAGTACCAAACCCTCCCCTGAGCACAGGTTAACAGGTTGTAATTCCTGGGGAGACACAGGGGAAAATGGACTGCTAAGGACAGTAGGAGTGGATACCAGGGTTGTCTGGCCCAATCTGGAGCAATCAGGATCATCTTGCAGGGCTGAGATCTGATTTTGACTAGCACTTTGAACAGGAGAGGGAAGGGGGAAAAGCATAGAGAAACCTCCCTTCCCAATTGAGAACTAAGGCATCCAGAGATACTGAGCCCAACACTGGGGGCCTGCAGCAAAAAAGGCGAAGTTGGTGATTGTCTGGGGCTGCAAAAAGATCTATCTGCTGGGTGCCCCATCTGGAAAATATTACTTCCAAAACCAGGGGGTCCAGAGACCACTTGTAAAGGCCCTGGGAAATCCTGCTGAGAGCATCTGCCAGGACATTGTCCTTGCCTGGGAGGAGAACTGCCATCAGGGAGGTGTTCAGGGAGTAAGCCAGAGACCACAACTTCACTGCTTCGGTGCACAAGGCCGTAGACCGAGTGCCCCCTTGCTTGTTGATGTACCACATTGTGGTGGTGTTGTCTGTTCTGACCTGTACAACTTTGTTCTGAACAGATTTGGAAAAAGCTTGAAGTACTAGAAAAACTGCTCTGAGTTCCAACAAGTTGATGTAAAGCAGAGATTCCTGAGGGGACCACAACCCCTGGGTGGTGAGGTCGCCCATGTGAGCTCCCCACCCCAAGAGGGATGCATCTGTAGTAAGGATTAAGGAGTGAGACTGAGTGACAAAAGGAACCCCTTGTCTCAGATTGCTCTGATCCTGCCACCACTGTAGGACCTGGATAAGGGTTCGAGTAACTGGGATCAATTTGGTTAGAGGGTCTTTCCTTTGAGACCAAAAGGCTCTCAAATGGAACTGAATGTCCCTCATCTGAAACCTTGCTTCCTGCACTACTGCTGTAGAAGCAGCCAAGTGCCCCAGGAGCTGTAGAAAATGCCTTGCTGGTCAAGACACCTGTAGGGTGAATGAGGAGGCCAGAGAGACCAGGGTCCTTGCCCTGTCCAAAGGAAGGAAGGCTCTGGCTTTTTCTGTGTTCAGCTCTGCGCCTATGAAGGTGAGGAGCTGGACAGGTTCTAGAACTGACTTTGAAAGATTCAGAAGGAAACCTAGAGAAGTGAGCAGTTGCTGGGTTTTCTGTAGATGCAACTTGACCTGGTCTGGGGACTGGCCTACTATGAGCCAGTCGTCCAGGTAGGGGAAAATGGCAATTTTCTGCCTTCTTAGAGAAGCAACTACTACTGCCAGGCATTTTGTGAATACCCTTGGAGCAGAGGTAAGGCAAAGGGCATTGCTCTGAACTGGTAATGGCCTGAGGGCAGCTTGAATCTGAGGTACTTTCGATGGGAGCATCTGATGAGAATATGGAAGTAGGCATCCTTGAGGTCCAGGGACACTAGCCAGTCCCCTGGCCTTAGAGAGGGTAGAATAATTCCCAGAGTCACCATTTTAAATTTTGGTTTTAAAAGGTGCTTGTTCAAATATCTGAGATCCAGGATGGGCCGCCATTCTCCTGTCTTTTTTGGGGTAAGGAAGTACCTGGAGTACAATCCTTTGCCCTGGTGTAGGGGTGGAACCCTTTCCACAGCTCTGAGAGCCAAGAGGGAAGAGACCTCTGCCTCTAGGCCAAGTGCCTCTGAGGGATTTGCAGGTGGGAAGGATCTGATTCTCAGCTTTGGAAATTTTTTGAAGCTGAGAACCAGTCCCTGGCTTACTACTTCCAGGACCCACCTGTCCGATGTTAGAGACTCCCAGTCCTGGATAAAGTAAGCCAGCCTGCCCCCTACAGGTAGCTGAGAATTGGCCCTGTCAATCCCATCAGGGTGCCTGCTTGGCATAGGCTTTGGGCTGAAGGGTGGAAGCAGGCCTGCTTGTACCCCATCTGCCTCTCCCTCTAAAGAACTCCCTCTGGGCATAAGCAGAAGAGGAGGCCTGGGCTTGGTAAAAAGGCCTATGAAAAGGCCTGCCCCTGCCCCTGGAAAGCTGCCTTTGAGGAATGGACTGCCTTTCCTTGGCCTGTGCACTCCTATAGGTGGTCCTATACTCATCCATTTTCTTCATGTAATTCTCTGTCTGCTCCCCAAATAGAGAATTACCCACAACAGGAAAATCCATGGCCTTAGTCTGGTTATCCTGTGACAGGCTAGTACATCTGAGTCAAGTCATTCTGCGAAGTGCCACAGGTGTAGCCATGACTCTTGATGACACATCATTTGAGTCCACTGCAGCATGGAATTGCACCTTGGATGCCTCAATACCATCAGCAGCCACCTGCTCCAGCTCCTTGGCAAGCTGGCCAGGGACCTGTTTGCTAGAGCCTTAACAGTATCCCATCTGGATTTCTGATATCTAGCAACATAAGCCATATAATTTGCCTGTCTGAGTCCCAAGGATGCTGCCATATACTGTTTCTTTGCCATGACATCAATCCTCCTGGAGTCCTTATCCAGGGGTGTGAAGCCAAGGGAATATTTGCCTTGTCACAGGCAGCAGCCTGCACTACCCCAACATGGCTGCATTGTTGTGTAAGAACTCCATATCAGAGCCTGACAATGTACCTCTTGTCCATTCTCTTATCCACAGGAGGTATAGTGTGAGGAGTTTTAGAATTTTAAATGTCTGTTTCCCAAAAGATTTATGCAAGGAATAGACAGTCTCCTAGACTCTGGGATATCCATCATTTCCACATAGTCAGGCTCCTCTTGGTCATCCACAGCTTCCTTCATAGGGAGCTGGAGGGTTTCAGCAACTTTTTTATAAAAGATAAAATGAGAAGGGGACTCAGGAAGCCTAGGAAGAGACACTCCTGAAGGTCTGTCTGGGGAGATGTCCGGGTCAATGGGCACATCCAGACTTTCATATCCACATTCACTCTCCTCACACTCCTCTTCCCCCTCCTCCAGTTCATAAAATTCCTCTAAATTATACTCTTGAACCGGTGGAACCGGCCGAACCGGACGCTTACCTGATGGTACTGGTTCGGTCAGAACTGGAGAAAGTGACTGGACAATTTGAATCACTTTGGCTATTTCTTCAGTGGTTGGAGAGGAAAGTTTTGGCTCCACACCAGGTGATTTCCTAGTCCTTTTTGCTGGAACTGACCCCTCAGTGTCAGATCTCCTTTTGCCCGAAGAAGTCTCGCCCTGGTCAGAGGGCACTCCCTCTGGTTCGGTTGGAACCGAACCGGGCTGGACATCCAGTTCAGTGGACTTTTTGGCCTCCCTTTCCCTGAGCCTACCGACTCTTTTTTCCAGGGTAGCTGCAGGAAAATTTTTACAAATCTGGCAGTCTGCATTGAGGTGGTCAAACCCCAGACAATAAACACAGGTGGTGTGGGGATCAGCCTTGGCAAAGGCTTCTCCACACACACTGCAGTGTTGAAACCCAGTGGGCCCGGTTTTTCTTTTGGGTTTCTCAGACATAGTGCCAGTCCTATCCAAACTTACCCGTTTATGGCAATCCACCAGGCAAGACCCTCTTA
The DNA here is from genome assembly GCA_016271365.2 of Neoceratodus forsteri. Classification (NCBI taxonomy): domain Eukaryota; kingdom Metazoa; phylum Chordata; order Ceratodontiformes; family Ceratodontidae; genus Neoceratodus; species Neoceratodus forsteri. The sequence goes on from JADMNL010000031.1 coordinate 1,833,836, forward strand.
TCAGTTCCCAACTGTGTCATGGGTCGTGGAGAAAAACGTAATAAAATCTGTTTTTTTAGAACCGATAAGAACCGGTAACCACACTCTAAATCACAGATTAAGATATTTTAAACAACCTGATCAGTTCAAACCGAACCGATAAAACGTTTACAAGTTCCACACAGAAGAAATAAATATAAAACCTATCTAGTACTCACGATATCACAGACAGAGTCTGAACTGACCGGTTGCGGTTTAAATTTGGTCGAAAACCGAGAAAAACAATACTTTTACTGACAAAATGAACCGAGCAAAAGGAGAAATCTCCGGAGCGACTGTTCAGTGAGGCAGCATAAAGAATCTGATGGTTTGAGTTTGAAGAACAACAGACAGAGTTTCAACCGAGCTCGAGCTCAGCGTTCCATGCCTAGCATGGAAAATTAACTCTTTCCTCTCCGGGGCAGTTCAAAGGTTGGACATACCTGCATATGTCAGAATATAGCAAGACTTCATGTTGTTTGAATGAAGAACTGCCTTGCAGGGGGAGTACTATGAAATGCTAAGAGCTGAAAGCCTGAGCCCAACAATCCCAGCACTATAATCCCACACAAAATCCCAATGGTGCGCAGACCTGATAGCCACATTCCCAAGGGTATGACCACCCAGTAAAAATGAAATTTAAATAGCTGTACATTTTCTTTCTCTGACTGCTGGTCTCCAGGCCTCCATACTGATGGGGTGCTTGTGGCATCAAGAGGTATACCCGACAGTTCCATGGAGGGGCTCTGTCCCCCGCATCCCCTGGTAAATTTATGTTCATTGCAAAAAAACTTTGTTAATGCATCAGTTAGGGGCAGGGCTGCTAGTAATGTGACAAACATAGGGAAATATGGCGTTAGGTTTTCTAACCTTAACACCCCTCCCCCACCCCGTAGACACCGACAGGCATCAGGGTGTGCCTTGGGGGTCATCGGCCCTTATACCCAATTCTGTAAGTAAATATGCTGAGATGGGTACAGTATAGGAGAATGGGATGAGCATTAGTGTTGATAACCCCAAGGCACACCCCTGATGCCTGTCAGTGTTTGCCGGGTGGGGTGCTCGGATTGAAAACCCCAACACCATATTTCCCTACTTTTTTGGCTTTGGGGGAATAGTTCTGCTAGGAGTGCTGCTAGTACACTCCCCAGCTCCCTGTGAACTCTAGAATGAATCCCATTCTGTCCCATAGCCTTGCCCACCTTTAATTTATTTAAAGTTTCCAAGACTTTAGCCCCTGTGAAGGGGCTTGTTTCGGCCCCCGGTCCCTGGGTGTTGCTGCTCTGCAGGCTTGGCCTGTCCCCTGCATTCTCCTTGGTGAACACAGAACAGAAGTACTGGTGTAAAGAGCTTGTGACACAGTTGAGACAATTTTGAAAAAAATGTTACAGTCAGGCTTCAATGTAGCTGTAATTCTCATACTTATTTCCTTAATACTAAGGGTATTTGCATGAATAGGTATCTCTGCCCTTTAGCTGTGGCTGCCTGCCTACACCGGACATCCTAATTCTGTTTAGGACAGCAAAATATACATTGCTGTGGAGATAATTATGTCAAACTGGGGGCTGTGATGTCATGTGTAGAGAAGCAGCCAGAGTAGATATGGTCTAGGGGACTGGGATCTTGTTTCCATGCAGCGGCTTTCATTAGTAAAGGAAATGGAGAATTGCTCAAAATATATGAAGTAATGAAAATGGGATGGAGCTGAATTACAAATCTCACTTTTTTTCAATATTTTCCTAATGCTTTCAGGGGCTCAAAGATTTCTGCTTTCTCACAATCTTTCTCTACCAGTTTCCCTCCAGTATCTGCTAGTCTAACTAGCCCCCTTCCTCTTTTCCCCTTCTGTACCTAAAGAAGACGACTTCATCTCCCTCCTTTACCCCCTGCACAATCCTCAGTTCAGTCAGGGCTTTATCTCCCTCCTTTACCCACTGCGTAATCCTCAGTTCAGTCAGGGCTTTATCTCCCTCCTTTACCCACTGCACAATCCTCAGTTCAGTCAGGGCTTTATCTCCCTCCTTTACCCACTGCGTAATCCTCAGTTCAGTCAGGGCTTTATCTCCCTCCTTTACCCACTGCACAATCCTCAGTTCAGTCAGGGCTTTATCTCCCTCCTTTACCCACTGTGTAATCCTCAGTTCAGTCAGGACTTTATCTCCCTCTTTTACCCACTGCGCAATCCTCAGTTCAGTCAGGGCTTTATCTCCCTCCTTTACCCACTGCGTAATCCTCAGTCCAGTCAGGGCTTTATCTCCCTCCTTTACCCACTGCGTAATCCTCAGTCCAGTCAGGGCTTTATCTCCCTCCTTTACCCACTGCGCAATCCTCAGTTCAGTCAGGGCTTTATTGCCCTCCTTTACCCACTGTGTAATCCTCAGTTCAGTCAGGACTTTATCTCCCTCTTTTACCCCCTGTGCAATCCTCAGTTCAGTCAGGGCTTTATCTCCCTCCTTTACCCACTGCGTAATCCTCAGTCCAGTCAGGGCTTTATCTCCCTCCTTTACCCACTGTGCAATCCTTAGTCCACAGGGCTATATCTCCCTCCTTTACCCACTGAGCAATCCTCAGTACAGTCAGGGCTTTGTATCTCCCTCCTTTACCCACTGCGCAATCCTCAGTACAGTCAGGGCTTTATCTCCCTCCTTTACCCACTGTGCAATCCTTAGTCCAGTCAGGGCTATATCTCCCTCCTTTACCCACTGAGCAATCCTCAGTACAGTCAGGGCTTTGTATCTCCCTCCTTTACCCACTGCGCAATCCTCAGTTCAGTCAGGGCTTTATCCTTCCTTATTGCCTTACCAGCTTCCCTCTGCGCTACCTTCTAGTTTTCCTTATCCTCATCCTTCATTGACACCCTAAACTTTGTGTACACCTTCTTTTTCTCCCTTACTACTGCAGCCCCCTCCCTGTTGATATAGAGTGGTTTCCTTTTCTCATTTGCCTTGCTCATCCTTCTGACAAACTGCTCGGCTACCTCTGTGATAGCTCCTTTGACAGTATCCCACATTTCATCTACTCCTTTCTCTTCCCTGCATCCCTCTGCCAGGCTATCGCCCATCTTCCAAAAGTCTGCTTTTCTGAAAGCTAAAACTCTGATTTTGGAATGACTAATGTCTTTGCTAGTGTTTACTTTTAAAATCCCACCATGCAGTGGTCACTAATTCCTAAGTGGTACCTCACCTCTGCCTCCTTTACCCTGTCGCTGTTGGTTAAAACCCAGTTCAGGACAGCTTCACATCTGGTAGGAGTTTCCAAAAGCTGCCTCAGCCCTGCACGGCCATTACAAAGTCCCTTCCTCTTGACGAAGATGCTGTACAAGATTTCCAGTTTATGTCTGGAAAGTTAAAATCACCCACTATTACTGTCTCACCCTTGTCTGTCATTTTGTGCAAGGTCTCCATCATTTCCTTGTCCTCAATATCCCTTTGCAATGGAGGCTTGTAGATGACTCCTATTCTAATGGCTGCCCCCAATCCCATTCCAGCTGTTACCCATAATGCTTCTGACTCATCTGGGATCCTGTAGCCTTGATTTCCTCCTGGACATATAATGCTACCCCCCCTTTCCTATCCTTCCTGCCCCTTCTGTATAGGTGGTAGCCCAGAATAGCCATGTCCCAACCACGGTTCCCGGTGAACCTGGTTTCCATCATGGCCACTACACAGAGTTCAGCCTCTGTCATGATGACCGTGAGGTCAGGGATTTTATTTGCCAGGCTCCGGGCATTTATTGTCATTGTCCTCAATGCTCTACTCCCATGTGTAAGTGAGTGGAGATGGTATAGCACAGGAGAATGGGGTGAGAGTTAGGGCTGACAACCCCAAGGCACACCCAGACACTAGTTGGTCTGTGGAAGGTGGGGGTAGTAGGGTTGGGTGTGGGGGGTAAGATGATGGGATTGGAATCCCCAACAGCTCATTTTCCTATGTTTGTCGCTTTAACCCTAACTAATCCATTAGAACAGGTTACTCACCTGTAACAGTAGTTCTATGAGTGGTATATGTTGTTCATCCACACTTCTTGGCATGTCCTCTTCCACTTTGAATCTTGCCGGAAGTCTTCAAGCTGACTCCTCCCACCCACCCAGGTGGTATATACTTCAGTTCCACCCCATGACACCAGATCTTAGTGCGCTGGAAGCAAGGTTGTGCACCCGAAGCTGGGGAGGTTGGGTGGGTGCGTGTGGATGAACATATACCACTCCTAGAACTACTGTTACAGGTGAGTAACCAGTTCTTCTAGGAGTGTGGATATGTTGTTCATCCACACTTCTTGGCAGACTCCAAGCAGTTCTCTGGGAGGAGGGAGGCAAGGCGCACACCCCCTACTTAGGAAACAAAGATTGGAGAACCAAGACCCCAAAACCAGCATCCCAGCGTGACTCAAGGTCGATGTGGTAGTGGGTGATAAGTGTTTACCGACTTCCAGGTAACAGCCCAACAGATTTCCTGGACAGGGATGTCCCTGGAAGCAGCCACCGATACAGCAGTATGGCGGGTAGAATGAGCTCTTATCCCTCTGGGAGGCTCTTTGCCTGCCAACTCATAGCACAAACCTATGCATGATGTAAACCACCTTGCTATGGTCTGTTTGGCTGCAGGTCAGCCAGAAGCGGCTTCAGCGTAGGTGATAAACAGCTGGTGAACCTCTCCATGAATTTACACCGTCCTCTCCTTGTAGTAGGAGAGAGCATGTCTCAAGTCCAAGGTATACCTCATAGTCTTCAGGTGAAGCTACCTCTGGCTGCAAGCTGCAACACTGGACTTAAGATTTGCAAGAAAGTGAGTAGTGCTCACAACAGAGGGAGGTGAACCTTACAATTTACAATTGTCTTTGGTTTGAAGCAGATTCCTTAGGAAAGTTAATATTCTTCAGTGGAGGATACTTCTAAATGAAGGGTGAAATAAGGAACTTAGAATTATCAGAAAAGGCAGTCTTTCAATCAACAGAGGGAGGTGGAGTTTGCTTTACTTGTTACAATTGTTAAGATTTTACTGTTTTCTGTGTTTCTGCCCTTCTGACTTGATTGGAGTTAGTGATTGACTGTTTGCATTGCAATATTTGTAATACTGTGAGTATTCACTGGGCTAAGAATTTGTCATAAGCCCTGAATTGAGAGCAGGTTACAGGCTGTGTATTGGACCCAGACAGTGCCTAGGAGGTGGAAACTGTTTTTCTTTTGTTTACCTCAGTGTGCCTTATAAGGCCAAGCCAGACTGTGTCAGGAAGTGCTTACATCACAGCTACTTAACAGCCAATAGCTCTGGAAGAATCTTACAGACCTTGATAAAAGTACTTATTTTAGCAGGCTCATCAGATAACCTCATAGTCTTCAGGTGAAGCTACCTTTGGCTGCAGGCTGCAACACTGGACTTAAGATTTGCAAGAAAGTGAGTAGTGCTCACAACAGAGGGAGGTGAACCTTACAATTTACAATTGTCTTTGGTTTGAAGCAGATTCCTTAGGAAAGTTAATATTCTTCAGGTGGAGGATACTTCTAACTGAAGGGTGAAATAAGGAACTTAGAATTATCAGAAAAGGTAGTCTTTCAATCAACAGAGGGAGGTGGAGTTTGCTTTACTTGTGTTACAAGTGTTAAGGTTTTCAGTGCAGGAAGAGTTTAAACCCACATAGGCTGAATACTGTTTTCTGTGTCTGCACTTCTGCACAGCTGACGTGTTTTGGTGCTGACTGTTTTCAGAGCACAAGTCACCAGGCTCTTTTGGGGCTGGGGAGGTTTACCTGTGTCTGACTTGGATGTTTGGATTTTTCTCTGTTTGATTAGCAGGGTATTTTCTCTGTCAAATTGGTTTGAAGCAGTATTACAAATTGTCGTGTATGGCATCTTGCTGACAGGAAGGCACTCATCGCATCAGTAGGTCAGAGCATTTAGCTGATTGTTTTGTGAGGGCACAGTTTAGGCCAACCCTTCCTCCTCACCCCACCCACCCCTGGAAATAGTTCATTTATACCTGGGGTTCTGACATCATTTCCTCAAGAGGGCAAGGTACACATCACTGTCATATCCAGTCTAGCACACTGCACTGACAATATAAGCAGACACATTATATAAATACATATATTCTATATAATGCACCAATCACACACACACACACACACACACAAAAAAAAACTAAACAAGGTAGACAGTTATGTGGGGAGTAGTACAATGTAATGGCTGTGGGGCTGCAGTCTTCTGGGAGTCTTTCTGGAGGCTGAGATGCTGCCCTGTTTGCAGACAACTATCTGCCCTGAGGGAGGAAGTTGCCCATCTTCAGGCCGCACTGGACAGTGGCAAGGGAACCTCCCCCATCCAGGGAGCACCGCAGCCACCACCACTACCTCAGAGGTTGTGAAGAAAGCACAGCAGTTGGACCACAGTGGGCTCAGGGAGTGTAGGGGTGGTGGAACAGAGGCACACCCAGTCAGTTGTTCCACTCCACAATCCATACATCATTCTGGGGGAGCATAGTTCCCCTATGGATGCACCCACAGAGGAGACTAAGGAGGGTGCAGACAGCTGTCACAAGGGAGGCCCTCAGGAAGGAGGCAGAGGGCACCACAGGGAAAGAAAGCAGCTCCTGGTGGGGGACTCAATTATTAGGGGGAAAGAACTGGGGGGAGCAGGGAAAACTGAAGTAAGGTGCCTGCCTGGTGCCATGGCTTGGAGGGACAGGAAGCGCATCCTTAGGATCACGAGAACAGTTGCACGGAAGTCTGAGCTGGACGTCATTGTCCACCTAGGGACAAATGACTTGGCTCATCTTGAGATTAGAGCAGTGCAGAAGGACTTTGTAGAGTTGGGGAGGGGCTTAAGACAAGTAGCACACACAGTATCCTTCTCAGAGGTGCTGCCTGTCAGTGGCATGAGTGAGGCGAGGGTACTTTGCACCATGCAGTTTAACAAATGGTTGAAAAAATGGTGTGGAGCACAGGGGTTTGGCTTCATTGGGGACTGGGGTTCCACCTGGAGGGACACCAGCTTATACTGGCAGGATGGTCTGCATCTGTCCAGGACTGGAACAAGTCTTTTGGGCAATCAGTTTAAATGCTTCATTGGCAAGCCTTTAAACTAGTCAAGGGGGGAGGCACTGATAAGCAGCAGGAAAATCCCAGCCTCCCCCTACAAAACAGGGTACTAAATGAGAAAAAGACCAAGGTAGAAAAGTCAGTGGGGGTTGCTGCTAAGGAAGGTAAAGCCATCAAAAAATGGAGAGCAATGAGTACCAATGCCCGTAGTCTGGGTAACAAGCTTCCTGAATTAGTGGCCTTGATGGAGGAGGAAGATCTGGATAGCGTGGCAGTCACAGAAACATGGTACATGCAGAACCATGACTGGGACGTAAACATACCAGGATACACTATCTACAGGAGGGACCGGGAGGGTAAAAGAGGAGGAGGAGTAGTAGCTCTCTACATAAGAGTAGAAATCAAAGCAACAGAACAAAAGGGTAAACAGGGAGGAGAAGAAGCACTGTGGGTCAATTTGGAGGCAGGCAATGGCACCACAATCCGCACAGGGGTTGTATACAGACCCCCCTCTCAGGGGGAGGAAATGGACAAGGAAATGATAGAAAGTATACTTAGAATGGCAGATAAAGGGGAGATATTGCTGATGAGTGATCTGAATATGCCAGATATTAACTGGAGTGCAGTTGCAGCAGCCACTTCTAAGAGTGGGGTTATTCTAGATGCCTACAGGGGCATGCCTTGAACAACTAGTATTGGAGCCCACTCAGAGGAGCAATCTTAGACCTAGTTCTCTCAAATGGAGATGAAGAGATGATCACAGATGTAGAAGTGGGTAGCCATCTGGGAACTAGCGACCATCGAACAGTATGGTTCACAATAAACACAGCAATAGAGTCAAGCCATACAAAGACAAAGGTACTGGATTTTAGGAGGGCTGACTTTGCCAAAATGGGTGAGTGCCTAAGGAATGCACTAGTAAATGGGCAGGAAGGAGGGGTGGAAGAACAATGGGGAATAATAAAAACTGCCATCACAGAGGTAACAAGCCTCTGTGTGAAGCAAATAAACAAAATAAATGATGTAAGAAACCACTATGGTTCTCAAAGGAAGTGGCAGTGAAGGTTCAAGAAAAGAAAGCATTCAGGAAGTACAAGGATCACAGAAGGAACAGAACAGAGAACTGTATCAGTTAAAGCAACAGGAAGCTGGAAGGCAGTCAGAACAGCAAAGGCCCAAACCGAGGAAAAGATAGCCAACTCAGTTAAGAAGGGGATAAAACCTTTTATAGGTACATCAGGAGCAAAGGAAGACCAAGGGAGGGATAGTGAGGCTTAATAAAGGGAGGGAGGGTGGGCAGAGGGTGACTGTGAAAAGGCAGAGATACTAAACAAATATTTTGCTCAGTATCTACAAAGGAAGAGGAGGTACCTAAAACAAACAGTAGAAACACTCTGGATACAGAAGTTGATACCAGCCCATTACAGAAGAAAGGGTTCTAAGCTCTTAAAACTGAAGGTGGACAAAGCAATGGGGCATGATGGAATTCATCCCAGAATTCTAAAGAACTAAGGGTAGAACTAGTGACACCACTGACTACCTTCTTTAACAAATCATGGGAGGATGGGGTGGTACCTGAGGACTGGAGGAGGGCAGATGTGATTCCCTTCACAAAGTGGGAGCAAGGCAGAAGCAGGAAACTACAGACCTGTTAGTTTAACCTCAGTGGTAGGAAAATGTTGGAATCACTTCTGAAGGAAAGAATTGTTGTGTATCTAGAGGCCAGAGGGGCACAGGACCCAAGGCAGCATGGATTCACCGGAAGGTCATGCCAGACAAATCTGATAGATTTCTTTGACTGGGTGACCAAAGTAGTTGATCAGGGAGGGGCTGTGGACATGGCCTACCTAGACTTTAGCAAGGCATTTGACACAGTCCACAAAGATTAATATACAAGTTAGCCAGCCTGGGAGTGGGTCCCAAGATGACAGCCTGGGTAAAAATTGGCTGGAGAATAGGACACAGAGAGTAATAGTAAATGGAGTCCACTCTGAAAAAGGGGGTTAGCAGTGGGTACCACAGGGTTCACTATTAGGACGGTCGTCTTCAATGTCTTTATAAGAGACATTGCAGAGGGACTGGAAGGAAAAGTATGTCTCTTTGCAGATGACACAAAGATCTGCAACAGAGTTGATGCACAAGGTGAGGTGGAAAGGATGAGAAGGGACTTGGCAAGGTTAGAGGAATGGTCAAATGTTGGCAGCTTAGATTCAATGCTAGAAGTGCAAGGTAATGCACTTGGAAACAAAACCAGGGGAAGAGTACACAATGGGGGGTGAGATACTAACAACAACAAAAATGGAAAGGGACCTGGGGGTAGTCATATCAGATGACCTAAAGGTGGGCAAGCAATGTGAGAGGGCAGCAAGGAAGGCTGAGGGGATACTAGGATGCATAGGGAGAGGCATCACTAGTAGAAAACAAGAAGTTATTTTCCCTCTGTACAGACAGCTGGTGAGACCACATCTGGAGTACTGTGTGCAGTTCTGGAGACCCAATCACTGCAAAGACATAGACAGGATGGAAGCTGTCCAGAGGAGGGCAACTAAAATGGTGCAGGGTCTGCACCAGAAGACATATGAAGAGAGACTTAAGGAGCTTAATATGTATAGCCTCGAGGAAAGGGAGGGGGGACATGATAGAAACTTTCAAGTACCTCAAGGGAATCAACAAAGTCCAAGAGGGTAGCATCTTTCAAAAAAAGAGATGTGCAAGAACAAGGGGACACAATTTGAAGATAGAAGGGGGGCAGCTCAGAGGTAATTTAAGGAAGTATTTTTTCACAGAGAGGTTTGTGGATGTATGGAACAGCCTTCCAGAGGAGGTTGTGGAGTCAAAAACAGTGGTGGAATTCAAGCATGCATGGGACAGTCATAAGGCAATTCTAGGTGGTGAGGGTAGGAAGAAGTAGGCTGCTGGTTAACTAGGATCTGCAGCTTATCCATCAGGTAGGGAAATGGGCAGACTGGGTGGACCAAGCGGTCCGTATCTGCCATCAAATTCTATGTTTCTATGTATAGAGCCTGTACTCGGCGTCCGAGGTGTAATTAGGGCAGTATACTGGCAAAGTCAACACCTGCTTAAGTTGAAACTCTGACACCACCTTCAGAAGGAATTTTGGGTGGGGGCGCAGGACAACTTTGTCCCTGTGAAAGACCAGGTAAGGGGATTCCACTAAAACTGCCTGGAGCGCCCCTGTCCTTCTGGCTGACGTGATAGCCACCAGGAAGGCCGTCTTCCATGACAAGTGTGAGAGCTCACATTTGTGCATGAGTTCAAATGGCTTGCCCATGAGCTTTGCCAAAACCAGCAACAGATCCAATGGAGGTGGAGGTTCACGCACCAGAGGGGATATGTGATCCAGGCCTTTGACGCAGGAGACAGTGGTCGGGTGCTTCTTCAATGTTGGCTGACCGGCCTGCGCCCAGTAAGCAGAAATGGCTACCAGGTGCACCCTAAGGGTCAATGACAGTAGACCCCCTTTGGAGAGTGACCAAAAGTAGTCAAGAAATGTTAGACACAGGACAGGATAAGGGGTCCAGACTCTTACCACGACACCAAATGGAAAATCTCCATTTGAAGGTGTAACATTTCCTGGTCGATTCCTTTCGAGATGCCTCCACCATGGTGGAGACATCTTCAGAAAGACCCAAAGCCTGGAACTCTAGTCGCTCAGGTACCAGGCTGTGAGGTGCAGGGATTGAAGGTCCAGATGGAATACCTTCCTCTGATTCAGAGATATCAGTTCCAGGCATGTACAAAGCTGCTCCGGGGGCCTGCGGCTGAGGCTGAGGAGATCTGGATACCAGAACTGGCATGGTCAGTCTGGGGCTACCAGAATCACCTTCGCCTTGTCCCTCGTCACCTTGAGTAACACCTTGTGGATCAAGGAAAATGGAGGGAAGGCGTAGGAGGTGGCCTGGAGTCCACGGCCTCGAAACAGCATCCCCCTGCAGCGAGCCCTGCTGAGGGGGCGGACATGATACAGCCTCAGCTTGTTGTTTTCCCTGGAGGCAAACTGGTCAACCATCAGTTTGCCCCAACAGGAGAACAGTTTGTAAGCTACCTCTGGATGGAGAGACCACTCGTGGGATGTCTGGCCTATACAGCCGAGAGCATCCACCAACTGGTTAGAGGCTTCTGCCACATGGATGGCTAGGAGATCCACCTCCAACCGGCTTATGAGGGTCCAGATGTGGAGCGCCTCCTTGCACAGCAGATGGGAGTGCATGCCACCCTGTTTGTTGAGGTAGTACATGGTCGTGGTATTGTCTGTCTGGACTTGAACCACTTGACCCCAAAGCAGAGGAGTGAAACCTGACAGTGCCAGTCTGACTGCTCTGAGCTCCAACAGGTTGATGCGACATCGGGACTCCTCGGAGTCCAGAACCCATGGTCTCTGTTGTCCCCCATGTGGGCTCCTCAGCCCATGAGGGGCATCGGTCGCAAGGACGACTGTCTGCTCTGGACGGACAAACAGGATCCCTTCCTGCAACCAGTCTGGGGTGGTCCACCATTGGAAAGCGACCCACATCTTCTGGGTTATAGTGATCATCTGGTCGAAGTGACCATGTCGCTGAGTCCACTGGGCAGCCAGCTCCCACTGAAGGGGGTGCATGTGCCACTGGGCCCAATGGACCACCAAGGTGCATGCTGCCGTGTAACCCAGAAGGCACAGAAAGTCCCGAGCAGGGTGCAAATGCCCAACCAGAAATGATCAGGCAAAGGAGGAAAGAACCTCTGCCCTGTCCACTGGAAGCTGAGCTCTGCCCCGATGAAGCCCATCACCTGAGAAGGCAAGAGTTTTGACTTTGCCTCGTTGATCAGGAGGCCAAGTTGGGAGCAGATTTGGAGGGCCAGATCCCTGGACCTCTCCACCTCCTCTTGGGTGGAACCTGCCAAGAAAGCCAGTCAAGATAAGAGTAGATTTTGACTCAGACGCCAAAGGTGGGTCAATGACAGGCCGAACGGCATGACTTGGAACTCATACAGGGTCCCCTCGACCCTGAAGCAGAGAAACCCCTGATGGGATGGACGGATTGGGACATGAAAGAACACGTCATGTAGATCCAGTGAACAGAACCACATGTTTCGCTCCAGGGATGGTATGATCTGGTTCAGAGTGACCATCCAAAAGGTGCGGGACCCAAGATATCGATTCATGTCATGGAGATCTAGGTTGGGGCACCAACCCCCCCGTCCACTTGGGCACCAGGAAGTACCTGGAAACAAAGCCTGGGTCTGTCAGAGGATCTGGCACTGGAGTTACTGCCTCCTTGAGGAGGAGCCAAGCCACGTCATATTGAAGAGCCAACTGGGTGCATACGGAAATCTATTCCTCCTGAGGGGTGCAGGCTCAGCTGGTAGGGTACTGCTCAAATTCCAGAGGCAGTCCCTGACCGACCACTTTGAGAACCCACCTGTCCGGAGTGATAGCAGACCAGGCAGAAAGGAAGTGGTGGAGCCAACCGCCCCACGGGACAAACCAGAGCTGGCGTGATGGGTGTAGGGGTTGCCACTCCCAACCCATCACTGAGCAGGCTTAGAGATGGAGGAGGAGACTCCAGGACCTGAGCCTTGGCCTCCTTTATGGGCACTGTGGAGGACTCTGCTTGGGCTGAGGGCGCCACGCTTGAGCCTGCTACTGCTGCTGTTGATGCTGCTGTCCTCCTTGATAGGAGGGCTGCCAGACCGCAAGGGAAGAGTGCCAAAATGGCTTCTTTCTCTTCTGTTGGTTCTTGCCCGAAGAACCCTTGGCAGAAGTAGCATCCAAGGTGGCATTGGACTGTCTATATGCTGAAGGTGACCGGCCACTCCTGGACCGAACAAGTCGGTACCCAGAAAGGGCAAGTCAGCAAGCTTATGCTGAGTATCCACCAGCAAGGAGGAAACCCTCAGCCAAGCCCTGCGGTGAGAGGCCACTGCTGCTGCCAGCGAGCGGGCATTAAGAGTCTCCGATATCCAAGGCCGTCTGCAGCTGCTGTTTTGCAACAGCACGGCCCTGGTCACAGACTTGCTTGACCGTGGTCTGCATGTCTGGTAGGAGATGAGGGAGGACCTCATCTAATGACCCCAGAAGGGCATGAGAGAAGTGTGCTATAATAAGAGCCGAGCTGGTCTGATGAAGGCCCAAAGAGGAGGCCGCAAAGATCTTGTGGGCAGAGTGGTCCATATTCTTGGACTCCTTGTCCAGGGGCCAGGCAGTGTCGGCCAAACTACCAGTACACCTGAACACAGAGGTGGTCACCAGGCTCTCAAGCGAAGGGTGCTCCATGAACCCCGCAAGGGACCCCATGGGCACCGCGTACTTGCGAGCCATGCGAGCAGACTGTGCTGGGCAGGAGGCAGAACACTGCCAAAGTTCAAGGGCCGGGCCAACAATGGCCTCGGTCACTGGAAAGGCCTCTATCGGGGTATCCCCTCTCTCAAGGATGTTGGTAAGAGGGTACTCCGCCTTTTTCTGGATAGGCTCCAAGGGCATTCCGGTGGAGTCAGAGATGAGGTGGAGAATGCCCTGGAAAGAGGAAGGGTCTTCCTCCATCCCTGCGCTGACCGACAACTCATCATCCCTGGGATGAGAGTGCAAGCCAGTGACGTCCGAGTCCAAAGAGTCGTGATACAGCGGTCTACCGCCTAAGTCACCCTCGATCTGCCAAGGGCGGTCTGAGGTGACTGTTATAGACAGACATCAGGGAAGCCTGATGTCCTGTCAGTCCTCTTTCGAAGGTGCCCCTCTCTCAGGCTGTTTAGGCGGTGGTTCCACGCGAATCTGTGGAGAGACCGGAGTAGGCCTAACCGTGGGAAGGACCGGCCCCACAGGAGGAGGAACCGAGGGCTTCAGTTCTGGAGGGGTTGGCTTCAGCCTAGGAGGAGAGAGCCAAGTGATGGCCAGGGTAGGCGGCGGAGCCAGCTTTTGCCCAGTCAAGATCAGCTGCTGCCGCATAAGGTCTTCATAGCACCGGAGTTTCCATCGGAGCCTCTCCTTGTCTGAGGAGGATGAGGACCTGTGGCATCACCTCTTCTTTGAGTGCTTATGGTTCTTCCTCAGTCAATCATCCAAGGGGGTCCTAGACAGAGACAGAAACAGAGATCGGGGAGGCAGACTCAGTTGATTGGGAAATACCGGAAATCGGCGAGACCCTGGGGACCAGGACCAGTTTCTTGATGGGGACACCAGCAGGCTGGGTCTCCTCATCCAGAAAGACCAGGACTGGAGTCCTTTTCAATGAGTCATTGGGCACAGCCTGCAATAAGGGGTCAAGGATAATTTTAACCTTGTCTGCCACTTCCTCGGTCCCTTGGCCATATGGAAGGTCCGAAAAGCCAGCGGGCGAGGTTGCGATCTCGATCGAGGTCGCGACCACGTGTTCTTGGGACTCTGATCTCTCCCGGTCCCAAGAGTGTCTCCGTCGGGACGAAAACACTGGGTCTTTTTTTTTTAACTTTATATTTTTCCAGCGCCTCTACTATCTCCTAACCTCCACTCCTTCAGGCCACCAAGGTGCTCTACTTCCCGACCCTACCGGCTACCCTGGAGTCTGCTCCTAGAGTGCCACACACTCACAAATCCTCGGGGTCCCTTGACGGCCCAGATTACCCCCCGGGCGGGGCGAGGAGGGAACCCTCCTAAACCCCCTTCTATCCCTGAGTGATCGAGCTGCACACAATGGACTCTGCCCCTTATTAGTCAGCGGGTGGTGAAGCAGGCAGAGGTGGTCATCTTGGGGGCTTGGGAGATGTTTTTTCCTCTTTCTGTACTTCCCGTTCCCCCCTCCCCTGAGGACGTTGGCTCAGGCAAGTGCGTGCTGATGCACACCTGCCAAGTGCCTGACAACGTTCCTCCCCTCCCCTCCCCGACTCCAGCCATTCTGAAGCCGCCAGTGCTCGTGAGAGTCGGTGCTGCCACCGGCACCCAGGGACATCTGGTGCATACAGCACCCCTGGTAACCCACCCTGAAGGAGGAGAGCATCCATTGGGATGCTCAATCCTCCTTCCCCCTGCTGACCCCCGACGACCCGAGTCCATACACAAACCTGGGTCGCCAGCGTGGTGCGAGGTATGGCGTCCAGCGCCTCAACCCTCAGCGCCACCAGGCCGGCTGTCCTTCTCCCTTTTGTGAGAGCGGGAGGAGTGTGAGCCTGAGGGCACCTCACCCCAAGTGGGGAGAGACTGGCACATCTCCCTGAAGGAGTCCGTAAAGGTTGAGCCTAATTCAAGCAGATCGAAGAAGCTTCGATTGGCCGAAGCACGAGCTGCTTCCTCCTCGAATGCCTTCATTTGTTCCAGCTGTTTGGCAGAGCCTGTGTCCATAGAAACTGCCCACCTAGCCTCCTTCGATTTCACCGGCAGGTTTCTTTCCTCCAGTTTCCACAGCTTCAGGCTTGTCTTGCAGTCATCCAGGACGTTGGGATGGAAGGCCAAACAAAAACCGCACGATGAGGTATCATGTCAGACACCTAGGCAGTAAACGCTCGTGAGGTGGGGGATCAGTGCATGACATCTTCTGGCTGCAGGGACACTGGTGAAATCCTGGGAAAGATTTTTCTTCCATAGTCGATGCAATGAAAGTGTGATCGAAAACTCAAATGAGTTTGATTTTCGGTATAACCGACAATTTGAAAGCTAGGGCCTACGAAATGCTGAGAGCATGAGGGAACCTGCATCTTTCAGTGGAAAAGAAGATCTGGTGTCATGGGGCGGAGCAGAGGTATATACCACCTGGGTGGGTGGGAAGAGCCAGCTTGAAGACTTCCGGCAAGATTTAAAGTGGAAGGGGACATGCCAAGAAGTGTGGATGAACAACATATCCACGCTCCTAGAAATAAAGTTTTTTGCAATGAATTTCCTTATTTTTTTGAGAAAGTGTAATTTTACCCATATAGTGAGAGCACAGGGCCCTCCAGACCTTGCACTCCCATCAGTCAATAGTGTGATTTGCTCCCATGCATACATACTACTTAAGTGTGGAGGCATTGCAACTCTCGTGCTCCTTTGGGAGTGCAGGGCTCACCAGTACTGCATAATGGAGGGCACTGTCGTCCCAGAACTGCATAGATATCCATATGTGGAAGTGCAGGGCCCTCTGGGACCTGCGCTGTCATCTATCCATAACTGTAGAGACACAGCACAGGGCTGCAGACATTCCAATAACCCTTGTGCTACAAATGCTACAAAACCCTTGTGGCATAATATCTCAGTAACCATGGGAACATTGGAAACAATTCCAGCACCATTGTAATCATGGCCTGGCAACCTGCGTGCATGCTTAGTACACCTACAGGTGTATTAAGCTGTATTTAACGGAAAATCTGTATCTCAAACCATTTGAGATATAGCCACTGAAAGGTACTGTGACCACCTCAATGTTATGCAATGTGAACTTTCTTAACTTTGGAGTGTTCTAACTTTGGACCCAGTGACAGAGCTAGGGGTTTAAAATGTGGGTCAAATTGGACCCACTGGTGTAAGTAATCTGGGTCTAAAGAGTAACCTACTGGGTCAAAACATAATCAGGCCGGCCTGGTGGTGCCGAGGGTTGAGGCGCTGGATGCCACACCTCGCGCCACGCCGGCGACCCGGGTTCGGGGACGGACTCTGGTCGTGAGGGGTCGGCTGGAGGAGGATTGAGCATCCCAGCGGATGCTCTCCTCCCTCAGGGAGTGAGACTACCAGGGTGCAATATGCCCTGACACCCTAAGAGGCCGGTGGGAACACGGGCTCTCGAGGGGACTAGCGGCTCTGTTCATGGAGTCGGGAGGGGATGCTGTCAGGCTTTGAGAGACATGCATCAACCGTCACCTCTCTGGACATACGATCCTTGCGCCCGTCATCGGGCGGAATTGAGGAGCACAGAAAAATTGATAAGCCTCGGTGGTCCTACAGATGGCCACGTCTCCACCCAAGACCACCAATTCCAGGACAGACCCCGCTGTGCAGATAGGAGAGAAGAGAGAAGCACTCTAGGGGCAGATCCTGGAGCAGTGGCACAAAGGGTATGAGCAGTCTGAAGGAGTGGACACCGAGGTAGGAAGGTGGATAAGTAAGAGAGTTATAAAAAAAAAAAACAATCAGTGGCAGACTTTGAACAGCTCATGTTCACTTCCTTTAGATACTGTTAAAGTAGGTGCATCAATTTGCACCCACTGGAAAAGGAAAGAGGGGTCAATTTTGGAAAGGGTACAACTTTTGCCCTTTCGGTGCATGTTTATTTATTTGCTTTTGGTAACCGGGTAAGTGCACGGCAAACAAACCTGCAACAAGGGGTTAAGGGGGTCAAGGATAATTTCAACCTCGTCTGCCACTTCCTCGGTCCCTTGGCAAGATGGAAGGTCCAAAAAGCCAGCGGCCAAGGTTGCGATCTTGACTGAGGTAGAGACCGCGTGTTCCTGGGACTCGTACCTCTTCCGGTCCCAAGAGCGTCTCCGTCAGGATGAAAACACCGGGTCCATCTCCCTCTTGCGAGAGCGGGAGGAGAGCGAGCCCGAAGCTGCCTCACCCCATGTGGGGAGAGACTGGCACATCTCCTTGAAGGAGCCCGTAAAGGTGGAGCCTAAGTTAAGCGGAATGAATGAAGAAGCTTCAATTGGCCGAAGCACGAGCTGCTTCCTCCTCGAATGCCTTCATTTGCTCCAGCTGTTCAGCAGAGCCCACGGCCTCAGAAACCACCCACCTAGCCTCCTTCGATTTCACCGGCAGGTTTCTTTTCTCTGGTGTCCCCAGCTTCAGGTGTGCCTTGCGGATGTCCAGGACATTAGGATGGAAGGCCAAAAAACACCCCACGGTGAGGTATCATGTCCGACACCTGGGCAGTAAATGCTCACGAGGTGGGGATCGGTGCTTGACATCTTCTCAGCTCTGACCCCCGTGGAGCAGCTCCCACTCGCCCGACCGATCCCACTAGGTATGCTGCTGAGGACACTGTGACGCACTCCCTCTCCTTTGTTTTCTGCATTTCACACTTGATGCCTTTTTCCAGTCTGTACCCCCTGCTGGCTCTCGGGTCTTATAGGCAAGGGGACCCGATTCTAAAACATCTCTGGGACCTTTTTAGATTTTTTTAAATGTGCACAGGCAATGCTAGAAGGCTGGGCTCATATGCATTTCTGCTCCAGTTTACCTCTGTGCCCTTTCTGCTGCCTAATTCAGAGCGCAGTCTGGCGGGCGCTGCTGAAAATTTTAAAAGCAGACACAATTGTGCATTTTCTGCTCCAGTTTAAAAACTGAGCTCATCCTGGGGGGGGCTGCTAGTATTCTGGTGCCTGCTTAACCCCCACAGTCACTCTGCGACTGCTCCCCACCTGGCTCCCAATACCCTTCCACCCTCAGCTGGTGTTACATTTAAGTGCTTTGCTCTCGTGAGACTTGCTGTTTTTTTTTTCTCTTCCATCTCCCTGGTTTCTCGCTTGCTCATTATAGCAGTTCTCCAGAGGTCTCATGTGCTCTATGCCTGATTCAAAGCTTATCTATTCTCTGCCTTAATGTTCTCCTCCAAGTAGTTCTACACTGTTAGCAAGTTCTCTTGCTGTCTGATCTGATTGAGCCCTTTTCCTCATTTTACCCTGTTACTTTCCCCTCCTTCCCTGCCCCACGCCTCTTCCTTCTCCCCGATTCCTTGCTCAGTTATCCTCTCTGTTCCATTTTTTTATTCTCTTTCTTCCCACTACTCTCTCTTTCAGAGTTGCCTCCCTAGTACCATCTTCCTTCTCTTCTCTCTCTCCGTGAATTCCTGGGCTGTATACCCCCTCCTGCTATTATTTGGAACAATGTTTTTCAGGAATTCGCTACAGGACCGACTGAGTATCCCTCTGCTCATCTAGTATACACACTTGATAACTTCTACTACTCCAACTTACTGGCTGACCCCTTCCGTTATCCATCACCTTCGTCAGGGCTTAATTTTAAGCACCTTGGGGTATTACTTAGGCTTATCTTGCGAAGATACTTGATCTCCCCTTGGGGAGCCTCTCTGGCCTTTTGTCTGCATCTCTGTGGATCATTTCCCTTTCTCTTACCCTGGCTGGGGACATTGAGTCCAATCTGGGTCCAACTCTAGCTAATAATACCTCCCAGGCTCACCCCTCCACTTGCTTGCCTCAATCCTCCCGTTTCACCTTTGCTCACCTTAATATAAGGAGCCTTACTGCCAACCTCCAAGAACTTGAGGTTTGAGTATGTTCTAATAAACCTGATATTATTGCCTTATCCGAAATGTGGCCGAAACCCTCCATTGCTGACTCCCACTGCTCCCTCCCAGGCTACGACATGCTCTGGGCAGATCGCTCTGCCTCCAAACGAGGAGGGGGCTTGGCTCTGTACTTCAAGTCTCATCTCAATGCGACTCACCTATATGGTCACCCATTTGCTTACTGTGAAATGTTTCATGCCCTTCTGTTGCTTGGGGGTGCAAAAAAAAAAAACATCTTCTGCATTTACATACCTCCTAAGACCTCCAGGTTAGGCCTGGAAGAATTTATTGATCCATTGCAGTCTGTCTGGAAAAAATGAAGTCATCTGCTTGGGTGATTTTAATCAGGACTGAGCCGGGCCTAGCTCCTCTCTCCTATCATCCATTACTAGAAAGGCAAACCTCTCCCAACTCGTCCAGGCCCCTAACAAGGATCTCCCGTCAAGGTTTCTGCTCTACCCTCATTGACTGGATCCTGATTAACAGGAAGGAGACCTTCCCCTCTGCTGGAGTACTACCCGACTCCATAAGTGACCACAGTCCAATGTATTGTGTTTGGGACACCCCCTCCCCTCATTCGCCTCCAAAGTCTCATTTTTTCCAACCCATCTATGCTTAATCCTATTGCGCTACTTCATGACCTAAAAACTGGTTGACTGGTTGCCCCTCTACACAACTGATATTAACTTGGCAGCTGAATATTTCAATGCTGCCCTACTCTCTCTTCAGGACCAACATATCCCTGTCTCCACTCACAGGGTAAAAGGGAAAAAAAAATAAATTAACCAAATAGCTTAAGCATCCCCTACTCCAGCTGCTAAAATGTAGGGATAAACTCTGGGCCATATGGAAGTCCTCCGCCCTCCAAGCAGACTTTGAGGCTTACAGGTCCTTGCTGTAAAACCTATAAAAAGGAGATGTGTGTGTCTAAAAGCAAATACTACCAGAGCCTTCTCGGTTCCTCTGTCTCCAACCCTAAATTGTACTAGTCACAAATTAAAGAAATCCTTGGGAACAACAATCCCATGCTCCCAAATGATATGTTAAACACACACTGTAGTAACCTTCTCACCATGGCCAATGCCTTTAACTCCTCCTTTTCCTCTCTTCCCTCCCCCTCCCTCACCCAACTTTTCCATGGTGTCCCCTGTCCTACTTGGCACTTCTCCTCCTGCCCTTGTGTTAGCGCCGATCACACATCTAGAGGTCCTTAAGCTACTAAAATCTTTGCCAGCTAATAGTACTGCTGGCCCTGATGGTATCCATCTGAGGATCCTTAGACAGTTTGCCTCATGTTTGGCAGTGCCTGTATCCAGGCTTTTCAACCTTTCAATCTGCTCATCCTCAGTCCCCTTGGTCTGGAAAGTTGCCAGAACCATCCCCATGTACGAGAAAGGTGATGTCAAAAACTTATCAAACTACCGTCCCATCTCACTCCTGCCCACGCTCAGCAAGTTACTTGAAAAATTGATTCATCAGCAGGTCTCGGCACACCTTCTTAACTCTAACTTGCAATCTCCTGCACAACATGGCTTTGGGGCTAGACACAGCACAACTACTGCTCTAACCCAGTTTTCCAGTGATGTTAAATGCAACATGGACAGGGGCCTACTCACAGCAGCAGTATTCACAAACCTTTCTAAAGCTTTCGACATGGTGGACCACCCCCTTCTGCTGGCCAAACTACACTCTTGGTGCCTCTGATACAACCTTATCCTGGTTTGGCAGCTATCTAGAACTCGTTCTCAGGCTTTCTCCTTCTGTAAAGTTCTCTCATCTCCAGCTACTATCTCCTGTGGAGTTCCTCAAGGATCTATTCTAGGCCCTCTACTCTTTCCTCTCTTTCTCAATGACATTCCTACTCCGTCTACAGTCTTATCATGTATGCTGATGGCTTGGTTCTTTACTCAGCCTACAAGTCTATTGATGACATCAATCTACATCTCTCATCAGCCTTTCAGACTCTCCAAGCTTGGTTTTCCTCCAACTATCAAATCCTGAATATATCCAAGACCCAGATCATGCTGTTTGGGTCCTCTAAAAAGGTGCTCTCTGAGTTCCCTAAGCTCTTGATCCACTGCTGTGATGGATCTACTGTCTCTAACACACTAGCCTTCAAATATCTTGGGGTTACCCTCGATCTGGTACTTTATTTTACTGCACTCATCAAGGAGGTCTGCTGCCTGGGCAATGCCAAGATTGGTGCGGCCTACCGTGTATGTCACACACTCCGGCTGCTTGGATCTCTGTAGAGAGAGGAGTTCTACTCCCACAACTGTTATATGCCCTCCCAATACTCTCTCTCATGCAGGGGCAGGGCCGAGGTTCGCGATTCCACGGATCGGCAAACGCGGAAATATCATGAATTTGCCATCACCTGTGGGGTCGGCGACGCCCTGGAACAAGCGTCCGCTTCATTTTCCGAGCGGGTGCCCAATCCCCCATCGGCTGAATGCCCAAGGTCCTTGTGCCACGCTGGGCCCACCCCAGCATGGCAAATGTGTAATAGTTTTTTGCCGGCCAGGGTGCCCAATCCCCATCAATGAACACCCCCAGGTCCTTGTGCCATGCTGGGAGCCCACAGCGTGGCAAACGTATCAATAGTTTTTTGGTGACGGGGTGCCCAATCCCCGTCGGCTGGCAGCCCACCCACAGTCGTTGTGCCATGCTGGAGCCCACTCCAGCGTGGCAAGCGATCCCAAGCGTCTTTTTTTCCCTGTAAAACAAAAACTGTCCGCAGTCTCCGAGCCCCTCCCACATCCTGCACCCACCACTGCGCACCAGCCTCCACACCCCCCACCCCATACTTACCTCCGGACTCCAGCGAGGCAGTCTTGGTTGGACCGGGAACACGTCTGCACTCTTCAAAGCGCCGCGAACTGAGGAAATGCGGTAAGCTGTATAATGGGTTAGATAGGAGGTTCAACTTGTGCATATCTCAGGCATTTTGGGAATTTTGCACCAAATTTTCAACATGGGTTTTGGGACCCCTTCTCATGAATGATGTCACTGTCATGGCGTTATTCAGGCTCAAAGGGTGATTTCACGCCGATGCAGAAATCATCACCGGGACCAAATACCGCCATGACAGACATCATTCATGAGAAGGGACCACCACTGTTGAAATTTAGTACAAATCAAAAAATGACTGTTTAACGAGCGTGCGTTGCGCAGTTCCTACACAGGCTCGTAAGTTCACGAAATTTCAATATTTTCACTCCAGAGTTTCAACATTGCCATTCCACTACACTGTCTTATGAGTAGTACAGCTGTCATTTTTCACATCTCACCCAAAATGTGTTTCCACCCTTGTAGCGCAGAATGGCACAGTCGGTGTGCGAAATCAATGTACGGGACAAATTAAGAAAATCACAGTGACACTGTTCATGAGCAGAGGTCTTGAAATGGCTATGTTGAAAATTTGGTGAAAAAATTCCAAAAAATGACTGTTTAACGAGCGTGCGTTGCGCATCCTATGCAGGTCTCAAAAGTTCATGAATTTCAATATTTTCACCCAGAGTTTCAACATTGCCATTTAACCACACTGTCTTATGAGTAGTATAGCTGTCATTTTTCACATCTCACCCACAATGTGTTTCCCACCCTTGTGGCGCCAGAATGGGCGCGATGAGTGTCTTGAAATCAATGTTCGGACAGATTAATAAATCACAGTGATACTGTTCATAGAGCAGAGGTCTTAAACTGGCTATGTTGAAAATTTGGTGACAAACACCCATAAAATGACTGTGTTATGAGCGTGCATTGTGTCAGATATGGCAAAAAAAAGGAAAAGAATTAAGGGTAAAGATGTGCCGCAGAATTGCCGCAGAAATTGGTGTTGAGTGCTGGAGAAGTTCTGCGGCAAATGAGAACCCTGCCACAGAACTTTGCTCTGATGTGCCGCAGAAAAATCGGGGCACTGATGCAGGGGTCCTTCAACACTGGGACATATAACAATATCTGTAGATTTGCCTTATCGGCTCCTTGCCTTACACATCACTGCCATCTCTATTCTGCCTTTAATTGGCTGTCTCCCATTGCCCTCCGGTCTTATACACTTGGTTGTTTTGTTGACTCCCTAACCAGAACCCCATGCCCCTCCTCACTAGGTGACATGCTCACCCTGGCCTCTCATTCCTGTTCTCTTAGGTCCTCCACCTCTCCCTTGCTCACTGTTCAGCACTGCTCCACTAAAATGGGGGAGTAAGCTTTTTACTATTTTGCTCCCAGGTTCTGGAACTCACTCCCCCCCATGTTAAGAACTCATCTCACCTTGCATTTAAGCAAGCTCTGTTCTCTCACCTTGATGCTCTAGATACCTGCAACTGCACTTCACTTTTGCTTGTTGCCCAATTACAGGCTATCATGCTCATCCTTATGTATGCCTTTATGTGACTGTGTGTCTACCTGCCTTTGTCTCCCCAAGCAAGGTACTACTAGTCTATTTTTCACTATTATGATACTAATGTGCTATGATGCTATGTACTTGTAGTTCTACCACATCTTCTCTATTCTTGATGTTGGCTTGATGCTGTTCTAATTGCTGTTACTTATTCAGCTAATGTAAATGTTTGCATTTACATTAGCTTCTTTGTAACTTATTGTTGTCACTGTTGTATGTTCTATTGTACTCTCCCGGGTCATGCCTGAAAATAGGTAGGTTTGTTTGCCTAGTGCACTTACCCAGTTACCAAAAGCAAATAAACAAACATGCACCAAAAGGGCAAAAGTTGCACCCTTTCCAAAATTGACCCCTCTTTCCTTTTCCAGTGGGTCCAAATTGATGCACCTACTCTATAACAGTATCTAAAGGAAGGGAACATGAGCTGTTCAAAATCTGCCACTGATTATGTTTTGACCCAGTAGGTTCCTCTTTAGACCCAAATTTCTTACATCAGTGGGTCCAATTCGACCCATGTTTTAAACCCCCAGTGCTGTCACTGATGGAACCAATGTAAATTTTACACCAAACCAGCAAAAGGCACATCTGTGGGACAAGCCCTTTCTACCCTGCAAATTTCAGCCCAAAAGCACAAACCATTTTTTAGTAATGAAATGACAAAGAAATAGCCAGATCTGGAAAAGTAGTGTCGCAAACCGAGACGGTACACTAGTTATTTCGATAAACAATGTCGCAATTAAGCAGTTCAAACTAAGTTAACCACATCAGCTGAACTACCCCACGAGATTATGTATACAAAATTTCATGCACATTCGTTGAAGGGTTGCAAAGTTATTAAGGTGCAAAGTATGCAAAACCGGAGGACTCCGAAAATGGAAAAAACATGCAAATTTAAGGATGTTAAGACAATCTCTCAAAAACCACAGAGGCACTTCAAATGAAATTATCAACAGATCTACCCCACAAAATTATGCATGCAAACTGTCATGCATGTCTGTTGAACAGTTGCAAAGTTAAGTGCAAAGTATGCAAAACTGGATGACTGCGAAAATGGGAGAAACATGTACATTTAAAGGAAAACTGTCATAATCTTCATTTTCCTCCCAGTGTGTACTCACCTGCCAACTTGCAGTGAGAGATCAGCATTTCTGTTGTAGTGGTGTAGAAAGCGCATACAAATATATAAGTGATAGACAGTGGAAACCTCATTAGTGGGATAGATAGCATGCACATAGAAATACATTATTTATCACATAAGATCCCCTCTGCATATCTCATTTATGCAACAGGCTAGGACCTGAGACATTTGTTTTGCTTTTTTAGGCATAAAATTTTTATAAGTCTGTTATTTTTGAACTAGTGTTACTGTGCTTTCCACCATCCTAATTGCTATAACCACTGTCATGAAAGTGAAATCAGGATGACAAGCTGACACTAATGTGGTTGTTAGTGCCGCAAAACTTCCGCAGAAATTACAAACCACCGCCGCAGAAGTTCTGTGGCAAATGGTAGTCTTGCCGAAGAGCTTGGTTCCACTGTGTCGCAGAAAAGTAGGGGCCCTGCTCATTAGTAATCCTTATTTTATGGTCCAAGGTGGTTGGCACCATCTCACAGAGGGTAGCGGCTAAAGCAGCAACTGATATGCAAATTACCCCCTGATGTTCCTGTTGTGTGCCGGAATGCTCGTTCATGACGAGCGAGGCTCATTTCCATGGACTAAAACTAAACAGGCTATCATGTAGAGGTCCTTGAGTTGTACCTCTAGAAACAATCCTCGTTAAAAATGGAGCAGTGCAAGTTAGTTATTAAGTAAAGTTCCAGCTCCGACATTGGGCATGCACAGTAGTGCCTAAGCTCCATGTTCCAGCATGCGCAGTAGTGCTAGGCGCTACTGCGCGTACCTAAACTGGAACTTTGCCAATAGCTAACAACTTATACTGCTCCATTTTAACGAGGATTGTTTCTGAAGAGTACAACTCAAGCCTGACCTGTTAGTTTTTGGTCCGTAAATAATGCCTGCTCGTCATGAGCGGCGTTCTGAACACCTAGAAGAGGATGATCGGAGGTGTTAGGGTCATGCTCAGTCTTCCGGTGCAGCAGCACTTTCAAAATGTCGCATCCAGGAAAGTTCAACACGCCACCATACAGGCAAGAAACACAATAAATAACTTGGCAAAGGTTAGCTGCAGTATAGTTAAAATATATAGGTTATGCTAATCGGGCATTTTTGCAGCCCTGGTAATTGCCAGCACTGTTTTGGACAGTTTTCCTTTAAGGATATTTGAGACACATTATCTTCGAAACCACACAAGTGATTCAAATGGAATTAAACACATCAACAGACCAACCCCATGAAATTATGCATGCAACATTTTATGCACATACAGGGCTGGATATTCAAAAGGGTTGCACTATGCGCAATAGGGTTGCGCCAGCGCAAGTCCGAAAATGCGCCATTCTGCGATATTCAGTGGGAGGCAGTTGTGCCACCAAAAACGTGCTGAGCAACAGCACAATGCAAATGAAGGCATGTGCAACCAAAGGGGGGTGGATCCATGTATAAAGAGCGCAATGCGATATTTAAAGGCTTGCGCAATGTGCAACAGCGAATCAGCCGGAAGGTGCACCACAGCGGAAATGAGCCAAAATAAAAAGGCTCAAGGAAGAGGCACAAGAACGCTACAGGGAAGCCACATGAGGCAGGGAGAGAGACAAGGCAAGAGGGACAAAGAGGGCAGGCCAGGGAGATCTGAGGACAAAATAGGGGCAAGGAAAGGTGTGTGGGGCCACAGACTGCTGAGGCCAGTAGGTGTACCCGGTGCAGTGGAGGTAGCAGTCAGGACAGCGGGGGTAACAGAGCAACAACAACCAGGGGGAGAACACAAGCCAGGGACATGGACAGTGCCAGCTTCCACATGGAAGCTGTAATGAGGGGGGTGAGAAGGCATGCTGCAGGGGGACGTGGCCGTGGAAGGGCCCATCGGCTGTACGCTCCCAACAGGCAGTACCGTGCCCACATCAGCTTTGAACTGTACACGGATGTTGAGATTGTGGGCCGGTACCACCTGAACAGGGCAATACTGAGGTGGCTCTGTGAGCTGTGCAGTGATGTGATGCAGGCACCCTCATGACAGAGTCACGCTCTGTCAGTGGAGACAAAGGTAACAGCCTGCATGTGCCTGCTCACCACGGGTACCTTCCAGAGGCCAACAGAGGACACCACAGGCATAACAGTCAGCCACATCACGCATCCTCACCCAATTCCTCAGCGCACAGCTGCCACATGCTGCGGAGTACATCCATTTCCCCAGCAATGCAGCAGAATGTACAGCAAACATGCAGGAGTTCCACAGGGTAGCACATATGCCTGGTGTGCTAGAGATGATAGACTGCATCCATGTGGTTATTCGAACGCCACCTGGCCCTGATGGGGCCACATACCGAAACTGGAAGGGCTTCATCAGTGTCAACTGCCAGGTGGTGTGTGATGCCAGTGGGCGCATTATCAATGTCTGTGCCACACACCCTGTCTGATCACATGATGCCTTCATATGGTACCAGTCTGCACTGTGCCATTGATTTGAGAGTGGGGACATCCCCACAGGACATCTAGTGGGTGAGTATGCATGTAGGAGTGGCAAAGTTGGGGCAAGGTTGGGAAAGCCACAGGTGCCATGGTAGTGGCACACAGGGCTATGGGCAATATGGACCTGAATATGATACTTATCTCCACTATCCTCATACAGGTGACAGCGGATACCCACCCCATCTCTGGCTGCTCACACCCTACCGGCACCCCACAATCCCATCACAGCAACGCTATAATGAGGCACATGTTGCCACATGCAACATCATCGAGCGGGTGTTTGGGATGCTTAAGGCACGCTTCTGATGCCTAGACACCTCCGGTGGTGCCCTACAGTACAGCCCCTCAAAGGCCTGTGGGATATTCCTGGCCTGTTGTATCCTGCACAACATGGCCAAAGACTGTGGGATAGCCGTACAGGTTGAGGAGGGGGACATTGATGGGGATGCCGGTGACGCCGGTGATGATGGGGATGAGCAGCCCCCCCTTGGACGGCGGGACCCCCGACTGATCCGGCAGGCCCAGCTGCACCGGGACACCATCACGGAGGAGCATTTCACATGACACAGGTAAGTCATGGGGCCATGTGCAACCAACACTGTCTAGGCGCAACCCACAGGCACACAGGGTAACACACCAGAGGTGCATGATGGCATGGGGAGTGGAAGGGTCCAGGTGCACAAACACACCATCAGGGAGGGGTGAATAGTTACATGCTATATGGACACACACACACACACACACCAGGCACAAAGCGTACATGGGCAGGTGCACAGCACAGCAGGAACAGACATGTCAAACACACAAATCCATGGACCACCCCCACCACCTGTACTGTCCAAGTACGTGTGTCAGATGCTGGGCACCCTTGTACCTTGGTGTACAGTACAATGCAGGCATCATCATGCACACATACCTGTGGACAGCAGTCGGGTGGGTGTGCAGGTGGTCCGTATGTCGGTGTGTTGGGCAGGGCACCCACCAGTGCACTGCCCACCATGACACACATTGCACACAGGGCAGCACCAGACAGGGCCCGCACTGGGAGACAGGTCAGTCAGATAGCACTGTGCCATGGCCACCTCAGATGTGTGGGCGGCCCCGCTGTGACCCAGCAGCACTGGCAGGCTGAGCATGGGCCACATGGGGTGGCACCGATGTACCACCAGGGGTCCCACTGTGCAAGCGTGACCTTGTCTGCACAGGGGTCTGCAGCATGCCGAACATACCTGCACCAGGTGTGCTTGGGATGCCCACAGCAGAACCCGGCATCGACAGGCCGGGTGTCACACGACACTGGGAATGGTGAGTGGAGAGCGTACTGTGTGGGGTGTGCGGTACAGGGGCACCTGACTGTGTGCCCAATGCGGCCACGACAGCGACCAATGCCTGGGTCAGCCTGTCAATGGTGGCAGTCACATCCATCCACATTTGGACCATCTCTGCAAGGATCATTGCATTGTCCCTGCTGTGCTGCTCCACAGCCACGCACAGTGCCTCCATGGATGTTGCAACCCGCATCTGCTGCTGTACTGATGCCCGCAGCAGGCGGGTGTGCTCATCCAATGGGTCGTCTGCCACATCAGCAATCTGTCCCCCAGGGTATGGAAGGTCATGATGCTTAACACCCCTTGAGGGTGGGCACTGTTCACCAGGACCAGGTATGGGCAAGTCAACAGGCGGTGTGCATGTGCCACCGCTGGACCCTGTACCCCCAGACCTGGTGGGTGACTGCTGCTGCTGCCCCTCCAACTGCTGTGCCCCAGGGACCACTCGTTCCACTGCTGTGGCCACAACAGTGCCAGGGACCTGCACAGCCACCGGTGCTGCCCCACCAGTGCCAACAGGCACAGCCTGGGACTGTGCTGACGTGCTGGCACACACGTTGGAACCAGCTAGGTCCAGGGGCACGTGCTGGCCTGCTGTGTGTCCATCATGGGACACACACGTGTCACTGCCCATTGCAGTCCTTGCATCATCAATGGTGCAGGTTCATGCAACAGCCACAGTCACAGCATGCTGGCATGCTTGCATGCCAGACTGCTGTGACACAGGATGGGCACCCCCCACACCCGACTCACTGACATCGGAGATGGCAGCCAGGCGTTCACACTGGTGCAATGTATGCCGGCTGGCAGCAGAGGTGGATGGATCCTCCTCCAATTCTGGCTGGGTGTCCACACTGCATGGTCCCACCACCACTGTCCCCTGCAGATGCACAGGATCTGTAACAGAAAGTGAGAACATGTTAGTGCATGGGATCAACCTCCCCCCCCACCACCACCATGTCATACTGTGCAGTGATGGGCTTCCACCTGTCTGGAAGCCACCTCCTAGAATGCCCTCAATTGCACTGTGCTGCATGGATGCAGCCAGACGGTCCTCCGCCGGGGTCAGCTGCACCACCTCTGGCTGGCCCCCGCCTGTGGCAGCACATGCCACCCTGAGGGCTGCCACCTTCTCTTTCACCCGTCTCCTGTCAGTCCTCATCTTTTTCTTACATTCCTGCATGGAGCGCTGGTAGCTTCCGTGCAGGTTTATGGCACAAGCTACCCCCTCCCATGCAGCAGCAAGGGTCTGAGGGGTGCCCCGCTGTCCACTAAGTAGTGGCTCCTCATCCAGGTAGGCCTGGAACAGTGCCTCTGTCTCAGACATCGTGAAGTTGGGTCTCCTCCTTCGCCCACCATCATCCTCCTCACCCAGTCCTTGCTCGGCCATGTCGGTCTGTATGGGTGGAAGTGGACAGCTGTCACTGTGCAGTTTACAGCATTATCCCATGTCAATTGCCCAGAACATCACACAGCATGCAACTCACCTCTCACCTGCAGTAACCGAATCTGGCCACGCAGATCACTGTTGCACATTTATAGCACAATGCATGCAAATTAGGAGTGGAACAACTTTAATGAGATGCAAATTGTGCCACTGCACCTTTGTATGGCTGATCAGATGATTTGCATATGTCGGCTGAATATTGCGCTGTTGCGCTTTGCGAAATACGGTTGAGCCGGCTGAGCCAATGGCGCATTTCTGTGACTGCGTAGTACACTGCATTGCACATGCCCAGGTAGCTTATGCAGGCATCTGCCACGCTGATGACATGCTGTGCGCAATCAGCAATTCAGGACACGGCCACCATTGTGCCAGTGGCGCTACAGCACTGGTCACCACATAGCGCTGTGGCACAACTGCGCAATAGTCCATTGTGGTACTGGCATGCAGGTGACTGATCGTGCCCGGACATGTAGACATCCAATGGCGCTGTGCGTGGCCTTGTGCCACAGACCCATGACCTTGTGCCCGATCTTTGCCCCCTGACGCTGTACGTCTGTCATGTCTACGGCTCTATTGTGCTGTTCGGTAACAGCGCGATGTGGACCGACGGCGCTATACTAACAGCACGATAGGGACTGATGGAGTTCTGTTGCGCAACATTTCCACGTGGGGTTGCCGCACTGTGGAGCGCCATATTGCCTACTATACAACTGCAGGGATGGCACGCAGGAGAGCTCCACAGTGAAGTGTGTTGGAGGTGGCCAACCTGGTGGCTGTGGTGGAGCCACACCATGGGTCACTGTTTGGGGGAGAACCCCCTGCACATGGCCCGCACCCATGTGTGGTGGCAGGTGGCCACCGATCTGGAGCAGGCCACTGGGTGGCGGAGGACACCTGAGCAGTGCAGGCACCGATATAGTGACCTGCGCAGGAGGGAGCAGGAACTGCTGGAGTGCCTCAGGTCACGTGCCAGGAGGAGCATTGTGCCTAGGCCAGGTGGGTGTGCTGTCTATGCACCTGTATTGTCCGCATGGGTGACACTGTGTCATGTGACCAGCGCATGGGGGAGGGTTGGGCTATGGTTTGCTGTGACGGTGTTTGCAGGTGTGTGATGTATGGGTCTGGATGTGTGGGCAGGCACACTCAATGGGGCAAGGGGCTGTCTGCTTTGGGATCTCACTGATGTGTTTCTCAACATTTGTCTCCCACAGGCGTGGAGGAGCAGAGGCGGGGCCGGGCTGAGGCAAGGAGTGGCATTGTGGAGGTGGCTGGCAGAGGTGGCATAGGTGTTGGGCCACAGCAGCAGCAGCAGCAGCTTGATGAGGGTGAGTGTTATTACATCATGGATGCTATTGCATGCTGTGGGGGGGGAAGGCCACCATCCATGGACAACACTACCATGCACGCAACAAGTGACAGTCATCACTGTCCAGTGGCACTGCATGTCTGTGAGTGCATCACTGGTGGTCCATGCATGCACTGGGCACATGGCTGTGGCACTAGCATCCCACCACATAGCCATGTCACTGTACAGCCTTGGTTGTGCTGTGATGGACATGGGAGGTGTGTGTGTGCAGTGGTACACATGGCTGTTGCTGCCTGGTTGGGCATGTCTTGTGCACGGTCAATGTGGGTGGGTGCAGTCCATCTCAGGAGTGGGGCACTTGGCTGAATGCCATGCATGATGGGAGGGATTCAGGGATATGGACAGTCACACCCATTGACTCTGATCCCTTGTCCTAGGTATCCGGATCCTGCGACGCATGCAGCAGACATTGCAGTGGCTGACACAGGTGGCCATTGATACACTCACCATCCTGTTGGACCTTCAGCGTCATGGAGTGAGGCACAGGAGGAGGCCCCAGGCCCAGCACCAGGTGGCAGGAGGGCAGGCTGACAGGCAGTAGCTGCCCATTACCTCACCCCACCTTCCCTCTCCCGGTTGTTCACCCCTTCCCCTTACCCACCCCTACCTTGCACCCATACCCCCACCCCGATTTGTAAATATGTACATAGTTCTATTTGTTGTTCTTCTTATTCTTGTTTTATTAGAATTATATATTTTGATATGAATACTGTTGTGGTCTCTGATTTGCAGCTGGCTATAGGTGCTCAGTTGCAGTGGTGTGCATGGCATCTGGGGTGGTATGGTCATGGGTATGTATGTGCGTGTGTGTGGGGAGGTGTTTCTGGTGTGGGTGTGGCATTCAGTCAGTATTGCCATGTGCTGCCACCCACTGCTGGGTGCTCATGGTGGGTCTGGCTTGTATGGTTCTGTGGTACATGAGGTTGCAGTGTGATGGGGGATGTGTGGGGATTCCTGCAGTGCTGGTCACTGCTCATGGGTGGTGTCTTGGGGTCACAGTGCAGGGTGTGCTGTGCACAAGGGGGGGCTGATGTACACTGGGGTGGTCTGCCCCCTTTGTGTGGCAGTCTCAGCTTGCCAGTGGGTGTGCTGAGGTAACACGGCCCAGATGTGCTTTGTTTGCTTGTCCCCATGGGCCGGTGGTTATTCTGTCCCTCCCCCAGTTATGCTGTGCTTGGGGTGTGGGGGTACATTGTTAGTTCTGTAGTGTGCCCCTGTGCCCATCTGTGGCATAGGTGGTGGGCCCCTGCCTACCTCCCTGGTTGTGCAGTTCCATTGCTCTGCTGCTGGGGGTCTCTCTGCTTGTGCTATGGCACCTCTGGACTGATCAGCTGGGCTGCCTTTGTTGCGCTCATGCGCATCGTCTCTGCTCAGCTTCCCCTTCCTGGTTGCTCTATGGTGCAGGTTGTGCGATATTCAGATGTTGGCTGGTTGCGCAATTTGTCTTGCTCCATGTTTGAATATCGCGTCTGTTGCGCATGTGCGCAATTGACTTGTGCTTGCTCCTGCTGTTGTGCACTTTTTGGGCGCAGTTTGAATATCCGGCCAGTGTGTGTTGTAAGGCTCCAGAGATGATAAAGTACAAATTATGCAAAACTGGAAGACTTAGTAAAAACAGGTTGGAAAAAAAAAAAGAAATTTAAATACCTGTAAATTTTCTTTCTCCAATGGCTCGTCTCTGGGATTCCTTACTCCTGGGCTGTACCTGCTGATGCTGATCCACAGCCAGAAATCAGACCTCTGCAGCAGGGGACATCCAGCCCTCCACTTCCTGTTCTCCTCAATTCTTCCTAAAGCAGTCCAATGTGGTAATATTACAAGAACTTGGGAATAAAAAACAAGAATTTTAAGGCATAAATGGCCGTGAGGCCAGTCAAGTATATACATTCTGGGAGGGAATCTGAAGCCCGGAGACCAGACTAAGAAAGAAAATTTACAGGTATTTAAATTTTGATTTCTCTCTCCTAAGCTGGTCTCCGGGCTTCCTTACTCCTGGGATATACAAAAGCAGTACATCCCCAGATGTCCCGGGTGGGAAGAATGTCAAGAGCCCTTAAGGGTCTGCTTGAAACACTCTACGGCCAAATATTATATATATGAGAGAGAGAAATGTGAATGGATGATTAAAGGCCCCTCAGTGTGAGTGTGCTGTCGATGCTTCTCTGAATTCTGCCCACGAAGGGGGTCATGGACTCCCACTGGGCCAAGCAAGTTACTCTGGCCAGGTCATATGCCACGTAGGTGACGGATAGAATCTATTTAGCTATAGAACCTATTGAATCCTTGCTGCCCCCAATTTTTTTTCCCCCTTTAGCTTGCATGAACACAGTTGAAGTTTTGTGAATAGTTTCCTCTCACTCTCTCTTAATGTCCATTTTTCTCCCTCTTCCCAGGTCTAGTGGATGGAATTTTTTCCATCCTTGTTGCCTTTAAAGAGTGAGCAGAAGGAAGGATGAATTTTATTTTTATTTATTTAGTTTTTGTTTACTGGGTAAGTGCACTAGCCAGCAGGTGACTATTTTCAGGTACGACCCAGGAGGCACAGGAACAATACATAGTACATTTGCAAAGACAATGAGGCAGGGTTACAGGTCCAAGATACACTGACATATCACAATTGTTTTGCAGATAGCAGGAGAAAATGGGTACTGGTGAAGGGACAGACCTCAGAGATTATACTGGCAGACATGGTGGGAGGAAGAAAGAAGTGGGGGGGACATGAGGAAGGAGGGGCTAAGGATCCATGAGAGCAGGTTAGGACCACGCTGTAACAGCTTCCGCGGCAGATAGCAGGGACTTGTAACCGGACTCATGGGTTGGTTCTCCGGCTAGAAGTATCAAGAAGGTGGGGGGTCAGAGGTGAAATACGGGAACCTTACGGCATCTGTGACCGAAGGTAAGGAAAGTGTCCGGGCCACTGGTTCTATTATCAGACATAGGAGCTGAAATTCAATCAGGTGTGAAGGGACTTTACGGCTTTTGTGGCAGAAGGCTGGGATCTGATATCGGGCTCATGGAACCGCTCACCGACTTGAGAGTGTCCGAAAGGCGGGGGTCGGGGGTGAAATACAGCAACTGAGTGGCTTCAGTGGCCAAAAGTGTGGAAAGTGCCCGGGCTCACGGTTCTGAACCCTTGACTGTAATAGAAGGGAGACCTAGCTTTGGCAAACAAAAATTGGAACTGTTCTAACCTGATGAACGAGTGTACAGCTCTTGGGCCAGCAATGATTTTAGTTTGCTGACACTCCTAGCAGGAGTAATAGCTTTGAGGAAAAAAGGGACGACCTTTGTTTTGAGATGCATGATGGATGGCTTGAGAGGCTCTAAAGGGGGCCTTGGTCACGGCCCTGTGAACCGTATTAAAGACTCCAAGGTGATAGCTTTGGTGGATTGAAGATGTTTTAATGCTGCAGCCTGAAGAAGCACCAAACATGGAGGTATGAGTCCAACAATTCCCCAGGTCCATCAAGAGTGCCCGTAGTGCAGAAAACTAATGTGTAAGGTGGCAGGTTACAGTCCTTTGTCCATCTGTCTTAAGGGAACTGCAGTAGTACAGGCAATTATATTGTGTCGTTCTGTATGTGTCTGGAATGAAGCCAGAATCAAAATTTTCTCCAGATTCTATAATGCACTTTGGAGGAAAAAGAGACATACGAGTTCCCCCTGATGTCAATAACAGGAGCTGTACTGCATAGCTCCTTGAAAGTTTTTCCACTCACTTTCCCAGTCTAGAGAGAAACCAGTTGTTAAAACAGTGTGCAGAACTAGACCTTGATGGCGAATTCCTATGGCTGAACCCGAATGCTTGAGGTGGTGTCCCTGACTTATGAATGAAAAACAACTAAGTGTGGAGAAACCATAAGGGACAGACTAGAATCATGACTGTCCTGTTCACTGCCACTTCGTGGAGGACTCTTGATAGAAGCGGTATTGGAGGAAGGCATACAGCAGACCAAACAGATCCCAGTTTATGGGGAAAAGGTGTCCTGAGCCACCGCTGGTTCATCCTTGGCCAGGGAACAGAATTGCTTTACTTTGGAGTTCTGCCTGCAGGTGAAAAGATCTGAGTGAGTATTGCCCCACTATTCTGTCTGAATGTGGGAGGCACTATCCTTCAGCTGCGATCCCTTGGTCGACCCACTCTGCGATGGAGTCGTTCTGCTATGACATTTTCCTGTTCCGAAACAAACATCGCTCAGTGGTGCCCAACCCACTAAAAAAGAAGGGATTCCTTTAGCCTCTTTTAGCTGCTTGTTTCGCCCTGATGGTTGGTGTATATCAGCATTGCTGGATTATCAGCTGGAATCAGGCTAGCCGGATTGAGGAATTGCTGTTCAGCGAATCTCTGGGCATGGTCCACAGTTTCCCCCCTCAGGAACGCTTATACTGTACCTTGTGTCCAACAGTGATCCCCTGCCTGGTGCCAACAGCTGATGCAGGAGAGTTCTTCCCAGCTCCTGAGGTTTGCATTGGTCACGATTCCAACTTAGTGTGGATGGCCTAACTTGTGGCCCTTCATAACCTCTGACCTCTGGGACCGTCCCTGGAAGAAGGGCTTAATCTGCCTTAATGAGCTGTGTGAACAAATAAGCAGGTAGCTGAGGAGCTTTCAAAACTCCTTGATGAGCCATTACAGATCCCAAAATCTAGGTTTCAGGGGGAGAAACTTTGTGTCATGATTAGAGTCCCCTAGGAGGATCAAGGTATGGTTTAGAATTAGGGAGCTCTTTCTCCAGCTAATGGGAAAACCGTGCGTCATGGGGACCCGACTACCTCTGCCACTACCACTGCCACTGCCACTGCCTGTAATGCCTGATTGAGCTGTGAGAAGACTGCAATGGCAGAGTTTGAATTGGAAGTACTGCTCTCCCACTCTGAATTTGGGATAGTGTGTGCGCCATTACTGCACAGGAATATGTAACTAGGCATCATGCAGATTTATGGGTGCCCGGAAAATCCCCTTTTTGCGACTCCCTGATTACTCATGACAAGATTTCCACCTTGAGAGGTCTGCTGCGAACAAAACTGCCAAGGCAGATTTAATTTGTCCTCCGAGGATGCATGGGCTTGAATACTCTGACTGAATCCCTATGTCCAGGGTCTGTAACGTGCTCCTGAATTGTGGTAGTAAGTTTTTGGCTTTTCTCTGGAATCTTATCACCTCCTTTAAAGACTATCCATACAGGAGCTCACCCTTGTCAGGGGCATTTGCCCAGTGAGCTTTGGCTACCTGTCTGCCTACCATGCCTGCAGCCCTAAGTATGTCGAGGCGAGGAGAGTTAAAGCATGGCCCTTGCTGCATGACTGGCAGCCTCCTTTGAGATATCTGCTGAAAATGCCAAGAATAGTCCCGCTCTGAGGTGTTGCAGGGTGGGGTTATCTACATCTGGCTCAACAGCACGCTGGAATTCCAGGACATTGGCCCAAGGCATTGTGACTCCTGCAGAAAAACAGGTTGCCTGGGCTTGCTTATATGTGGCTCATCAGCACGCTGGAATGCCACGTCAGTGGTGTTGAAAACAGGTTGTTCACAGCTGCTTTAAGGGAGGAGTGTAGGACTAAAAGAGTCTCTTTGGGGGAAGGGTGCCTCTCCATTCCCGTCCAATGACCATCTCAGAGGGTTGCCTTTATGGAAGTTTAACCATTTTTCTGGTTGCTTCTGTCTAAGCCCAAAACTATTAGTATGCTGTCGGGCCACTGCAAAGGTGTGTTCTGGCCCTTGTCATTCCTCCGTTAGAGAGGCCCCTATGGCTGGAGGAATAGGGAAGGCTGTGGCCAAACTGGTGATAGCTGGTAGGCAGAAGTCTGTTTGGCTGGGTGGAAGCCTCCAGGGAGATACAAGAGGAATCACGGCTCCAACTTTATTATTATTTATTAAAATCAAAGATACCAGGCCCTCCAGGCCTTGTGATGCGAGGACAACTACTCCTCTTCAGATGAGGACAGAGATGGGAACCTCTTCCTTTAGCTTTCTTGGATGGTATCCCACCAGGAAAACCTCAGAGGTTGCCCATGGAACATGCAGGGACCAAAGCAAAGTCCCCGTTTCACCTGTGGGTGATGCCTGGGGTCTGAGAGGGGATTGCGGACTACCGGGTCCCCCGTTGGCTGCTGCTGTCTTCACCACTGTTATCCATGCTGCTGGCCCTTTAAGAGCAAGATACTGAGTGCTGCCTTTTAGCTTTTCTGCCCCTGGGATGTTTGTCAGAGGTCCTGACATCAAAAAAGGCTTTCACTTGAAGAATCTTAGTCTGCTTTTGGAATTAGAGCTGAACCTTTAACAGCCACTTAGGTATCACTGTCCCCTTCTCAGGGACTGGTAAAATAAATCCCTGTGTTTGAAGAGGGAGATTGGCTGGGGGGGCACAGGTGCTGAAGCAAGTCCCCCTCTTAGATCCTCTGGCACAGCACTACCCCACTGTTAGGCTCCTTAGTGCTAGTCGATGAGAAGGCAGAGTGACGAGCGGCTTGGCATGCTTTTTTAAATGGGCACCTACTAGTTCAACTACAAACAGCTGCATCTTTCTGAAAAAGTAGTTAGTCGATCAAAAAACCCTACAGTGCCTTCTTAGCCCTTGAAAGCACTCCGGTGCTAAGAAAAATAAAGTTTCTCCTGAGAAACTTGTTGGGACAAGAGACTAAACCACGCTGCCAGTCCACCGTTGACGAGCGGCTGAGGTAATGGAATGCCAGCCTTCAACGGGAAGTCAGTGGAAGGTCTCTCTAGAAATAAAGGGCTCCTTACGCCCTGTGGCACTTGTCGGTGAGAGCTCCCTGTCACGGAGCTGACACAAATATGCTGTCTGTCCCTATAGACGAGCGGCTGAGTTTCCTCATAAATGAATGCCGCTGAAGGGAAGAAGAATACGGGGCTGCCGTACTGTCTGAGGAGAGAAAATATTCTCCTCAAGTCCTGTGCTCCCCCTCCATCTTCAATGACTGAGGCACGGGGCTGAGCATTGCAGGCTGCATAGAAAAACATGGGAGAAAACAGCACCACGATGGGGCCATGCATCCTTTATGAGTCCTCTGGTGCTGTTCTGACTCCCTGATATAAACGTTGCACCTCTCCCAGCACTCCGGTGCTAGATTTGAATTCTCTGAGGCACCCTTCCCTGAAGCACACCAACGCTGCACTGAGGAGCATTCCAGGCTGAGTGCAGAAGTGTGGGGGGAAAAAGCAACACAGTGAAAAAAAGGGACCAGACTGTGCAGCTTGCAAGACCAAGACTGGCACCCACACTGGAGTTCCAACATTCATCTGCGAATTCTAATATCCCCAATAATCCAAATTGCTTGACTTACAGTCCGCTGTCTTCACCTCTGCCACATGGCAGAGCTCTGCTTGTAGAGTACCTGCCAGACTGAAGGCAGGAAGTAAACTGAGGAGAACAGGAACTGGAGGGCTGGATGTCCCCTGCTGCAGAGGTCAGATTCCTGCCTGTGGATCAGAATCAGGAGGTACAGCCCAGGAGTAAGGAAGCCCAGAGACCAGCTTAGGAGAGAGAACATCAAGTTTAACAATGTTCAAGACACAATATCTCACAAAATCACACAAGAGGCTCAAATGAAATTTATCACATCAGACATACCCCCTGGGATTATGCATGCAAAATTTCATGTACATCTGTTGAAGGGTTCTAAGATTAAGGTGTAAATATGTGAAACTGGAAATTTGTCTGTGAAAATGAGACATAAAACATGCAAGTTTAAGGATGTTTGAGACACAGCATCTCAGAATAAACAACGGTTTTGCATGAAATTTACCACATCAAGAGATATACCTCCAGATCTTCCGCTTGCCAAATGTCATGCAAATCTGTTGAAGAATTGCAAAGTTATTAAGGTGCAAAGTATGCAAAACTGGATGAGTGTGTGTGAAAAGTACTTTCATTTTTACATCTGTTTTTCACATAGGAAATAGGAAATTAAAAGTTTAGTAACTTTTGAAAGGATTAATATTTTCCCAAACCTTCAAAAAGGCACATCTGTAAGGCAAATGCTTTCTACCCTGAAATTTTCAGACTACCTAAAGACATTTCTGAGATCTTGGTTGACAAAAAAAATGGCAAAAACATGGATTTTTTTTGCTCTTTCAACACGTTGCATCTCAAAAACCACACAATGGATTTGAATGAAGTTTGGCAAAAAGACAGACAAGTAGCCATTTTCCATGCAAATCTGTTGAATAATTCCAAAGTTATTAAGGTTCAATAATTCAGGATTAACACAGAAGTTAGGTTCCAGCCTAACTATACTGACGCTACTGCGCCAGTAATAAATAAAGATATATATATATATATAAATATCTATCTACATAGCTGTTTTTTTCTCCCTCTCATTATATAAATAAAATGGGCTTCTTACTTGCTGGACTCTGGTCAGTACCCTTAACAAAGGGGTACATTAACTTTCAATAGATGACCAGCAAGTAAGAAGTGCCAGTCAGCTGACCCCTGTACCTGGTACATATCCTGCTGCCCAGCTGACCACTTCTGTTAACCAGCTGAGAATACTGAACCCAAGATTAAAAAAAAAAAAAAGCAAACATGTCTGACCAGCTGCCAATAAATTTCGATCTCATAAGCATTTAAAGCGACACAATGTACTTACAGAAGAGGAGCAGCCAGCACAAGAGCCAAAACGAAGTCGTCCTGTAAAAAACAAACCAGAAAAAGCTGAAGTAAGTGATTGCTTCGTTTCTCTGACAGATCAGCAGCTAGATACCATAGAAAATGAAAGACAGGAACAGAATACAGTAAAAAATACTAAATGGGCAGTCTCCATATTTTGAACAGTGGCTAACTCACAATCACCTAAAAAATCGACTGGCAAACCATAACTTTTGAACAGTTAAATGATCTCCTCAGGTGATTCTACGCCGAGGTCTGAACAAGCAGCGGCAGAGATTACACTGTAGCTGGGTACTGTGCCTTGTGTGCAGGCATCAACCGCCACCTTGGCAGCACAGATCTCCATCGGCCTGTCAGCATAATTACAAACCCAGCTTTTAACTCCTCAAACAACGTGCTGGCAGAAGTACAGAAATGACTTAGAAAAGCACAAAGACACATGTCAAGCCACTATCCACCAATAAATACATCAGACCTAGAAAAACTAAGGAACAGCCCAGCACTAAATCCCAAAACTGCACCTGGCTTAGTACGTAAAGTCTGGTTTGATATCCGGCGTCACATGGCCAGGCGCAGTCAGGAGGGGGTCCGTGAACTAACCAGGGACAGCTTCACAATCAAAGAGGATGAAAGTGGACATAAATATAACCCTAACCCATAAGCAAGAGATTGAAAACCACAAAGATCCACAAGAGCGTAACAAAGAAAACACGCGGCTACATTTCTGAGCAAAGAAACAACCCACTCTGCCCTGTTAGCTCCTTCTTAAAATACCTAGAAAAATGTCCACCAACTGCAGCAAGCTTTTGTCTTCATCCGAAGAGGCTGCCACAACAGATCCTTAATCAGCAACAGTACTGGTACTCCACGGAGGCCACAGGGAAAAATTACTTGGGCTCCCTCATGCCTTGACTCAGCAAAGAAGCAGATTTGTCCCAGCGTTACACAAACCACAGCATTCGCGCAACCGCAGTACAGCTGTTATCCAGAGCAGGACTTACCAACAAGGAGATCATAGCAGTCACAGGACATCGATCAGAACAAAGTTTGGCATCATACTGGGCCCCTTCAACTACTGACCAAAAAATATGGAGCTCCATACTAGCAGGCAAGCAACGTGGAACTGAAAAAACTTCTGATCAGGCAGCACAGCTGAACACAGATGACCAAAACCCCAGCAGCAGCAGCAGTAACAGAAGCCTGCCACCTAGTGATCTCACACAAACTGCAACACAGAACATTTTCCAGCCTAGCAACTGTACTTTTAATTCACCAATAAACTTCGTAACTTCAGAAATAAATGCTACCCTCAACATGTTTCTTAAATGTTTAACAGTATTTTAAAGCATTCTGTTTACTATATTTTAAAGCATCCCAAAAAATGGACTATTTTTTCTCAACTTTTAAAACAATGTTAAAAATAAATTTTTATTCACACAAAAACTACAATTCTGTCTGTCTATTTTTCAACAGTTAGCCCATTTTCTAAGTGCAATAATGCCCTCCAGGGAGGTGGTACGGGCAATACCGGACCAGTCAGGTGTCAGGCCTCATTATACCCTTGGCCGGTCCAGTACTGTCCAATACTGCCCACCCTGTCGGGTATTATTGCTTGCATATCATATCATTAGTGGCACGGTAGTTAGGGTTGAGTACCCCATTTAAGGTTAAAGTGTGAAATTTTGCAGCT
Organism: Neoceratodus forsteri; assembly: GCA_016271365.2. Taxonomy (NCBI): domain Eukaryota; kingdom Metazoa; phylum Chordata; order Ceratodontiformes; family Ceratodontidae; genus Neoceratodus; species Neoceratodus forsteri. Next base: position 1,875,523 of record JADMNL010000031.1, read on the forward strand.
TAATAACTTTGTCACCATATGACGGATTTGCCTGAACTATGGCAGGCTCAGAGGAGTACCATAGATCTCAGGATGTGCCAAGTTTTGTATCACTCGGATATACGGTTGCAGAGTTATAAAGCTATATTCTGTAGCACATTTACACCTTTTTGCATGTGCCTACAGATTGCACAGTTTGCGTAACCACTCCCAAACCTTCAGGGAACATGCAGCAGGGGTCCCAGATGTGCCTTTTGAAAATGTCGTGAAAAATTATTGAACGGTTCAAAAGTTATTCAAAAAACAAGTTTCCCACTATAGTCAATGGGAAGAGTTACAAAAGTTCAATAGTGTCGCAAATGCAGTTTTTAGTGTCGCAAATGACCCCTGTAGTGTCGTGAGTCTGACTATTTTTTCAGTTACTGATCACAGAAATGCTTGGCATTTAAATTTGGGACCCTCTAGGGACACAATTCTTTTTGTGTTCACCTAGTTGAACCCCGAGGATGCCAGCTATGTCTTTTTTGAGGGGATTAAACCCCTCAGAAATGATGTTTTTGAAATTTTTGTAAAAAGTAGTGTCATAAAGTATTTTCACATACGTGACACTTTCGTGGTTTTTTTGCAGGAGTGTCATGATTTGCAGAAGTACTTTGCAACACTATGCCCAAAACAATAGGAAATCTTTGCCACCCTGCTGTAAAACAAGTTTGGTCTTTTGGGCTGAAATTTGCAGGAAAGAAAGCCAACATCACACAGATGCGACTTTTGGCGGTTTGGTACCAAAATATAATAGGGCTGCAAAGTTACTGCACTCCGAAGTTGATGATTTTCCCCCATAGGATAACATTATGGCGTCCGCCATGCATTTCGGGTCCCATATCTCGGCGAGTTCGAGATACTAACTTTGGTGCAAAACTTTAGTCTCCCCTACTGGGGGGCTAAGAGCAAAACTAGCCTGGAAAGTCATAAATAAGGAGATTTAAAAATGTTTTCTACATTGTACAGTTACTGAGATAAGCAATTTAATATTCCAAGTACTCATTTTCTGGTCCAAGGGCCATTATTGTGACCCCATTCTTTGTATTCACTGCTTCTCAATGTACCTTTAAGGGACAAAGCGTGTGAGTTTGTGTTACTTTTACAGTTAGCGTTTGTGTTGACATTTCCGCTTACGTTCCCGTTACAGTTTGTATTAGCATTTCCTTTTGTGTCACAGTGTGAGTTACCATTTGCGATTGCATTTTTGTTTGCGTTACCATTTGCGTTACTGTTTCCTTTGGCATCGCAATTGCCGTCTGCATTATCATTTGTGTTTCCATTACCATTGGTGTTGCCATTACTGTTTGCATTTACGTTTGCACTTCTGTTTCAGTTACCGTTTGCGTAATTGTTTCTGTTCGAGTGCGCATTTGCATTATTTTTACTGTTAGCATTTACGTTTCCACTTGCATTCCAGTTACAGCTTGCGTTAGAGTTTCCTTTTGTGTCACCATGTGCATTACCATTTGCAGTTGTGTTTTTTGTTTCCATTTGTGTTACTTTTTCCTTTGGCATCACCACTGCCGTTACATTAGAGTTTGGGTTTCCATTTGCATTACCATTGCATTTTCATTACAGTTTACATTGTCGCATTATGGTTTCCTTGTGCCTCGCCGTTGCCATTTGCATTTGCGTTTGTATTACTGTTTGTGTTTCCATTTCCATTTGCGTTACCATTACTGTTTGCATTTACATTTGCACTTGTGTTTCCATTATCGTTTGCGGTTATGTTTTCGTTACCGTTTGGGTTTGCTTTACCAATACCATTTGCGTTTCCGGTACCGTTTATTAGAATTTTCATTTAAATCACCATTTGCGTTACCATTACATTTTTAGTTTTCATTGTCATTTGCATTAGCATCTGTGTGTGCTCACGTTTGTGCTTGCATTTCCTTTACCATTTACGTTACTTTTTTAGTTTGCTTTTGCATTACCGTTTGCATTACTGTTTCCTTTCACACCACCACTGGCGTTATTATTTCCACTTGCATTTGTGTTACCATACGGGTGTGCATTTTCATAATCATTACTGTTCTTGTTATGGTTACCGTTAGCGTTAACGTTCTCATTAGGATTACCGTTGCCATTACTGTTAGCATTACCGTTACTGTATGGGTTATTACACAAAATGGGAAGCATCGTGGGAGCACGGGGCCCACCACCACATACCATTCACTCTTTGTTTGTTTGTTTGTTGAATTTTGTTGACCCGGTAAGCCCACTGGGCCTAGAAGTCCCTTTTTCAGGGGCGACCAGGGGGAGGGGGGATACAGATGGTGAGCAACTGAATTTGAACCAGATTAAGCTGTTGGTGGTATTTTTAGTGAATGAGGGTAATTTGGCCAGGACACCAGGGAAATTACCCTACTCTTTTTGATAAGTGCCATGGGATCTTTAACATTCACCTGAACTACCACCAATCCAGGCAGATGGGACCTCGGTTTAATGTCTCATTCGGAAGACGGTTTATAGTGCACATTCTCAAAAAGAAGGGAAATTCATGGCAAAAAAAAAAACTCCATTTAATGCATCAGTTAGGGTTGTTCCACAACAAATGCAAGGAAATTCGGTGGTAGGGTTGCCACCCCTACCATCCCACCCCCCACCAGCCATCAGGGTGTGCGTTGGGGTCTTTGTGCCCAACTCTCACCCCATTCTCCTACAGTCGTGGCCAAAAATATTGGTGCCCTTGCACTTTTCAAATAACTTACAATTTCCTCTAAATATAAGTTGAAATTAACAGTATTTGGTCTCCACAATTCTTTATTTCTCTGTTAATATTACAGAACCTTTGATTTTTGATTCAGAATTTTCAGAATTTAATACTGTACAGTATATCCTTTTAAAATCAGAAAATGATAAGAAATGGCATTGACAAAATTGACACCCTAGACTTAATATTTGGTAGCACAGCCTTTGGCCAAAATAACTGCAATCAACCACTTCCTATAGCCATGGATGAGCTTCCTGCACCTCTCTACTGGCAGTTTGGCCCACTCCTGTGCAAACTGCTCCAGTTCTCCCAGATTTGAAGGGTGCCTTCTCCCAACTGCTATTTTCAGATCTCTCCACAGGTTTTCAGTGGGATTTAGATCTGGACTCATTGCTGGCCACTTCAGAACAGTCCAGCACTTGTCTTGAACCATTCCTGGGTGCTTTTTGAAGTGTGTTTGGGGTCCTTGTCCTGCTGGAAGACCCAAGACCTTCAACAGAGACCCAGCTTTCTGACACTGGGTTCAACATTGCGCTCCAAAATGGCCTGGTAATCTCCAGATTTCATGATGCCATGCACACATTCAAGGCACCCAGTGCTAGAGGCAGCACAGCAACCCCAAAACATCACTGAACCTCCTCCATGTTTGACTGTAGGGAAGGTGTTCTTTTCTTTGAAGGCTTCATTTTGTTTTCTGTAAACATAGAGATGATGTGCTTTACCAAAAAGCTCTAATTTGGTCTCATCTGTCCACAGGACATTCTCCCAGAAGGATTTTGGCTTGTTGAGGTGTGTTTTAGCAAACTCCAGTCGTGCTTTCTCATGTCTCTCTCTCAGCAGTGGGGGTCCTCCTGGGTCTCCTACCATATAACCCCCTTTCACTGAGTTGGCGACGGATGGTGCAAGTTGAAACTGTCGTACCTTGTGTCTGAAGGTCAGCTTGAAATCTGTTTGGCAGTTGATTGAGGTGCTTTTTTCCACCATTTGAACAATCCTGCGCTGCAATCTTCGATCAAGTTCTCTCTTGCGGCCATGTCCAGGGAGGTTGGTTACAGTGCCATGGGATTTAAACTTCCTGATAACATTACATACGGTGGAAACAGGAACATCAAGGTCTCTGGAGATTGATTTGTAGCCTTGAGATTGACCATGCTTGGCTACAATCTTCTGTCTGACCTCCTCAAACAATTCTCTGGCTTTCCTTCTTTTCTCCATGCTCACTGCGGTACATACAGTGACACAAAACAGGAGAATGAGTCATTTTCTCTATTCAAACTGGTTGAATGAGTGATTTTTATATTACAGACACCTGCAACTCACCACAGGTGAGTTCAATTCCAAAGTGAAGGAAAATCACCCGCTTGAAATCTAATTATTTCTAACTACTTCTAAAAGGAGCCAATAATTTTGTCTGGGCCATTTAAGGATTTCTGTGTGGAATAAGCCAAGACTTAGTAAATTTTTCTGCTTTGTGTTTTATTCCACTGCAAACCAAAGAAATACATATGTGGATACCAAAATATTTTTTAATTTCAACAATTTTCTGGAAGGAATGGTGCATTATTAGAAAAAACTGCAAGGGTGCCAATATTTGTCGCCACGACTGTATACTGCACTACCTCAGCTTCTTTACACATGGAATGGGGTGAGAGGCTGATGGCCCCAACGCACGGCCCAATGGCTGTTATGGGGGTGGAATGGTAGGGGTGGCAAACCTAACACCAAATTTCCTCGCTTCTGTCACTGTGGAACAACCCTAACTGACGCATTAAACAATTTATTTGCCATGAAATAAAATAATATATATATATATGTGTGTGTGTGTGCGTGTGTGTATCTGTGTGTATATATATATATATATATATATATACACACACACACACACACACATATATAGATATCTATCTGTATATATTTGTAACCCACAGGGGGTGCTACCCTTAGGGCTACTACCCCTGTCTGCCTCCCCAGAGACAGGGTAAGGGGCCCAGATCCATTCACGGGTGCCTCCACCCAGAGGTCGAGGTTAATACTATAGGGATTGTCTTGGTCACAGCCCTCTGGGTTACTGCAATCCCCCTTTCGTCCCGCTAATGGCTCACACCAAGTACCAGCAATACTTTTCCCCCGTACACTTGCCTTCCAGCTGGTATCTCTCAGCACCCTCCAAGGATCCCCTGTAAAGTAAGCTGTGGTTATATCACAGGTACTATGCGGTAGTTCCCCATAAATGCACAAACTAGCCAGGGTGTAGTTGCAGAACAAACAATCTGATTTATTCAAGGGGAAGTAACCAGGAAAGGGGGAAATCAAGTTGATTTGCTTTGTCACTATTCCTATCTACCTAGGGCTCTGTGCACAGGCCTGAACCTAGTATTTACTGTCCCTGGGTACCCAAGTCCTAATGGCTAGTCCACCGTGGTAGTTGGTTGGGGCCCTGACACAGAAGTACCTTTGAAATGCTGATAAGAGTCAAGATGGGAAGGAAGTTTTGCTAGGCAACCAGCAATAGAATAAAATAGCTTGAGACCCCTGTTGTAACTTAGCAGGGAGCTACCCTGGTTTAGTACTCATGACTCTAGCAAGCACAGTTTCTGCACAAGGGACAGGGCTAAGCCTGAGTTTCACCAGCCTCCTCACACATTTATATGGTATAATCCAGAGGGGTACCACACCAGGCCACGGCCTCCAAGGCTTAACACAAACTCTCAACTGGCTAAGGCGCTGCGACAGCAGTTTCAGCTTTTCCAAGGACTGAGCGTGATTCAGCAGATTCTCAAATCCTCCAAACAGGTCAAGCCTGGTGGGTAGCAGGGCTGGCACCAGCCTCCTCTGACCGCATGCAGCAGGATTATTCAAACTCACTCAAACGGCAAAACGGCCCCTCAGGCCGTCACGCGCTCCCCGTGCGAACACTCTGCCAGCGCAGTAGTACACAGCTCCTTCCTTCACCTCAGGCACTATGCATCTGCCCCTTCTCAACCTGGGTCTCTCCTTACATTTGGGCACTACCTGTGTCCATTGGCTGGCACGCCTGTTAATCAGATGATCCTCTGCCCCCAGGGGAGCGAAAAAAGGTGCTATCTCCCATAATGCTTTCTCCCTCCTATGAGCAGCTCCCCTAGTGGTCGTGCAGCTCTCCAGATTCCCGAAGTACTGATTGATCCAATTTGGCAGTTCCGGACCAAAATGGAGGAGACAACCGAAACAGTCCTCACTGCAAAGGAAGGCAGGTTAGAACAACTACATTATCATTATTATTTTATGTTATTTTCAACAGACAATCATATCCCCCCAGCAAAACTCCCTCTGGGCCACTAGTGACCCCAGAAGCGAACTACTTTTCAGCGGCCCGGGCGGGACTCAGGCATACAACCCACAGCCCCCCCATTTCGATTAATTACGACTGCAGCAGGCAGTCCTTAAAGAAACAGAAACAGAGGCTTCAAAACGCTCTTTATTACTCATTTAACAACCAAAAAGCAGGACACTAGCCTGGTAGGGAGCACTTAAACAGGCTCAGAGGGAGCGTTCAAGAACCTCCATCTGCAAGGGGGTTACATATTTGAGTCACGTGATGCAGAGTGACTGAAAGCAGCTCTCTCCTGAGCTCTCTTCCTCTACCTGCTAAAATCGCTACTTTCAACTGCAATATCGACATTTTTCTAAACTATAGCGACCCTAAAGGCTTCCTGACTACTTTCAGTGTCTTTGGGCTGATTTTTAGGGCGCTTAAAGTCGTTTCCAGTGATTAGCAACGATGGAGGCTGACATGAAGACAACCAGTGTGAAACATACTCCACCAACAACGCCTGAAAAGGCTTCTAAAAAAGCTAGGAATGCCAATCCTGCTCATTCTGCCAAACAAACTACTCCTACAACTTCAAATACCCCATTAACTGAAGATCGTTTTCTTCAAGAAATGGTACCTTTCAAGGAAGCATTGCAAGAGATATCAAGCGAAATCAAATCTATTAGAAAGGACTTCTCAGACCTATCTAGGCAAGTTGGGGATCTGGAAACCAATGTCACTTCGCTGGACCATTGGAGAAATAAAGCAGAGCCAGAGATTGTCAAATTAAAACAACAAATACAGAAACTACAGGCTAAAACAGAAGATCTTGAGGGAAGGAGCAGAAGGAATAATGTTCTTATTTTGGGGCTACCGGAAGCTGAAGAAGGGAATGACACCATCAAATTTGTCCAGCACTTTCTAAACAAAGTGTGGGTCCCTCTCCGATAAACCAGTGCTATCATATCGAGAGAGCCCACAGATCACTGAAACCTAAACCTCCACTGAGCTCTCCTCCCAGACCACTCATCATTAAATTCTTAAGCTATATTGAGCATAACCGTCCTAATGAAAATCAAAGAACTGGACTCTGTACAATGGAGCCATGTTAAGCTGAGAATCACTCAAGACTTACCTTACGAGGTCCGAAAGAGGAGAGCTGCATTCCATCGAATTGTTAAAAAATTAATTGCTGCTGAAATCAGATTCAGGATGGTCTACCCGGCGAAATTTGTGGTCTCCCTGGATGGCAGTTGGCAATCCTACGAGGACCCGGACCACGCTTTGGCTGATCTCTCGAAGAGGCTCCCAAACTTATTTAAAGGGGACTGATTTGCTTAGTTATGCTATAAGATATTTGTGGTTTTTACATAAATAGGTACTTTTGTCCCAAATGCTACCCTTCCATTCTCTTTCCCCAGCTATGTGAGGTTAGCTACCGGTCTGGCTTACCTGGGCCCGGGAGGGTCATGACCAATCTGGGGCAGCTGATTAGTGGAGGCCGGGATAGGCCGCGAGGCCTATGTAGTTAGCTAGGCCCGAAGCTCGGAGGTTCCACGCTTGCTGGCTCAGTCTGGGGGGCCGGAACATGAGTGTGGGTTCGAGTTTCCGGGGGGAATCTTTAGTGCTCGGACCATTTTGGTCTGCCCCGGTTAATTCCGACTTGTGCTTCCTCCTTGGCACCGCTCCGATCTAGGGTCTAGGCCTTACAGAGGTCATCTTCTGGCCAGCATGCTTGAGGGTCTCCTCACAGGTAAAGACTCCATCCTATTGGTTTTGCTGTTTCGATTCAGCTGATGTTTGTTGTAAAATTTGCCTTTCTATCGGACCAACGATCGGATGTAGTCTGTGTACCACTTTCTCGATCCATATAGTTGTTACTCTGGAATATTTTTTTTCTTTTAAAGATGTTGCTTACTTAGATTGTTGTGGGTGGGGAGGGGGCCGGGAGGTGAATCAAGCTTTTGGAACTTGCCTCATGACTGTGGATGGGGGTTTTGGATACCATGGCCTTCCTATGTTATTAAACCTAGCTGTTTTAATCCTGAGCCTAATGGCCTTGGCAATTGGTATCTTAGTTTAATTTTCATTCAGGTACTCAGAGAATCAAGCGCCATGCCATGGTATCGAGAGGGTGGGATTCTGAAACCAAGTGTGATGTTTTGGCCTTACAATGTTATCTGTTATGGGGTGGTTTGTATATAGCTGTTTGTGTTTAAGTGGGGGATAGGGAGGGTGGGTTAGGGACCAGAAGAGTAAACTCAGTGTTTCTGAACTAATTGTATTTTGGTCCATAACTTTGAGGATATTCTGTTTAACCAGTCCATGTTACACTTTATTATGCTCTGAAGCTGGTTTTATCTTGCAATATAAGTTTTTGGGTTGGTCAAAGCTGTGTATTCTGGGGATGTGCGTCATTCAACCTCTTAAGAGGTACCAAGTATTAATCTCGATTTGAATAGTTCATTTACTGGTAACGATGGCATTAAACCATGTTAAGTTTGCCACCTGGAATGTGAGGAGTTAAGGGATGTGTCCAAGAGGGTCAGATTTTCTAAATTGCTCATTGGTAGGGTAGATATACTTTTCCTTCAAGAGACTCATATCATGAGTAGCGAAACCAATTTACTACGGTTTAAAGGTTTCTCACAGTTTTTGCGTCAGGTCAGACTACCAACAGTAAAGGGGTTGCTATTTTGATCAGGCGCTATGTACCCTTGCGATGAAAAGCTTGTCCAAGATACAAATGGCAGATATGTATTTGTTCAAGGTACGCTCTATAACACTGAGGTTGTGTTAGGTTCTATATACGGTCCTGTTGGGGGTGACTCTGAATTCTTGATGGGTCTGGCTGACCTACTGAGTGTTTTCCTGCCATCTAACTTTGTTTTAGGGGGGGACTGGAACATTGCACCTTCACAGATACTAGATAGGTCTGTTGGTTGTACTAGAACCACGTCGTCTGCTCAGCTAGCTCTAGTGGATTTATGTTCGTTGTTGGGTTTGGAAGATCCCTGGAGACTCCTGAACCCTTCTACCAGGACTTATTCCTTCTATTCCCCAACTCATAACTCTTGGTCAAGGATAGACTACATTTTAGTGAGCACCAACTTGTTAGCTAATATTTCCTCCACCAACATTGAGCCTATTGTTATCTCGGATCATGCTATGATATGGGTCAAGCTTGGTCCAGGACCTCCTGGTCAACAGGACACCACCTGGAAGCTCAACAATCAGATTTTAAAAGATGAGCAGATTACTTCACTTTCCAAAGCTTTGATTTCATCCTTTTTGGAAATTAACCAAGGCTCAGTCTCCAGGTACGATCTAGTTTGGTGCTCACTGAAATGCTTCCTCAGGGGTGAATTTATTAAAGAATCATCTAGACGGAAAAGATCGAGGGTAGAAAAAATCAATTCCTTAGCTAATCAGATCAAAGCAGCGAGGAGAAACTCTCGGCCTCACACTCTCAAGGGGTTCTATAAAATTTGTATAGGCTTAAAGGCGAATCTGAGGATCTAATCCGAGAAAACAGAATATATCATTCTGAAATCCAAAGCGAAATATCTCGATCAGGCGAAAGCCAGGTAGACTACTAGCTCTTAGGCTTAAAGAAGTGGAGAGTTAAGATTGATTCGATATCAAAGCTGGTGATGGATCCATCAAAACCAACCTGAGAGATATCGCTGGGGTCTTTGAAGACTTTACAGGAACCTTTACAAGACCAAAACACCTCCAGCGTTCTTCCAAGTATAATAGAGTACCTTGAGAATACCCCCTTCCCAAGCTCAATGCTGGCCATTGTGAAGTCTTATTAGGCCCTATCACTCTAGAGAGTCACAGAAGCTATCCATGGTCTCACCCTGGACAAGGCCCCTGGCCCAGACAGATTTTCTCCAAACTTCTACAATCCTTCTGTAGAGCTAGCCCCGCATTATTAAAATTGTTTAACTATATTCTTACTTCTGGACCCTTAGATCCCTCTTTGTTAGAAGCAACTATCATCTTAATACCTAAATCAAATAAGTCGGCTTTAGACCCTGCTAACTATAGACCAATTTCTCTGCTTAATTATGATATCAAGATTTTGACTAAAATCCTTTCATTGAGAATTAAACAAGTCTGGCAAGCACCCCTAAGTGTGGAACAAGTGGGCTTTGTTCAGGGGAGATCTGCAGCTGATCACATGAGGACTCTCGCACACATTCTCCACACCGCCCAAGACTCCCAACTCCCTATGGCTTTGGTAGCCTTAGATGCCAAAAAACCCTTTGATCGTGTGAGCTGGGAATTTTTGTGGGCTACCCTGGATAGGATGGGCTTTCCGGCACAATTTATTCAGTGGGTCAAGGCGATCTATAGTTCCCCCTCCACGAAAGTCTATTGTAATGGGGTGTTCTCTTCCAGATTTCCCCTATACTCGGGTACTTGCCAAGGTTGCCCATTATCATCATATCTATTTAACCTTTACCTGGAACCTCTATTGGTGCGTATCAAATCTTCACCTGATATTACGGGATGTCTTATTGGCCAGCAATCACTAGCCATATCGGTATTTGCAGATGATATCCTGTTACACCTCATGAATCCAGCTAGATCTATCCAAGGGGTGTTAAAGATTGTCACACAATTTGGTGAGGTCTCAAATTACAGGTTGAACTTGACCAAATCCGAAATCTTTCCACTTAACCCATTTGTTTTCCAGGCCGATGTAGCCCATTTCGGTATGAAATGGACGCCTGATCACCTTAAATACCTAGGTATCTATTTAGCCCGAGATACTAACACAATTAAGAAACTTAATCTGGACGATCTGATAGATAGGGTTCAGAGTGATCTTAGTAGATGGACAAACCTTCCCTTATCTATAGGTGGGAGAATCAACATAATTAAGATGAATATACTCCCGCGTATCTTTTATCCTTTAAGCCTGTTAAACATATTGCTACCTAAATCCTTTTTCAAAAGTCCACTCATCTTTAATTAAATTCATCTGGAAAGGTAAACAACCAAGAAGATCCTTTTCAAACTGTGTGTGCCTAAAGCTAATGGGGGCCTGCCTGCAATTTTGAGCTTTATTATTGGGCCAGTCACCTGGCAAAAATGGGTAAATGGCTTTATCCCTCCCATGATCTTTATAAGCCTAAATGGTTGCAGCTCGAGATCGAACTTCTGAGGAATCATAACATAGACCCTCAATCCTTGTTTTACTGCAATCTCTCAGTTCTACCAACCCGAATAGGCAGCTCCGTGATTGGGACCTCCGTTAAGGTTTTCAATCAGCACTGCACCTCAGTCAGAACTAATAATTCTAAGAATCCATCCCAACCTTTGGTTCTTAATCCTAACATCAGGCTTGGTTCACACTGGTTGCTCCCCTCTTGGTTACCGCAAATCCGAGACTGTGCTGTGGAAGATTTCTATTTTCAAGACTTACTTGGTTCCTCTGGAACCTGATGACCAAATTGATATCCTTCACAGTACATCTTTAAGGTATACCAATTGAGACACCTCATAGTTAAGGTTTTTGGTTCGGTAAAATGGCGTCCAGTGTTCGACCCTTTCTGGAATCGCTTAAATCTCAGGCAAATAAGCCCCATACCATAGCTAAACTCTACGCGCAGCTTCTTCTTAGTAAAGGCCCTGAAGTTCTATCTGGCTCCAAGGTGTGGGAACCATTGATTGCCAACTCTCCTTTACCCTGGAGTCAGGTGTGGACAGATCTACATAGATTTTTCTCTCTGGATAGGAACAAGCTTACACAATTCTACATAGTCAACAACATGTATTATACTCCGGTGAAATTATTTAAACTTGGGAAAGCAAGTTCCCTAAATGTACTAGATGTGGAGGATCAGGGTAATATACTACATATATTCTGGGCCTGTGAGAAGGTTGCTCCTTTGTGGAGACACATTAGAGGTAGCTTGGATCCACTATTAGGTTTAAAGGATCTATTCACACCGAAATTTGTATACTAGGAATTTATTCAGTATCAAAGTTAATGAAGGAAATACCACATGGCCTTAATTTCAATGGCTGTCAAAGATTAGTTCTTCAGCCACTGGTTAGATCAATCTGAAATCTCATATCAGGAATGGGTGGCGGAAATGTCCCAGCTTTAAAATTGAAAGATTGATCGCCAGTTCAGGCATGCCTTGTCAGCATTCCACAAGAAATGGGGCAAACTATCGCCCTGTATCTCCACTAAGACCCTACTTGGGGGTTCCTTATATTTCCCCCCTCCTCCTTGTTACCAGTACTATAAAACCCGACTTGGTTGGTCTTCTTACCCCCCTTCCCTTTTTATACCTAGACATGAATTGCTTTATTGGGGCTCATTGGCTGTTGGTGGCGGCATCCTCCTGGGAGGAGGGAGGGAGTGGTGGGTTTGGGGTTTGTTTTGTTTTGTTCCTTTTAGATGTTCTGTACCTTTTTATGTCACTGTTCTACCATGTTACTTGCTAAGTAGGTATTTCGATTTATGCTTGTTTACCTGCTTGTTAAAACAAATAAAGTATGAATTTCAAAAAAAAAGGGGGTTACATATTTATATCTCATATATATCTCTATCTCTATCTCTATATCTACATCTATACATATATATATATATATATACTCATATATATATATATATATATATATACATACACACATATATATATATACACACACACATACATACACACACACACACACATATATACATATATACACACACATACACACACACACACCTTGCGTTAGCACTAGTAAAGCGGGGGTCAGTTTGGCCCTCTGCTTCAAATCTTGGGGGTCAGGAATTTCTACAAAGGCTTTGTACAACACTATCCAACACTTCTTCTGCTAACACCACCAGTGCAAATCTCTGAATATACAGGGTCAGTGCTGAAGCACTGCTTTTATTTTTTGGACGTCAAAATCCTCAAAAATTACTGTTGAGGACTTCAGTAGGGGTAAACTTATATTTACACACACACACACACACACACACACACACACACACACACATATACATGTATAAATACACACACACGTATGTATGGAGTGTGGCAGTCTGCCATCGTGATTCTGTGCGTCAGGATTATGGTGCCATCAGGCTCAGGCTTTTTGGTCACAGCATTTCATAGTATATTAGTGAATATATCAGGTTCAGAAGATAACTTTTTATTTTTACTTTATTTTGGTAACCAGGTAAGCTCACCGATACCATGTAGTCCCTTTTCCAGGGGCAACCCAGAGGAGGGTACAAAGGACAAAACATCTTAAGACTCCCTGTACCTATCACTGCATCCAGTCAAACTTGTCTGCCCCAAAGGGCTCATCTACATCAGCAAAATGACCCAACTTGCTCTCCTCAGGGCTCTCTTCTTTCTCCTTCTCCTATCCAGAAATATACACCCCAACCCGAGGCCCATACCTGCCACCCCCTCATGTCCCCTATCCAATGATGGTCTGTGCATTGCATCCATTAATATATGCAGCTTACTAAAAAAGTTTGACATCCTCCAGGGGTGGATGGTACACCACCACCTCGATGTTGTCACCCTTGTTGAGACCTGGCTCTCCACCTCTACCCCCCGATTCTGTCATGGCAATCCCTGGCTACTCAATCTTTCATCACGACAGACTAGGTAAGCACTGAGGCGGCTGTGCCCTCTGTCTTAAGGACTCTATGCAAGGTCAACCTCTCCCCCTCCAACTGGAACATGGGGCACAGGCCCTCACTATAAAAGCTACTTTCCGGAAGACCACCGACCCTCTCATTACCACAGTCTACATCCCCCCCAGACCAGAAAAGTACAGTTACATAAGAACTTACAGCAACAGTAGCTCTTCGACAGAGGCTCTTGCAGCAGGTAATTACATATAGGACTGAAGCTGGCAGGTGTCAGGACCCCACGGAAAAATTTCTAGTTAGCAGTCTCTGGCGGGGTACTGCCCCTGCATCAGGTGACCGACGTCAGTATAAGGGGTGGTTCCCCATGCCTGCATTCCAGTTCTTTCCCACCAAAGGCCAAAAAGGCAAGACAAGAGAGAGAAGCAGATATTTCCCATCCTGGAAAAGGAGCTGAAGAAGCTAAGGGGAGGAGGGTGGGAAGGTATTACCTACTGTAAGAGCCTCTCTCGAAGATCTACTGTTATGTAAGTTCTTGCACAACAGTACTGGAGGAGGAAGAAACTATTCAAACAGATCCTCTAGCTGTGAAGGTCTTATGAAAGAAGACCTTGCAGAACAGCCAACCCGAAGCCAGCTCTATGACAGGCAATGTTCAAACTGTAATGTTTCATAAAGATGTGGACAGAAGTCCAAGTAGCGGCTGCACAAATGTCTGCCACTGACACATTCTTGAAACAAGCAGCAGAAGCAGCGCCCCCTCTAGTGGAGTGGCCTCTGACTTGACCAGGCAGGGTCTTGTACTTGTCGTAACAGAAAGTGATACAATGAGCCAACCATTTTGAAGGCATTGCTTGGAAACAGCATTACCCTCTCTTTTGTGAGCAAAAGAGACAAACAGTTGATCCATTTTTCGGAGATCCTTTGTCCTGTTAGTGTAGTATCTCAGAATACAATGCACATCCAAAGTGTGCAAGAGGTACTCCCCTTGATTGGAATGTTGCATAAAAAATGCAAGCAGTTAAATGGATTGATTCAGGGTAGATTCTGCTACCACCTTAGGGAGAAACTTCAGACTAGTATGCAGAGCCACTCGTTCCTTGTGGAAAATCAAATACAGGATTTTGCACATTAAGGCCTGCAGCTCAGAAATACGTCAAGCAGAAGTAATGGCCACCAGCAAGACAGCTTTGCAGGAAAGGAACTTCAGGTCTGCTGAGGCTGCCAGCTTGAAAGGAGACAGGGTTAACGTCTCGAGAATAAAGTTCAAATCCCAAGGAGGGGCAGGCGCGCAGACAGGGGGTCTCAAATAAAGAACCCCTCTCAGGAAGGGGTTAGCGACTTCCAGCTGCACAAACAATCTGTCCCCAAAGGGAACGTGGTAAGCAGAAAGGGCTGCCATGTGAACCTTCAAAGAGGAATGACTGAGACCCAGGTCGAAGAGGTGATGCATGTAATCCAGGTGCTCCTGACAGGGCAGGAGAAGGGCTCAAAATCCCTGGAACAGGCCCAAATAGAGAACCTGTTCCATTTCATGGCATAGGTGGAATGAGTGGAAGGCTTTTTGGCCTCCACTAGCATTTCTGCCACCTGCGGCGAAACCCCAAACCGGGTTGAAACTAAGTCATCAGGAGCCATGCATGCAGCTGCAGGGATTTGAGTCCTGGATGGACCAGGGTCCTCTGATCCTGGGTCAACAAGATCTGCGACAGAGGCAGAGGAAGAGGAAGAGGAGGTTCCTCCAAAAACTGTTGCAGAAGAGAGAACCAAACTTGCCTGGGCCAGAAGGGAGCGATGAGGATCATGCGAGCTCCTTCCAAACTGAATTTGTGTAAGACCCTTGGAATCAAGGGGATCAGGGGGAAAGCATAGATGAGTCTGCCCTTCCAATCAAAAGACAGAACGTCTCTCCAAAAAACTCAGCACCCTGAAGCGAGCAAGCAGAAGGCAGGCAGTTTTGCGTTGAGATGACAGGCAAAGAGGTCTACCTGAGGGGTTCCCCAGCATCGCATGACAATGTCTTCTACCCCAATCCAGTTCCCATTCATGAGCCTGGGTGGACAAATGGCTGAGGTGATCCGCCAGTGTGTTCTCGATCCCCAGAACATGAACCGCCGTGAGGTGAAGGTTGTGAAGGGTTGCCCAATCTGAAACCCGCATCGCTTCCTTGCAAAGAGGGCAAGAACAAATTCCTCCCAGTTTGTTGATGTACCACACTACACACATTGTCGGTCTGGACAGCCAGATGACCAGGAAGCAGGTAAAGATGCAGAGCTTGCAGAGCACAGAGGATGGCCCTCAATTCGAGCATGTTTATATGGAGATTCTGCTCGAGCCTGGACCAGGAGCTCTGGGTCAGATGAGATTCCAAGTGGGCTCCCCAACCCTCGCCTGAGGCATCTGTTGTCAGAGTTTGGGAGGGGGAAGAAAGGCATAATGGGACACCCCAGCAAAGGTTCTCTTGAACCATCCACCAGTGCAAGTCCCGGACCATCGGAGAGGAGCCCAGGACCTCCCAATCTAGGTCATCTATCAATTGATCCCACTGAGACCAAAGAGTCAACTGATAGATCCTCATGTGGAACAGAGCATGAGGCACCATCAGAATAGCAGTCGCCATGAGCCCCAGGAGGCACAGGACCGACCGGGCCAAGACCCGCCTGTGGTTGGACAAGAGTCTGGCATGAGCCTGAAGGATGGCTGCCCTGTCTAAAGGCAGGAAGGCCATACCGGAACTCGTATCCAAAACCGCCCCGATAAACTGGAGTCTTTTGGATGGAATCAAGTGGGACTTGGCCTGGTTGATGATAACCCACAGGGTAAGGGAAAGGGAGCACAGGAGCTCCTCCCTGGATGTGGCCGCCTGAAGCCAGTCATCCAGGCAGGGGAAAACCTGGACTCCCTAGACATGCAGGTGGGCTGCTACCACAGAGAGGCATTTGGTAAAGACTCGGGGGCCGAGGAAAAACCAAATGGGAGGGCCTTGAACTGGTAGTGGTCCCCCTGAAAAGCAAACCGGAGAAATCTGCGGTAGAACGGGTGGATAGGGATATGCAGGTAGGCATCCTGCATGTCCAGAGCGCATAGCCACTGTCCTGGCTGAAGGAGAAGCAGAAGGCTCTGCAGGGAGCGCATTCTGAACTTCTTGTAGTCCATGAACAGGTTCAGAGAGCTGAGGTAAATGATTGGCCTCACATCACCAGATTTCTTCAGAATGAGGAAGAAATGGGAATAGTAACCCATCCCCTGGAGATGGGGAGGGACGGGTTCTATCGCTGCCTTCAGAAAAAGGGCGGAGATTTCCTCCCAAACCAGAAGAAGAAGGTGTTCCGGGAGTAAGATGACCTTTTGTGTGGGAGGGGTTTCTGGAGAAACTCTATTGAGTATCCTTCCACCATCAGCTGGAGCACCCAAGTGTCTGATGTGATCCTCTCCCAACCCCGCAGATGCAGGGAGAACCTCCCTCCTGTCGGTTCCTCTGGGAAGCCAAGAGGCTGTGGGAGAGGAAAGGAGTCAGGTGGTGTGAGGCAGCACAGCGGCTGGAGCTCCCGCTGCTCGTTTGGGTGGGGGGGGACTTCGCAGCCGGAGGGGCCCGACGTTTATTGGCACGCTTTCCCGGAAGTTTCGCTTTTTGGCGATTACATCTGCAAAAGGGACGATGCTGAGACTGAGGGGGTTTGTACAAAGAGTCAACTGACTTGAGTGCAGTCCCCTTCTCCTGCAGATCGGTGATTATGTCCTTGACATCACCCCTGAACAGTACTGAACCCCTGAAGGGTGCGTCCTGGATGGCGGACTGCACTTCAGGGACCAAACCTGACACCCGGAGCCAGGCACGATGCCGCAAACCTGTGGTGAAAGCCGAACTCAGACCAACAGCGTCCACTGCATCATAAGTGACACAGAGTATGTGCCGACTGACTGAACATGCAGACTGGACTAGATCCGCCACTTCCTGCTTCATCCGAGACTAGGGGAATCAAATTTAGCCTCAGCATGGCTAAGAATCACCTTCTGGTAATCCCCCATATGACCGACATAATTCAGGGCCCTAATACCCAGAGTGGAAGAAGCGTAAACCTTCTTCCCGTACTGGTCCAGAAGGCGAGATTCCTTGTCGGGAGGTGATGAGCTCAAGTACTTGGAGTTAGCTGTTCGGCTGTGAGTGGCGCTAATCACAACTGAATCAGCTCAAGGGTGTGAATTCAAAGAGTCGACACCCTCGGGAGACTGATAAAGCTGATCTGACTTCCTAGGAAATGGGGCGAATGCCGACGGTTGCTTCCAAATATAGTGTAAACAAGATCGGCATGAGGCTCAATCCAGGGTGGCACCAGAGTCGGTGCAGTCTTGGGCAGATTCAGGTGTGCAGCAAGTTTCTTATGCTGTGGATCCAGTTCCAAGTAGTGCCACAGATGACCGTCCTAGATTTTAAGCAGCAACTCCGTAAAGGAAGGATCCTCCGGAGGAGACTTCAGAGGAGTCCTCGGCCAGGGCTTATCTGGAGAGTGTGGCTCGTCATCCAAGTCGGAACATCCATTGGAATCAGAGGAATCCGAGGAGGATGAAGAGGAGGAAGAAGACTCCACCTCCTGGCACAGGGGAGGAATGGACCCATTGGGAAGTGTATCCTGCCCCACCCTGGAACTGGAGGGCTCGCCTCTGGTATCTGGAGTAGGGGAGGGAGTCTCGTCTCCAACATAGGGGGTCTGGAACCAGGACCGGCAGCGGAATATGGCTCTCTACCTCTCTAGTGAGCTGAGCCTTGGCCTCAGCCCACCAGGAAGCCAGAGTCTCCTTCAAATCCACCAGCGGCTGAGGGGGCGGTGGAGAGAAGGGGGATACGGATACTGGGGGAATCCATAGGGTGCATATCCATACACTGATGGCGGGTAAGCCGGCGTCTGGTACTGAGGCACCGTGTACTGCGGCGGATACAGTGGACCCGGGTATGATGGCACCGGATAGGATGGAGTCTGATACCCCGAGACCGGGGGGGGTATGCAGAGCAGAAGGTCACAGAAATGACCCAGCGGGTGGACCCAGAATGGGGGGCCCAGTGTAGAGATGCCATCCAGATGAGGGATGTTGCCAGACATTGGCAAAACCCATATTGGCACCAGCATCTGAGGAGCAGACGTCAGGTCAGCCAGCCCAGTGGGAGGGAGACCCGACGGGAGCATGCCCACATCCCTCAGTGTCACCCGGGGAGGAAGGATGAAAATCCCCGGGGTCAGACCGGGGAGACACTGGGTCCTCGGAGGACAGCAAAGGCTGTGGGGAGCCAGGGACGGTGGGCTGGACGTTAGGGTCCGGCATCTGCTCCAATGCCGTGCAACCATCTGAAGGGCCAATAGTCACCTTACCGGCATGGTCCGAGCAGACTTTGTAGGAGCAGTCATCCAACTTAGTGGACCAGATGCATGAGGCAGGTCACGAAGAAGGAGTGGCCTGGTCGGGCGGTTTTCGTGACCGTGCACTACCCAGAGAGGTCGAGCGACTTAGTGTCCTTCTCCGGGTAGACGTCAGAGGAGCCAATGTCCGGCTTACCAGAGCCACTCAAACCAGAAGGCCACGCGGTGGGTCGACACCAGCTTGGAAGCCTCTAAGCCATCAGTCGAGGAGTGATCCCCGGGGGGGAATGTTACCTGAAGCACAGCAACTCCAGCCGAAGTCGCGGTGGCTGAGGAAGAGGAGTTCCGGTCCCGGTGTTTCTCCTTGTCCTTTTTACGGTGACCCTTGGGTGAAGTAGAGGCCTGACTAAGCTTCTTCGGCTCCTTTTCCATGGAGGTCATTTTCTTTTTTGAGGATATGGGTCTCCAGGGACTGCTGCCTCTGTCTGCGGGTGGTGGCGTTGAATTTCAGGCAATGCTGGCTCTTCTCCACAGGGTGAGCCGGTCCCAGACAGAAGAGGCACTGGGAGTGTCCATCCTTGTGTGGGAGTTGGGCGCCACATGAGTCACACTTATTCTTGTGCTCAGAGGGTGTAGGGGATGACATATACCGCAGTGATGACTGACGTGAAGTTCGAGAAATTCGAAGAAAAAAAAGACGGTAAAACTACTGATGACAGACTGACAAGCAGGTGAACTTAACCACGAGGCACTTTCACAAGCTAACGGTGATAAAGAACTGGAAGGCGGGTGTGGGGGACTGCCCCTTTATACTGATGGTCACCTGACGTGGGGGCGGTCCCCTGCCAGAGACTGCTAGCTATAACTTTCAGTCCTATATTTAATTACCTACTGCAAGAGCCCTCTCGAAGTAAGATCTGGCATTCCACTCTGTCCTAAACTACCTCTCCCTTCTTCCCAAAAAAAATGAATACATAGTTTTGGGGACCTCAATTTTAACTAGCAGTCCAGGTCAGCTGCACCATATAAAGATGCCACTGCCGCCATGGAGCTAATGCAGGTGGTCACCACTCCCATGCAACAAAACCCCAACTCTGGCTCCGCCACTCTCCTGGACCTGGTGTTCACCAACCTTCCTCGCAGAATCACCGGGGTCTCAGTCCTGCCTAATGCCCCAAGTGACCACTCTTCTTTGCTATGCACATGGTCATGCAAGTCCCAGAAGCCCCCACCAAAAATCATCCTCCAGCGTAAACTTAAATCAGGCAAACTTGAGCAATTAAGACTCCACCCAAGGCTCTGGGACTGGTCACCCTTAAAAAACACCCCTGACATAGACTTGGTACTCTACCTATTCATCCACACATTTAATGCGGCCTGTGTCAAGTTTGCTTCTCTGACCAAACGTGTGATCAAAGGCAACCCTACACCTTGGATTTTCTACTGTCTCTTTGACCAAATGCCCCACCATGACTCCCTCTGGCAAATAGCCCTCGAAACAGGCCTGCCAGCTGACAATGTTACCAGGAAGCTAGGAACAAGTGTACCTGGGCTATATGCATTTTTCCTACTTTCCTACTAACATACTAAAATGCCAACAGATTAGGCCATATGGTCTATGGAGTCTGCTCAGGGGGTCAGTGCATACCCAGGGCACTGTTATAGCTCCCCCACCCTCTCTACAAGGTCCCCAACCCCCAAGCGGAGCTCTGGTATGCACCCTCTCCTGCACCTACCCTAGCCTTTCTTGAACCCTTCCACAGTTATAACAGCCACCAGCTCCGTAGGCAGCACATTCCAAGGCTCCAACACCCTCTCAGTGAAGTAGCGTCTCCTTGTTCCCCCTTAGTCCCCCCAACCAGCCTCAGTGAGTGTCTCCTGATGGCCCCTACCTTCCTCAGCTGAAGCAGCCCCTCACAGATTACTATATTTATTCCCTTGAGATATTTGAAGACCAATCATATCCCCTCTGTTCCTCCTCTCCTCCAGCGAGTACCTAGAAACAGACTGATGACAGATAACTGCTTGGCCCACCTAGTCTGCCCATTTCTATACCTACAGGATAAGCTGTAGAGCCTAGTTAACCAACAGCCTGTTTCTTCTTACCCCCCACACAAGAATTGCCTTATGTCTGTCCCATGCATTCTTGAATTCTCCCACAGTTTTAGACCCCACAACCTCCTCAGGAAGGCGGTTCCATGCGTTCACTCTGAAAAAATATTTCCTCACATTGCCCCCAAGCCATCCCCCTTCTATCTTCAAATTGTGTCCCCATGTTCTTGCACATCTCTTTTTTCTGAAAGATGCTACCCTCTTAAGCTTTGTTGATTCCACTGAGGTACTTAAATAAAATTTCTATCATGTCCCCCACTCTCCCTCCTTTCCTCAAGGGTATACATACTAAGCTCCTTTAGTCTTTCCTCATATGTCTTCTCTTGCAGACCCTGCACCATTTTAGTTGCCTCCCCTTTACTGCCTCCATCCTGCATGTCCTTGTGGAGATAGGGTCTCCAGAAGTGGTCGCAGTACTCCTCACCAACTGTCTGTACAGAGGGATAACAACTTACTGTTTTCTGCTGGTGATGCCTATCTCTACACATCCTAGCATCCCCCAGCCCTCCCTACAAGTTGTTCTCCTCCAGTCTCTCCCCATACGGCCTTTCTCCTAGACCTCGCATCATCCTGGTCACCCTCCTCTGGACCCTCTCCAGAAAAGCAATATCCCCCTCTTTAAGTAAGGATGCCAAAACTACATGCAGTATTCAAGGTGTGGTCTAACCAGGCAATTATACAGCGGAAGGAGCACCTCTCAACTCCTTGAGGTTATCCCCCTGGCTATGCACCCCAGCATTTCATTTGCTTGGGCCACAACCCTCCTACACTTCAAGTTATTCATTCTGGCATCCACCACCACCCAGAGGTCTTTCTCCCCCCCCCGGAAACCTGCAGCATCTTCCCCTCGAAGGTGTATACATGAGCTGGGTTTGTTTGGCCCCCTAGGTGAAGAACCCTGCATTTCCTAGTATTAAACTTTATCATCCAGGCATGTGACCACCTTCCCAGAGTCTCCAGGTCCTCCTGGAAAGCCATCCTCCTCTCCTCCACATCCACTACCACCCACAGCTTCGCGTCATCGACAAAAAGACTCATCCTGTTCCTGAACAGCTAATATTCATCAGAACAGCTAATATTCTTCAGGTGAAGCTACCTCTGGCTGGAAGCTGCAATACTGAAAATAGGATTTGCAAGAAAGCGAGTTGTGCTCACAACAGAGGGAGGTGAACCTTACAATTGTCTTTGGTTTGTAGCAGATATTCCGCAGGTGGAGGCTACTTCTAACTGAAAGGTGAAATAAGGGACTTAGAATTATCAGGAAAGACAGTCTTTCAAGCAACAGAGGGAGGTGGATCTAGCTTTACTTTTGTTACAATTCTCAAGATTTTCAGTGCAGGAAGAGTTTAAAGCACAGCTGACTTATTTTGGGGCTGACTGCTTTCACAGCACAAACCACCAGGCTGTTTTGGGGCTGGGGAGGTTTACCTGTGTCTGACTAGGATGTCTGGATTTTTCTCCGTTTGATTAGCAAGGTATTTTCTCTGTCAAATTTTGTTGTGTAGGGAATCTTGCTGACAGGAAGGCACTCATCGCAGCGGTGGGTCAGAGCTTTTAGCTGATTGTTTCATGAGGGCACAGTTTAGGCCCAACCCTGCCCACCCTCACCCCACCCACCCTGGAAATAATTCCTTTATAGCTGGGGTTCTGACGTCATTTCCTCAAGAGTGCAAGGTGAATATCACTGTCATATCCTCTCTAGCACACTGCACTGACAAAATAAGCATACACATTGTATAACTATATACTTCTATATAGCAAACCAATCACACACAGACACAAAAAAGTAGATAAACATGTGGGGAGTAGTGCAATATAATGGCTGTGAGGCAGAAGTCTTCCGGAGTCTTTCTGGAGGCTGAGATGCTGCCCTATTTGCAGACAACTCTCTGCCCTGAAGGAGGAAGTTGCCAATCTTCAGGCCACACTGGACAGTAGTAAGGAAACCTTCCCTCAGGCCACACTGAACAGTAGGAAGGGAACCTTCCCATCCAGGGAGCACCAGAGCCACCATCACTACCTCAGAGGTTGCGAAGAAAGCACAGCAGTTGGACCACAGTGGCCTCAGGAGGGTGAGGATGGTGGGAACAGAGGCACACCCAGTCAGTTGTTCCACTCCACAATCCATACACCATTCTGGGAGCATAGCTCCCCATGGATGCACCCACAGAGGAGACTAAGGAGGCTGAGGACAACTGTCACAAGGGATGCCCACAGGAAAGAGGCAGAGGACACTACAGGAAAGGAAGCAGCTCCTGGTGGGGACTCAATTATTAGGGGATAGAACTGGGGGGAGCAGGGAAAACTGAAGTAAGGTGCTTGCCTGGTGCCATGGCTTGGAGGGACAGGAAGCGCATCCTCAGGATCACGAGAACAGCTGCAAGGGAGTCTGAGCTGGACGTCATTGTCCACCTAGGGACAATGACTTGGTTCATCATGAGATTAGAGCAGTGCAGGAGAACTTTGTAGAGTTGG
Source organism: Neoceratodus forsteri (assembly GCA_016271365.2). NCBI lineage: Eukaryota > Metazoa > Chordata > Ceratodontiformes > Ceratodontidae > Neoceratodus > Neoceratodus forsteri. The sequence continues at coordinate 1,899,108 of JADMNL010000031.1, forward strand.
GGAGGGGCCTAAGACAAGTAGCATACACAGTATCCTTCTCAGAGGTGCTGCCTGTCAATGGCATGAGTGAGGCGAGGGTACTTTACACCATGCAGTTTAATGAATGGTTGAAAGAATGGTGTGGAGCACAGGGGTTTGGCTTCATTGGGGACTGGGGTTCCACCTGGAAGGACACCAGCCTATACTGGCAGGATGGTCTGCATCTGTCCAGAAAGGGAACAAGTCTTTTGAGCAATCTGTTTAAATGCTTCATTGGCAAGCTTTTAAACTAGTCAAGGGGGGAGGCACTGATAAGCAGCAGAAAAATCCCAGCCTTTCCCTACAAAACAGGGCACTAAATGAGAAAAACTGCAAGGTAGAAAGGTCAGTGGGGGATGCTGCAACAGAAGGTAAAGCCATCAAAAAATGGAGAGCAATGAGTACCAATGCCTGTAGTCTGGGTAACAAGCTTCCTGAATTAGTGGCCTTGATGGAGGAGGAACATCTGGATATCATGGCAGTCACAGAATCATGGTACACACAAAACCATGACTGGGATGTAAACATACCAGGATACACTATCTACAGGAGGGACAGGGAGGGTAAAAGAGGAGGAGGAGTAGCTCTTTACATAAGGGAAAGAATCAAAGCAACAGAACAAAAGGGTAAACAGGGAGGAGAAGAAGCACTGTGGGTCAATTTGGAGGCAGGCAATGGCACCACAGTCTGCACAGGGGTTGTATACAGACCCCCTTCTCAGGGGGAGTAAATAGACAAGGAAATGATAGAAAGTATACTTAGAATGGCAGAAAAAGGGGAGATATTGCTGATGGGTGATCTGAATATGCCAGATGTTAACTGGAGTGCTGCAGCAGCCACTTGAAGAGTGGGGTTATTCTAGATGCCCTACAGGGGGCATGCCTTAGACAACTAGTATTGGAGCCCACTCCAGAGGGGCAATCTTAGACCTGGTTCTCTCAAATGGAGATGGAGAGAGGATCACAGATGTAGAAGTGGGTAACCATCTGGGAACTAGCGACCATCGAACAGTATGGTTCACAATAAACACAGCAATAGAGTCATGCCATACAAAGGATAAAAGTACTGGACCTTAAGAGGGCTGACTTTTCCAAAATGGGTGAGTGCCTAAGGAATGCACTAGCAAATGGGCAGGAAGGAGGGGTGGAAGAACAATGGGGAATAATAAAAGCTGCCATCACAGAGGTAACAAGCCTTTGTGTGAAGCAAATAAACAAAACGATGTAAGAAACCACTATGGTTCTCAAAGGAAGTGGCAGCGAAGGTTCAAGAGAAAAAGAAAGCATTCAGGAAGTACAAGGAATCACAGAAGGAGCAGGACAGAGAACTATATCAGTTAAAGCAAAAGGAAGCTGGGAAGGCAGTCAGAACAGCAAAGGCCCAAACCGAGGAAAAGATAGCCAACTCAGTTAAGACGGGGGATAAAACCTTTTATAGGTACATCAGGGAGTGAAGGAAGACCAAGGAAGGGACAGTGAGGCTAATAAAGGGGAGGAGGGTGGGCAGAGGGTGACTGTGAAAAGGCAGAGATACTAAACAAATATGTTTGCTCAATATTTACAAATGAAGAGGGGGAGGTACCTAAAACAAACTGTAGAAACACTCTGGATACAGAAGTTGATACCAGCCCATTTACAGAAGAAAGGGTTCTGAAAGAACTCTTAAAACTGAAGGTGGACGGGGTCACGTGATCACGTCATGGCGTAAAGATGTGCCTTGGTCGAGCTCCGAACCTTGGGCAATTATAAAGTGAAAATCCATCATAATCTGAGGCAAATTCAGCATAAATTGTAGATCACTTTTCAGCTGGAACGACTATGGATGAGTATACAGTCTCGACTGCGAGTAAATCGCAATGCTCTGGGGCTAAAAACAACAAGAAGCCCCCGGCTGCAGGGCAGACAAGCAGTGTAGGCCCAATCTCAATTTTGGCAGCAGAAATGATGGCGATCAGCAGAGAATTAAAAGATCAGTTCATGGAAGCACTTACCCCACAATTCGAAAGGCTGGAGAATAAGATAGAGGGGAGATTGGTGGCAATGGAAGCACAGGTGGAGAGGCAGCACAAAAGAATGGAGGAGCTGGAGGGCCGGATTTTGACCACGGAGGATACGCTGCATCCCCTGGAGAAGAAGGTGGGGGAACTAGAGAAGCAACTACTCGATATGAGGGAGCTGTTGGACTATCAGGAAAACTGCCACAGGAGGTATAATCTATGGCTTCGCGGCCTACCTGAAGGCAAGGAGGGTACGGATATCCTGGGTTTCTGTTCCAAAACTCTGCCAATGCTGCTGGGCCTGAAACCCAAAGGAGGAGGCTACAAGCTAGAGAGGGCGCACCGTGTGGTTCAGCCACGGCCCCAGAATGGTCAACCCCCAAGGCAAGTGATTTTTAGGTTTCACAATTTTCAGGACAGACAAGAAGTATGGAAGGCTTACAGAGCCATGCCAAAGTTGAGATACGAGGGTGTGCATTTGTACATAGCCCAGGATCACTCTGTCAAGGTGGGCAGGAAGAGAAGAGAATTTAACGATGTGATTGCCATATGTCAGAATTTGAAGCTCGAATGGTTTATGACATTTCCTGCAACTATTAAAATAAAGCATGAGGGGGCAACGTATAGTTTCTGGGAAGTGGAGAAAGTGCATAAGTTCGTAAAGGAGCTGCAGAAGAAGAACGGATGATTATCTGTATTGAAAATGAAGTAAGGGAGGTGATCCGGAATGGAAAGTTCGTTTGGCTAAATTTGTAAATAGTTCTGAAGTTGCTGATCACACACAGAGTTATGTTGGGAGACAAAAGTTTTCGGAGAGTGAGGAGAGGGGCTGCATATGAGCCCCAGATGAGAGACAGAGAGGACTAATCTTACAGCAGCCCCGCTTTGGAAATTGACTGCCTGCAGGATTTTGCGAAAGCAAAGGACTAATAAGAGATTTCTTGAAGGACTAGAGGCCCCGGTCTTATTGGTTTCTCGTTCCAGAACTGACAGCGAGGCTTATATAGACAGTTTTTGCCTTGACATGAGACTGTAAGCTGAAGAGGAGAGCTGGGCAGGGAGGGGCTGACACGTTGAATTTGATTTGTGCAGCCTGCTTGGGCTGTCCAGGCGGAAGAAGAAGACAGCCTCGCTGGCTGGAATAGTGCAACGAGGCCTGACAATAAGGGAGAAAAAGGCCCGAATGAGGGATATTGAAGGGAGAAGGGGTCTAATGGAGTGGGGGTGGGTGAAGGAGCACTTGCCTGTCGTCTCCCTAGCATAACAGAAGGTGTAATAGCTGGGTGGAGGAGGCTCACACGGTGGATGGATTGTGTGGGGCCTAACCCAGTCAGCGTGAAGAGTGGGATGCCTCGACAAGGTGTGGGCGTTGCCAGCTCTCCTCTAGAGTCGGGCATTGGGGAGTGGCAGGGATGAGGGGTAAATCATGGTGGAAAGAAGGTAGACATGGAGGGGAGAGATGGGGGACTGGAAAAGAGGTCCGCTCCTCGGTGCCTGTTAAAGGGAGAAGAATGTTGTACTCTTTGTGGTTTAAATTGCAGAGAGTGAACTGTTGGTCATTAGATGTTTATGACCCGGGGGGGGACAAGGTTGTTCGTAAGAGTTTTCTACGAATCAAACCCTGTAATTGATTACAGAAAGGGGAACATACTTTATATTAAAATGTTGTATGTTGAGTTAAGAAGGCGGGAATTCGATATTGCACATAGGTTGGGGGGAAGTTTAAATGTTCTGTTATGAATGTTATTCGTAAATTACATGTTAAGTCCACACTGACAGAAGGAGTAGATAGAGAAATACCACACATCCAGAGAGTATGGAGGGTACATGAAGAAATGAGGGTTGCAAAGGGTTACTCGGAAATAAGATGGGCCCAAAGAAGAGGGTAAAAATAGTCTCCTGGAATGTGAGGGGGGTCTCCTTGCCGATTAAGCATGCCTCCATTATCACAGCCCTTGAAAGAGTGAAGGCTCAGGTGGCTATGTTACAGGAGACACATCTGACTTCTTTAGAACACCAGAAACTGGTAAGGAACTGGGTGGGAGCATGTTATGCTGCTTCCTTCTCATCTCACAAAAGGGGAGCAGCAATCCTGATACACAAACATCTCCCCCTGAAAGTATCTAGCGTGGTACAAGATAAGAAAGAGGGGAGATATATGGTCATAGAGGGAACTATATATGGTACCCAGGTAACACTGGGATGTGTCTATGCCCCGGCAGTATTTGAGCCAGCGTTCTATGAGGGTATCCTCGAGTTATTAATGAGAGAACAATTCCAAGGGTTGATCATGGGTGGGGATTTTAATTGCACCCCTGATTCCATACTGGATCACTCGGGCAGGAAGGGTAGGGGGGAAGATGTATGAAACACTGGCGGGAGAGCTTAGTGGAGCTAGACTTAATAGACACGTGGCGTACAGCTAACCCAAAGAGTAAGGAATTTACCTTCTTCTCTCACCCCCACAAAATCTGGTCAAGGATAGATCACATATATATTGATGGAGGGTGGTACCACAGGGTGGTAGATGTGAAACATGAACTGATCCATGTTTTGGATCATGCCATGGTGACAATGACATTGGAGATGGAGGTGAATCAGGTGAGGTCTGGTACATGGAGATTCCCCCTGTACCTGATGGGGAAGGAAGAGTTTCGGAAATTCTTGGCGGAACAACTAGAGAGGTATGTGGCATCTAATAGGGATATGGCCCCATCTAAACAAGTTTACTGGGGTGCAGGGAAGGCTTACCTGAGAGGGGCTATCATAGGGTATGTGGCGGGACACAAGAAAGAACAGGCCAAAAAGTATGATGAGTTACTCCAGCAGGTTAAAGACTTAGAGTGTAGGGTAGTTGGAGGAGATGAGGGGAGCGCCCAGATCTTAATGACAGCTAGGGAGATGCTAAACAGTATGCTGGCCGATCAGGCAAGATCCCAGCTCTGGTTTGTGAAGCAAAAGTTCTATGAGTGGGGCAACAAGCCAGGTCCCATGCTGGTGAACCTTGTTAAGGGGAGGAGAGAAAGGGCACAAATTCGGGAGGTACGAGCAGAGGGGGGAGCACTGCTGAAAGAACCACAGGCTATTGGGGAAAGGTTTAGGAAATTCTACCAGGATCTGTACAGCAGTGAGGGAGAGGGCAGTGTGGATATCATGAAGGCCTTTCTGGAGAGGGTTAAGCTTCAGAGGATCACGGAAGAGCAAAGAGAGGAGTTAGACAAAGAAATATCTAAAGAGGAGATAAGGAGTGCCATACAGGCTCTGAAGGGCGGTAAGGCAGCGGGACTGGATGGACTCCCAGCTGAGTTTTACAAGATAGTGGGGTCGGGGGTGGTGGACCTTCTCTGGGAAGTTTTCTGGGAGCCGAGGGAGGGTAATCCGCTCCCCCCTCATGGGAATGGCAACGATCTGTGCTATACCAAAACAGGGAAAAGATCCACAGGAGTGTGCGGTGTATTGGCCCATATCCCTACTAAAAGTTGATGCTAAAATATATGCTAAGGTGCTGAGCGGGCGTCTAGAGGGACTTCTCCACCAAATAGTGCATCCGGACCAGACGGGCTTCGTAAGGGGAAGACACTCTTACCACAATGTAAGGAGGGTCTTGAATGTGGTATATGGTTCTTCTCGGCATCCGGGACCGATGGCGCTCTTGGCCCTGGATGCTGAGAAGGCCTTTGATCGCATTGAGTGGGGATTCCTCTTTGAGGCTTTGAGAGAATTTGGCCCGGGTGAGGAGTTCATTAACATGGTGAGGGCATTATATGCCTCCCCACAGGCGGCAGTATTAGTTAACGGGGTTATATCACAGAGCTTTGGCCTATTCAGGGGGATGAGACAGGAATGCCCTCTTTCCCCACTATTGTTTGATCTGGCAATTGAACCCTTAGCTGTGGCTATTAGACAGAATTCAAATATAGAGGGGGTGGCTGGAAGGGGAGGCCAACAGCATAAGTTGTCACTGTATACAGATGACATGATCCTATATCTCGGTGATCCAGAAAAATCTGTACCACTACTGCTAGATATGATAGAAACTTTCTCAATGTTCTCAGGGTATAAGGTAAACTTAGACAAATCAGAGATTATGTTTTTGGGAAGGGGGAGCCTCAAGGGGTGTAAGACGTGGGGACTAAAGGAAGTTAAGATAAGTTTTAAGTATTTGGGTGTGAATATTGGTAAAAGTATCTCCGATCTATATGGTCTAAACTTTGGACCGATGGTAAATGAGATGACAGTAGAACTGAAGAGAAGGCGAGCATTGCCAATATCTTGGATTGGTCGCAGAACCTGCTAAAAATGAATGTTTTACCGAGAATGTTATATTTGCTGCAAATGCTCCCCATGGGGCTTAGTAAGAAAGATAATAAGAAGCTAGAAAAGAGCTTCTCTTATTTCTTATGGTGGGGGAAAAGGGCTAGGATTAGTTTGAGGAAACTAAAATTGAGCAAAAAGGAGGGGGGATTGAATTTCCCAGATGTGAAGAGCTATTATCTGGCTACGAAAATGAGAATAGTGAAAGACTGGGTGACTAGGCCAGAGGTAGCCAGTTGGATAAACTTAGAGGAAATGGAAGGGCAGGGCAGGCTGTCAGCTTACTTAGCCAGGGAAGGGAAGAAAGCCTATATAGCGCAGAGTCGAATAAACTCAGTGGTGCTCATGACACTACATAGCTGGGAGCAGATTAAGAAGATGGTAGGGGCCGGGGAGGCGGAAACGATGCTCCTACCTTTGAATAAAAACCCATCCTTTTGCCCTGGAGTGGGGGGAAAAGGGCTTTGAGGAATGGAACCATAGAGGGATACAAAGTGTGGGGGACTTCGTAGCAGGAACAAGTGTAAGATCCTTCTAGGAGTTAAAGGAGAGTAGGGGAATACCGAGCATCCATATGTTTCGATTCTTTCAGGCTAGAGACTACTGTATGAGCCTGAGAGGGCGGGGCCCTCGATCTCTCGCACTGCAGCAGATAGAGACCTTGGTGCTTAGAGCCAGGGGAGACCCTAAAGGTATGATGGGGAAGGCAGTGCACATACTAGAGAGAGCTTCCTGGGGATGACTAAGAGCATGAAGGGGCTATGGGAGAGAGACTTGGGGCTTTTGATTAATGACTATAATTGGGGAATTATGCTAGAGATGCATATGGGTCTCTTCACCTCAAATAAATATAAAGAGTCGGCCGATAAGTTTATTCATAGACTATTTTACCCCCCCCGGTGGTAATGCACAGGTATACGGCAGAGACAACAGATATGTGCAACAGATGCCAAGAGCAAAAGGATACATACCTGCACTGTTTCTGGACCTGTCCCCACCTGCAGATATTTTGGAAAAGAGTGGTGCAGATTATGAAGGAAACAATGGGGATAGAGATCCCTCTGCATCCGATAGATCTACTATTTGGTATAGAAATGAGAGAGGGGGGGATTGGGCCCCATATAAGAGATGAGTCAGGATTGTAGCTTCTCAGGCTAGACAAGCCATTTTAAATACATGGGTATTGGCGAAGGATCCTTCTGTTGAGCAGTGGCGGGCTTTGATTGTTGGTGCCCTAGCAATGGAAAGAAGGATATATTTGGCACAGGGGAGACTGGCTGTTTTCATATCTATGTGGACTCCATTGTTGTCAACTCTTTCTATGGAAGAAGCTATGATTGTACAGACTGGGGCATAAGGATGGATGGGAGGCTGAAGGGTCCTATACTCTAGAATTAGTAGGGGAATGGAGATGTGTGGTATGAGGGAAGGGTATTTTGGAAATCAATTTAGAGTATTAAATGATAAGAGCAAAAATAGGCAGAAGTCATACGTAAACTTGTATGAAACGATGCGGACATATGTATATAGGGCCAGATATTCAAAAGGGTTGCACCATGCGCAATAGGGTTGCGCATGCGCAAGTCTGAAATTGTGCCATTCTGCGATATTCAGCAGGAGGCAGTTGCGCCACTGAAAACAGGCTGAGCAACAGCGCAATGCAAATGAATGCATGCTCAACTGGAGGGAGGAACCATGCATAAACTACACAGCCGATATTCAGCCGGGCTGTGAGAGTAGTGCAGACGCAACCCCAACCTGCGCCTGCACAACTTTGAGCCAAAAAAAGCTTGTCGAGGGCCACCCACAGGTGAGCTGCTGCATTGCAGGGCACAACACAGCAGCTGCCACCTGTGCTGGCTAACCCAATCCCTGTGCCCCCCTGCAGCCCGATCACGGGAACCGACTATAATCCCACCACCACCCCCCCCAGTGGCCCGATCGCGGGCATAGTGTACTCCCTCCCACCAGCCCGATCGCGGGCAGCAATGTGGCCCCCCCGAACGTATCCTTGGTGGTCCAGTGGACCGTAGATCCCAATCGTGGGATGTAATCATTAACCCCCCCAAACCTAGCTCTGGTGGTCCAGTGGACCGTAGATCCCGATCGCAGGATGTAATCATTAACCCCTTCCCCCAAACATAGCCCTGGTGGTCCAGTGGACTGAAACTCCCGATCACGGGATGTAATTATGAAACACCCCCCCAACACATCCCTGGTGCCTGTGTCCCTCTCACCCACCCACCATGAAGTCTCACCACCGCCTGCACTTGGCATCCCACCTACTGGCCGTCTGCGGTACTGCTCGCCGACCGACCGAACAGCGTTATGCAGAGCAAGATTAATGGCGTGCAGAAGTCACACCGCATAAGACAGTCCAGATATGTAAATGAATATTCATTCACAAACGGGACTGTCTTAGATGGGTAAGCTGCATGCCCATTGGCTCTGCTCTGCACCAATGGGCGGCAGCCCTACCATGCAGTCAGTCGGTGGGCGGCGGGCAGCAGGCAGGTGGATGCTGCCGCCCGCCAGCTGCCGGGGAGCGGGTGGTGGAGCTCTGGGGGTGGTGGGGTGGGGACACTAGGCACCAGGGATGTGTTGGGGTGTTTAATAATTACATCCCGTGATCGGGAGTTTCAGTCCACTGACCACCAGGGCTATGGGTTGGGGGTTAATGATTACATCCCCGATCGGTATCTATGGTCCACTGACCACCAGGGATGTGTTCGGGAGACATATTGCTGCCCGCGATCGGGCTGGTGGGGTTAAACTATGCCCGAATCGGGCTGCGGGGGTTGTTTTAAACCAATGCAGCCCGCGTAAACTGGTGGGGAGGTGGTGGGGATTTTCACCTTTTGCCCGCTGGCCGGGCTGCAGGGGCGCCGGTCCCCATGGCTGCTGCCTGGCAGGGTGCAGGCGCAAGTCCTCGGGATTGATGCACCTGCATGCTAATGGCATGCAAATGGGGCTAATAAGATGCAAATGGCCCCCTGCGCCTTGCATGAATTATGGCCCCATTTGCATGTCACCTTTTAAATATCGGGATTTGCATGATGGTAGTGAGACGGCGCCACCGCAGTTGAATGCTCCACCTGATAACTTTGCGTGGCGCACGTTTCATTGGCGCCTATGCACAGTGATCAGTGGTTGGTGATATTCAAAGGAGTTGCTCAATAGTACAACTCCTTTGAATATCGTCCGGGCCACACCCCTGCGCAACTATTTTGTGCAGCACAAGGGCTTGCTCCTAAGAAGAGTGCACTTTGAATATCTGGCCCATAGTTCTTAGAGTTCTATGGGATGTAGAGTTGTGGTGGGTTTTTTTTTTCTTTCTTGTCTGGTGTGCCTTTTTCGAATTTTATGTATTATATACTGTGATATAGGAATGTAATTTTTGTGGAATAATTGGCTGGCAATGTATGCTGTGGCTCTGTTTTCGGTTAATGCTATGTGTGTCAATGTCTGTAGTTGGATAAAATTCAATAAAAAGTAAAAAAAAAAAAACTGAAGGTGGACAAAGCAATGGGGCCTGATGGGATTCATCCCAGAATTCTAAAAGAACTAAGGGTAGAACTAGTGACACCACTGACTACCCTCTTTAACAAATCATGGAAGGATAGGGTGGTACCCGAGGACTGGAGGAGGGCAGATGTGATTCCTCTTCACAAAAGTGGGAGCAAAGCAGAAGCAGGAAACTACAGACCTGTTAGTTTAACCTCAGTGATAGGGAAAATGATGGAATCACTTCTGAAGGAAAGAATTGTTGGGTATCTAGAGGCCAGAGGGCACAGGACCCAAGGCAGCATGGATTCACAGTGGGAAGGTCATGCCAGACGAATCTGATAGATTTCTTGACTGGGTGACCAAAGTAGTAGATCAGGGAGGGCTGTGGACATGGCCTACCTAGACTTTGGCAAGGCATTTGACACAGTCCCACACAAAAGATTAATATACAAGTTAGCCAGCCTGGGAGTGGGTCCCAAGATGACAGCCTGGGTAAGAATTGGCTGGAGAATAGGACACAGAGAGTAATAGTAAATGGAGTCCACTCTGAAGAAAGGAGGGTTACTAGTGGGGTACCGCAGGGTTCAGTATTAGGACCGGTCCTCTTCAATGTCTTTATAAGCGACATTGCAGAGGCACTAGAAGGAAAAGTATGTCTCTTTGCAGATGACACAAAGATCTGCAACAGAGTTGATGCACAAGGTGGGGTGGAAAGGATGAGAAAGGACTTGGCAAGGTTAGAGGAATGGTCAAATGTATGGCAGCTTAGATTCAATGCTAAGAAGTGCAAGGTAATGCACCTGGGAAACAAAAACCCAGGGAAAGAGTACACAATGGGGGTGAGATACTAACCACAAAAATGGAAAGGGATCTGGGGGTAGTCATATCAGATGACCTAAAGGTGGGCAAGCAATGTGAGAGGGCAGCATGGAGGGCTGGGGGGATACTGAGATGCACAGGGAGAGGCATCACCAGTAGAAAAACAGGAAATTATTATCCCTCTGTACAGACAGCTGGTGAGACCCCATCTGGAGTACTGCATGCAGTTCTGGAGATCCAGTCTCCGCAAAGACATAGACAGGATGGAAGCTGTCTAGAGGAGGGCAACTAAAATGGTGCAGGGTCTGCACCGGAAGACATATGAAGAGAGACTTAAGAAGCTTAATATGTATAGCCTCGAGGAAAGAAGGAGAGGGGGACATGATAGAAACTTTCAAGTACCACAAGGAATCAACAAAGTCAAGAGGGTAGCATCTTTCAAAAAAAAAAAAAAAGAGATGTGCAAGAACAAGGGGCACAATTTGAAGATAGAGGAGGGCAGCTCAGAGGTAATTTAAGGAGTATTTTCACAGAGAGGGTTGTGGATGCATGGAACGGCCTTCTGGAGGAGGTTGTGGAGTCAAAAATAGTGGTGGAATTCAAGCATGCATGGGACAGTCATAAGGCAATTCTAGGGGGTGGGAGTAGGAAGAAGTAGGCTGCTGGTTAACTAGGATCTGCAGCTTATCCATTAGGTAGGGAAATGGGCAGACTGGGTTGGCCAAGCAGTCCTCATTTGCTGTCAAATTATATGTTTCTATGTTTCCTGATACCACCTCTGATGTCCGAGATATAGGTGTTAAACAGAAGCGGGCCCAGTACTAATCCCTGTGGGACCCCACTAATGACTCTCCTGGGGGATGGGACCTCCCCCCAACCATCACCTTCTGTACACACCCCACTAACCAGTTTCCTATCCACCTGACCACTGGTCCCCCTAACCCCTTATCCCCCAGCTTACACAACAGCCCAGGATGTGGCATGAGTCAAACGCCCTGCTGAAGTCTAGAAAGAGAACATCCACTGGTCTGCCCTGATCCAGCGCACTCATCACCCCTTCACAGACCTCCACCAGGTTGGTCTGACATGATCTGCCCTTGACAAAGCCATGCTGGTGGTCATCTAGGTGACCCCATGCCTTCAGAACCCCCTCCAGCCTCTCTTACAAGATGACCTCCATCACTCTGCCCACTACCGACGTCAGACTAACCGGCCTATAGTTTCCCGGCTCCTCTCATGAGCCACCCTTGTGCATAGGCTTGACATGGGCCAAACTCCAGTCCTGAGGCACCCACCCCAACTGAAGGGAGGAGTTTCCTTTTATTGAGATTAACAAGCAGCAGTACAACCCACACACTGACCAACAGGAAAGCCCCAGGGCGAGATCCTGGCACTTGTAAGGCTCACATATGTGCTATGGGAAAAGGAAGAGCTCTTCTTACAAAGCTGGGGGAAGAGTCTTATATTCTCCACCCATGGCAGAGGCCACCCTCCTGCGGGAGGGTGTTCTCTGAGGAACAAAAAGTGGGGAGTAATCCAGAGAGGAAGGAATGTGCTACCACCATGCATGCATCTATAAATAGGAGGCAGCTAAAACTACACTGCTGACTAGAACAGAAAGTACTGTAGGTTTTATTTTTGTTTTTCATTTCTGTTTTCTTGATGATTTTACTACCCTGTGTATTGTCTATTCATGATTATAACTTTTGTTGTATAATTGTTCCAAGTTACTGAATCCCAGGTTGTCTTGGGTGCTGTCTGCATACATGAAATTCAATAAAGATATGAAATAAGAAAAGCAGTATAGAATACATTTCCATGCCAGAAGTGAAATCTGAAACATGTATACAGGACCTGGGTTACAAACAGGATCATGATGCCCTGCACAGCGTGACAATGTAACTCAGTGCAGCTCTCTCACTAAGTTAAATCCTTTAAAAAGTCAGGTTTCAAAATTTATTTTCACTCCAAAACACAAGTTACATCCATCAGACCACCACTACTAACCTTTGTGAAGCTCTGGAACGATTCGGTCCATCAGCATTTAAAATGGCAAGGCCAATACCTAGGGCTCTGGACACCTCACAGTGCAAACAATTTGATGAAGCACAATACAAATAAAGCAATATGGTATAATCAGGAATTAAATAAACCCAACAGAAACACTGAACAGCAGCATCATGTGCCAAAAAACAAGGTAAACAAATGTGTTTTTAGACAGGATTTGAAAGTGGTTATGGAGGAAGCACCTCCTGCCTCCAGGGGAAAGGGCATTCCAGTGAATTGGAGCAGTCACTCTGAACATCCTATCCCCCAAAGACTTTAAACAAAATCTTGAGACAGATTAGAGGCTCTCTCCCACCTACCATAGGGGAAGGCTAGGAGCACATGGTGTCAGGAGTCCTTTCAGGTAGCCCAGACTCAGATCATGTGGGGCCTTGTAAGTTAACAAGCACACCTCAAGGTTGATGCGTCACTACACCAGTAGTCAGTGCAGAACACAGAGAACTGAAGTTATATGCTTGTTCGAGAGGTACCAGCAACCAGCCAGGCTGCTGCACTCTGAACCAGTTTCAAGCAACTTTGCAGACAATCCCAGGCATACAACGTTTACTGTAATCCAGTCTTGATGAAGGCTGTGCACTAGTGATGCCAGGTCAGTTTGTGCCACAAGCAGCTTGATCCAGGACAAGTTTCAAAGATGGCAGGGCCGCAACAGGCAACACCTCATATTCTAAAGTCAGCTTGGAGTTCACAATGACCCCCAGATTTCCCACCCTAGCTACAGCTTTGAGAACACCACCATCCAAAGATACACAAAAATCACGCATGCCCCCATAATGCAAAGCATCATGGGCTGCATATGCAAGTCACCACAGAAAATTATGCTGGTTCAACTTTAAGCAGAAATGCACAGTGCCAAAAGGCCTCACACAGTTTGCAAAGGGTGCCAACAGAAGACAGACACGTGCTTCGTCCTACCAGGATTCAGTGTGCCTCACCTGTTTGACACCCCAAACCCTGGTCGCTGGCGTGGAATGAATTGTGGTGTCCAGCGCCTCAGCCCTCAGTGCCACTGGGATGAGATGGTGCTACTACTCAATGGTAATGAATCAAACCAACCTGGTTCCACCAGCAGCATCTTCATCTTCAAAGGATTCAGTCTAAGACAGCCGGCCACCAGCCAGTCCTGAATTACTCAGGCACTCAGTCAGTTCCCATACAACCACCCTATAATCAGGAGCACAAGACATGTACAGCTGGGTATTATAAGCATAACTGAAAACTCAAGCCATATCATCTAATGATCTCCCCCAATGGCTAACTTATACACAGTGAACAACGTGGGAGCCAAGGTCGACCCCGAAGCACACCACAACACAACAAAGCACTGCGAGATGAAAGAGCCCAGTGCCACCTGTGGCACTGTGTAGGACTCAAAACTACCATAACACCATCCCTGGGAGCCCAGCATATTGCCTTAGATGGACCACCAGTACCCCATGATCCACTGTATCACAAGCTGAAGAAAGGTCAGGCAGTACCAAGATATGACATCCACTAACCCTTGCAAGGAGAACATCATGGTGCACCCTGACCAGAGCTGTTTCTGTACTATGATGAGGCGGAAACTGGACTAGAAAAGCTAGTAGGTATATTTTTCCAGGAGTTGTTCCAATTGCACAGCCTCCACCTTCTCTGTGAACTTCCCCCAAAATGGAAAAGGTTCAAGATGGGATTGTAATTTGGGAGAACGATGGGGTCCAGAGATGTTTCCTTTAAGAAGGAGCCTACTGCCCTTTCAAGGTGGAGGGGAAAAGTCCCCTCCTTGAGAGAACACCCAACTATCTCCACCAAAACTGGATGGCAAGCAGATGAGCGGACAGTATGTGTCCTGCCAGCCCAAGTGCACCATCTCCTTAAGCTAGAGCACGTTCTCACTTAAGAACTGCCCCCCTCGCCAGCCTGGTAGCACGGAGGGCTGAGATGCCGGACACCACATCTCGTGCCATGACAGCAACCCGGGTTTGGGAATGGATTCAGGTCAGCAGGGTAGGGAGAGGATTAAGACCAAGGGACTGTTCTCCTCTCCCGGGGAGGGTAGCTGGTTTCGCACCATTCACCAGCGGCTCGCAATGGAGATCGGGGGCACCGTAGACAGTGGTGCCAGCAGAGGGGTGGAACGGCAGCAGGCAGCGGTACAGCGTGCATGGACATCATTGCACGTCCATGCTCTGGGGCAATGAAGGAAAAATCCCAATCAGTGGCGATAGGCGATTGCACCACGAACCTTTGAGTCACACTCCAAGGCTGGGCACCTCTCCTCTCTGGAAGACCTCCATCTGACTGGCACATTGGATTCTAGAGATGGAGCACGCTGGGCAGAAAGGGCAGCCCTACCTTGAAGCGTGCAGAGCCAGGGGACTTGCCAGGTTGGTATGGGGGCAATAAGTAAAATGCTTCAGACAGGAGGCAGAGCACTGGGTTAGGGGCTGCTGGAGAGAGAGAGTCTCACAAGGCGAAGTAAGAAAGTTGACACACACACAAAAAAAGGAAAAAAAAAACTGCTCCCCTTCCCCAACACATACGGCAGCTTACCCGCCTTGGAATTGAGTGGCCAAAGAAGTTTTATTTATCTCTACTCCTACTTTTTGAAAAACATTCTTAATTTTCACTCTGTCACTTGGCTGTTGAAATGTTCCCAGTTTCAAAACACACTACCATGCAAGCACATTTCCTGACCTCACTACATGAACAGCATGGGGACTTGCCCCTTAGTCCTCAAAGGGGGCAGTGGGGCAGTTTTTAAAAGTTTTTCTTTTAAATACACTTTACCGTGCCGATTATGACAAAGAAAGGACACTGCTCAACTAACAAGGACAATATGAAAAGTAGGAGCTTAAATAAATAAAACTTCTCTGGCCACTCAATTTCAGAGCAGGTAAGTTGCTGTATAAGCCGTTCAGCAAACAGCAGAGCGTCTTTTTGGAAAATGGCACCAATGTTAGTTGCAGCTGCCCCTACCCAGCCCAAGCCATGTTATTATAAGGGCATGGGGGTGCCCAGTCCCCTGCCAACTGCTACCCCCACCCTGCCTGCTTTAGCTAAGCAGTACCAGGGAGCCCACTCCTGGTGCTGCAAAATAGAACAGTGACCCTGGGGGGGGGTCCAATGTGTTCATCCCCCAGCAAGTTTATTTTTTTTTTAATTTGTAAAACAGAAAACTATCTATCGATATCTGTAGCAGCCCCCGCCTCCCCACAACCCGAGCTAACCCATATTTTAAAAGAGAATGGGGGCACCCAATCCCCCGTGACAGCTGCTACTCTCCACCCTGCCCTTTTTAGTAATGTAGCACCAAGGAGCCTTCTCTTGGTGCTGCCAGATACAACAGTGACACTGGAGGTGCCCAATCCCCCAGTGTCTCTACCTGCAAGAGAAAACCATCCCTCATTTGATTTTTTTTTAATGTTGTAAACCTGCAAAAAAGAAAACCGTCCATCGATGTCTGTTGCACTGTTATTAATCCCCACTCGTCCCTCCCACTCAGCACCCACCACCCCACACACCTCATGTCCTTACTTACCACCGGAGGTCCTACACTGTAATCTTTTCTGGGCTGCAGACACGTCTTCACTCTTCAACACTCGACCGCAAACTGAGGAAATCAGGTATGCAGTTCAATGCATTTCAAAGGAATTTTGAATTTAGTAGCATAACGTGGGCATTTTTCAATATTTTTGCCCTAAATTTTCAACATACCTTCTTTGGAACACCACCTCATGAACAGTGCAACTGACATTAGGTAAATCTGTACTGAAAGATGATTTCACGGTCACTACACAAAATCACCTTTCAGGCAGGAGTTGAAAATTATATCCACCATTGTTCAAGAGGTGGGGTCATGAGGCATAAAGGCTGGCCCGGTGGCACAGAGGATTGAGGCATCTAGCCTTACCTCATGTCACACCGGCAACTCAGGTTTGGGAACAACCTCAGGTCATCAGGGAGCCGACTGGGGGGGCAGGAGCAGGATTGAGCTGCCTATAGGAAACTCTCCTCTGCTGGAGTGGACACTATTCTCCCCCCCATAGTCCCGTCACCACCAGGTAGAGGTCAAGTGGTGACAAAGGCGGGCAGGGGGCGGCTAGCAGAGTGTGGTACTCCACAGTGCCTGCCGTGTGCATAACTTCACATGCATATGTCAGCGTCCCAAACATGCACAGGCAGGAACAGGAAGGAAAAATGAGAAAAGCATATAAAATGCAAATTAAAAAAAAGAAAATATGGCAAAAAAATGTTAATAAAGTTATAAGCCTACCTTGAAGTTTGTGAATGCAGCCTCATAACTTTGGTAATTTTTAAATAACTTCATTTTCAATACTTTGCCCTCATTTTCAAACTAAATTTCTTCACAGCACTTCATATGTGGCAGCAGTAATTTTTCAAATCCTGGCCAAAATGTGTTTTCACATCCTGAAAGGTGATTTTTTTTTTTTGGAAATTTTTTTATCCTCCTGATCGCCCCATCGTTCCACTCCTTCAGGCTCACTCATACCACCCACCCGACACACTCAGTCTGCCCCTAGAGTGCCCCTGGTGACTCCTACCTTCCTTCCTTCCACCGTGAAGCACCTTGCACAGCGGGGTCTGCCAGTGGTTCCTGGACTGAGTGGCTGGAGTGGCCGTCATCTAGGACTGGCGAGGTGGTTTTCCGCTTTTCCTGTGCTTTCCCTTCCACCCCCCCCAAGGACACCAGCTCTGGAAGGAACGTGCTAATGCATGCCTGCTAAGTGCCTTACAGTGCCCTCCCCTTCCCTCCCAGACTTCCCCCCATGCAGGAGCCACCAGTGCCCCAAGAGTTGGTGCTTTCATCGGCCCCCGTGGACATCAGGTGCACCCCTGGTAACCCACCCCGAAGGAGGAGAGCATCCATTGGGACACTCAATCCTACTTCCTCCTGCCGACCCACCCCCCACAACACTAGTCTGTACATGAACCCAGGTCGCCGGTGCAATGCGAGGTGTGGCTGAAAGGCGATTTTGCAGTCGCTGCACGAATTCACCTTTTGTGCAGGAGTTGAAAATTTTCCCACTATTGTTCAGGAGGTGGGGTCACAAGAAGGCTATGTTGAACATTTGGGGCCAAAATGTAATTAAATAAACCAATACAATTATGAGCCTGTGTTGGAACATGAGAATGCAGGCTCATAACTTTGGTAATTTTCAATATTTTGACTCCAAACGTCTTCATACCACATTAAAAAGCAATAAATTTACGAGCCTACATTGAAGTTTGTGAACGCAGCCTTGTAACTTCGGTAAATATTTATTTTGTCATATATATATATATACATATATATACACACACACACACACATATATATACACACACACACACACACACACACATTTATACATGTATCTCTCTATTACGGTAGCAGGGTAGTGCTACCATAGTTAGAGTTGAGGATCCCTTTTAAGGTTAAAGGGTCAAACCTTGCACCTTAATAACTTTGCTACCATTCAACGGACTTATCTAAAATTTGGAAAGCATGATCAAGAACCATACATCTTGGGATATGCCAACTTTCGTACCGGTCGGATATACAGCTGTGGCGTTATTAATCGTCAGCTGCACCTGGTCAAACAAATTCTGGAAATCTCCACCAAAGGTAATCCTGAGCAGAGTTCTACCCCATGGGAAGCTAACCCACCTAAAATCACACCTACTAAATCAAGACTGGTCCCCCATCAACCTGGTGCTCGATGCAAATACAGCCCTTGATCAATTCATATGCATTTTCAATGAAGCTTGCAACATCTTTGCCCCGCCATAAAAGCGAAAAATTAAACCCCTCTGCAATCCTTGGCTCACGGGTTCCCTCTTAAAGAAGCTGAAACACAGGAACCACCTTTGAGAACTAGCCAGAGAAACAGAAAAACAGGCGGACATCCAAAACTTCAAAAGAGCTAGAAATGATTGCACCAAATCCATACGCCAACAGAAATCTGAATACTACAAGACTGCACTCGCTAACACCTGGGGAAATGCAAGAGCATTCTGGAACAACATTAAAGACGTTACCGGGAAGGAGTCCAAATCACCCCCTACTGCAATCACAATAAACAGGAATACTATCCTGGACCTAAAAGTCATAGCCAACACCTTTAATGATGCCTTCACCGACCTCAACAGCATCCTCCCTCCTGACTTTCAATGACAGCGACCCCCCCTCTTCCCACCCTTCGGTCATCACCAAAAAATTGTCCCCATTTCTACTTCAGAGCAGTAAGCAAAAATACCATCAGGAAATACATTTCCAAAGCCATCAAAAACATCAGAGCAAGAGCTGACACACTGGACCTCAAACTTCTGTCCCTCACTCTAGACGAGGTTCTGGGGCCTCTCACCAGGATCTTTAATCTCTTCCTCTCTCTCAGCCAATTCCCTGACAAATGGAATGCATCAACTGTCACACCTATCCATCAAGGTGGTGACCGGACCTCCCATGTGAACTACCGACCTATCTCTATCCTGCCACCACTCTCTAAGGCCCTGGAACGGATAGTAGCAGACCAGCTCACTGATCATCTGGACAAGTACAACATCCTTTGCCGGCAGCAGCACGGATTTAGAAAAGGACACAGCACTACCACGGCACTTCTTGAGTTCATGGGAGCCATACACAACTCCCTTGATCAGGGTCACCTAACTGGAGCTACATTCATTGACCTGTCAAAGGCTTCTGACACTGTCCACCACTGCCTCCTGCTTCAACAGCTACTGAACATTGGCCTCTCCACAGAATCAGTGAATTGGTTCAATAGCTATCTTGACAACAGGTTCCAATGTGTAAAAATGTAAGGCGTGGTCTCTGACACTAAACAGGTTCGCTCCGGTGTCCCCCAAGGATCCATCCTGGGCCCATTGCTGCTCAGCCTGTTCCTCAACTCCCTCCCCGACTCCACCTCTCAGCAAATCATACTCTATGCAGATGACGCAGTGATTCTTGCCTCTCATCATGACCCAAGCCACCTACAACAAACCTTTCAAGACAGCTTCACCTCTGTTGAAAGCTGGTTCAAAGAACATATGTTAATCCTTAACCAGAAAAAAAAAACGAAGACCATGATTTTCACCAGCCACCAAAACAAGCACAACCACCACCAACTCTCCTTAAACACCTGCCTCGTGGACTCCCTGGAGCAGGTTTTCTCCTTCAGATACCTAGGAATCACCCTAGACCCACACCTGTCCTTTGGATCCCATATAACCAATGTCGCTATAATTGTGAATACTAGACTGGGCTTACTCTACCGGCTTCATCGGCACCTGACCAGAGGTGCCCTCTTTGCCGCAGTTTAAAGCTCTATCATCTCCCAGATTAACTATGGTCTTGTCATCTATGGCACTACCACTACCACTGCACTCAGAAGGATTACTACCACCCTAAACAAGGCCTGTCGACTCATCACTGGGGCCAAACGGCTCACACACACCTGTAACCTCTACTCACAAGCTAACTGGCTTCAACTTGATGAAAGAATTCAGTACCAAACCTGCGTGGTTGCTAAGAAAATACAGTTGGAAACTGCCCCTCCCGGGGTCTGTTCACTCCTTCAAATGAAAACCAGCTCCAGAATTACCAGGGGATCAAAGCCACAACTGTTCCATATCCCTCGCTGCAGCACAGCCATTGGCCAGTGTTCATTCGCCTACAGGTCATCCACTTGGTTTAACAGTCTTGCCAATGATACTATCAATACCACTGGGCTAGGGGCCTTCAAATTCAGGCTCCGTAACACCCTGGTTGCTTCCAGCATCTGCGACTGTCATGGATAATGCCTATGCAACTCCGCTCCGCTACCGCTCTTTCCTATATCTAGCTCCTTACATAACACACTTGCCCTAGTTTGGCCTCTGCCCCACACGCTCTACAGCACCTGACAATGCCACCTTCCTGGCAGTTCCACCCCACCCCCCTTATCCTCACCTACCCTCCATCTCTCCTCTCATTTTCTTACCTCCCCCTTGCTCCTCCCATTTCTTTCTACCACCCTCCCATTGTCCTCTTCCTTTCCACTTTACCCTCTCCCTGTCTGTTCGAAATTAATTTGATATCCTTTACCCTTATTTGTGTAACAATTTTGTCTATTGCCATGCGATACCCATGTCTTGACATGAAACCTTGTAAAAGAGCACTGGGCTCAAAGGTAATTATAATCCTAGAATTGAAATAAAAAAAAAAAATTAAAAAAAATAATAATCGTGATCTGCGCGTGGGTTTACGCTTTCTGGTGAATTCTTTGCTCGCGCCTACAGGTCGCATAGTTTGTGCGACCGGTCCGAAAATTTCAGAGAACATGCGGCCGGGGTCCCCGATGTGCCTTTCAAAGATTTCGTGAAAAAATATTAAACGGTTCAAAAGTTATTCAAAAAACAAGTTCCCATTATAAGTCAATGGGAAAAGTTAACGAAAGGTTCGACAATTTCGAAAATGCACTTTAGTGTCACAAATGACCCTAGTAATGTCGCAAATCCGCCATTTTGTTTTCAGTTAGCAATCAGAAAAATGCTTGGCATTTAAATTTCGGGTCCTCTAGCAACACAATTATTTTTGAGTTCACGTAGTCGGACCCTGAGGATGCTAGCCACGTCTTTATTTGTGGGGTGAAACACTCTAGAAATATGTTTTTCAAATTTCTGGAAAAAGAGCTGCAAAGTAGTGTCGCACTCACGACACTTTCGCAAATCACAACACTACTTTTTCAGACTATGGCCAAAATGACAGCAGTTCTTTGCCACCCTGCTGCAAAAGAACGGTTTGGTTTTTGAGCTGAAATTTGGAGGGGACGCAGCCAACAACTCACAAATGTGCCTTTTGGTGAAAAAATATTGCATGGCTGCAAAGTTACAGTACTCCAAAGTTGGCGTTTTTCCCCCCATAGACTAACATGGTGGCATACGCCGTGCCTTTTGAGGCTCATATCTCAAATGATGTGAGATACAGATTTTTTGCTGCGAGTTGCATTGGGCTATGTAATAGCAAAAACCTAGCCAGGAAAATCATGACTTTTGTAAAATTTAAATTCTTTTTTTACATCGTGCAGTTACTGAGATATTTGCAATTAAGTACTTCCAATGCTGGTTTTAAGCTTCCATGCCCATTGCAATGCATACATTCTTTGTGTTTCTCTATGCAGCTGTTCAGTAAAAAACAGGGTATGTGCTTCCGTTACTGTTACACTTACTGTTTCCACTTGCGTTTATGTCCCCATTTGAGTTACCGTTCCCGTGCACTCCACCGTGTGCGTTACCCTTTGCGTCATCATTTGCGTTTGCATTTTCATTACTGTTACCATTTGCATTTCCACCTTGTGTTCACGTTGCTGTTCCTATTACTATGTCACAAGACATCATATGGTGGGAGCACAGGGCCCGAAGGGCCTCGCGCTCCCGCCGCCTCATTACATTTCACTATTTCTTGTCATCATTCTCAAAAAGAAAGGAAATTAGAGGCAAAAAAACTCCATTATAAGCAACAGTTAGGGTTGTTCCACAGTGATAACAGTGAGGCCTGTTGTTGAAGTTCTCGGACCCCTCAGACCACCTCCAACCAGCATTGGGGTGCACATTGGGGTTGTCGGTCCCAACCCTCACTCCATTCACCTATTTCTCAGCTTCTTTACACATGTGATGGGGTGAGAGTTGGGCGATGACCCCTAACATGCACCATGATGCGGTTTAGGGTGGGAGAGGGTCCAGGGGGCTTTAACCTTAACACTGAATTTCATCGCTGTCACTGTGGAACAACCCTAACTGATGCATTATGAGATTTTTTGCTATATACACACACACACACATATATACACACATACACACACACACACACACACACATATATATGTATGTATGTATATATACATACATACACACACACACACACACACACACACACACACACACAGAGGTTGATGACAGATAAGGACCGCAAGGCCCATCCAGTCTGCCCATTTCTTTTTCTAACTTATGAATGTGACATTGGCCTTTGCTCTGTCAATGGCTTATCTATTCATACTCATCTGTATTGCTCCCTTATGCCTATCTCATGCCTGTTTGAAGCCCTGTACTGTATTCATGTCCACCATTTCCTGAGGTAGGCCATTCCATGCATCCACCATCCTATCTGTGAAAAAGAACTTCCTCACATTATCCCTTAATCGGCCTCCCACCAATCTCATGCTGTGTCCTCTTGTCCTGCTGTTTTTCTTAAATTGAAACATGTTAGACTCTTTCACCTTGTTAATGCCCTTAAGGTGTTTGAATGTTTCAATCATATCACCTCTCTCCCTCCTTTGCTCTAGGGACATATTGAGCTCCATTAATCTGTCCTCATATGTTTTCTGATGTAGTCCCTGCACCATTTTGGTTGCCCTTCTCTGGACTGCCTCAATTTACTTAATGTCCTTGTGAAGGTGTGGCCTCCAGTACTGCATGCAATACTCCAGATGGGGCCTAACCAGTGTCTTGTAAAGAGGGATTATTACCTCCCTCTTCTGACTTGTGATACCCCTACTAATACACCCTAACATTCCCCTAGCCTTACCTACTGCTTTAGTAGTCTGCTTGGATGATTTCAGGTCATCAGTGATGACGATGCCCAGGTCTCTTTCTTCCCTTGTGACTGCCAGCCAATAACTGGCTTCAGGGTTTCTCTTCCCTATGTGCATGATCTTGCACTTCTTTGCATTAAACCCTAGTTGCCACTGTTCCAACCATTTTGCTAGTTTATCCAGATCTCTTCTCATTCTGCTCACCCCATCTGGATCATCTACTGTGTTGCAGATCTTGGTGCCATCTGCAAACAGACACACTTTACCCTCCAGTCCACCTGCAATGTCACTAATGAAGATATTGAAGAGGACTGGCCCCAGAACTGATCCCAGAGGTATCCCACTTATGATTTGCATCTCTTCTGACTGTATAATGTTTACCACCACTCTGTTTTCTGCCAGTCAACCAGTTTGCCACCCAGTTAACCAATGTCTGACCCACCCTGAGCCTACCCAGCTTATTAATTAATCTTCTATGTGGAACAGTATCGAAAGTTTTGCTGAAGTCGAGGTAAGCAACATCAACTGCTCCCCCTTGGTTCACCACTCTGGTTACTCAGTCAAAGAAATCTATGAAATCAGTTTGACAGAACCTTCCTTTTGTAAACCCATGCTGTCTTGGATCTTGTGCTCCTATGGATTCCAGGTGTTGCACTACTCTTTCCTTAAGGGGTGCCTCCATAATCTTGCCCACTACTAAGGTAAGACTGACTGGTCTGTAGTTCCCTGCCTCCTCCCTGCTACCACTCTTGTGGAGCCCTTCTCTAGTCTTCTGGGATCTCCTGTGCTCAGAGACTCACTAAACAGTTCTGATAATGGCTCTGCTAGTTCCACTCTTAGCTCCTTTAGTACCCTGGGCTGTATGCCATCAGATCCCATGGCCTTGTCCACCCTGAGCCTGTCGAGCTCCTGCAGGACCTCTTCTTTTGTGAAGGGACTAGTGCACACCTCCCTCCCCCCCCGTGTCCATTGTGCTGAGCTGTGGGCCCTGCCCTACCTTCTCTTCAGTAAATACTGAACAGAAGTATCTATTTAGGATAGATGCTTTTACATGGTCCTCCTCCTCACACGCCCCCTTATACCCTTTGATCTTAGCAATACTCCCTCTGGACTTTCTCCTTTCACTAATGTATCTATAGAAAGTCTTGTCACCTTCCTATACATACATACATACATACACACACACACACTATAGATGAACACACACACACACATATATATATATACATACATATATATACATATATATATATATATACACACACATACATACATACACACATATACACATATATACATACATACATACAAATACACACACACATTTTATATATATTATAGTGGCGCGGTTGCGTCACTATAGTTAGGGTTCAGTTGTCACTTCTATGTTAAACGCAAACTTTTGTACGTTAATAACTTTGGACCCATTCAAAGGATTTGCCTTAAATTTGGTATGTGCAGTGGGGCATGGTAGATCGCAAATTTCATTTCGGTCGAACTTACGGTGTTTGCGCAGCAAAACGCTGAAAATGCAAAATTATCCGTTTTTGGAGGCTGCTTTTGGGATTTTGGACATGGCTCTGAGTGGCCGTCATGTGGCATGCTGCTCTGTGAGATGGCTCATTTAAAAGAGCTTTGGTGGCTGAACATGCCGCTTTTTGTTTGGTGAAAAAATATTAAGGCATTCAAAAGTTATGCCGGTTTTAAGTTCCCCTTATAAGTCAATAGGAAAATTAATATGTACATGTTGCAAACGAAGAATGGGGTTTTGGCCATCTGTCCCACCTGGCAATCAAAAGAATTTGCAGCCTCGCAAGACTTTGTCCTCTGAGAATTTTCAAAATTCTTTGATCGCAAGGTCCGCCATCTTGTTTTTAAATTTCTGATTGGAAGAACACAAATCTCTCTGCTCAGGGGTCACTTCTGAAGTAAAACATGGATGGGTTTTACTCAGGGGACTCCTATTTAAATGGAGCCATGCTATTTGTTTCATCCAAATTGGTAAAAAAATAGAGTTATAAGCTTTTAAAATCTTAATTCGCAGCTCGCTAATGATCTTTGATCGCGAGCCTGCAAATTCTTTTATTGCAAGATTCTTTGATCGCGATCTTGCATCATGACCTAAAAACAAATAGCTCAGCTTAGGGGTGGGCTAGGGACACAAATGAGGGTGGGTTTTGCTCAGGAAGCTTCGTTCTATTGAGGCATGGCATTTGTTAGCTTCAGAAACCAGTGAAAAACAAACAAACAAAAAAAACGTTTCACCATTTTTTTATTCTTTGATCGCGAGCGTGGGACAAGATGGACGGATTTCAAAATAAATTCTCAGCCCAGGGGTACCCTAGGAAGTCAAATGAGGGTGGGTTTTGCTCAGGAGACTCCATGCTATCAAACCATAGCGGTGGTTTACCGCAATTCCCTCAAATTGCTGGATTTACAGCATTTTTTATTCTTTGATCTTGAGCCTGCAAATTCTTTGATAGTGAGATTCTTTGATCGTGATTATGCATCGTGAGCGAAGAAGAGATGGCCAGATTAAAAAAAAAAAAAAATTGTCCTCAGCCTAGGGATGCCCTAGGAAGTTAAATGAGGGTGGGTTTTGCTCAGGGGGCTTCATTCTGCCCAATATCTGTATAAAATAAATAATGTTTTCTATATCCCTGGTAGTCTAGCGGCCCCCGCAATGTGCATAAAATAATGTTCTTCATATCCCTGGTATTCTAGCTGCCCCTCCCAATCTATATAAAATGTATACAGTTCTCCATATCCCTGGTAGTCTAACAGCCCCCCCCTTGATCATCATAAAATAATGATCACCAATTCCCTGGTAGTCTAATGGCCTCCCACTCAGCCTTGCCAGTCCACCCAGCACCCCCCCATCCATCCCCAGCCAGTGACTGGCACAGTCCACCTCTCACCTCCACGGCCAGCCACCAACTGTGTGCAGTAGGAGCGCTACCGCAAAGACACACGCAGAAATTAATTTCTGAGCCCCACTTTGCAGTAGCGCTGCTAATGCACACAGTCGGCAGCTGTCCATGGAGGTGAGAGGTGGACTGGCATGGCTGGGTGGAGGACCACTAGACTATCAGGGAAATGGTGATTGTTATTTTATGATGATCGGGGGGGTGCTAGACTACCAGGAATATGGAGAACAGTATAAATTTTATACAGATCAGAGGGGCCGCTTGACTACCAGGGATATGCAGAATATTATTTATTTATTTAATACAGATCAGGCAGAATGAAGCCTCCTGAGCAAAACCCACCCCGATCAGTGGGGCACTAGACTAGCAAGGATATGGAGCACATTTACCTGTAGGCTTTTATGGTTTTTATTCTTTGATCGCGAGCCTGCAAATTCTTTGATCATGATCGTGCATCGCAAGCGAAGGCGAGATGGCCCGATGTAAAAATCTATCTTCTTAGGACACCCCTGGGCTGAGAAGTCAAATGAGGGTGGCTTTTGCTCAGGGGGCTTCGTTCTTTCGAACCACAGCAGTGGTTTACCGCAATTCCCTCCAATTATTGATTTACAGCATTTTTTATTCTTTGATCGTGAGCCTGCAAATTCTTTGATCGTGATCTTTGATCGCAAAATAGGGACAAGATGGCCAGATTTTTTATAATGGAATAGACAGGGAAATTTTGGCAATATTTGACATTTACTATATCGGAAACACTTTGGTCTTTTTACTTGAAATTTGGAGGGTGTTTACGGAATGTCCTGCGGATGTAAATTCCAGTGTTTGCATGTTGGAATTATTTTTGTTGGCGGAGATATGGTGTGGCACAGTTTACATTCTGCGGACAGCATTTTGTCTTGTGCTGGTGGCTTGAAATGGATAGGACACCTAGCCTTAGTGTCATGGATGTAGTTTTCAGTCGTTGTGTGTGTTAAATGTCAGCAGGTGTGGAACAGTGGCACTCTGACTAATGAAAATTTAAAAATTTTACATGTTATATCTTGGAGACCATTTGGTCTTTTCCCTTGAAATTTGGAGGGTGTTGACAGAGTGTCATGTAGACATGAACTGTGGTGTTTACATGTCGGACAATATATTTTTTCAGAGATATTGCGTGCCGCAGTTCACGTTTTTTATTATTCTACTACATTAACATTTGTTTGGTGGCTGGCCTTGCTGTTGTCAATGTACTTGTTAGTTATTAGGTGTGTAATGTGGGCTGACACAAGTTGGTGGGAACTCGGGGCCCTCCCACCAACTTGATCAACTTTCTACTTTTCTATTCTTTCTTAAAAAAGTAAGGCAATTCTATGCAAAAAAAAAACTTCTAAATGCATCACTTAGGGTTCTTCTACAGAGAAAATCAGGAAATCCCACCCATTGCACCCCACCCCCAACTCACCAACAGGCATCGGGTGTGTGCTTGGGTAGTCTGTCTTAACTCTCACCCATTCTCCTACACTGCACCACCTCAGCTTGTTTACACATGGGATGGGGTGAGAGTTGGGAGCTGATGACCCCGCGCAGTCTGCGAACACAGTGGTGGGGTAAGAAGGGTGGAACCCATTCGAATTTCCTCACTTTTGTCACTGCAGAAGAACCATAACTGATGCATTAACTAAGTTTTTTTGCATAGTATATATATATATTTTTATTTATTTTTATTAAAGAAAAAGTTTGTGCTACGTATACCCAATGGTTTTATACACTGTAGTTACAGCATCACAATGTAATATCATCTCTTTTGTTACAGATCATAATGTTCTTCCCAGAACCAAGATTAACAGGTTTTAATCCCCATTTTTCCTCTTTTTCCTTTTACTTTCAAATGGTTCTCTCTCAGATCTATCTCTAAGTTATATTACATATGTTCACAGACTATGTGGGTTTTTCTCATGGAATAAAATCTGGGTCTATTTGTGAGCAATGCATAATCCATCATCTCCACTTTGTCTGGAAATCTGGCAGTTTGTCCTGTAATGCAGAAGAAAGGCTTTCTAACATAGATATTTTTTCATTATTTCTCTCCATTCTTTTATTGTTGGCTTCACTTTGGCCATCTGTCTCCTCATGATTGCTTTCTTAGCTGGCAGGAGATAGATAGGCAACAGTGTTTTTGGCCATGGGGGGAATGATCTGGATAGACAGACAGCAAGATCATCTCCATGGATAATTCTATTGTTTCATCTTGGCAAACCGACAGTTCACTTTGTAAGGTGCACCAAAAGGGCATTAGAAGTGGGCAACACCACATTATGTGTCTAAATCTGCTAATCTGCATCTGCAGTTTCTCCAGCAGTGGCCGCTGAACTCGGGAAGATACCCGTTTAGAACTTTTGGGGAGCAGAAGTTTCGGGATCTGGTCTTCCAAGAAAACTCTTGCCAATAAGGGGAATAAGTGATCTTGATCACTTTAAGTGTCATCTCCGACCAAAGCGCTTCCTGTATATCTAGCTCTAGATCCCTATTCCAGCTGATAAGGACCACTTTAAGGGCCGTCTCTGACCAAAGTGCTTCCTGTACATCTAGCTCTAGATCCCTATTCCAGCTGATAAGGACCACTTTAAGGGCCGTCTCTGACCAAAGTGCTTCCTGTATATCTAGCTCTAGATCCCTATTCCAGCTGATAAGGACCACTTTAAGGGCCGTCTCTGACCAAAGTGTTTCCTGTATATCTAGCTCTAGATCCCTATTCCAGTTGATAAGGACCACTTTAAGGGCCGTCTCTGACCAAAGTGCTTCCTGTACATCTAGCTCTAGATCCCTATTCCAGCTGATAAGGACCACTTTAAGGCCGTCTCTGACCAAAGTGCTTCCACATCTAGCTCTAGATCCCTATTCCAGCTGATAAGGATCATTTTAAGGGCCGCCCTGACCAAAGTGCTTCCTGTACATCTAGCTCTAGATCCCTATTCCAGCTGATAGATCATTTTAAGGGCGCCCTCTGACCAAAGTGCTTCCTGTACATCTAGCTCTAGATCCCTATTCCAGCTGATAAGGACCACTTTAAGGGCCATCTCTGACCAAAGTGCTTCCTGTACATCTAGCTCTAGATCCCTATTCCAGCTGATAAGGACCACTTTAAGGGCCGTCTCTGACCAAAGTGCTTCCTGTACATCTAGCTCTAGATCCCTATTCCAGCTGATAAGGACCACTTTAAGGGCCGTCTCCGACCAAAGTGCTTCCTGTACATCTAGCTCTAGATCCCTATTCCAGCTGATAAGGACCACTTTAAGGACCATCTCCGACCAAAGTGCTTCCTGCATCTCTAGCTCTAGATCCCTATTCCAGCTGATAAGGATCACTTTAAGGGCCGTCTCCGACCAAAGTGCTTCCTGTACATCTAGCTCTAGATCCCTATTCCAGCTGATAAGGACCACTTTAAGGGCCGTCTCCGACCAAAGTGCTTCCTGTATATCTAGCTCTAGATCCCTATTCCAGCTGATAAGGACCACTTTAAGGGCCGTCTCTGACCAAAGTGCTTCCTGTATATCTAGCTCTAGATCCCTATTCCAGCTGATAAGGACCACTTTAAGGGCCGTCTCTGACCAAAGTGCTTCCTGTATATCTAGCTCTAGATCCCTATTCCAGCTGATAAGGACCACTTTAAGGGCCGTCTCTGACCAAAGTGCTTCCTGTACATCTAGCTCTAGATCCCTATTCCAGCTGATAAGGATCATTTTAAGGGCCGTCTCTGACCAAAGTGCTTCCTGTACATCTAGCTCTAGATCCCTATTCTAGCTGATAAGGACCACTTTAAGGGCCGTCTCTGACCAAAGTGCTTCCTGTACATCTAGCTCTAGATCCCTATTCCAGCTGATAAAGATCACTTTAAGAGCCGTCTCTGACCAAAGTGCTTCCTGTATCTCTAGCTCTAGATCCCTATTCCAGCTGATAAGGACCACTTTAAGGGCCGTCTCTGACCAAAGTGCTTCCTGTATCTCTAGCTCTAGATCCCTATTCCAGCTGATAAGGATTGTTTCTGTAGTATCTTTTTCTACTTCACACATAGATTTGTATGTAAATTCTATGATGTAGTCCCAAAAATTGACATTTAAAAAAAATCTATAAACATTTTTATTATAAGAGGCATTGGTATTGGTAGTTTTGCCTCAATGATGCAGTGTCTGAGAATGTAATTACAAACTTGCAAATACCTAAACAAAGTCACCCCATCTTAGTCTGTATGGTTCCTTAGTGGCATCAAATGGGAATCCCCTTACCGCTCAAAAACTGAAATACAAGAGAAAGACCCTGGTGTCTCCATTGGGAGAAAACCTGGTCTAGTTGGGATGGAATGAATAATTCATCCTCCAAAAAAACCTTGCAGTAAGCACATCTTGGAGCATAACTTGGTTTTCTCCACATTTCATACCAAATTTTAAGTACGTTGGCTGTTATTGAGGTGAAGTCTCAAAGTGGTGGGCTGTTGCTTTCTGAAGAGAAGAGAAAAGTCTGCCAATATCGTGCATGTTATTTAAATAGAATTCTAGTGTTTTCCATGGTGCTTCATATTTGTGGAATAGCCACAAAAATAGAATTTTCAAGAACGCTGCTTTGGTGTACAGTTTAAGGCTAGGTAAACTGGTACCTCCCTGAGACAGCAACCGTTTAAGTATAGATCCCCGTATTCTAGGTCATTGACCGTTCCAAATGAATTCCGAGGTCATTTTGTCCCAGGATTTAAAATATTACGAAGGGAAAAATTGGATATTTTGATATAGATATAATAGGTATGGCAGTATATTCATCCTAATTATTTCAATACGGTGAAAGTTAATGGGAGGGTTGTCCATTTATTTGAATCTGCCCTAATCTCTTGTGTTAGGGGTTCATAGTTGATAGTCTCTACCACCTCCAGGTCCAATGGGAGATCAACCCCTAAATATTTTATCTTGGTGGATCGCCAGCGTAGTGGATATGTCTGACGGAGAGAATGAGATGGGAAAGAAGTAATAAGACCTCTGCCTTAGTGGGGTTTGATTTAAAGCCCGCTGCTAGTTCAAATTGTTTCAGTATTTGCCATACTGCTGGTACTGATGTTTCAGGTGAAAGCAGTGTTAGGAGGATGTCATCGGTGAACAAATTAAGCAGATATTCCTTTTGGCCCATTGGTATACCTTCTATATCTTTTGCTATCCTCAGAGTGACTGCCAATGGTTCCTGGTAAAGGGCAAATAAAAAGGGGGGGCAATGGGCAACCCTAACGAGTGCCTCGCTATATCTGAGATGGAGGTGACCCCCCCAATTAATACTAATATATGCTTGAGGAGATTTATAGATATTTTTGAGCCAGTCTGTGAAGGAGATTTGTATTTCAACCGGGTGTCCCATAAGAAAGTGCAGGACACCCTGTCAAAAGCTTTTTCGGCATGTAGGCTTAATGCAACTGGGATTTTCCTATTCCTAATGTGTTCAACCAATATAAATGTTCGATGGGTATTATCTGTAGTACTTCTGTTTTTAATAAAGCCCACCTAATCATGGTGGATAATGTGGGGTAATATAGTTTCTAGCCATGTTGCCCATATTCCCATATATATTTTATAATCAGTATTTAATATCGATATTGGGTGGTACATAGATGGGTCTGTGGGGTCCTTATTTGGTTTTGGTAGGAGAGTCAGCATTGCTTAGTTCCATAAAGGTATACCACTCAGATGGGCAACCATCCAGACCTGGACACAGACACCCCCCCCAGCCATCAACTTTCTAATACCCTCCCTAATTTCTTCCAGTCTAATAGGAGCTTCTGGCTGTTTGAGCTTCTGTCTGCTGTGGAAGAGGAAGAGCTCTTCAAAAATCAGAATGAACGTCAGGATTCCCAGAGTTCTCTTCCCTGTAAAGGGAATTAAAGTAATCTGAGAAAGTTTTCCTTATTTCAGAGTCGTTGCAAGTTGTACGTCCGGACATTTAATTTCTTATTTTTATAATAGTGGCAGCCTTCTCATATGTTCTGATATGGTGGGCTAGTAAGAGAGATCCCCGGGCTCCTCCCTCATAGTTATTTTGTTTCAGAGAGAGTAATGTTTGTTGTAATTTTAAATCTATGGTTTTTTGTTGGTGAGCTCGGTCTCCATCCCTGTACACGAGTGGATCCAGCAGGTCGGTCAGCTTTGCCTCTTGTTTTTTTTTTTTTTTTTTGCTATGGATGGATGGGGAGGAGGGGAGGGTGGCCCTGCAGGGGGACCTGGAGTCTCTGGAAAAGTGGTCTGGAAAGTGGAAACTGAGGTTCAATGCAAGGAAGTGCAAGGTACTGCACCTGGGAGCCAGAAACCCAGGCCAAGTGTATGGGGGGGAGAAATTCTACAAGTCTCGATGGTTGAGAGGGACCTAGGGGTGGTGGTGGTGTATGTCAAGATGAACTACTCTGACACTTGTAGGAGGGCAGTGGCTAAGGCCAACAGGATTCATCGTGGGGGGAGGAAATCACCTCCAGAAGGAGGGAAGTGATGATCCCCTTGTATAACTGCTTGGTGAGGCCACACCTCAAGTACTGAGTGCAGTTTTGTAGGGCACACTTAAAGAGGGACATTGAACTCCTGGAGAGGGTCCAGAGGAGGGCAGCCAGAATGATCTGGGGCTCGGGGGACAGGACCTATGGGGAGAGGCTTGAAGAGTTAAATATGTACACATTGGAAGACAGAAGGGGGACATGATAGAAGTCTTCAAGTACATGAAGGGGTTAAATAGAGGAGGCACAGTCAGGGTGCTACGAAGGAGGTGGGGGCAACTAGAAGGCATGCATGGAAGCTGGGGGGAATTCAGGGGAGAAAGGAGGAGGTGCTACTTCACTGAGAGGGTGGTGGAGCCATGGAATACACTGCCCTGGGGGGCTGGTGGAGGCAGAGATGTGGAGGTGTTCAAGAGGGGTGGGACAGGTACAGGGGAAGGGTTCTGGAAGCAAAGTCCAGTGCAGCGAGAATATCCGGGACTGGGAAGGAAAAAGCCCGAGAGGGCGAGGAGGGCAGCAAGGTCAGCTCCCAGCGTGGGGGCTGACCAAACGAGCAGATGTGAAAGACTGACAGGCCTATTCTGCTGGCATTTTAGTATGTTAGTATATCCTATGGCCTCACTCCTAAGGATTGCCTTCAAGGCATCCCATGTTATTGAATCGGGTAAAGCAAAATTGAAATTTAAATACCTGTAAATTTTCTTTCTCAGACGGTTGGTCTCTGGGCTTCCTTACTCCTAGAAGATTTTTTCCCCCAAAATCTCCTAGGAGTAAGGAAGCCCAGAGACCAGCTTAGGAGAGAGAAAGAGGTATTTTCGTCCATGAATTGGGAGATCCTTAATGTAAGCTGTTCCAAATATTTTTTGTCCTATAAAAGGAGGTTTAGACACCACTGGGTTTGTTTTTTCACACAGCCAAGGTCCATAGCTCTCAACCTCGCAGCATTAAAAATCATAGCACTGGTCTTCAAAAATCATAGCAAAGGGCCAGAATGTGTAGCACTTTTTTTTTATTTGAAACAATATTATATCTACAGATAGTGGGCCCCATATAATTAGTGATAAGGAATGTTTCTATCAACTTAATTCAATGATTTAATACTTAGTGTGTCCAGAAATACCTCTAACATTATGAGGAACATCAGTAAACCTGTGAGGAGCGAGAGTACATTTGAGTGTGAAAATCATAGCGCTATGTGGAATTCATAGCAGTTGAGAGGTATGCCAAGGTCTAATTTTAAAAAAAATTAGTGGGTGGTGGTCCGATAGTGTTTTAGGCCCAATGCTTATATCCTCTATTAGTGTGAGATGTTTATATGTTGTAAAAGAAATAATCTAGGTGGGAATAGGAATGATGTCTATTTGAATAAAAAGTGTATCCCGGATCAGATGGGAATAACTTTCTCCATATATCTACAATACCCAAATGGTTAAAGGCATCTCGTAGATATTTTGTTACCTTCATTTGTCAGTATATTAGTGGATGGGAGCAATCTTTATCTAATGGTGATGTTCAGGTCCCCACCTATGATCAGTTGTCCCTGCAGGAGCCCAGTTATTTTAGATAAAAATTTCCGGATCTTCAGAATCCTGGATTGAGGGGGAAGATTAACACTGGCATGGGTCACCTCCTTACCATACGGAAGGCCTTGGACAATGATAAATGGCCCCGTCAGTCTGAATAAGTTTCCCTTATTTCCACTGGAGTGGTCATGGGGGAGCAGGAATGCTACCCCCCCTCCTCCATCCTGCCGGATGAGAAGAGGAAAATACAGAGCATCTTTCTCCCCAGCTCAGCTTCTGGTGTTCTAACTGGGAGAGGTATGTTTCCTGAAGGATGACTACATCTGTGTTCTATTTTTTGATGTATTGCATGAAACAGGATCGCTTAATTGGGCTGTGTAGGCCGTTAATGTTTTGTAAAAAAAAAAATTTATTGGTTGGGCTAACATTTACTTTTTTCTTTTCGCAAGTTCCAGCTGTCTATCCCTGGACCACCCCCCTCCACCCCACTGGGGACCAACCCAAAGACCTCCAGTCCTCAGAAGGTCCATTCCAGACGTTATCCATCTTTTGGCCTAATTTTATTTTCCTTAGATTCTAACCATTAGCTGAAATTGAATTCGCTGTTTTTAAGTAAATAAAACTCACTTTGATCAAAACTCCCATTGCATCAATCTTTAACATACCTTATATACGTAAACTTCAACAATTTAACCGATATAAATGAGGCTCTTGTAAAGTCTATTCAGTGTTTATCAAATAGGTCTTGTATAGTATCATAGTAAAAAGCCAGCAGAATAGGCCTCATGGTCTCTGCTCATTAGCCAGACCCCTACTGGGAGCTCGCTCCTCCACCCCCACAAACCCAGAGGGCTTCAGTATCCCCTGTGCCTGTTCCAACCCCTCTTGAATCCCTCCACTGTGCTCTCTGCCACCATACTCCTGGGCAGTGCATTTCTGGTTCCACCACCCTCTCAATGAAATAGTGTCTGCTGCGCTCCCCCTGTACTCTCCCCCCCCACTCCAGCTTCCACTCGTGCCTCCTGGTAGTTCCCCCTTCTTAAACCTGAAGACCTCCTTGGCTCCACCCTTTTTTATCCGCTTTACATACCTGAAGACCTCCAGCATGTCCCCCTGTCTCTCCTCTCTTCCAATGCGAACAGTTTAAGTTCTTCCAGTCTTTCCTCATAGAGCCTACCCTCCATGCACTGAATCATCCATGTCTCCCTCCTCTGGACCCGCTTCAGCAGTGCTATGTCTTTCTTAAGTTGGGGGTCTCCAGAACTGCACACAGTACTCAAGATGTGGCCTGACCAGGGCATTACACAGAGGGAGGATCACCTCCCTCCTCCTGGAGGTAATCCCCCTGGTTATGCTGCCCAGTATCTCATTTGCTTTTGCTGCGGCTCTTAGACAGTTCTCAGTATTATTCATTTTAATGTCCACCACTACCCTCAGGTCTCTCTCGCCTGATATGGCCTGCAGTGCGATTCCCCCCCCCCGGGTGTATGCATGGCCCGGGTTTATGACCCCCCACACCCCGATACAGCACCTTACATTTCACTGTAAGGAACTTCAGTCCCCACTTCCTTGACCATCACCCCAGGGTATCCAAATCCCCCTGGAGAACCTCTCTCCCCTCCTCCTCGTCTGCCAGTGCTCCCAGTTTTGAGTCGTCCGCAAAGAGACTCCGCCTACTCCTCATATGGCATGGATCATAGGCTGACCACAAAACCTATTCCCTTTTAGAGGGGTGCACAGGGAGAGGCATGGGGGAGCAGCTCAGACTGGAGCAGGTCCTAGAGGAGAAGATAGAAGGGTGTGAGAGTATCTCATTTCCCAGAGCATCCACCAGCCAGGAGAAAGTTCCCGCCATCAGTGGAGGAATCAGGTGTAGAGAACCCCTACTTAATATTATTTTCCATTAGTTTGAGGACAAAGTATTTTCCTCTGCTATCCCCTCTCACTCCAGTGGGCTCAACACCCCATCTCAGGCCGCCACCCCCCCATCAGAGAGCAGGCATAAATCTACTGTACCATATTCCAGGTCCATGAAGCTCATGTCTACAAAGTTGGGTTCCTGAACTGGTACAGTTTCCCAATTATTTCAGGGATGGAGAAGCTCTGCAGTTGTTTTTTCTTGTCTCTGGCCCATGGCCTTCTTGATTTAGGTAGGTCTTTCTCTCAGACGATTCCTCTGTCTCAGATCTTTCTCCACTTCTTGCGATGTAACATATGTAATTGGACCATTAGGGTAAAACACTTAATTTGGCCAGATATAATGTTTCAAATCGAAGTTGGTTAGTGTGCAAGATTGGGAAGATGGGGCATACTCCCTTCTCAGTCTGAGTGTATGGGGCAAAATCATGGTGAAAGATCAAGCGTCGAGTGCCTAGCATCACTTTCTTTTTCTGCCATGCCTTGCTCAGTAATTGCTCCGTCACTTGAAAGCTCTGAAAATGAACTACAAATGATCAGGGTCTTGCATCTGGTTTGGTTGGCTCAGTACAGAGAGCTCTATCCACTCGCTCTATATCAAGCTGGAATTGGGGTGTCTAGATCCAGCACCAGGTGGAAGAGATAATCAGCGCATGCCGAGGGGTCGGGGCCTTCTTCATCCTGGGGTATGCCGTAGATGTGGCGGTTCTTTCTGCAGCTTCTATTTTTGGCACCTTCCTGCTGCATGGACATCCACAGCTGTTCAGAGGAGAGAGCAGAGAGTTGCTGTTCTATTGCTGCTAATTTGTTGGTTCTCCTCGTTAATGTGTGTCTGTAATAGCCCCAGGTCGGTTCTAATTTCTTTTATAGTCGTGCATCTCCGCTCTAAAATCCGTGTTGCCTGAAGGATCACATCATTGTGTTTGGCTTCGGTACTTTTTTTTTTTTATTACTCTGCTCAGGTCCCAGTACTGGATGTGGATGTTTTTTTTGAGCTGTATAATTGTTTTTGCCCAATGCAGAGGTTTTCAGGAGTGGCTCCATATTGTCATTGTCTAGCAGTAGATATCTGTTCCGATACTGATGCCGGAACACAATTAATTGGCTTTCTCCCCAACCCCGATGCACAAGGATGAAACCTTAAGGTATTTACCCAGATCATTTTTTTCTTAGAAGAAAAGTGAGTTAGGCTTAAATATATTGATTATGTAGAGTAGTGTTGGGGGGGGGGGGCTCAGCCCAGCTGCTCAGGCTAGCATACCGGTACCGGAAGTCCATAATTTTTTATATTTTGACCCCCAAATTTTCAACATAGCCATTTCTTCACAGAACCTCATGAATGCGGCAGCTGTCATTATGCATATCCTGGCGAAAATGTGTTTTTGTACCTATGGCACGAAAGGACATTCTGTCAAGGATTTCAACAGTTTCAACTACTGCGTACATTAGATGGGCTAATAGGAAGGCTATGCTTAACATCTGCTGTACAAATATGGTAACATGCCCAGGTTATGATTGAAAGTTACACCATTTCAATGTTCACTGATAGCCACTCATACTAACATACTAAAATTCCAGCAGAATAGGCCAATCAGTCTTTTGCATCTGCTCATTTAGTCAGCCCCCACCCTGGGAGCTGACCTTGCTGCCCCCCTCACCCTCTCGGGCTTCTCCCTTCCCGGTCCCGGATACTCTTGCTGCACTGGACTTTGCTTCCAGAACCCTTCCCCTGTACCTGTCCCACCCCCTCTTGAACCCTTCCACCGTCTCTGCCTCCACCAGCCCCCCGGGCAGCGCATTCCATGGCTCCACCACCCTCACAGTGAAGCAGTACCTCCTTCTTTCTCCCCTGAATTCCCCCCCAGCTTCCACCCATGCCCTCTAGTTGCCCCCATCTCCTTCCTTCAGAGCACCCTGACTGCGCCTCCCCCATTTACCCCCTTCATGTAACTGAAGACCTCTCTCATGTCCCCCCAGTCCCTTCTGTCTTCCACTGTGTACATATTTAACTCTTTCAGCCTCTCCCCATAGGTCCTTTCCCCCAAGCCCCAGATCATTCTGATTGCCCTCCTCTGGACCCTCTCCAGGAGTTCAATGTCCCTCTAAGTGTGGCCTCCAAAACTGTATGCAGTACTTGAGGTGCAGCCTCACCAAACAGTTATACAGAGAGAGCATCACTTCCCTCCTTCTGGAGGTAATCCCCCTAGTGATGCATCCCAGCAACCTGTTTGCCTTGGTCGCTGCCCTCCTACAAGTCTCACAGTTGCTCATCTCGACATCCACCACCACCCCCAGGTCCCTCTCAGCCATTGAGACTTGTAGCATCCCCCCCGGGGTGTACATTTGGCCTCGGTTTCTAGCTCCCAGGTGCAGTACCTTGCATTTCCCTGCACTGAACCTCAGTTTCCACTTTCTAGACCACCGTTCCAGAGCCTCCAGGTCTCCCTGTAGGGATACCCTCCCCTCCTCCCCATCCACCACCGCCCCCAGTTTTAAGTCATCCGCAAAAGAGATTCCTCTTACTCCTGATACCCTTCCTTATGTCAGAGACATAGGCATTGAACAGGAGGGGCCCCAAGGACTGATCCAAGGGACCCCACTAATGACCCTCCTTGGGGAGGAGATCATCCTGCCAACCACAACCCTCTGGGTCCGATCCTGGAGCCAATTCCCTATCCATCTGGTTCCCCACCCCCATTTCCCTCAGCTTATCCAACAGGCCCCCCATGAGGAACAGAGTCAAGTGCCTTGCTGAAGTCAAGAAAGAGGACGTCCACCAGTCTACCCAGATCCAAGACACTCGTCACCCAATCATAGAACTCCACAAGGTTTATCTGACACGATTTCC
Source organism: Neoceratodus forsteri (assembly GCA_016271365.2). NCBI lineage: Eukaryota > Metazoa > Chordata > Ceratodontiformes > Ceratodontidae > Neoceratodus > Neoceratodus forsteri. The sequence continues at coordinate 1,938,087 of JADMNL010000031.1, forward strand.
CTGGGTCAAAGCCATGCTGTCCATCGTCCAGGCACCCCAACTTTTCCAGGTCCCCCCAGTCTCTCCTTGACAATTATCTTGCCCACCACTGATGTCAGGCTGATGGGCCTGTAGTTCCCCGCCACCTCCCTTGATCCACCCTTGTGGACAGGCACTATATGCGCTACCTTCCAGTCCTGGGGAACCCACCCTGTCCTCAGAGAGATGCTGAAAAGCTCCGCCAGGGGCTTCACCAGGACATCCACCAGTTCCTGCAGCACTCTGGGATGTAATTTATCTGGCCCCGGTGCTTTCTCAGTCTTAAGGGACCCGAGGGCTTCCCTCAATCTCTCTGCCATGATTTCCACCTCCACTATCTAATCCCTCTGCTCTGCCTTCCTCCCTCCTGCAGGGATGGCCCCCTCTCCTCAGACTGATAGATAAAGATTTCCCCTTCCTCAGTTTCACCATCTTCTCCCATGCATGATGCAGCCCCCCCCCATATTCCTTGGTGAAAACTGAGGCAAAGTACTCATTTAGTAGCTCAGCCTGCTCCCCCAGGTCTTGTGCCCATCCCTCTTGTTTTAATCCTGCTGATCTGCCCCTCACCCTTCATTTTCCCCCAGTGTATCTAAAGAACCCCTTGTTCCCTGTCCTAATTCCCTGACCAGGTTCTACTCCTTCCTTGCCTTAGCAGCCCTCACCACCCTTCTGGCCATCAGCTTTTACTCTCCTCAATCCCGTTCACTCCTTGAACAGTTGAAATGCTTATAGACCACCTTCTTTTCCCCTCACCACCTCCTGAACCTCCCTGGTTCACCAGCAGGGTTTTCAGGCCCTACCGCATTTGCGTCTCACTCTTGCACAGGTGCTGGTAGCATCCTGCACCCCCTTCCTGATGATTTCCCACCTACTGTCAATGTCCATGTCTGATCCAATCCCATCCAAATGCTCCTTAAGGATCCTCCCCATTTCCTTGAAATCCACCCCTGAAGTCAGTTGCCTCCAGCTTTGTGCCACCTTCTACCCCTCCTAGGTCCAGGCAGAACCAAACCGTAGTATGGCCACTCCCCGCCAATGGTTCCCTTATCTCCAGACCCCGAATCTGGTCACTGTCTGCCAGGACCACATCCAGTATCCACACCTCCTTCGTCGGTTCCCCCATCTGCTGGGTTAGTGACGCATCCTGAAAGACATCCAACTGTTCCCTGGCTACCGAGGATGTCGCAGTCTCCCAACACCGCCACCCATCCCCTGCCCAATCTGCAGTGTCTCCTAACATCTGCCACCAGACTCTCCTCCAGTTCCTCCACCAACGCAGGGGGTCTGTACACCACTCCTGTTTTTATTCTCTTGCCCCCCCATTATCAAGATGACCCAAATCACCTCCACAGTTCCCTCCACCTCCTCCACTCCTCCTATGCCAGTGCAGTTTTGACCATTCTTGCTACCTCCCTCCCTTCCCTCCCTCCCCGTCCTTCCTGAACATAGTGTAACCCTCCAGGTTCAGGTCCCAGTCGTGTCCTGCGGTGGCCCAGGTCTCAGTGACCGCTGCCACATCCACCTCTCCCCCAGTTAGCATCACCTGGAGCCCAGGCATTTTATTGCAAAGCTCCTGGCATTTAGCAGGACAACCTTCCACCCCTTCCCTATACTCCAATTTCCCCTGCTCACGTTCCCATGGGGATTCAGTTTTCCCCTGGTCTGCACCTTACCAGTCAGCATTTTCGCACATTCCTCCAGCTCCTCAGGGGGATGGAGAGAGAGTTCCTCATTTATCAGCACCCCCTTGACAGCCTTTTCTCCCATCCCTCCCCCCTTCACAAGTTTAAACCCCACTTTTCACCAATGAACCCCTCTATTTTCAACTTAAGGATTCCCCTCCCCTCCAAATTGAGATGGAGCCTATCTCTAGCATACAGCTCCTTATCCTCCCAGGTCTCCCCCCAATCCCCATCAACCCATACCCTCTGGCCTCACACCACTCCCTGAGCCACTGGTTTATCTCCCTAATCTTCCTTTTGTGCTCCCCATTAGTTCTTGGCACTGGCAGGATTTCTGAGAAGGAAATCACGCATCCTATGTCATGATAGACCCTGGCAAGCTCCCTGAATCTTGCCTGTATCTCTAGCTCACTATTTCCCTCAATGTCATTGGTACCCAGGTGGACCAGTATGTCCGGGGAACCCCCACAATCCATTTCCAGCTGATATACCTCATGCTTGGCCCTGTGCACCGTTAGTCCAGGGAAGCATTTTGTTCTAATCGGTCAGGCTTCCCCCTCCCTATCCCATTTGATACCCCGATCATGGAATCACCCAACAGAAGTACTCTAACCACCCCTTTTCCTCCATTTCCCCCTTTCCATGTCCCAAGTCCTTTCTACCGGCCCCTCCCCCCAGCCAGCTCCTTGCTCCTCCCCTATCTGGGTGCCATCTGCCGCCTCCTCCTTATTTACCCTGGCCACCCCCTCCTCTCCAATCCTATGTCTCTCCTCCTCTGGAGTATCCTTCTGTGCACTGCTACCCTCCCCCTTGTCATTGCTCGTGACTGGTCTCCCCCCCTTCATCTGGCAAACTAGCCTGCCTCGTCCTCCCTTCCTTCCCATCTCCATTTAGCCCGTCCCTGCCTGTCGTGCCCCCTTGACCTAAACCTTCAGGTCCCTTTACTGTATCCTCCTTGTACATCTGGTCCTTCTACTTGCCCTTTCCTCTCAACTGGTCCTTCTTCTTGCACCTTCCTCCCTCTACCCCCTCCTCCTCCTGATCTGATCCCCTGCTTCCTCCGTTTTCTCCCATTCCAAGTCCCCCCCAATTTTTCTGCTTTCTGGACCCTGCCTCCTGTCCCCACTCCCTTTCCATCTCTAACCACCCCTGTCATGGCTACATTACCCCCCTCTTCCTCAAGCAGAAGTAGAGAACTAAAGCAGTTACTGAGCTTAAGGTCCGATCCACCTCCCCACCTTGCTTCCTTCTGTCCAGCCCCAGCCATCTGCCTACTTCCCTAAGAATGCCCTCTTTTTGGCCCCACTCTGGGAGGGTCCCCAGATACCTGCTTGCTCCCTTGGTAGTGTCCTCCTTTTGAGCCCCCCTGTCAGGGTCCCCACAGTACTCTCCTGCCCTCCTTTCGCTATGCCCCTGCCCCTAGTGCTTGGTGCAACCCCGTGGGAGATCCCCTGCCCTACTCTCCAACCATACCTCCCCCCTTTCCCTAGCTGTCTCCTAAGCCCCTCAACCTCCTCCCTAAGCTGTGCCAGCTGGTGGCACACTGGGCAACCCCCAAACTTCCAAGCCCAGACCAGTATCATGGCCACCCCACACCCTGTGCACCCACCACCATCCCAAAAATGTGGCTCTAATGACGTGTGGTCCCATCCCCCTCCAAGTAGATTTCCTTGGGTGAACCACAAGGTTTACCACTAGTCCAAGATACTCCCCTACCTACTAATTGAGTCACCCACTAATCCTAGATATGGTCCACAGTAAACAGGTACCCCCGCTACTAGGTGCAGTACTACACAGTAAGCAGCTTACCTAGCTTAGGCTTAAACTCAAACCCCCCCACACTTGTACAGTCTCCACTGGGCTCTTTGTGCAGTGCTTTCACTATTTTTCCCCCCCACCACATTGTCTTTCAGTCAGAGCTTTTTTTGGAAGGTTTCCAAGAAAGTGCACAGCTCCTTCCCACTTGTTTGCGATCCACCAATGGGATCTTCCCTGTTTTCCTTGCTCCACCCTCCCCGGGCACTAAAGAGGTCGGGCTGGGGTGGGAGATGTGGGATGAAAAATCTGGTGCCCTGGCCCACTCTGTGTAGCCGGGAAATCTCAGAAAAAAGCTCCTGTTTAAGAATACGAGCTGGGCAGCTTTTAAGGGCTGCCCAGGTTTACGTATTTCCCGCCTCAGCTCCCGATTTGCTGCCTTCCTCACCTTCCTCTGCACCCAATTGGCGCACTTGGTGCTGGCTCCTTGTGGCTGGATTAGCCGCTGAACGATCCCTCAGGCTGCCGCCGTGGTCCTCCAGTGACCTGGCCCACTTTGTACAGCCGGGATGGCTCCCCCAATCTGCCGTTGTCCCCCCGCACCCTAGCCCGCTCTGTGCAGCTGGGAAATCTCTCAGAAAAACAGCTCATTTTCAATATTTTAACTTCACCCTTTCAACAGCCATTTTTCCACACCACCTCATAAATGTGATGTAATTTCTGAAATACTGGATAAGATGCGTTTCCGCACCTCTGGTGCAAAATGACATTTTGGCCAATATACTATGAATGGTAAATGTCATGTCTATAAAACAAGTACAGGGGTTGAAAAATGTTTTAGGAAGCCACAAGTCCAGGACTTATGTTCCCTTTATTCTGCAAGTCCATTGCAAGTGTTAGTAAGTCGCATCATTTTTCTGTCTACATTATTTATTTATTTATTTTAAACCAAAACAAATATTTTCTTGCACAGGAAGCAACAATGTTAGGATGACTGGGTCCATGACTACTAGACTTGCTTCCAGTACACAACCCCAAAACAAGAAGTGACTGCTGGCTTCTACCAGGTACCAGCCAAGCCCCAACCCAAATGTAGGTGATGAAGACAAAACACTGTCATGACCTCTGCTCAATTCAAACTGGGTCCACCATGACTATTCCAGCCAAGCCCCAATAAACAACGTGGCTGTAGCTGGCTTCTGTCCCTTTACCGACCCAGACCCAAAGTAACCCCTCAAAAAAATTATGAAAACATCATTTGGATAATGACTGGAGTGCTGTATTTGCTGTATTACACTACAGCACTCCTGCTTCCAAGTTGAGCAAGACACACTAATGCACACGGTGTCTCTGCATCTAAAGTAGCCTGAATCCCTGATTTAAACCCAGCTTTTTCCTAATATTGGTTCCACAAATGGAGTACGAAGTAGCCTAATCAGAGCAGAAAGGACTCAGCACTCCTAGTCAAAACACAAAATATACACATATCACTAGATTTTTTCCTTTAAAGATTAACTGTGGTGAAAACGAGCAATATATCCAGTGTAGCTTGAGGAGACTACCATAGACTAACGTTTCACACTCAGACTGAGTGCTTTGTCAAGGTGTAGGGCACCCCTTTCTGACCATGTTTACACATTTCAGCACCAAAAAGCACGAAGAATGCACATAAAACTATTTAGCTTAGTCCACCACACCTGTGCTTCATTCTGCAGTCCTAAATCCAAATCCGATATATATATTGGCTTACTGTGGCATGACATTTGTGTCCACTATAATCTGTATATGTACCAATAGGACTGGACACATTTACAGCAATATAAATATTTTTCAGCACATTCATAGAAACTAACTACATTCTGATCACTACGTGAAGCTATGAGACACAATATAAAGATAGATCGATGAGAAATGGGGGGAGTAACAAAATGTACAGGGAAAATTCATATAAAAGCAAAACATTAGTAGCCTACCTATTTATTTTGTGGCAATAATTTTGCTTTTTACCTGTACTGGAGGGTATACAGTGAGGACACGTCTGTATCAATCTGCTCTCGAGTGAGATGGCACGGTAAAGACATCCCATACGTGCAGCATTCCTGGACACAATGCTGCCACGCACCAGTCACAGAAGCAGAACATTTGTTCCCATTGCATTCCTCTGTGCTCTGCAGTTGTGCGCTCCGCTCCAACTGTGCTTCAACAGAGGTAAGCGCTCCTGGTAGGGTGGGGGGGTTGCTGCTGATACTGTCTCCCGGCTGATGCAATCTGTTCTTGGGGGGAAGAAAAGGATTGCTTGCCTTATATTCCATAGTGCAGACACTTGTAGTCCATAGCAGCACACCTTACGCATGTGGAGCTACAAAGCTGCGACAGACAGGTCCATTGGACTGAAAAGGGCCGCGAAGCTCAAGTCCGGCAGCAGACTGCAAGGGTCATGGACATCAAACTTGGGGATTTTTCATCCTCTGAAGTAGCTTCAGAATTTGGGGTCGCAATTTCAAAAAACAAATCAACACAAATATTTGTTTACAACATGACCCAGTCTTGTTAAAGCCTGGGCAGGAATCCAGAAGAACAATTACCTATCTCTGTAGCCCATGGGAATCTGTGCTTTCCATCTCATTAATTGCTATCCTCCTCCGGCACAACAGTCTACAGACCCAGAGTAGCCCTGCAGCTGTCCCGGAAAAAGGCAACCAAGTTTATTTTCACCTGCTCACCCTTTGCTATATGCCACAAAGTCTCTGAGGAGGGGCATGCAGTTATCTTTGTGCATACATGTCCACTACCCCTCAGACTTGCTACAGAATTAAGTAAATCCTGTCATTTACCAATATTGTCACTCCTTCTTTCCCTCTACTTCATAACCCAATACACCCTGGGCCCTGCCATACACACCATGCAAGAAAATATTCGGAAGATAATGGGAACTACTGGGTTTAGGTGGAACTTTAACAAAATAAGGGAAATCATTAGGGGGCAACTAAGGAATGTGGAAGAGGGAATGGAGGTAGAAACGCTCTGGAAAATCATCAAGAGAGCCATTCAAAACACCACAGACAGTTGCATAAAAATGAGAGGGAAGGGACGCTAGTGAGCCACGCTTGGGAAAGGACGTGGTTCTTTCAGCTCTGCATTGAGTACTAATTAAAACCATCTTAAATGTGTAGTAAAATTTACAAATTTTATTTACTCCAGATGGGTAGACAACATTTTGTGGAACCCGTACATACTAAAATTGCCATGGGCAGAACAAAAAAAAAAATAAAAATAAAAATAAAAGTATATAACCGGCCCAGTGGTGCAGAGAGTTGAGGCGCTAGTGTCTTACCTCATCCCATAACGGCGACCCGGGTTCGGGAATGGACTCGGGACGTCAGGGGCTGGCAGGGGTGGGAGAGGATTGAGCATCTGTAGGATTGCTGTCCTCTCCTGGGGGTGGGTAATGGGTTGTCGTCATGCCACAGTGGCCTCTGGTGGAGACCAGGAGCACTGCTGATGCACGCAAGGAGGGAGTAACTAGAAAAGCGGAAATACCACTTCATGGTAGCCGGATGACGGCTGTCTGGCACTCTGAGGCCATCAAGGTCCTACCGAGCTCTGTCTCAGCAGCATCTCCAGGGCTAAAGTGGTGCACTGGTCTGCCCCCTCCTTGGCTGGTGCCTTCCCCCTCGGAGGAGAGGGACCCATCTGGCGAAGGGTTACGCTGGGTCACCCTGGGGGTCGGCTGCGATTTGAGACAGAATCTCGGAGGATGGATGGGTCAGAGGACAGCCTTGGTAAGCCCGAAGGAGTGGCTGCCGTGGAGCACATAGGGGTAGAAAGAAATAAAACAAAAAAAAAATATCAAGCTACAGGAGCGGGACAAAAATCAGGACAGCAGCACCAGCTCCAGCAGCAGAGATCGAAAGATGGGCCTACCACTACAGATCAAGCCAGCGGAGTGGGTAACCCACCACCATGGGATAAAGTACTGAATGCAGTCCGCGAGATGGACACTAAATTTGAGAAAGTTCTAGACAGAGTCACCGCACAGGATATTAAAATAGAGGGTGCAGTGAAGGTAGCATCTGAAGTGGACAGCAGATCCCAACGCACGCAGGTGGGCTTTGCCAAAATGACAATTGAAAATGCACACCTGACAGCCCGACCAGAAACATTAGAAAATAGAGCGATGAATATCCGTATTGTTGGGCTCTCAGAAGGTGCAGAGGGTGGAGACCTACTATGTTTCCTAAGGTGTTGGATCCAGTCTGAAATGCCAGAAAAATATGCCCGGTTTGAGAATCTCTTAAGCGGGCTACAGGGTGAATTTTCGATGGGCGCAACTCAATCGGGATGCAGCAGCATGATCCTACTTGTGACCGAGGGGCAGGAGGTTCAGGAGACCATCTTGGGATGGGTGAAGCCCCATTTCTGATTGAAATGGAAGATCAGGAGGTCAAAGCATTCCCAGATTGGTCATATGCGACCTGGAATCGTCGGAAGTTATTCGACCCATTAAGGCAACAGCTTAAGCCTCGGGGTCTCATTCTCTTCTTACCCTGGCACATCTCCGTATTACATACGGCAGCAAAACTTTTCAATTTAATGACCCAGAGGATGTAAAACAGAAAGTGGATAAAATTGCAGCTGAATTTCACCCGATCCATCACGGGAGTCATCGGGGGTGGAGGAATCGGAGGAAGAGGGCTGAAACTCTTATGGAGAGACTGAGGGACTTTCGTGCCATCATAGTGAGTGCCAAACATAAAAGTAAACTGTATATGTGACTGCCTCCCTTATGCTGGTTAACAAAGAACTTTTTGTTTACAATTTCAGTCGAAATGGGACTTTGCACCAGGACTATGTAGCAGGGTTATGCTTTTTCTCTTTCTCCTGTTTAGTTTAAAATGACACCAAATGCGAGGTGTAATATGGACACTTGTCTGACGGACTCCATCTTCCTGCTTCTCATACTAGTTAGACAAACCTCGACAGACAGTTTAAAAAGTTGATGTTAAATTTAAAACACTCCAGTGTCTATGTTACATACTAAACTGTTGTTCACCTAGATAATATCTTAGGATGGCTTTCTATACAAAGTAAGATTGCACTAAGGAGGAACAGTATTAAATCACCTATTTATTGCAGACTATTATTGTGGTGGTTTTTTCGGGACTCTAGCAGGGATGGGAGAACCCAGTGATTACCTATTAAACAATATCTGTTCTGTGGGATAATGGCTTAGTTAGGACCATGTTGAAAAATATTGATTTCTTCTTGCTCCTTCTACTCCGCAGGTTGCAGTGTGGTTAGCATTCTTAACCTTATGAATACCGTTAAACATCTTGTCTGTACCCCCATGTGAAGTATCAAAATTTAATGGAAACCAATCCTGAAGCTAACAAATGATGTATAATGCAATGCGATTCCATTAATTGTAATTTTATATGTTCATGAAAAAGTGAATAAACAAATTACAAAAACACAAACACACACACATGCGCGCGCAAGAGGGAAGGGGGGGCAAGACGGCCTAGTTGATTCAGTGGGGAAGTTGCTAAAACCATAAAAAGAAAAGAGGCCAGCAGCTGGACTTCCACTTGTGACACCAACGACCCAGGTTGGGAATGGACTCAGGGCACTGGAGGGCCGTCTGGGCAAAGAAGGCTAGAGTGTCTGAAGACTGCTCGCCTTCTCTCGGGGGGGAGGGTGGATGAAGGACCCGGCACTTGCAGACTCCTGGAGGAGGCTGGGAATATGGCAATGCACTAGGGTTCCACTGACTAAGGGGGGGTATGGGGAACATCAGCTTACGCCTTGACATTGTGACGCACCACGCCACAGGGGAGCAAAGTAAAAAAGTGCTCCATGGCCGACCGGACGGTCGCCGGCTCCTGAGCCCCCGATGCAGTCCAGATCTACCTCAGCAGAACCCGGGCCAAGCAGCTTGTGCAGTCTTGCCCCTACAGGTGCCTATCTACTGCAGGGGAGGGGCACCCACTCAGTGAAGGGTTACGTCCAGGTTACCTGGGGGGCTACAGATATGAGGTGGTGGTGGCTGGCATCAGGGCAGGGGCACCAGCAGGGACCTAGGCAGCCCAGAGGAGTGGCTGACCTGGAGCAAGGGAAGGTGGAGAAAAAAAAACTTAAAAAAAGGAAAAGAGGGCAGCTTACACAAAAAGCAGAAGTGCCAGAGCAGAGGACAAAGAGGAATTTCAAAATTCCAAAGACTGGCCAAACTAGCAAACAAGGAGGCACGGAAGGCCAAGGTACAGAAAGAGCTCCAGATACTAGGCATAAATTACTGTCAGAGCAGCCTTTGCTAATTAAAATAAACTAGCATTTGTCAATGCCGAATGTTTGCTTGCTGGTATTGGCAGTGGTAGTGTAGAAGTTACAGAGCTGTGTAATAGGAATGGCAGTGAAGTGTTGAACTCAAGCAAACCCCACCACCACCCTGCAGAGAGTGACAGGCAATGGGGTGTGCCTTGGAGTCATCATGCATAACGGCCATGCCATTTCAGTACACCCCACCCTGCAGACACTGGCAAGTGTCACAGTGTTCCTTGGGGTCTTTGGTCCTTATGCGCACCCCATTCCATTAGGAAATACAGTGGGATGGGTGTGATATAGGAGAATGGGGTGAACTTTGAGGCTGAAGAGTCCAAGGCATACCTCAATGCTTCTCACTGGCTGCAGAGTGTGGAATGGTATGAGCATTACAGGCAAGAATCCCAAGTCACACCCCAATGCCTGTCATTCTCTTCAGGGTTGGGCATTATGATTGGAAACCCTAATACCTCAGGCATTCATTGGTAATTTCACTCCAAATGTTCAACATGTTTTTTTGTAACCCCACCTCATGAACAGGGGGAATATCAGTTTCTTAGCCGAAAGCTGCTTATGCACAGTGACTACGGCATTTAGCACCACAGGTGCAAAAACATTCTGAACAGGATGTAAAAAATGACAGCTGTACTGTTCTTGGGGAGGTGTAAAAAATGGCAATGTTGTAAATCTGCAGTAAAAATATTTTAAAAAATGGTGAAGTCATGAGCTTTATATAGAAACTGTTGGTGCAACGACAATCTGTGAATATAATTAGGTTGGGGATTTTTTACAGCAGATTGTCAACTCAGGCATTTTGGTGCCTCCGATCATGAACAGTGTCACTGTGATTTTCTTCATCTGTCCTGAACAATGATTTCCCACAGCGACCACGCATCTCTGCGCTGAAAGTGTGAAAACACACTTCAGCCATGTTGTGAAAAATGACAGCTGTACTGTAAATAAGGCAGTGTGGAAAATGCCACTGGTGAACATCTGGACTTAAAATATTACAAAGTCATAAACTTACGAGGGTGCGTGGAAACTGCGCAATGCTCACTCGTAACACAGTCATTTTATGGACTTTTGTCCCCAAATTTTCAACATAGCCATTTTAAGACCTCTGCTCATGAACAGTGTAACTGTGATTTTCTTAATCTGTCCCGAACATTGCTTTCACACACTAACAGCACCATTGTTCGCTACATGTGCAAAAACACATTTTGGGCGGCATATGAAAAAAGGCAGCTGTACTGTTCATAAGGAAGTGTAATAAAATGGCAATGTTGAAAATCTGGAGTGAAAATATTAAATTTGCAAACTTATGAGCATGCATAGGAACTGCGCAACGCACGCTCGTAAAACAGTCATTTTTAGGAATGTTTCACCAAATTTTCAACATAGCCATTTTAAGACCTCTGCTCATGAACAGTGTCACTGTGATTTTCTTAATGTGTCCCGTACATTGATTTCGCACATCGACTGCGCCATTGTGCGCTACATGGACGGAAACACATTTTGGGCAAGATGTGAAAAATGACAGCTGTACTGCTCATAAGGAGGTATGGTAAAATGGCAATGTTGAAAATCTGGAGTGTAAATATTGAAAATTCACGAACTTACGAGCATACGTAGGAACTGCACAATGCACGCTCATAAAACAGTCGTTGTTTGAAATATTTCCACCAAATTTTCAAAATAGGCTTCTTGAGAGCCCACCTTATGAACACTGGCAGTGTTGTTTCATTAGTCGGTCCCGATAGGTGATTTCGCACAGTGACTGTGAAATCACCCTTCAGACCCGAATAACACCATGACAGTGACATCATTCATGAGAAGGGGTCCCAAAAACACCATGTTGAAAATTTGGTGCACAAATTCCAAAAAATGCCTGAGATATGCAACAAAGTTGAAACCCCCATCTAGCCCATTATACAGCTTACCGGCATTTCCTCAGTTCGTTCGGCTTTGAAGAGTGCAGGCGTGCTCCGGAGTCCACCAAGATCATTGCGCGAGGTCTGGAGGTAAGTATGGGGTGAGAGGGGTGTGGGAGGCAGAGTGTGCAGTGGGTGGGTGCGGTTGTGGGAGGCCAGGGAGACTATGTGGGACTGTTTTTTTCTTTACAGGTGTTCTTTTTGTTTCCAATGATGACGCGGGACATTTGCCACGCTGGGGTGGGCTCCCAGCGTGGCACAAGGATGGTTGGGGGGCATTCAGCCAATGGGGGATTGGGCACCTCCGTCACCCAAAGCATTGACTGCCACACTGGGGTGGGCTTCCAGCGTGGCACCCAGTACTCAAGGGGGAGGACAGTGGAACCGATGGGGGATTGGGCACCCCCCGGCTATATCATGAGTTGCCACACTGGGGTGAGCACCCAGCGTGGCATTTGGAAGGCTTTGGGGGCGGGGGAGTGCAGCACAGCCGACAGGGATTGGCATCCCGTCGGCTATACAGTGTGTGCGTGTGTGCGGGCGCGCGCCTGCATGTGCATGTGTGTGTGTGTGGGGGGGAGCTGCGCGAGCAAGCGATATCTTATCGCTGCTCATCAAAACATAGCTCCCCTTTGAACTGTATGCCACTGCATTTTGGAGCTTGTCATAGACAGCTCCATCATGCATTGACTTACAGGGGCCACGCCTGCCAACACACTGTTTGAATTGGAAGAGCGGGTGACACACCTCTGAAATCTTGGATGATGGCACTATGTTTCTTGCACATGCGTGCAAGCAAACATAACAAACATAATAAATGTATCTTAATTTTTGAAGACCTTTTTTTTTTTGTGCGTGCATATGTGACGTATGAATGAGGGATCCACTCACTGTAGATCAAGAGAGGATGTGAAATGGTGCAGGTACATGGGGGAGGTGAACAAAGTGGTAGACAGTAAGCCCTACCAGAGCTTCAGGCTGATGTAGCACAGCTGGACTAAGGCAAGGGAGGATGTGAAATGGTACAGGTACATGGGGGGTGAACAAAGTGGTAGACAGTAAGCCCTACCAGAGCTTCAGGCTGATGTTGCACAGCTAGACTAAGGCACAAGCACCCATGGCATGTTCTTATAGTCCCCATTTATATGTCCATTTATATTCTTATAGCTCTGATTGCCTAACTGAGCCAAGATGTAAAACAGATACTAAAATGTCAGGTTTATTTCAGGTGACCAGGATCATAGTGGGGAGAGGGGGCAAGTGAAACAATGTCCTGAGAATGTGCTTAAACTTATTAACCGTTGCTGTGCCACGGAGTGATACACCTGTCCAGAATCCCTATATGTTCAAATTATGTTTGCAACCTAAAGGTGCTTAGGTGGATTGGCATTTATATTACTCAGTGGCAAATCTTTTTCTTACTTTTTGTGATGATCGGTTAAGATATAACCACTAACTGATGAGACACTTGGGGGCATGAAACTGTGCTACCAGCAAAGTTACATTTGCAAAGCCCTGAATATTTATCTGTTGATAATGAAATGAAAACTGTCAGTTGATAACATTCAGCCACTGTCCATTGCACAGAATAGACATCTCATTGATAGATCTGGAGCAAAGGGACATGCACTTGCCAATAACACCACTACAGCTCCAGACACGGAAGAAAGAAGTTCATGCACTTTCATCGCTGTTAACTTTTTCAGCATTTTAAAACAGTTACTTAGCATCTGCACTAAGATGTTACACGTCACTGAACTGAATTGTGACACCAGAATCCCTGTGATCAACATCTGTCAGCAAAAGTGAATTGAAAAAATCAATAGATGTATAAAATGGTAAGTGACATGAGTCAATAACAACATATCTGCATGTATTACTTGGCTTAAAATTTGAGCACCACCATATTCCGCACCACAGCGTCAAACAGGGATGCCATTTATAATTCAGCTAATGTCGAGCAGTTTTCATGCCATAAAAAGTATTACTGTATCAGTATGGTGGCAGTAACGGGATCAGGAAATTATGAAATAAAATGCAACAGCACCCCCATCGGCCATATGTTGTGCGGGTGGAGGGAGTGCATGAGCACCCAGGGGTGGGCTGTTAGGCGGCTTCAGATTCACCTGAGAAAAAGATGGATTCGATTGTGAGCTACGGTTCAATTTGTGTTATTTTTCTATACCTAGTTTTCACTATTTTGTTAGGGCACATGTCCAACCCTAAGAAGTTTAGGGTCACAAGGTGATGTGACTTCATTGAGCATCTGATTTGAGAAAGAGCTGTGTGATTCTATCTAAATGCCAGCTCACGGCAATTCAGAGAAAAAAAAATATTTTGAAGCTGCATTACCAGACTAAGTGTGCAGTTTAGTGAATTACCACACAGGGGTGTGTATATGATAGCACTAAAAGGCACATTAAAGTGCTTCAGTCATGAAAACCTCCTCCACTGGCTGCTGCTGAAATGCATAGCAGTATGTTCTCCTTTGTGCATTCTGGCTGTTCTTTGCTTCAGCTGCAGGTAGTACAGTACACTCAAGTTCGTTTGCATAGGTTTTAGCAGCAGGGAGTTCACATTGACAGAGTCTAGTAAGAGAAAACACTTGGAATTACACATACAACGAAGTCTGAGTTTTCACATCAAATGCTGAGGTATTTTTTTCTGGAGGATTAGAACCCATGGAGTCCATGAAGGTGTGCTTTGGAAAGCTGGCGTGTGTAAGGACTGTTAGGCACCCACACATTTTGGTGGTCCTGCTTTGGCAGGGAACAGTTTATTAAAGTAATGATGTGTGGCTTGTCTCTCTAAGCTAGACAAGACTACACCATCCTATCAGGCAACCGACACAGTTGATCTGTGTGTGTGTGGGGGAGGAGCTGCTCACTGAAGCGTAGCTCCCTCTTTCAACTGTATGCCACTGCATTTTCAACTGCTGTCATAGACAGCTTCAGCAGTGATTGAAGAACTGTGACCACGCCTGCAAACACACTGACTGAATTGGAAGATGCTGACACACCTCTGAAAAACTCAGATGATGGCACTATGTTTCTTGCACATGCGTGCAAGCAAACATAAAAATGATTAGCAACTGGTCAAAGCTGATTAGCAGTGGGGAGTCCAGAATGTGGGGAAGAGAGCTAAAAATAGTGTCATTCGTGCATTTCAAACCCTGCAGTCCTGGAAAAATGTGATTTCCACCTATCATGAATCAAAAAGCCAAACTGATTCACAACTGCCGTATTTTGATTCACAAATTGCGATGTGAACCCACTTATTTTATACCTTGTGATAGCGGAAAGGAAAAAGGAGGGGAGAAAAGGCCTTCGATAACTATATAAATGAAAAAAGAGACAAGAAGGATGACACTGTTAGCCTTAGGAAAGGGGAGGAATGGGTAGTGAAAGACAGGCCAAAAGCAGAAGTATTAAACAAATATTTCTGCTCTGTCTTTACAAAAGAAAAGGATGGACCAATGCCACAGGCAGGGATAAGAAAGGAGGGAACTGGGGCAGATCCAGTAGAGGTCATTGGGTTAGAAAGAGTGAAGGAAGGAATGAGGGCACTGTAAGTGAATAAATCCCCTGGGCTAGGTGAGGTACAACACCCCAGGGTACTCCAGGAACTGGCCAAAAACTGGCAGGCCTGATGAAAATTTTATTCCACAGTTCCCTGAATTCAGGAGTCATCCCAGAGGACTGGAGAACAGTGAATGTAGTGCCACCCCACAAAAATGATACCAAAGAGGACCCAGGACACTACAGGCCCATCAGACTGATCTCGATAGTATGCAAACTTATGGAGACCGCACTGAAGGAGGGACTGGTGAGGTACAGGGAAGAGAATGGTCTGCAAGACAGTAAAATCAATACAAATTAGTAGCTGGCAGGGCATATCAGATGAATTTAGTAGAGTTCTTTGACTGTCATGAAGGCAGTGGACAAGGGTCAGGCAATGGAAGTTATTTACCTGGACTTTAGTAAAGCCTTCGATTCGATGCCACACTGAAGGCAGGGAACAAAACTGAGGGAGCTGGGGTGGGGGAGAAATTAGTAAGATAGGTGGAGAACTGGTTGAGGGGCAGGACACAAAGGGTGGTACGGGGGGGGTAAATCTCCAGTACAAAAGAGGTCATCAGCGGGGTTCCACATGGGTCAGTCTTAGGCCCGGTATTGTTCGACATATTTATAAGCGACACTTGGGAGGGCATTTAGGGCAAAATGTGCCTATTTGCTGGTGACACCAAGCTCTGTAGGAGGGTGGAAACCCAGGAAGGGATACAGGAGTCAAGGAAGGCTGTAGCCAGACTGAAGACATGGTCAGGGATTTGGCAGTTGGGGTTCAATGCCACAAAGTGCAAGATGATGCACATTGGGGCAAGAAACCTGAAAGCAGAATACTACATAGGAAGAGTACAAGTAGCAGAGTCGAAAGAAGAGAAAGACCTGGGGTAGCAATTGCTAGTGACCTGAAGCACCACACAATGCCAAAAGGTGGTGGCGCAGACCAACAGGATGCTGGGGTGCATCGCAAAGGGTTTCAGTACCAGGCACAGCGAGGTTATTCTGACATTATATAGCTCACAGGTAATGTCTTACTTGGAATATGGAGTGAGGTATTGGCACCCGTACCTAAAGACATTTTATTGTTGGAGGGGTGCAGAGGACAGCAGGACAGGTCATAAGAAGAAGCTGGGAGCCCTCAGGATGTACTCATTGGAGGAAAGGAGACAGAGGAGGACACACTAGAGACCTTCAAGTACCTGAAGGGAGTAAACAAAGTAGAGTGTGAGGGTCTCTTCAACAATAGAGAGAATACCACCACCAGAGGACACAGCCTAAAGCTGGTGGTGGGGGAGGAGAGAAGAGATACAGGAGGGATATCAGGAAGCACTTCTTTACAGAAAGAGTGGTGCTGGCCTAGAATGAGCTTCCGGAAGAGGTCCTAGCAACCGAGTCAGTGGGATCATTCCACAAAGTCTGGGACAAACACAGAGGGAAGTCATGGGACAGGAGAGGGAAAATGGGGGGGCGCAGACACTGGTATAGGGGCAAAATATAAAACACCAATACAAACCAAGCAGACAAGACAGACCAGGTGGTGGTCTTCTGCCAGCCATTTCTTATGTTCTTATGCCCCAAGCCTCCATAGAAGGCTGCCATAAACAAAATCTACTACTACTGGCTTTACATAGCTTAGGAAGTTTGCTATTTGGGATGGTATTTATTATTTCATGATGTGTGTTCTATCTTGGTTTTTCTTGTACAGGCGCCCTGATCCTTGGGGAAGGGGGCCATAAATGCACAAATCTACTACAATTACTATTACTAGCTTTACACAGCTTGGGAGGGTTCTACCTGAAGACAGTGGGAACTTCTGGGTTTAGGTTGAAGGGTCAAAATTTCATTACACAGTAACATAGTATTTGACGGCAGATAAGGACCGCTAGGTTCACCCAGTCTGCCCGTATTCCCTGCCTGCTTCAGTGGTTGCTGACCTGACTTGG
The DNA here is from genome assembly GCA_016271365.2 of Neoceratodus forsteri. Classification (NCBI taxonomy): domain Eukaryota; kingdom Metazoa; phylum Chordata; order Ceratodontiformes; family Ceratodontidae; genus Neoceratodus; species Neoceratodus forsteri. Next base: position 1,955,300 of record JADMNL010000031.1, read on the forward strand.
TCACTGACTATAGCCTCTCCTACCCACCTCTAGGCTCTAGGGTTCCCTTGTGCCTGTTCCATGCATGTTTGAATCCTCCCACTGTGCTAGCTTCCACTACTTCCTGGACTAGGCTATTCCATGCATCTACCACCCTTTCTGTGAAGAAAAACTTCCTCACATTCCCCTTTCTCCTACCTCTTTCCAATCTCATATCATGCCCCCTCATCCTTGTACACCTCCGATACTGAAAGGTGTCACCCACTTGTACTTTGCTTATGCCCTTAACATACTTGAAGGTTTCTATCGTATCTCCCCATTTCTGCATCTCTTCCAGTGTATATACACACACCGAGGTCTTTTACTCTCTTCTCGTACGTCTCCTGATGCAAGTCCTGCACCATCACTTCTGCCCTCCTCTGAACCTCCTCCACCCACTCAATGTCCTTACAGAGATGTGGCCTCCAGAACTGTACTCCAGGTGAGGCCTCAGCAGCGTTTTATACAGCGGCCTCTGAACCTCCTCCACCCACTCGATGTCCTTACGGAGATGGGGCCTCCAGAACTGTACTCCAGGTGAGGCCTCAGCAGCGTTTTACACAGTGGCCTCTGAACCTCCTCCACCCACTCCATGTCCTTATGGAGATGTGGCCTCCAGAACTGTACTCCAGGTGAGGCCTCAGCAGCGTTTTACACAGTGGCCTCTGAACCTCCTCCACCCACTCCATGTCCTTACGGAGATGGGGCCTCCAGAACTGTACTCCAGGTGAGGCCTCAGCAGCGTTTTATACAGCGGCATCACCACCTCCCTTATGCTAGTGATACCCCTTTCTATGCACCCCAAAATGCTACTGGCCCTCCCACAGCCTTGGTACACTGGACACTTGTAGGTCATCTGATAGATTATCCGTAAATCCCCTTCTTCCCTGGTAACCGTCAGCAATCCCCCAATTTGAGACTCTCTGTAGGGTTTCTGCACCCCAGGTGCATGGTCTGTACTTTTGTAGGTCACATGTGGGCAACACCGGAGATCTAAGGGTCCCCAGTGTGCTTCCTTTGTGACTCAGTGAATTAAGGTATATCCACATACATTTCTTGATCGGTGGCCAAATAAAATAAATACAAATCAATTTATTATTAAACTCTTGGATTACATTACCTTTGAGCAAGAACAACTCATTTACAAAGGTGTCACCTCAAGGTGAAGGGTAAACAAACATACAAAGGTAAAAACAGTACTACAGTATAAAGTAACATGGTGATTTTGGAACCAACACACCAAAAAAATGAAATTCATACATGACCAAGAACTAAACAGGAATCAAGGAGTGCTAATTAGGCAGAGCACTAGTAATCTGAAGACAAATACGAGGTAGACCCACGGGAGTATGCAGGCTGAAGGACCATTCTCGTGGCGGACGGAGAGACAAGGAAGTGCTAAGAAGGGTAGCAGTAGTGGACAATGTACAGAAAAGTGCCAGAGTTGGGGAGGGTAGACTGGTAGGGGTAGGGGGAAGGGGGGACCAGCAAAACAGGGGAACTAAAGTAGAGATAAAGTTACGGAAGAGCAGCACAATCCTAGTGGGGTGAAGATGGACACAGACCCTTAAGAGAAACAGTCACAGCTACTGGTAGCAGAGAGGTGCTGCCGAAGCAGCTGTTTGAAAGGGCCAAGTTTGGGAGATGTCAGGAGTTCCTTGTTCAGCACATTATACCAGTAAGGTGCCCTGTAGGCGAACGACCTCTGCCCCATGGAGGTCCAACATCTGGGGATCTGGAAGGTTTGACAGCTAGCTCTTCAAATACACTGGGAGCTACAGTGGGCGTTTAGGAGCTTGGTGACATCAGGTGGCATGAAGCCAAGGAGCACCTTTTTAGGTCATCTGAGAAATAAATAGAACAAACGTTTATCATGAAACAAATACAAAGAAGGGACAAAATTACTTACGAAATGACAACTTAAGCACTCAGGGAGCTGTGTGTGGGGGGGAAGGGAGACGGACCGCCCCCACAGAAAAGCTTAAACTATAAAAAAATAAATAAAAAAAAACCCTCAATATTCTTTTTTTGTTTAATTTGCAGAATGTGAGTCTGCCTATATCAAAGACATAGTCTGTTAAACATGTGGATCTCTGGTGTGCAATATTGGAACTTCGAACCCCCCCTAAAATGGAACTTATAATAGACTGCCTTACCAGTAATTGCTGGCAAAAGACTGCCAAGCCACTCCCATACGAGCTATGTGTGCAATAATAATTTTCATTCAGTTTGTGTGCAATAAAAGATTTTTTTTTGTTTCATTTACACACACACACACACACACACACACACACACACACAGAATAGCACTGGTTTTAGCTGCTTTCTTTTGCTGCTGAAACTGCAAACTCTGCTGGTAGCAGCGTGTGCCTGACATTCACGTAGGTACCTTATTTGATTAAAACATTTTTGAAGCGCAAGGGGACTCAGCTCTCCAGTAACGTCCACATGTGCAGGCATTACTATATATTCCAGGACTTGTAGCAGCTGCTACAAGAGTTACGGTAGTGACACACTGTGCAAGTCGAATACAAAAGTTAAGTTACAGACACCACAATAATACAGAGGTTTGTGCAAGACCATATACCGAGTCACTTAATATTACTGCTTATTGGGCCGGCCCAGTGGTGCTGAGGTGTGAGGCGTTGGACGCCTTACCTCGTGTTATGCCAGGGACCCACGTTCAGGAATGAGCATGGAAAGAGAAAGACTGAGCATTCGATGGACTGCTCTTCTCCAGAAAGAGGGGTCCCAAGCAACTGGCACTCTCTCCTTCTCCCTAGTGGTGGCTGGAGGACAGGGTGCCGCACTATGCCAGAGGGAGGAGCTGGGGCAGACACTTGGAGGGAGCGCATGCAAATGTGTGCGCGCTCCCCTCTGTGGGCATCATTGCACACCCCAGTACCTGAGGAAACACAAAAATAGGGAAAAAGAAGCATGGTCACATGGCTTGATGGCCATCCCGGGATGCATCTCCTGGCTCAGAGGGTATCATCCCAGTGTACTGGCTCTGTCTCCCAGCAGTGAGTAAGGGGAGCTCGCTGCCTCCCCACCATGGGGGGTAAGCTGTGGAGGTGTCGCTGGGGTGAGAGCCTTGATTGGAGCCCAGGGTGCACAAGGATGGCATCCGGATGTGGGCTGACCATGGAGGGGAGAGAAAAAGATAACTAAACAAAACATATATACATTATATACTTATATGTATATATATCTATATATAGCTATCTATCTATCTATCTATCTATCTATCTATCTATCTATCTATCTATCTATCTATCTATCTATCTATCTATCTATATACACACACACACACACACTAACATACTTAAATGCCAGCCGAATAGGCCTAAGGGTCTTTCGTGTCTGCTCGTTTGTTCAGCCCCACCCTGGGTGTTGACCTTGCTGCCCCCCTCGCCTCCTCTGGCTTCTCCCTTCCCAGTTCCGGATATTCTTGCTGCATTGGATTTTGCTTCCAGAACCCTTCCCCTGTACCTGTCCCAACCCCTCTTGAACTCCTCCTCTGTCTCTGCCTCCACCAGCCCCCTAGGCAGTGCATTCCATGGCTCCACCACCCTCTCAGTGAAGTAGCACCTCCTCCTTTCTCCCCTGAATCTTCCCCCCTCCAGCTTTCACCCATGCCCTCTAGTGGCCCCCTCCTCCTTCCTTCGAAGCACCCTGACTGCTTCTCCCCTATTTACCCCCTTCATGTACCTGAAGACCTTTATCATGGCCCCCCCCCGGTCCCTTCTCTCTTCCAATGTGTACATATTTAGCTCTTCGAGCCTCTCCCCATAGGTCCTCTCCCCCAAGCCCCAAACCATTTTGGTTGCCCTCCTCTGGACCCTCTCCAGGAGTTTAATGTCCCTCTATAAGTGTGGCCTCCAAAACTGCACACAGTACTCAAGGTGTGGCCTCACCAAGCAGTTATACAGAAGGAGTATCACTTCCCTCCTTCTGAAGGTGATCCCCCTAGCAATACATCCCAGCAACCTGTTGACCTTGGCTGCTGCCCTCCTACAAGTCTCCGAGTTGTTCATCTTGACATCCACCACCACCACCCCCAGGTCCCTCTCAGCCATCAAGACTTGTAGCATTTCCTCCCACAGGGTGTACACTTGGCCTGAGTTTCTGGCCCCCAGGTGGAGTACCTTGCATTTCCCTGCATTGAGCCTCAGCTTCTACTTTCTAGACCATCTTTCCAGAGCCTCTAGATCCCCCTGTAGGGCCACCCTTCCCTCCTCCCATCCACCACCGCCCCTAGTTTTGAGTCATCCACAAACAGACTCATCTCACTCCTGATTCCTGTCCTTATGTCAGATATGTAGATGTTGAACAGGAGGGGCCCAAGGACTGATCCCTGTGGGACCCCACTAATGACCCTCCTTGGGGATGAGACTATCCCACCAACTATGACCCTCTGGGTCCGGTCCTGGAGCCAATTGCCTATCCATCTGATCGTCTGGTTCCCCACCCCTATTTCTCCCAGCTTATCCAACAGGCCCACGTGAGGAACAGAGTCACATACACACATATATACACATACATATTTATCTATATATATGTATATATCTATATATATTTATATATATACATATATATATACACACAGATGTGTGTGTGTGTGTATATATATATATATCTGTATGTATATATAAATATATATATATATATATATATATGTATATGTGTATATATATATGTGTGTGTGTGTATACACACACACACACACACACACACACACACACACACACACATACACATATATATATATAACTGCTTATTTGGGAGGCTCTGCCCTTCCCCCCAATGTAGATCCTCTTTAGTCGACAGTGCAATTCACAAGCGAGCAATAATATTTAGTGAAAGAAACACGCGATGATGGTTTAGAGTTGTTCAGTAAATATTACTGCTCATTTGGCAGGACTCTGCCTCCCACACACCCTGGTGTAGTATTGTCCAGTAAATATTAATGATTACTGAATGCTTCTGCAGAAAACTACATTGTGGGGTGTGGGGGGCAGAGCCCCCAAATAAGCAATAATATTTAGTGATAACCGCTGGATGGCAAAACTAAGTAGCACAATTCTCTGTAAATAACACAGCAATACTATAGTACAGAAACTACAGTGGGGGTGTGGGGGGGACAAAGCCCCCCAAATAAACAATAATATTTACAGAATATGTACTGAACTCCGACATGCTGCAGTGATAGTTGGCACAGGAGGGAGGGGGCAAATCAACAAGTGCATGCTACTCAGAACAGGTGATCAGCTGGCAATTGTTTTCATTTACCGCAGCAATGGTTTGGTTCTCACTGGTAGCCATCTCTGGCACAATGGTGCATGTATACCATATTGTGTGCAGTTTTTCAGAAACATGCAGGGCAGTCCAGCAATATAAAATAACGCCCATGTGCATTGATCAGCCTATCCTGTGGACACAATAACCCTCGTCTGTAAGGAGGTGGAGTACCATGGATATACAGGAACACAGTTACCTATAACAGTTGAGTAAACTTTTAACAGCTGTGCCACAAATGAAAGGCTGACAAGCCGACAACAGTATCAGCAGCACTGGGGACACAATACTCCATTTCATAAAGTCTTCTGGCGATTGTGTATATCCCTAGCCGTGTTGCGCCTATTAGATGAAGTACAGTACAAGCACTAGCAGCTGCTGATGCTCTGCAAAACATACACATCTATATATTACAGGTAGCGCTAGGTAGTGGTAAATATTCTCCGATTTTGAAGTAAGTAGGCATCAATTACACCCTCGCAACACTCATATAGGAGCACACGGGGGGAAGGGGACGGAGTGCCCTCACAGAAAAAAATTGCTAAGGAGTAATATTCTTTCTTTCTAATGTATCAAGTACCAGAAAAAAAAAATCTCAATCGCACAACTTCATAGGAGCACTTGGAGTGTATGAGTGGGGGGGAGGGGCGCACGGAGTGCCCCCACAGAAAGAAATTACCAATCAGGAATATTCTTTTTCTTTCTGTGGGGGCACTCTACCCCGCCGGTGCTCCTATGAAGTTATGCAATACCAGCATACCAAAATGCCATCAGAATAGGCCTATCGGTCTTTCGCGTCTGCTCGTTTGGCCCACCTCCACCTGGGAACGGACTTTGCTGCCCCCCCACCCTCTCTGGCTTCCCAGTCCCAGATACTCTCTCTGCACTGGACTTTGCTTCCAGATCCCTTCCCCTGTACCTTTACCACCCCCTCAAATCCCTCCACCAGCTCCCTGGGCTGTGCATTCCATGGGTCCACCACCCTCTCAGTGAAGTAGCACCTCCCCGCCTCCAGATTCAATGTATTTGTATACTGAGAATGCTTTTTTGGTATATAATAAGTGAAAGTACCCCCCCCCACACTCATATGATGTGTGGTACCAAGAATGGTTTCTTGGCACAGTGAAATTACCAATTTCTGTGGGTGCCCTATGAAGCTGTGTGATACTACAGCTTTTTCCATTAGTCAGATTTTCTGCTGTTATAGGTTTTTGTAACTGCTGCTGTATTACTGACATACTAAAATGCCAGCAGAATAGGCCCAACAGTCTTTCGTGTCTGCTCATTTGGTCAGCCCCCATCCTGGGAGCTGACCTTCCTGCCCCCCCTCGCCCTCTCTGGCTTCTCCCTTCCCAGTCCTGGATATTCCTGCTGCACAGGACTTTGCTTCCAGAACCCTTCCCCTGTACCTGTCCCACCCCTTTGTGAACCCCTCCACCATCTCTGCCTCCACCAGCCTCCTGGGCAGCGCATTCCATGGCTCCACCACTCTCTCAGTGAAGTAGCACCTCCTACTTTCTCCCCTGAATCTTCCCCCTCCAACTTCCACCAATGCCCTCTAGTTGCCCACTCCTCCTTCCTTCGAAGCACCCTGACTGCACCTCCCCCATTTACTCCCTTCATGTGCCTGAAGACCTCTATCATGTCCCCCCGGTCCCTTCTCTCTTGCAATGTGTACATATTTAGCTCTTTGAGCCTCTTCCCATAGGTCCTGTCCCCCAGGCCCCAGAACATTTTAGTTGCCTCCTCTGGACCCTCTCAAGGAGTTCACTGTCCTTCTAAGTGTGGCCTCCAAAACTGCACACAGTACTCAAGATGTGGCCTCACCAAGCAGTTATACAGAGGGAGCATCACTTCCCTCCTTCTGGAGGTGATCCCCCTAGCGATGCATCCCAGCATCCTGTTGGCCTTGGTCACTGCTCTCCTGCAAGTCTCAGAGTTGTTCATCTTGACATCCACCACCACCCCCAGGTCCCTCTCAGCCACTGAGACTTGTAGCATTCCCCCCCAGGTGTAGACTTGGCCCAGGTTTCTGGCCCCCAGGTGGAGTACCTTGCATTTCCCTGCATTGAACCTCAGCTTCTACTTTCTAGACCACCTTTCCAGAGCCTCCAGGTTCCCCGTAGGGCCACCCTCCCCACCTCCCCATCCACCACCGCCCCCAGTTTTGAGTCATCCACAGAGAGACTCATCTCACTCCTGATACCCTTCCTTATGTCAGAGACATAGGCATTGAACAGCAGGGATCCCACTAATGACTCTCCTTGGGGATGAGACTAACCCACCAACTACAACCCTCTGGGTCCAGTCCTGGAGCCAATTTCCTATCCATCTGATCATCTGGTTTCCCACCCCCATTTCTCCCAGCTTATCCAACAGGCCCCCCATGAGGTATGGAGTCAAATGCCTTGCTGAAGTCGAGAAAGGGGACGTCCACTGGTCTACCCAGGTCCAAGGCACTCGTCACCCAGTCATAGAACTCCACAAGGTTTGTCTGATATGATATCCCTGGGACGAATCCATGCTGTCTATCATCCAGGCACCCTGACTTTTCCAGGTCCCCCTCTAGCCTCTCCTTGACAATGCCCTCCATCACCTTGCTCACCACCGATGTCAGGCTGACAGGCCTGTAGTTCTCTGCCACCTCCCTTGATTCCCCCCCTTGTGGGCAGACACTATATGCGCCTCCTTCCAGTCCTGGGGCACCCACCCAGTCCTCAGAGAGATGCTGAAAAGCTCCGCCAGGGGTTTTGCCAGGATATCCACCAGTTCCTGCAGCATTCTGGGATGTAATTTATCCTGCCCTGGTGCTTTCTCTGTCTTAAGGGACCTGAGGGCTTCCCTCACTCTCTCTGCCATAATTTCCACCTCCACTACCTTGTCCCCCTGCTTTGCTTTCCCCCCTCTTGCCAGTGATGATCCCCCCTCTCCCCAGACTCGCCTATCGGTAAGGGTCCCCCCCCCCTCAGTTTTAGTCTTCTCCGATATATATATATATATATCTTAATTATACAGAATAATGTACAACAATACAAAATAATGGTGTGTTTCCATCGAGGGTTGAAAGGACATCATAGGGACCCTGAGAGTGACCTCTCAGCCCCAAGATGAAAACTCATGCTGAGTCATGTATGGGTGTTCATTTTCTACATTTTATAGCGTATGATCATTCTTACTGAAATGATGTGCTGTCAGCTGATGGAGTTAACAAGCTGCATAAACTGATATTTTTTGTAAACATAGTTTTTTGGAAAAAGGTATCACAGTTGCAGATTAGCAGTTTCAAGCAGTGAAAATACAAGATACATAATTACATAATTGTCTCTGCATAGCATAGGCCCAGGTGATTCTTTTTGAGTGCTTGAACCATGGGCGGACCTCTGATGCATAGATTCAGTTCAGCATACATACAATTAAACATATGATCCCAAGTATTTAATTCTGGTATATGCCCAACACTTATACAGTATTTGTCTCCCAAGCAGCAGTGAGCCTTTTACATACCTCATGCTGTATCATCCTTGCTTCCCACTGCTCTCCCACCCCTGGAGGAGAGGTGGAGAGAATGGGCACCTACAGAGTGACTCCACCCAATTCCATTGCCTCCACAAGAGGGTACCAGGTGGCTGCAAATAGCCTCCTGTCTATTTGCATGCAGTTTCATCCTCTCCAGTCTCATACATGATCCCAGATTGTTTAGCCAGTGGGTAGTGCTAGGGGAGGTCTCACTAGCCTAATGTTGGGCCACCATTTTTTTAGCATTCACTAGAGCCACTTCTCACTGTCTTTGTTTCTTTCACGTACCAGTAGATCATTCTGCTCCTAGTATTAGTTCTAATGGTGTGTCAGGTAGCTCTTGTACAAAGATTTTTTGCATCATGTTATGTATTTCTACCCAAAAGGGGGCCACTTTGTTCCATGTCACATGTAGGAAGTCACCTTCTCTGAACTGACATTTTGAACATATACTTGGTCTAGAATTCATAAATTTATGCAGTTGACTAGGGGTATGAAAAGTCCTATACAGATAGTTGAGCTGTATTCTGCATAATCTGTTTGAGTATGGGCACATGACTATACATATAAACATACAAAGAAGCCAGCAGAAGAAGGCCATTTGGTCTAGCTAGTCTGCTCATATTGCAGGGTTCACAGCTTTAGCTACTCTCCCCTGCCCCTTCCCACTCCTCCCATCCTCCCTACCTATGATCCTGACCTTCCCCCTATGCCTATCCCAGCCTCTATAAAAGCTGCCCACTGTCTTCAATGAGATCACCTCTTCCAGCAGCACATTCCAAGCATTAACCGCCCTGTCTGTGAAGAAGTGCTTCCTGACCTCCCTCCTAACCCCCCCAGCTTAAGTCTGTGCCCCCTCATATTATGGTTGCCACTCAACTTAAAGAGGCTCTCCTTATACACCTTATTTATCCCCTTCAAGTACTCAGAGGTCCACATCATGCCCCCCCGTCCTCCAGGAATTACTTGTTCAGCGCCCGCAACCTTGCCTCATATGCCTTACTCTGCTGATCTGCTATCATCTTTGTAGCCCTCCTCTGGACCTTCTCCAGAAGGTTAATGTCCTTTTTGAGATATGGGCACCAGTACTGAACTCTATACTCTAGATGGGATCTCACCAGTGACCTGTACAAAGGCAGTATAACCTCCTCTCTCCTACTACTGATCCCCCTTAGCTATGCATCCCAGCATTTTGTTTGCCTTCCTGCTGCCTTCTTACACTGTGTGGAGTGCCCCAGGTCACTAATGATCATCACTCCCAGGTCCTTCTCCTCCTCCTCTGATGCAGACACCGGGGATTCCACCCAGGTAGTACTCTGTCCTGGGATTCTTGGCTCCAATATGTACAACTTTGCATTTCTTGGCATTGAAGTCATGCTGCCAGATCCCGGACCACCTCTCCAGTTTTTCCAGATCATCCTGTATTGTTCTGTATCCTTTCAGCTGTGTCCACTCTCACGCAGAGCTTGGTGTTATTCATGAATAGGCATATTTTGCCCTTAATGCCATCCCCAATGTCATTGATGAAGATATTGAACAACACCAGCTCAAGCATCAAGCCCTGCAGGACCCCACTGGTTACCTCTGTGGTGCCAGACAATTCTCCCCCAACAACCACCCTCTGGTTCTATCCCTTAGCCAGTTTTCCACACATCTGGCAAACTTATCCCCAGCCTCAAGCTCCATCAACTTCCTGATCAACCTTTTGTGGGGCACAGAGTCAAAGGCTTTTCTGAAACCAAGAAAGAGGATGTCTACTGCTTGGCCCATGTGTACTGCCTTAGGGACACAGCCAAAGAAGTCAGTCAGATTTGTTTGACATGATTCCCCTCCCCCCATGAACCCATGCTGCCTCACATCCTGTAGATCATGCTCCTCTAGATATTCCACCAACCTTTCCTCTAGTATGGTCTCCATGAGCTTGCTCACAATTGACTGACTGGTCTGTAATTCCCTGGGTCATCCTTGGAACTGCTGTTGTGGAGGGGCAGCACATGTGCTGTTTTCCAGTCTTGTGATACCATGCCTGACTCTAGTGAACTATAAAATAGGTCTGCCAGTGGCCCTGCCAGCTCCTCAACCAGTTCCCTTAGTAACTTTGGATGGACTCTGTCCGGGCCTGGTGATTTGTCCACCTTCAATTCCAGCAGACCCTCCCTCACTCTATCCTTCTCTCTCAGTAGATCTGTGTTCACCCCCTTCCCCCCATTCCTCCATTCCTCTCCTCCCTCCTGAAGGCACTGGTCCATCCTTCTCCCTGGTGAAGATGGAACAGAAGTATTCATTTAGTATCTCTACTTTTCCCCCATTATCATTCACCCACTCCTCTCTTTTCTGAAAGGGGAAGTAAACATTGCAGGGGCCACTCAAATTGTGAAAGCCCATAAAAAGATATTTCAGACAAGGCACTGGACATCTTTGTAGGTATCAGGAGCCCTGAGATATAACTATCTAATTAATCTGTAAATCAAAACAAGGCAGTAGCCACTTTAAAATAGAAAGTGATGTCACTGAGGGGCAAGCTGCATGTTGTTAATTACAGCTTGCCCCTCAGTGACATCACTGTTGGTCTCATGAGTCAATGAAATGGCTGCTACCTTGTTTTGATTTACAGATCACTTGGGTTTTCATATCTCAGGAGCCCAGATACCTACAGGTAAGCCCAATATCTCATTTGAAAGAACCTTTTATGTGTTTGCACAATTTGAGTGACTCCTGCAATGTTTATTTCCCCTTTAAGCCTAGCAGTCCCTTCTTTCTTGTCCCTTTTCTCATTGATATAGTGAAAGAAAACATTTTCCCCTTCTTAATTCTTTAGATATCTGCAGCTCCTGCTGTGCCTTTGCTCACCGGACTTCCTGACTTGACTCATTAGCCAACCTTAGGTATTTGTTCCTATCCACCTCTCTCTTGGTCTTCCTCAATTTTCTATTGGCAAGGCAAATTTTATTTAAAAGACACCCAGTCCTGGAGGCTATGGGTGCCATACAAAGGTAAAACACAGCCTCAATAGCAATACAATAATACCACATAATAAGAGAATTATAAATCTCACTATAATAAATAAATACAATTACAGCTCACTATAAAGAAAACAAAGGCCAGGAACAATCTACATAGCGGTCAGGCAAAAGATGTTATACAGCGAGATCAGGGAACACCTGTGTAAACAGGAAAGCCTTGAGGCAGGCCTTAGATACCTTAGCTGAAGGGGCCTCCCTTATAGATGGTGGAAATGAATTCCTCATGACAGGACCAGCGACACTAAAAGCTCTGTCATCAGCCATTTTAAGCATTATCCTGGGAATTGCTAGGAAGCCTCTAAAGGAGGGAGTAATATAGGTCAGCCTCTTTTCCTTTACTGCACGGGAAACCACAGAACTGAACCAGCTGTGTGCTTTGGGCCTTGTGTTCTTTCCCCTGAGCCTAATGCACTCCTCTGAGGTAACCAGTATTCCTTCATTAATGATTACATGTTTGATGGCTTCCTCCCAGGTAACATCATCCAGATCTACACCTAGGTTCATTGTCCAGCAAAGTTTGACCTTAACCACAGGTGGAAGAGCAGATCATACCAACAATGTGTATAATGTTATCAGCAAGCTACTGGGCTCTGACCTACATGTAGCCTCTTCCACTGGGAGCAGAGTTGGGTCCAAATTCTGTTATCCATTGCCTTATTCTTAAATATTCAAAATAATCTCCTATTTGGATTCCATATCCTTGCCTTATTTCATCAAAAGTTTTAATGCCCCCCCATATAACAGCTTCCCCCATTGTTTCTAGCTCCACTGTCTTCCATCTCAGCAGTACCTCATGCAATTGGACATTGTACCCCATTTGCTCTTGAAAACCCAAATGAATTCAGGTGTTGGCCAATATTCCTCCTGCATGTTTAATGTGTTTGTGCATACCCAGCCATAGCCCGACTGATACCCATGTCATTGGGTACTGATATCTGGTGCGGTTCTTTACACACAGGGCAGATAACAACATCCCCTATAATAGCCCCCCCTACAATGCCACCCCCTCCATTACCCTCTAGTCTGGGGCATCATGGGATCTACTGGGTTTGCCCAAGAAGACCAGCTGTGCCACCCAGTAATAATATTTAAAATTTGGCAGGACCCGCCTCCCTCCCTAGTAATTATTGCCGGATTGTTATCTTCATTCTAGCAGCTTTACCAGCCCATAGGAACCTATACAGTATGTTGTCAAAATGCCTGAAAACGTTTCTGGTGCTGTGGTTGAGAGATTTTTGAACATATATAAACATCTGGGCAACAGATTCATTTTCGCAGTGTTTACTCTACCTATCAGGCCCAGTGACAACCCCTCCCATTTCTCATATTCCATCTGAATTTTGTTTAATAGATGGACCTGATTTTCTTTGTAAAAGTGTAACACATTTTTTCTTAACATCACACCCCCCCAAGAATTTCAAAATGTTAACACCAAGCCAAGCAGCTGTAGTTTCCCCAGGCCCAGTATCAACATTTCACTTTTAGACCAGTTTATTCTATGGCTGGCTAGCGTTCCATAATCCATTAATATGTTGTGAAGCACTGGCAGCACTCCTTGAAGGTTCTTCATATACAATAACAAATCATCAGCAAATAGCGCCAGTTTGTGTATTTTACTCCCAGCATATATACCGTGTATGCCCGACTCCAGCCTGGTGACTTCAGCCAGTGGTTCTAAGAATAATACATAAAGCAGAGAAGAACAAGGGGCAACCCTGCCTTGTCCCTTGGGTCAGCAGGAGAGGGTTGGTAAGCATCCCAATAACCCAAATCTGGGCCCTAGGTTGCCTGTACAGTTCACCGATCCATCTAAGCAAATTTGTTCTCACTTCAAACCACCACAGGGTTTCAAAGAGGTATTGTCATTTGACCCAGTCAAAGGCCTGTTCAGTAATAAGGCCAAGATTCCCAGGTTACCCTTCACATTTTTCTGGGACAATCTTCATACCACAAGCAATGCTCATTGAACATTCCATTTGCCCTGTCTCCTTTTCCCAAAGCCAGTCTGATCTTCATTTGTAACAGTTGGCAACACCTTCTTGAGTCTAGTAGCTACCAGGTGGGCCAGGATTTTATAATCTGCCATTAAGAAGGATATGGGGCGATGTGTGGCACGAAGCCTTATGTCCTTTCCTTCTTTATTCAGCACTGTAATTGTGGCCGCACACATAGAGGGGGTTAAGACTCCCTCATTCATGGATTCTGGAATCATCTCTTGTAGTGGTACTTGCAACACTCAAGAAAATATTAAAAAAAACTCAATTAGGTAACAATCTGGGCCTGGTGCATTCCCACTCTTCAGAACTGTCTAATAGCCCTTTGTATGTCTTCCCAAGATACAGGCATGTTCAATGCCTAACAATCATGATTACTAATTTTTTATTTTTGTCTTGGCAAAGAAAGCATTCTACTTACTTTGAGAAGGTGCTGTTTTGGATGCACTGTTTATAGCATTTCATAAAACACATGGAAGCATTCCCCTATTTCCTTATCTCTGTTATGTAGTTTACCCTCTGTGTTCTGTATCTGAGTTACACTTTTTTACACCCTGCCTATGACTCAGTTGCCAGGCCAGCCATTTTCCCTCTGTGTCCCCCTCAATCTCCTATTTTGACCCGCTTGTATTTTGTCTCGCATTAACTACTGTAAAATGCTTAAATGCTTATTTCTGGCCTAACTACCTCAATACTTTGTCACATTGCTGCTGATATGTAATTGTACTCTGTGTGATGTTGTTCCTGTACTTTGCACTATGTATCATGTTGTTCCTGTACTTTGCACTATGTATCATTGTTCTCGTAAGTTTGTCTCCGTACTCTCCTGGGTCGTGCCTGAAAATAGTCTTTCTGGCTAGTGCACCTACCCGGTAAACAAAAATGAAATAAAAATAAATAAATAAAATTTTAGGAGTTCTTTCAGGACCCTTTCTTCTATGAATGGACTGATATTGACCCCCCCGTCCAGAATGCTTCTATTGTATGGTTTAGGTACCTCCCTCTCTTCTTCTTTTGTGAATACTGAACAAAAGTATTCATTCAGTGTCACTGCCTTTTCACTGTCACCCTCTGCCCACCTCTCTCCCCTTTATTAAGCCTCACTATCCCTCCCTTGCTGTTTCTTCACTCCCTGATGTATCTATAAAAGGTTTTATCCCCCTTCAAATAAAGTATTGTACCTGACTGCATCAGGATGTTTATTTGGGGACTGTGCTGAATCTGCAAAGGGATGTGTATTCAGCAGCCATTTTAGTGCAACAAGTGTCAATCAGAAAGCCAGGATTCCCCAGCAAGGGGCACTGGGACAATGCCAGAGATTCATGGAACCTTGCAAAATGCTTATGGGAAAACTTCAGGGACCTAATTCAAGTGTCAAAACAGGAAGCCTGTTGTGTATTGACTGAGGTTAATGAATATTCATTTTGGGGACTGACAGGCAGGATCAGCCAATTACAGAGGGAGCAACTAATAGCTTCAGCCAATCAGAAGCCTCAGACAGACTCCATAAAAGACTGTGTTTTCCAAGCTGAACTCAATCTGAGTGGGAGCCCCCCACAAGGGTGGGGGTTCAGGCCCTATTCTCCAGAATGCGCCTAGCTATCCAGTGCAAGCCCCTCCATAGGGGAAGGGGCATTTTTCTGCCAGAAAGACAAAGTGGCTGTAGGCAACAAAAGTTGCTAGCCTGGGGGCTGCCAGAAATTGTCCCCCAAGGCTGACCAGCACCTTTCCACATTTCTGGGAAAATGTGGGCAAACCTGAACCTTCAGCTGTGAGAGAGCTGCACAGTTGTCCTACCTCAGCAGTGAAAGTGCTGTAGAAAGCCTGTGACCCCAGAGAAAATAAAGTCATTTCTGCAAGTAATCTAAGAGAGTAAACTACTTCTAACAAATGCAAGTGTGAGAGACCTTTGATGGGCAGCAAAGCGCAAAGTGTACTGATTGTGACTATCTGTCTGCACCCTGTATTTTAACTAAAACACAGAAAGAGTAGTCATCTGCTTAGTGACCAGTGAAGGGTCCAGTTTGAGTATATAAATATGTCTGATTTGATTTGTGCCTACAGGACTGGAAGGGGAGTACTTGGAGCCTAGGCTTTTCCTGACCTTGCCTGGGAGGTCCAGTATTTGTCCAATGGAGTTGCTAACACCAGTACTGCCAAGAGAGACTTTGTTAATGATTGTGATGTCCAGTAGGAGCTGTTAACTACAGCAAAGCCACAGGGGACTGAGACATTGCAAAACATGCTACAATAGCTGTGTTGAAGTACCAAGTCAAAGTACAGTGATCTGAAAGGAAATTAGTCTGATATGGACTGTGAGAAATTTGGTCACCCTAGCTTTTGGGAGCAAGCACTCATCCAAGTATCTACAAGCTAAGAGGACCATGGTAGCCACACTGGCTCATGGTGGAGGTGACTAAGATAAATGTGCTGATGTATAAATGTGCTGATTTATAAATGTTCTGAATGCAACTTTACCACTGTAGATTATGCCTGGGACTCAGCCTGGTAGTGTGCCACCCAGGGCACTGCCATATGTATTTCCCCTGAGGGGTACAACCTAGACATGGGGTCTGAAACGTGCTGGCATGGGTCCCAGCCTTGTCATCCAGTGAAGTGATTTCAGCCCACAAAGGGGTACTGCATCCAGAAGTTAAAATGTAGTTTCCATCTTAAAAGCTTTAAAATCTCTGCAGTCAGTAATGGGCACCTGGCTATTAGCTTTGCCTGCATCTTGACCTCGGGAGACAGAGCCTGCCTGTTGGAAGCACTTAATTCTGCCTTGGACATACCAATGATGGCTGCCAACTGTAAATAATGCAGGGACCATATCCTGTACCTAATGAAAGGACTTGTAAATCATTAGCATGTTCCCAAATTTAAAGTCTACAATCAGTGTGTGTTCAAGAGCAAAATGCAAGTTGAAGTGGGTAGTCATCTGGGACCAAGCAACCACTAAAGTGTAGAGTCAAGCCACACAAAAGTGAAGGTACTGGACTTCAGGAGACCTGATTTTGTCAAAATGGTAGAGTGCCTCAGAAAAGCACTAGCAAAGAGGCAAGAAGGTGGGGTGGAGCAACAATGGGGAAACATCAAAACAGCCATCACAGAGGCAGCAGGCCTTTGTGTGAAGCAAATAAATCAAAATGAAAGAAAAAAACACTATGGTTCTAAAAGAAGTGGTGGGGAAGGTAAGGGAGAAAATACATCATTCAGGAAGTATAAGGAAACACAGAAGGAGCAGGACAGAGAACTGTACCAGTTAAAGCAGAAGGAAGCAGAGAAGGCAATCAGAATAACAAAGGCCCAAACCGAGGAAAAGATAGCCAACTAGTTTAAGATGGAGGATAAAACCTTTTAGAGGTACATTAGGGAGAAAAGGAAGACTAAGGCAAGGATACTGAGGCTGAATAAAGAGGAAGGTGGTTGGGCACAGAGCGACAGTGAAAAAGCAGAGATACTAAATGAATACCTCTGCTCAGTATTCACAGTGGAAAAGCAGGGGGAGATGCCTAATCCAGACAGTAGAAGCACTCTGGATAGGGGGCTGATATTAGTCCTTTCACAGAAGAAAAGGTTCTGAAAGAACTCTTAAAACTGAAGGTGGATAGAGCAATGGGGCCTGATGGGATTCACCCCAGAATTCTAATAAGGGAAGAACTAGTAACACCATTGATTACCCTTTTTAATAAATCATGGGAGGATGGTGTGGTACCTGAGGACTGCAGGAGAGAGGATATGACTTCCCTTCACAAAAGTGGGAGCAAGACAGAGGCAGGAAACTGCAGACCTGTCAGTTTGACCTCAGTTGTAGGGAAAATGATGGAATCACTTCTGAAGGAAAGATTTGTTGAGAACCTAGAGGCCAGTGGGGCACAGGACCCAAGGCAGCATGGATTCACAGTGGGAAGGTCATGTCAGACAAATCTAATTGATTTCTTTGACTGGGTGACCAAAGTAGTAGACCAGGGAGGGGCTGTGGACATGGCCTACCTAAACTTTAGCAAGGCATTTGACACAGTCCCACACAAAAGATTAATATACAAGTTAGCCAGCCTTGGAATTGGTCCCAGGGTGGTAGCCTTGGTAAAACACTGGCTGGACAACAGGACACATAGAAACATAGAATTTGATGGCAGATAAGGACCGCTTGGCCCACCCAGTCTGCCCATTTCCCTGCCTGCTGGATAAGCTGCAGATCCTAGTTAACCAGCAGCCTACTTCTTCCTACCCCCACCCCCTAGAATTGCCTTATGACTTCCCCATGCAAGCTTGAATTCCACCACTGTTTTTGACTCCACAACCTCCTCCAGAAGGCCGTTCCATTCATCCACAACCCTCTCTGTGAAAAAATACATCCTTAAATTACCTCTGAGCCGCCCCCCTTCTATCTTCAAATTTTGCCCCCTTGTTCTTGCACACCTCTTTTTTGAAAGATGCTACCCTCTTGGACTTTGTTGATTCCCTTGAGTTACTTGAAAGTTTCTATCATGTCCCCCCTCTCCCTCCTTTCCTCGAGGCTATACATATTAAGCTCTATAAGTCTCTCTTCATATGTCTTCCAGTGCAGACCCTGCACCATTTTAGTTGCCCTCCTCTGGACAGCTTCCATCCTGTCTATGTCTTTGCGAAGACTGGGTCTCCAGAACTGCACACAGTACTCCAGATGGGGTCTGACCAGCTGTCTGTACAGAGGGATAATAACTTCTTGTTTTCTACTGGTGATGCCTCTCTCTATGCATCCCAGTATCCCCCCAGCCCTCCTTGCTGCCCTCTCACATTGCTTGCCCACCTTTAGATCATCTGATGTGACTACCCTCAGGTCCCTTTCCATTTTTATGTTGCTTGCACACATGTGCAAGAAACATAGTGCCATCATCAGAGATTTCAGAGGTGTGTCACCTCCTCCTCCAATTCAGTCAGTGAGCTGGCAGGAGCGGCCCCTGTAAGCCAATGCATTTTGGAGCTGTCTATGACACGCTCCAAAATGCAGTGGCATACAGTTGAAAGGGGGAACTACGCTTCAGTGAGCAGAGATAAGAAGCCCACTGAAGCGTAGCTCCCCCCCCACATGCAGGTGAGCATGCGCACCCCCCTGCACCTACTGAGTAGCCGACGGGTGCCCAATCCCGCAGCTGAGCTGCATCTCTTCCCCCAGTTGTAGGTGCCACGCTGAGCCCACCCCAGCGTGGCAATGAATCCTTGGCCGATGGGGTGCCAAATCCCCTCAGCTGAACACCCCCAACATCCTTGTGCCACACTGGGAGCCCACCCCAGCGTGGCAAACCGTCCCACTGACGCTTTTTTTAACCTGAAAACGAAACGGTCCCTGGGAGCTCTCCCACCCCCACAACCCGCAGACTCCACCCACTGTGCACCCAGCCTCCTCACGCCCCCCCACCCCATACTTACCTCCAGACTCTTGCGCGACGATCTTCGGTGGACCGGGAACACGTCTGCACTCTTCAAAGCCGACCGCGAACTGAGGAAATGCCAGTAAGCTGTAAAATGGCCTAGATTGGGGGGTTTCAACTTTGTTGCATATCTCAGGCATTTTTGGGAATTTTTGCGCCAAATTTTCAACATGGGGTTTTTGGGACCCCTTCTCATGAATGATGTCACTGTCATGGCATTATTCGGGCCCGAAGGGTGATTTCACGCAGTGACTGCGAAATCACCCTTTGGGCCTGAATACCACCATGACAGTGATATCATTCAGAGACGAGGTCCCAAAACCCATGTTGAAAATTTGTGCAAAAATTCAAAAATGACTGTTTTACGAGCGTATCAGAGTTCCTCATGCAGTCTCGTAAGTTCGCAAATTTCAATATTTTCACTCCAGATTTTCAACATTGCCATTTTACCACACCTTCTTATGAGTAGTACAGCTGTCATTTTCACATCTCATCCAAAATGTTTCGCCATGTAGCGCAGAATGGCACAGTCGGTGTCGTAAATCAATGTACGGACAAATTGAGAAAATCACAGTGACACTGTTCATGAGCAGAGGTCTTAAAATGGCTATGTTGAAAATTTGATGAAAATTCCTAAAATTACTGTTTCTGATGCGTCGTTGTGCAGTTCCTCCATGAGCTAAATAAGTTGTGCAAATTTTCAATATTTTCCTCAATTTTCAACATTGCCATTTACCACCTCCTTATGAGCAGTACAACTGTCATTTTCACATTCTGCCCAAAGCGTGTTTCCACCCATGTAGCGTTACAATGGCACAGTCGGTGTGCAAACTCAATGTATGGGACACATTAACAAAATCACAGTGACACTGTTCATGAGCAGAGGTCTTAAAATGGCTATGTTGAAAATTTGGTGAAAAATTCCTAAAAATGACTGTTTTATGAGCGATGCTTGAGTTCCTACGTGCGCTCGTAGTTCGCAAATTTTCAATATTTGCACTCCAATGACTTCCAAATACCTAAACAGCACATAGAAGCAAGCAACATTCGGCACTGACAAATGCTTGTTGTTGTTAGTATCTCACCCCCCATTGTGTACTCTTCCCCTGGGTTTTTGTTTCCCAGGTGCATTACCTTGCACTTCTTAGCATTGAATCGAAGCTGACATACATTTGACCATTCCTCTAACCTTGCCAAGTCCCTTTTCATCCTTTCCACCCCACCTTGTGCATCAATTCTGTTGCAGATCTTTGTGTCATCTGCAAAGAGACATACTTTTCCTTCCAGTCCCTCTGCAATGTCACTTATAAAGACATTGAAGAGGACCGGTCCTAATACTGAACCCTGCGGTACCCCACTAGTAACCCCCCCTTTCTTCAGAGTGGACTCCATTTACTATTACTCTCTCTGTCTTATTCTCCAGCCAATTTTTCACCCAGGCTATCATCTTGGGACCCACTCCCTGGCTGGCTAACTTGTATATTAATCTTTTGTGTGGGACTGTGTCAAATGCCTTGCTAAAGTCTAGGTAGGCCATGTCCACAGCCCCTCCCTGATCAACTACTTTGGTCACCCAGTCCAAGAAATCTATCAGATTTGTCTGGCATGACCTTCCTGCTGTGAATCCATGCTGTCTTGGGTCCTGTGCCCCCTCTGGCCTCTAGATACTCGACAATTCTTTCCTTCAGAAGTGATTCCATCATTTTCCCTACCACTGAGGTTAAACTAACAGGTCTGTAGTTTCCTGCTTCTGCCTTGCTCCCACTTTTGTGAAGGGGAATCACATCTACCCTCCTCCAGTCCTCGAGTACCACCCCATCCTCCCATGATTTGTTAAACAGGGTAGTCAGTGGTGTCACTAATTCTACCCTTAGTTCTTATAGAATTCTGGGATGAATCCCATCAGGCCCCATTGCTTTGTCCACCTTCAGTTTTAAGAGTTCTTTCAGAACCCTTTCTTCTGTAAATGGGCTGGTGTCAACTTCTGTATCCAGAGTGTTTCTACTGTTTGTTTTTGTCCTCCCCTCTTCCTTTGCAAATACTGAGCAAAATATTTGTTAAGTATCTCTGCCTTTTCACAGTCACCCTCTGCCCACCCTCCCCTTTATTAAGCCTCACTATCCCTCCCTTGGTCTTCCTTCCTCCCTTATGTACCTATAAAAGGTTTTATCTCCCTTCTTAACTGAGTTGGCTATCTTTTCCTCAGTTTGGGCCTTTGCTGTTCTGACTGCCTTCCCAGCTTCCTTTTGCTTTAACTGATACAGTTCTCTGTCCTGCTCCTTCTGTGATTCCTTGCACTTCCTGAAAGCTTTCTTTTTCTCTTGAACCTTCACTACCACTTCCTTTGAGAACCATAGTGGTTTCTTACATCGTTTATTTTTGTTTATTTGCTTCACACAGAGGCTTGTTACCTCTGTGATGGCAGTTTTTATTATTCCCCATTGTTCTTCCACCCCTCCTTCCTGCCCATTTGCTAGTGCATTCCTTAGGCACTCACCCATTTTGGCAAAGTCAGCTCTCCTAAAGTCCAGTACCTTTGCCTTTGTATGGCTTGACTCTATTGCTGTGTTTATTGTGAACCAGGTTAAACAAACTGCATTTCCATTAATACTCTACATGATTTCGGGCAAACAGTTTGAAAAGTGCTCACTCTACCCACTTAACAATGGCAGAGACACAGCGGGAAATAGTAAATGGAGTCCACAGTGAAGAAAGGAGGGTTACTAGTTGGGTACCACAGGGTTCAGTACTGGGGCTGGTCCTTTTTAATGTCTTTATAAGTGACATTGCAGAGGGACTGGAAGGGAAAGTATGCCTGTTTGCAGATGACACGAAGATCTGCAACAGGGTTGATACCCAAGGTGGGGTGGAAAGAATGAAAAGGGGCTTGGCAAGGTTGGAGGAATGGTCAAATGTATGGCAGCTTAGATTCAGTGCAAAGAAGTCCAAAGTAATGCACTTCAGGAACAAAACCCAGGGGAAGAGCACACAATGGGGGTGAGATACTGATGTGACCCCCTTCAAATGGGGGTCACTAAAAAGCCTTCTTTTGGTGAGCCTAATGCTCTCCGCCAGGCTGGTGTCCTGTATTTCAGCTGATTTAAAAAATAATTGAGTGAGAGTGCCTAATGCCTCCATGTACTGTTGCTTTAAGAGCTGCCAAACTGCAGTGTAATTAATTTGAAATGGGAGGACAGTGTGTTTCCCTGCTTGAGTCCTGCTCGAGCTGCTGCCAAATCATTCCGTTTCTGCCATTGCTAAGTGGGTAGAGTGAGCACTTTTCAAAGATTTAACTGTTTGCCCAAAATCATGTAGAGTATTAATGGAAATGCAGTTTGTTTAACCTGCCTTTCTTGCAGCTGGGACTCTGTGTGTTTTTCCCCTCCATTTTGGATCTGAACTACTGACTAGATCCAAACAGTGCAAGGGGGGGCCCCTCAAATGGAGCCTTTGGACGAATCAGAACTTGGACTCTTAATTGGAGCCAGCCACAACAGGATTGTATGGGCAGTGACTCTGGGAAATGTAGTTTTGACCTTGGCGCCTTTTTCCACCAACAGGGGGAATTTATTGTGAGTGACAGCTGGACCAGCCACCAGAATAGTGTGGAGCTAAAGGAAATGCACTGCCCTTGGACTAGAGAGATTAGATGAGTTTTGGCAGTGAAGTGACAAGGAGCTCTGTGCTTCTGCGGTGTATAGTTTCACACGGGAAGCGCATGTGAGGCCCTGAGGTTTGGCCTGCAGCTGTAGAAAGCACCATATCAGGCTGAATCTGATTTGTAAGGAGAAGGAAAGAGATCTGAAGAGTAGAAACCAGGCTTACCCTGTAGAAGACTGGAGAAATTGCTGAATCGCACTCGGTCTGTCAGGAACTGAAGCTGCTGTGTGTTCTCCCGGGTATCGTGCAGTAATTGCGGTCGGGATCGAGAAGCAGCCTGCCTGGTATAGTACTTTCCTTTTACATATAAATGTGTGTAGTGCTTGTGGGGACTCGAGTTTCAAATCCCCTGTACAGTGAATTGAGTGCATGAAGCTGGAAGTAAACCTCATCTTAATCCAGACTATATCCATTTGCTCTAAACTGCAGTGGGGTCCAGTCACAAGGACCTTGTCCACATGGTCTGTTCCTCCTGGCAATACAGGACAATCTGCCTTCCATCCAGTTCCCAGCATTGAATCTGTGAGTACAAAGCAGGGTAGCTCCCTGCCATCTGTTTATCAAATTGCAAGTGTGTCATCTAATTGTTGCTGTTTCATTTCTTCACCAACTGAGCCATCGGGCTTCAGATTACAATTGGATATTGTGCAAGTGTTTTTCCATCACAGGGCCCCAACCAGCTGCACCAACCCTGGCTAGTGTCCCACCATCCTGGGTACCCAGAGCGTAACATTTTGGACCCTATATGCATGCACAGTACTGTGATTTGAATATTTCCAAACCAAATCAACCTGATTACCCCCTCCTTGTTACTGCCCCTTCTAATAAATCAGATTTGTTGTTATTGAACTATATGCTGTCTGTGGTATCAGTACATGTAGAAAAAGCATTGCATTGTGTTTGTGTACCTTGCCTAACCTTGTTTTACAAGGGGTCCTCAGAGACATGCTGCAGAATCAGTCTCGAGGGTAAGTGGTACTTTATGAGTGAACAGAGTGTATACATGAAATACTGGGGCTGTAACTCTGGTGTACTGTGTGAGCCACTAGAAGGAATAAAAGGGAGCCTCGGTGTCCCAGAGGGCTGTGACCAAGCTAGTCTAACCACTACAAACCCTGACCTCTGGGTGGAGGCACCCGCCATTGGACCTAGGCCCCTCAACCTGTTAGTAGTCAAGCAGGCAGGGGTAGTAACTCTTGGAATAGCGCCACCTAGGGGTTACATCTTGGAGGCACTGCTAGGATTAGCATCCTCTAGTAGCCCAGTGAGGAAAAATACCTCAATATGTTTAATTTAAGGGAAAAAATGGAAGGAGTACCATACCCAAATTAAAAATTGACCCCCATACCTTGATGGTGCACAAAATGGTGAGGTGGAGCGAAACTGAGGGGATAGACCCCCAAAAGGCTATTCTGTTGCTGGGTGTCCCCTTAGGGACCAATGATGCTGACCTTGTGTCCACTGTGGAACAAATTAAGGGCGTGGGCAAGGTTGAAGTAAGGGGACGAGGTACTGATTTATTTGAGCAGACTATGATAGTACTGATCTCATGTAACTCCCCAATGGACCCCGAGAGGGTACCCCCTGTCAGGATGCCCGAAGGTGCCCAGACGGGATGGAGGGTCATTCATTTACATAGTGGTCCGGCCACCCTGGGTGGGTCTCCTAGTATAGATGGGTCCAAAGAGAAATTATTCAAACTGCTAGCCTCTGAAGGGCACACTGCTCAGGAACTGGTAAAGGTGTTAGACCTCTCAGGTGACCACACACCCCTGCATTCCTCATGTACATCCCAAGTTCCCCACAAGAGCTCTCCAGTAGCTCCCTCCCCTGTCATAGTTCCCCAGATCCAGTTGGACTCTTACAGCAAGCTCAGACTTTTCTCTGGCAGAGTCCCAGTGCCCTCAGGGGAGGATGAGTGGGAGACCTGGATAGATTGTGTTGCCCCTTTTGTATCTGAGTGGCAGTGTGCAGAGGCTGAGAAATGGAAAAGAATCCTAGAGAGTTTGAGAGGTCCTGCTCTGGAAGCCATTAAGTCTTTGAGGTCCACAAACCCTGATGCATCTGCCCAGAAGTATCTATCCACACTTGAAGGCCATTTTGGGAGCATTGAGTCAGGGGAGAGCTTGATGTGGAAGTTTCAGGGTACAAAACAATGACCAGGGGAAAGTTTGCCCGTATATGTTGCTCGTCTAGAAAGAGCTCTACAGAAAGCTTACTGAAAAGGTGGGATAGCCACCAGTGACTTGAATCATGTAAGACTGGGGCACATACTGCAGCATGCAAAGTATTCTAAATTGCAACTCCTTCAATTAAGGCTCCAAGAGAGAAGGGGTAATCCACCGGACTATTGTGACTTGATGAAAGAACTCCGGGAGGTGGAAGATGAAGAGGGGGATTGTATTTCTATGGTGAGTGCAGCCAAAGTGATCATGGCACCAGAAGGCCCTTCTCAAGTGAGGACCAGTGAAGGTGTGCCACCATGGGATGAACTGCTGAAGAAGATCAGGGAAATAAAAAAACAGTCTCCTTATGAAGGCCTCTCCTGCAAGCACAGGCCCTGACCCTTATTTGACTATATATGCTATGGGGGTGGGGTTGTGCCCTCAGGCCTGCTATGACAAGGTTAGCCCCCTGGTTGAGCTCAAACAATTGGTTATCACTCTAAAGGAGGTGCTGAGACACATTACGTCCTTCTTACTGCTGCCAGCAGGAATGGGACCCCAACCCCCTGTTACTACTTCAGTTCTTCATGCAATGTTTTCCCCAAGGATGCCCCACTGTCCTGTCATCTGTCACAATGGTGGGGAGGATGGCCATATGAAAAGAGAGTGCTGGTCTGAGATAAACTTGGAGAAAGTGGTGAGCCTCCTTCAAGGGAAGATCCGAAATTAAATCAATGGACAAGAAGTGCCCACAACAGTCACAGTGAGAGTCCCAGGAATGCTAACTCAAGTCCTGTTGTGGTTAGATCATCTATTCAAGCCCTTGCTACAGCCTTTCCTGATTGGTCCAGAAAAGTGGGCTCTTCAATGGAGACAATGGTAAGAGTGAATAGAGTATCTACTAGGGTTGCTGCAAGACCCAGACAGAGAAGGCATGCTCCTGTGGTTTCTGACTCCAGGTTTCCTCCACAGCAACCCTCAATTGAGAAAGATTGTCAGTCTACTTCAGAGGAAAGTGAGTGCAACTTTGGGTACTACCCCTCTTATGAACTGAGTCAATTGTTTCAGGGCAACCCCCTAGTCAATTATGGAGAGGAAGCTGGGCCTTCTGGACTATCTAAGCCCCCAGCTTTGTCCCTGGAGCCAATGCTCCCAGAAAGTGAAGTGCAGAGTGTCATGTCTGATGATCTTGAGTTGCTCTGTATGTTGGAACTGTACAATCTGCCTGAGAGAGGGAGTGCTGAGATGAGTCTTTCTGGTGACATGCCAGAACTTGAGGAGTTCATGGAATGTGATGATAGTTCTCTGCCAGTGTCACAGTGCCCTATGAATGAGTTAAGTACTATGGAACCAGAAGTTGCCTATCAGGGATTGACAGTACCCCAAGTCTGGATTTTTCTACCCCATTGGAAACTCTCCTGGAAAGTCACAACAGTGCTGAAAGTGAGTTTAAAAGTGCAGAGACTGTAACAGTTCCCCCTAGAAAGACTGGACGAGCTGTAAGGCCTGTGGTATACTTCGGCTATGATTCTCCTGGGAGGCCTGCAGACTTGCCTCTCAACGTGGTCCATAAAGGAGTGTATGTGACCCCGAGTTAATTGCCCAAACTGAGCATCAGTGCTAACTCCAGGTTAATTATTTTGCCCTCCAATTATGGTTCCCTGGCTCATCTAGCCCCAAAGTAGCTGGTAGGGAAGGGCTCCCTCTCTTCAGGTTTCATGTGCAGGAGGTAATAACTAGAGTTAAGGTACAATGTGTGTATAATGCTGTGAAACCAATAATGTGCTGAAAAGTATCAGAAATGTGTTTATGGCAAAGTTAGGATGCTGACTGATGATTACACGTATAAGCCTAATGTGGTAGTGATGTAAATGTATATGGTATTGCATTAAAGTTTATAGGGGGGACTTACTTGACGTGGACACCAAGGTTTTCTAGGCCAGGAAGGGTGTAACACGCATACAAATGGGGGTCACTAAAAAGCCTTCTTTTGGTGAGCCTAAATGCTATCTGCCAGGCTGGTGTCCTGTATTTCAGCTGATTTAAAAAATAATTGAGTGAGAGTGCCTAATGCCTCCATGTACTGTTGCTTTAAGAGCTGCCAAACTGCAATGTAATTAATTTGAAATGGGGGGACTGTGTGTTTCCCTGCTTGAGTCCTGCTCGAGCTGCTGCCAAATAGTTCAGTTTCTGCTGTCACTAAGTGGGCAAAGTGAGCACTTTTCAAAGATGTAACTGTTTGCCCGAAATCATTTAGAGTATTAATAGAACTGTAGTTTGTTTAACCTGCCTTTCTTGCAGCTGGGACTCTGTGTGTTTTTCCCCACCATTTTGGATCTGAACTACTGAATAGATCCAAACAGTGCAAGGGGGGCCTCTAAAATGGAGCCTTTGGACGAATCAGAACTTGGACTCTTAATTGGATGGGCAGTGACTCTGGGAAATGTAGTTTTGACCTTGGCACCTTTTTCCACCAATTGTGGGAGTTTATTGTGAGTGACAGCCGGACCAGCCACCAGAATAGTGTGGAGCTAAAGGAAATGCACTGCTCTTGGACTAGAGAGATTAGATTAGTTTTGACAGTGAAGAGACAAGGAGCTCTGTGCTTCAGTGGTGTATAGTTTATTGCAGTGTCAGTGGCCCAGTAGATAGCACACTCGCCTCTGAGGCCAGGAGATCAGAGTGCTGTGGGTTCAGTTCCCACATCTGGCATTTGGGTTAATATCCCAGTACTGACACTGTAGTGCAGCATGAGAGGGGTGCTGCACTTCTGAGGTGCCGTCTTTCGGATGAGACATTAAACCGCGGTCCCATCTGCCTAGATTGGTGGTAGTTCAAGTGGATGTTAAAGATCCCATGGCTCTTATCGAAAAGAGTAGGAGAATTTCCCCGGTGTCCTGGCTAAATTTCCCTCATTCAGCAAAAATACCACCAACAGCTTAATCTGGTTCAAGGTCAGTTGCATTCATTTGTATCCCCCTTCCCCGGGTTGTGCCTAAAAATAGGCAGGATTTGTCTAGTGCACTTACCCGGTCAACAAAAAAGCTAAAAATAGTTTCATGCGGGGAATTCAAGAATGCATGGGACAGACATTAGGCAATTCTAGTGAGGGATAGGAGGAAGTAGGCTGTTGGTTAACTAGGATCTGCAGCTTATCCGTTAGGTAGGGTAATGGGCAGACTAGGTGGGCCAAGCAGTACTTATCTGCTGTCAAATTCTGTTTCTATGTTTCTAAGTTTAGTGCAAGTTAAATTTGTTTTCTTTTATGGGCTTTGTGAGGTGTGGGAATTGTAAGGAGGACGCTTGCTCACAGATGGAGATAATCCAGAAATAAATTTATTAACAAAATGAAAATACAAAGCCGAACTTTCAAGCGAAAAGAAAATGAGACAACAATGTAAATAAAATAAAATTGTCTTTAAGTAGCACTAGAATAGGCTAGTGTACTACACTCCTTGAGGTCAGCACATGTCTGTACCTCTCAGACTATCTGACCATTTGATTTAGGTACTCTGAACTTATACAGGACAGGGGTCAGGTGACAACCTAGCTCCACCCTGTATTCATACAGATTATATTTCTTTATTCACACCATTTTTAATATTCAAAGCAGTAATACACCTTTAAATCTATATAATGACCTATATACCATCATACAAGAAAATTACTTAAGTGTTGGAGGGTTTAAATCTTATTTCTGACGTTGGAAAGTACCACCCCTTCTAAAACAACATAAAAACATACAGAGTATGGCTGGCCGGCTCTTATATAGCTGCTGCAGAAGAAGGAGGATCGATTCCAAAGTGGAGAAAGTAAGCAATCCCTCGTTTTGCCTTTTACCCCAAAACAGTCTGAAAATGTTCTCATTCGGCTCCGGCAAGCATATCGACTTGCAAGCAAACCTTCTTGGCAGAGAAAACTCTCCGCGGTGCAATTTACGAGGATAACTGTCCTCCATTACGTGCGCACATTGCGAAAAAAAACTAGCGTTAATGTGCATAGTCGACAGGGCTCTTACAAAAGGACACAACGAGGGAAAGGATGAGAGGGTTTTAAACTCAACTGCATTTATGTAAGAAAACAAACCCTCTGAGAAATAAAACATGGCTTAACAGTGCTTAACTTTCACAATTTAAGGAGCGACTTACAATAAGTTTCCCGGAGAGATATTTCTCCATAAGGAACCCTCATCAATAAAATAACAGAAGGTATTTATATTAAACACGTACATGAATGGCAGTTAATTTACCACCTATTAATTTATAAAGGTATCACAGAGGAGGTTCAGATTCTTTTCTTATGCATTGCCGTTGAACCGCTAAATATTTGCATATCCTGGGGGGGGGGGGGTTAAACCCTGATACATCAGAACCTGAATTGGAAAAATGAAAGAAAGAGAAAATAATATATATAGGTGGCCATCCTATATAAAGTTAGAGGAAAAATAGAAGGAGAGAGGAGAAAAGGTAAAGGGCTGTTGCAACAGACTTAAAAAAAAATTTTTGAGGTCTGATATACAAGGTTTGAACTTTAGAGGCTTCAACTAATCGGCTAACTTACAGCTGCACAGATCACCAGGCCTGCACCATTGACAATTTTAGTTACTGGGTACCCAGGTTAATGCTGAGATCGTGAGGCCTCATACAGTTTGAGAACGGGTATCAGTGTGAGTGTTTGCTGTTGTTTTCTGCTAATTGTATCAGCTTTCTAATTATAGCTAGCCAGATATATAGCTAGGGATCTGACTACCTCAAAAGTTGGTGGGTGCTACTGCAACTGATGCATAAAGGTAAAGTGAAAAAATGCAAATGATTACTGTGAATTATCTGATCTTAATCCAAAACCATTCAAACCAATTACCAAATGCAAATCTTGTAAATAGCTTGACCTCTATTCTAAGTCACCCTTCCTAGCTCTTTCCCATGTAAATAAATTGTTTGATGTTTTTGTATAATCCTGTCTCATGAGCGTATTATTAGTAGAGATGAGGGTTAACGTGTTGGGAAATGCTTGGGTTGGCATTAGGTTGTTGTGGGTGGGTACAGCCTCCCAGCAGTTGTACCAGGAGAAAGCTAGTCCACTGAAAAGTATACTTTGGGTGGAGGCACAGCTCAATAGGTTATCTTGGGAAGAGCCAATTTTAAAGTTAATTTTAGGAATCCAGGCCCCTCAGCCTTGTTAGTGGCCACCAAGGCCGGGGTAGTAGCTCTTGGTATAATGGTGCCAGTGTTACATAAGAGGAAATGCAGATAGGCCTACAAAAGCTAGAAGGGTGATCAAAAGTCTGGCATTTGAAATTCAATGCTAGAAAGTGCAAAGTAATGCACCTAGGGGAGAAACAACCCCAAGACAGAGTTCTGGATGGGAGTAGAGAGACTTAGCACTACAGCTGATCAACAGGATCTGCGAGTTATCATTAGCGACTCGTTTAAGCAGTCGAGTCAGTGCAACAAGGCCTGTAGCAAGGCTGACAGGATGCTGGGATGTATCGGGAGGGGCACTGATAGCAGAAGAAAGGAGGTAATACTTCCCATGTGCAGATCCCTGGTGAGGCCTCCCCTGGAGTACTATGCCCAGTTCTGGAGTCCTCACCGCAGAAAGGACAAGGATAGGATGGAGACAGTGCAGTGCAGAGTAACAAAAGTGGTTCAGGAACAGCAAGGCAAATCCTATGAGGAGCATCTCATGGCACTAAATATGTACTCTATCGAGACCAGAAGGGAGAGGGGAGCTATGATAGAGATTGTCAAGTTCCTGAAAGGAATTAACAAAGTGAACTGCAGAAAACGTTTTAGCCTGAATACCACTTTACAGTCACAAGAACACAAATGGAAATTAACAGAAGTTAGGGTCAGGAGAGATGTGAGGAAGTAATACTCTACACAAAGGTTGGTTCAACCTTGGAACAGTCTGTCAGCCAAATTGGAGGGTGCAAAAACAGTCAGAAGATTCAAGCGGGGCTGGGACATAGTGAAGAGAATAGCGGTTAACGATGACGACAGGACCAAGGAGGAGACTGGAGATGAGATCGCGTGATACTCTGGACCGAGTAGCAGCTCCTCACCAGCTCTCCATTCCATCCCACTAATAAATCATTAATGTTACCAGTGCATAACTGTCCTACCTTGTTCTGCAGTGGAAAAACTGTTTAAGACCGCCTCTAGAGTGTCTTGTCAAAGTTTCCAGCGTTAGTTCATCAGTATGTCGGAGGTTATAATCAAACAAGCTGGGCCCTGCCATTCACCTCCACAGATGCCGGACAAGAACACCAAATGGCCAAAGTCCACGGCTCAAGATCTGGTAGAGGCACAACTCCTACCACGGTGCCAGCTTCACTCTCGGAGGAAAAGTTCTTACAAGAGATTGCACCTTTCCAAGATATCCTGAAGGAGCTCACAGAACTTAAATCACTCCGTTCTGATTTGGGAGACTTAGATAAGCAGGTGGGGGACCTGGAGGCAAGGTCTTTCTCCCAGGAAAAATGGAGAGACAGTTCCGATACACAAACAACCCAACTTCGACAGAAACTTTGCAGTTCAGAGAAGAAGATCAAAGGTCTAGACAGAAGAAACTGCTGAAATAATTTAATTGTATTTGGGCTTCCTGAGGGTGAAGAGGGGGCCACACCTATCTAATTTTCTGAAAAACATCTAGAACAGATCACGGGTCCCTTTTCGAATGGTCCAATCTATATAGTGAAGTGGTCTCATCGTTCTCTTCTCTCGAAACCTCCTGTTGGCTCTCCCCCTCACTCCTTCATGTTCAAGTGATTGAACTTTTTGGACAAATGACATGTTTTGCAGAAGATATACTCTGGGATGATACAAAGCTGAAAGTTACCCAGGACCTCTGGGCGGGGACCCGTCGGAAATGAGCGGCATTTCACCCTGTGGTGGCTAAGCTTATTGCCACAGGGATAAAATTCAACATACAGTACCCCTCTCATTTACAAGTACTGATTCAAGGTACCTGGCACTCCTTTGACACAGTGGACACAGCCATCCAGTCCCTCAAACTGCTGCTGCCAGAAATGTTTAAGGATCGGTGAGCCTCAGTGATCTTTCTGTAACCTATACTACCACCTGGATAACTGTGTGCTTGCCTGCTTGTTGATACAGCTCCCTTGTGTTTTACCTAAATTTTTTGATTCCCGTGTTGTGAACAATCCATCCTGGAATGTCCAGTTTTTTCTGGAGTTGTTTACTCCCCCTAACTTTCCCAGTGCAGATCCCTACTGAGGAGCTGTTTTCAGGATTAACTATTTTCCAATGATTGCCCTGTTTTACACTTCTCCTCAGTCTGTTGAAGGCTTCCTTCTACAAGACAGCCCCCCCAACCCGTGCCATCATGGGTGCCTGTTTAACTTATTTTGGCCTTTGTTGCTTCTTGCCCCTTCATCCTACCACCCAACGTCCTGTTATGCAGCTCTCCATTGGATGTCTCACAGCTTCAGGCAGATGCAGGATCGGTTCTTCAAGGTCTCCTCAATAGTTTGCTCAGCTTCACGAATGCTTCGGAGGCTGAAAGATCCCCATCTACCCTTTTGTTTTGTTTTTTCATCTCTCTGAACTTTTGGACTGGTTTATTGCAGGGACTGTTGCTGTAATGCATACGAGATAATCTTCTTCAGCTGGGTTTGGTATCTACAGCTCTCCAAGGAAGCATCTGTGCATCATCTTGGTGCTTTGAATACAGGACTACCACAGAGATCATGTGGGTCAGTTCTGTCTGGAGCTCTCATGTAGGTGATTCCTCCTCTCTGTGTCTTTTGTAGTGGAGGGAGGATCCGACCAGTGCTCTGGGCCAGGACTATGCACTAGCTGGATCTTCTCCCCTTTTTATTTTTTTGAGATACAAATATATGTTGTTTGTGCAGGGTTTTATGAAGAAGAATGCATCCACAGAGCAAGGATTGGGTAAATTAGCATTATTCTACATTTATTTTATTTTTATTTACTTCAGTTTTGGAATTACAGCCTTTGAGCCAAACATGATTTTTTATAAACGTTCCAAGTCAGTAGAAGAACAGACAAAACACGTAACGGGTCACGATGTCATACATTTAGTAGTGTATGGCATTATGGCACACCCCAGACCTGTGTCTGTCCATGTTGGACCCCTCAGAGTTAGAATCTTTAGTGGGGGGGTCCGGGAGCACAGCACCCCGTAATGGGGAGTGTGGGTGGGTTGGAGTCCCCCACAGAACAAATGTTAAAATGTAATCACGCAACATGATTAAGATGCATGGCATTCTGCCGTGTGACATTTTGACCCCGTGTTGACAAAACAGTACAATTTACAACTTCCGGTTCTGCCCCTGAGTTGAATGGCTGCTTAGGGAGTTTGCCAACTCAACCTCCTCACTAATCCCCCCTCTAATATTATAATTTAAAATTAATAAAACCGCTAAAAAAATGAATAAGAGGTGGACTAAAGGATCAGAACCACTGAAGACTCGAAAAATGGACGATTTCATACTGGATGCTGAAAAGATCCAAATGGGAGGCCTCCAAGTTAGATACCATGCCAGTACAGCAGGCCAGACTCCAGTTAAAACCAATACCTCATGCACACCCAAGGGCAAAGCCAACAAGAAGATAAAATTGGACACGATTTATCATGAACTGTGTGCATTCCGAGCAGATATAAAAAGTCTGTACAGTGAAGTGAGGAATGATATTACCTTGTTGGAGCTGACGATAACAAGTGACAACTGACTGCCACAGAGAATAGAGTGGATGACATGGAGACCTTAATTAAACAATTACAGGACCAACAAGAGATGTTAACAGCCCGTCAGGAAGACATATAAAACCGGGCGTGGAGTAAAAATATACACCATTATTGCATACCGGAGGGAGCGGAAGGTGGGAAGATAAAAGAGTTTACCATTAATCTGCTTAAAAAGTGCATAGGGCCCTTGCTCCCAAGCCCACTTCACCAAATGCTAGCCCACGCTCAATCATTATCTGCTTCAACAATTATGCAGTTAAGGAACAATTATTGCTGACCGCATGGTGTAAGCAAAAGATCTACTGCAGCCAAACCAGCTATTATTTGGACCATGACTATACACCCCATACTATTAAGCTGTGCAGAGCTTACCTTCCTTTGCTCCCCATGCTAAAAGCCCGAGGGATGAAATTTAACACACCTTATCCAGCAAAACTGGCGGTCTTTCTGCCGGAAGGGAAACAGGAGTTTTCTTCTGCTGCTGAAGCAAGAGAAGCACTGTCGGCTAAAGGTGTTATTTTTCATGATAGAGTACGTACTTCTCCTCTGCAACCACCAAGATGGCAGAATACCCACAAAGAAGTGAGCACCAGGGATATGAGGGAGAATAATTCCCCTGCTGCTGATCACATGTGCCGTTTGGCTGAATTTCAAAGGGAGATGATGACGCTGAGAAACACCTAAACAGTGAATGTTGTATGCCGCTGTTGCAGTCTCAGACACACCCACCTAAGACTGAAGTTATGAATCGAGGGTGTGTATTGGGGGGACGGGAAGACGAGGAGGCAAAGATGATCCTATTTCTTTTTAATGTTGTTTCTGGCTCAAGAAGGACCCGACTCTAGACCGAATGAGTAACACACAACTTCTCACCCCAGAAATTCTTTAGCATCTATTGACAGATGCAGTATGCCAGCTGGGTTCAGCTGCTCTGGAGAGGAGGAGTCAATGCAAATGCAGAATGCATTAGCCAATCAGGATGCAGTTAGAGTAGAGTGCTGCCTGCAGTTAGCCTGAGGGACCTCAGAACTTTTTCTCTGCTGAACCGGCAACACTGCCCTGGAGCGCTCCTCTTCAGAGATCTTCCTGTGCCATTTTCTTTCTTTTTGAGTGCTGCTTTTAAGGTATTTTTTATATTTTCTTCATTTTAACTATTTTTACCGCATCTGCACAGTTGCAGGATTTTTCCATGTTTTTCCTGCTTCAGTGTTTTTTCTGAAGTAAAATCCACCTGCATGCATTATAAATTGTGTCTTTTTTTATTTAGTTCGTTATTTGTTAGTGTTTATCGGTGGTTTTTAATGCTTTTGCGCTAAAATCATTGATTTGTTTTTTTGCACACATGCACAATTTTTCCATTGCGCATCAGCACTAATTCTTAGAACCCTTTTTTCTCTAGTTAAATTCAAAATGATTAATATTTAAAGGGTAATCCCCTCTCTTTTGGGGTGAGACTCCCTTGTTTGCTGTGCAGTGGGCTTTGTTGACAAGAGGTGTGGAGGTGGTTCTGTTTATTTTCCTCTTTGTGAAAAAAATACAATAAAATAAAATCTCTTAAAGTTGATTTTGGTTTGTTTAAGCTTTGGCCTAACTATTATTATCTGGGCTTTTAGTCTACCTCCCTCTCCTCTAAAAGCACTGAAGAGGGTACCTCAAGTTAACACAAAAGAACAAATCTGGTTCTGTAGTAGCTGTTTCTCTGTCCAAGCCTTTAATTTGAAAATAGGCAGGTGCCCTCTTCCTGCACAAAGATTGATATTAATCTCTCTGATCCTCCACTGATAAAGAGGTGGAGGATGACAACTTCATAGACTCTGGTGGTTGCTCTCCTCCAAATAAGTTGACAACTCTCTGAAGACTTCTACAGGTAGGTTCTGAAAACCCCTCCTTCTTTTCAGGGTTGACAGAAGCATTCAGAGGAAATACCAGCTTGATAAGTGTTTTACTGTTTCTATCTGTACACTTTCAGATTAAAGAGAGTTAGTGCAAACAGCGGCCTGCTTCTCAGCCTTGTGCCACTGTCTGCTATCCCTCCAGAGATAGACTCTAGATAATCATATACCATGTGTAAGAAACTTTACGTAAAGCCTCCTACCTTTGTAGCATATGCTGTTATACAGTATAGTAAGAGTTTTTTGATGGTTCCTATCCTTGCCATAGTGTGACAGATCTGGAGCACTATTCACAAGGAGGTTTGCTGAAATACCCAAGTGGCATATGATAGCGCTGTGGTCTCATAGCCTTAAGTCATAATGTTACCTCTTCTGGAGTCTTGGCATAGGTCATTTCCCTCCGGCTTGCCTGTCTGAAAAGTTCCAGCCTTTTGGGCTATGCTTTGGTGCAAACTTTGGTTTGTCTTAATGGCAAACTAAAGCTGACAGGCACGTATGGATGGGTTTAACTCTCCTAGTACTTCATTAAAGATAAGCGTTCCTTCCACAGAAGTTTCAGGATATGGGGGACTTCAGGTAGGAAGTATTCTCCCTTTAACCCTTTTTTCCCTACGCCAGCACATTAGGAAATTTCCAAATGTGAAGTTTTCCTGGGGTTCAGGCAGGAATGTTACTTTTCTTCTTGGTTGAAGCTTTTACCCCATCTTTAGTTGGTGTAAAAATAAATAAATAAATAAATAAAAGGAGCTAGATGTAGACAGATATTGACATATAAATATCTACCTATATATATATATATATATACACACACACATACATGATAAGTAAATAAATAACTAAAGTTTACCTCCAAGTGCTGCATTCTCTGTTTTTCTCCAGTAGCATGTCAGCATTGGAAACTAGAGCACTAGAACCTTGTGAGGTTCAAAGTCGTGAAAGGGTTCCCTTCTCCTTGGGAACTGAACCTTTTTTCCAGGCTATTACCTGAATTTTAAAGGAAATTAGGGAAGAGCAAATCATTATCAGCTTCCTTAACCTGGACTCAAGATGTTTCCTTAACTCAGGTCTTTCTTTTGCAAATGTAGGTGTTTCCCTAGAAGCATTCTACATTCTCAGTTCCTTAGCCTGTTTTTTTTTCTCAGGTGGCTACCAGTTTTCTTCCATGCTTCCAGAGACTTCTCAGATACAGAGTAAAAATTCAGGCTATTCTCCAGGTATCTGGGTAGGTTGGCAGTTCTCACCTTAAGACAGGGAATCCCTGGTTTCCCTTCTCAGAGGCTTGGCCGTCCTTAGCCAATTCTCCTTGTCTCTGGCTTTCAACCCTTAGGTCTGACATGTTATTTCCTACAGTCTTGAGGTTTTTATACCTACTAGAAAAAAGTTCCTTAACCACCTAAATCTCGACAACTCTTAAGGGGCAATGCTCATCTCTTGTCAGGGGAAGTTCTTTCCCTGTATATGGTGCATAATTGTGTAACTAGAGTCCCAGAGGTTAGACCTCTAGGTCAGATTCCAAGTAACAGAATTTTTCATGAAGCCTGAATCCTGTTTCAAGCTGGACTGGTGTAAGGAAACAGTGAACTTCACACCTCTCCCCTTTAGTTCTTCGGTACAGAGGCTTCTTTCCGGTGGGTGCTTCCCTTTTGGGGGTTCCATCATTGGGTCTTGGTTTCTGAGAGAGTTCTTCTTTCATCAGCACCTGGAATCTCAGAGCATCTCTATCAGGCCTGCTTTATTTCAGTACAGAGGTCATTTAGCTCAGAGAGGACTGAATGATATTCCTGCCCTGTATCACACCAACAAGCATTTGGGACACAGGGCTTCCAATCTCTCCTCAATAGCTATGAGTTTTGACCTCTAGCGGGCTTCTTTGGAGGTGTTTTAGTCACTCATCCATCTGTCGGGCAAGGACAACACTTTAGCATAGTCAGGGACACCACAAGTGGACCCCTTGGCAGATCCTCTAAGCTGCATTAGTCAGGGTCACCACAAGTGAGCCCTCTGCACACAAGTCCTAGCCACATCATTCAGGGGGTAACGTCAGGTCCAGATCTGAATTTTCACCTCCAGGCTGAACCACTAGTTTTTTTACTTTTTCCTGTTGCAGGTCCCAGCTCAGGGTTCCTTCCAATGGACTTATCTCAAAACTGATTGGATAAGTGTTCTCTCTCTCTCCCATATATCCCTTGTTTCCTAAGTACCTTCCTAGTGAAGGAATCAGCCAGTTCCGGTGGCTCTGGACATCCTTGGTACTTTCTTATAAAAGATGTTTCAGTTTAACAGCCTTCTGTCTGCTTTCGTTTCCACAAACTACTTCCTTTCTTGCACAGGAGTAGTGTTTTCTCAGCTCCCATTCTTTTCTCCTCAAGGCCGGGATCTTGAAAGGTTAGCTCTCCTAGAGTCCCTGTAGCCAAACAAGGCCTGGAAATCTTAAAAAAAGGGTTTTACTACCAAGAAAACCTCAGTTTTCTAGTGGAAATGTTTTTTCCCCTGGGTATAAGGACAAAAGCCTAGAGTTTTCAACCCTCTTTCCTCTCATGACTGGATTATTTAGATAATATCCAGACATTACTATCTTGTACACGGAACTAGTTTGGTCTTTGTGACTTGTTTCCTGTAAAAATATAAAGGCTTTTATTTTCATATCTACAGTAGGTCAGTAGGCCTCTTTTTTGGGAGTACACCTAGTGGTTACTCGGATTCCTTTCCTGTCAGGCAAGAAAAATCTGTAAATTCTCAGACCATTTCAAAGAATTCCACAAGGGGCTGTTTCACTTCCAGACCCGTCTAGGGACCATGGGTGTAGGCAGGCATACTCCAAGCACTCCTTGGTGTGCACTTTTATTTAAGGGGGGGTAGCAAATAGGCTCTGAACTGCTTCCTTTTTCCATGAAAACTGACAAAGAAAATATTGAACCTTTCTGTAATTTTATTCATAGGAGTCGAAACTGGAAGAACTGGTCACTAATACACTCTTTGCATCCTAAGGATAATACAGCTTTACAGGCTCTGGGCTGGTATGTGGGTGTCTTAGGGAGCAATGCATGGCATTTGTATTTACCCATACATGGCAACAACCACTGTCATGAGATACAAAAGTTGTATTTATTGTGCCAAATGAAGCAGCAAACACGGTCCTGGTGTACATTTGTATATTGTCTGTCTACACCCCGGGGTGGGGTAGCTTACCCTAACAACGTGGAGAGGGGTAGCAGTGAGTCCACTTGGTGTGCAGATCTGAAATCCCTGGCTACACCCCTGCTAGGGACCGGAGTTTTTTCCCATGGAACACAAACCTATGTATATTCAAGTTCATGGGGTGTCCCTTTGAACCTGTGACAATTCTGTCTTGAAGCGAGTAACATTGAAGATAACCTTTCTGCTTGTCTTTTCCTCTGTCAGATGAATTTTCAGAGTTTCAGGTTTTTCTTTTAGGCCTTTTCCTCTCAATGCCTTTAAGAACAATTTAGTCCTCTGGATGGGTAGGAAATCTTTTTCTCAAGTGTCTACCATTTCCACCTTCTTCAGCCCCTTTTTCACTGCCTGTACTGCTCTCAGGTGTCTCAGACAGGACGTCTAGGCTATCTCAAGCTGCTCGGATGGGGCATGAATTAGTCCTGCTGGTCTGTGTCAGCGATCCTAGCAGTTCAGGTACTGTCATTATCATCCCTTCCTTTCCTGTGTTTCGCAGAAAAGGAGAAACCAGTAACCAAGAGTATTTTTCCCATGGGACTGTTTTTGCTGTATTTCGGGCCTGGTACAGCAAGGCTGACATTCAACCCTTCTCATGCGTAGGGCCTACTTCCTGGAGAACAGCTGCCTCCTCAACAGTGTTCAACGCTACATCCTTACTGGAAGTGTGCAGATCACTTATTTAAAAATTTGCTTCTAGAAACATAGAAACATAGAATTTGATGGTAGATAAGGACTGCTTGGCCCACCCAGTCTGCCCATTTCCCTACCTAATGGATAAGCTGCAGATCCTAGTTAACCAGCAGCCTACATCTTCCTAACCCCACCCCCTAGAATTGCCTTATGACTGTCCCATGCATGCTTGAATTCCACCACTGTTTTTGATTCCGCAACCTCCTCTGGAAGGCCGTTCCATGCATCCACAACCCTCTCTGTAAAAAAATACTTCCTTAAATTACCTCTGAGCTGCCCCCCCATCTTCAAATTGTTCACCCTTGTTCTTGCACACCTCTTTTTAGAAAGATGCTACCCTCTTGGACTTTGTTGATTCCCTTGAGGTACTAGAAAGTTTCTATCATGTCCCCCCTCTCCCCTCCTTTCCTCGAGGCTATACATATTAAGCTCCTTAAGTCTCTCTTCCTATGTCTTCCGGTGCAGACCCTGTACTATTTTAGTTGCCCTCCTCTGGACAGCTTCCATCCTGTCTATGTCTTTGCTGAGAGTGGGTCTCCAGAACTGCATGCAGTACTCCAGGTGGGGTCTTACCAGCTGTCTGTACAGAGGGATAAAAACTTCCTGTTTTCTACTGGTGATGCCTCTCCCTATGCATCCCAGCATCCCCCAGCCCTCCTTGCTGCCTCTCACATTGCTTGCCCACCTTTAGGTCATCTGATATAACTACCCCAGGTCCCTTTCCATTTTTGTTGTTGTTAGTATCTCACCCCCCATTGTGTA
The DNA here is from genome assembly GCA_016271365.2 of Neoceratodus forsteri. Classification (NCBI taxonomy): domain Eukaryota; kingdom Metazoa; phylum Chordata; order Ceratodontiformes; family Ceratodontidae; genus Neoceratodus; species Neoceratodus forsteri. The sequence continues at coordinate 1,995,660 of JADMNL010000031.1, forward strand.
CTCTTCCCCTGGTTTGTTTCCCAGGTGCATTACCTTGCACTTCTTAGCATTGAATCTAAGCTGCCATACATTTGACCATTCCTCTAACCTTGCCAAGTCCCTTCTCATCCTTTCCACCCCACCTTGTGCATCAACTCTGTTGCAGATCTTTGTGTCATCTGCAAAGAGACATACTTTCTTCCAGTCCCTCTGCAATGTCACTTATAAAGACATTGAAGAGGACCGGTCCTAATACTGAACCCTGCGGTACCCCACTAGTAACCCCCCTTTCTTCAGAGTGGACTCCATTTACTATTACTCTCTGTGTCCTATTCTCCAGCCAATTCTTTACCCAGGCTGTCATCTTGGGACCCACTCCCAGGCAGGCTAACTTGTATATTAATCTTTTGTGTGGGGACTGTGTCAAATGCCTTGCTAAAGTCTAGGTCTCACATTCAATGAGATCTTTTCTTGGATGTGAAGTCTGATAAGATGCCAAATTTGGCAGGGCGGTACTTCAGAGCCTCCTCCTAAAATAGGTTTCTGTGCCCTCCTCCCAACTACATTGCTTTGAAGTCTGCATCTGTCAGTAGATGCTAAAGAACTCCTGGGGTGAGAAGAAACAATTACTCACCAAAGTAATATTACTTCTTCCAGGGTATTCTTTAGCATTATTGACACTCCCACCTTTCCTCCCCTGGAAACCTTGTCTAAAGGCTATGTTAGGAGATTTAGCCAAATTTGATAACTGTCATTCTTTCCTGTGATTAAAAAATAAATATATGTATGTATGAATATTTATCTTTTCTTTATAGTGGGATAGAATATATGGCGGGTTATTGCTAACAGGTTTTTTTGCCCCTAGCGGGCACAGTTTTTGCTCTTTTTTCAGCTCCAAAATGTGTTCTGAGGTCCCTCAGGCTGACTGCAAGCAGCTCTTTACTCTAACTGCATCCTGATTGGCCAATGCCTTCCTTATTGCATTGATTCCTCATCTCCGGGGCAACTGAACCCAGCTGGCATACTACATCTGCCAATAATGCTAAAGAATACCCTAGAAGAAGTCATATTACTTCGGTGAGTAATTGTTTCTTGTCCCTCTATTTTTGGGAGACTTCAGGTCACTTGTCACGTATCACTTCGAGAGCCACACTGCCTCCTGAATGCCCCATTCCCCCTAACCTGAATATGGATATACGACCTACAATTAGCACTACTTATTAAAAGGCATTTGCTGAACACCAAAGAAGACTATAGTGAAGGAGTTTAAATATAGAGGCCCAGATATTCAAACTGCGCCAGTCTGAGGAGCAAGCCCCTGCGCTGCTCAAAATAGTTGCGCAGGGGTGTGTGGGGTGATATTCAAAGGGTTAGCTGTTGAGCAACTCCTTTGAATATCGCCCTACCAATGGGCGGCAGCCCTACCGACAGTCAGTCGAGGGGGCGGGCGGGCGGCAGGCGGGTGGATGCTGCCGCCCGCCGCCGCGGGGAGCGGTGGAGGGGCTTCGTGGGTGGGTGGGGGACACTAGACACCAGGGAGATGTTTGGGGGTTCTGCTGTGACATTCTGCCCACGATCGGGCTTTACGGTCCACTGGACCACCAGGGAGTTATTCGTTGGGGAGGGTTACATCTCTGCCCGCGATCGGGCACTGGGGCTTATGCAGGTTCTGCCGTGATCGCATACACTGGGGGGTTTATGCAGGTTCTGCCGTGATCGGGCACTGTGGGGTTTATGCAGGTTCTGCCGCGATCGGGCACTGGGGGTTTATGCAGGTTCTGCCGCTGATCGGGCTGTGGGAGGTGGGGGACATGTACCTGTACTGCCCGCGATCGGGCTGGTGGGGGGCAGGAGTGAGTTGGGGGCCAGCCAGGGTGGCAGCTGCTGTGTTGTGCCCTGCAATGCAGCAGCTCACCTGTGGGTGGCCCTCACTTAAGCCTTTTTTTGGCTCAAGCTTGTGCGATGAGGTTGGTTATGATGCACAACTCTGCGCAACCCGACTGAATATCGGGTTGCGCAGGTTATGCATGGATCCTCCCCCTCCTGTTGAGCATGCATTCATTTGCATTGCTCTCTAGCGCAACCTGGTGCCAGTGGCGTAACTGTCTCCTGCTGAATATCGCAGAATGGCGCATTTTGGACTTGCGCATGGCGCAACCCTGTTGCGCATGGAGCAACCCTTTTGAATATCTGGGCCAGACTCTTTTCTAATTTGAATACCATAAACTGAGGGACACTATAGAGTTTTTACTTTTCTCCTTCTGATTTTTTGCCTCTTAGGATGGATATGAGCATAAACACACATGGTTCAATTGGTCTTGATTTTCCCGAGAGATCACTTTATTTGAATAGCCAATTTACTATTTTCACTGTAGGCTGTTCTCGCCACTTATTTAGCTATATTTTAGCTCAAGTGTGCACTTAGTGGTTAATTTGAATTAAAAACTCTTTTTAACAAAAAATTGGGAGGTTGAGAGAGGTGGACAAGCGACCTATCTGGACATCATTTTATCTGTTTATTACTACGAGTCTGTTTTCACCTGGGTAACCCTTTATAGTTATCTCCCTAACCTTACCGATTTATTTTGGAGCCTAATAGGCTCAGAGGGGGCCTGGGGAATATGATACCTTGGACTTAACCCCCAACATGAGTTGAAGCTCAATTACATCCATGCTTCCTCAGCTCACATAGAGAAATGGAAAATAATTTCCCCTCCCTTGGAAGTTCTTTATCTTGGAGTAATGATTATTAGTTACGGTTTAAATGTTTTTACCTTTCAAAAGAACAATGGGTGGGATATTCAAACTGTGCCCAAAATGTGTGCAATAGCAGAAGCAAGCACAATTCCATTGCACACATGCACAATAGACACAATATTCAAACACGGAGCAAGCTAAATTGCGCAACCAGCCAACGTCTGAATATCACACAACCTGCGCCATAGCGCAACCAGGAAGGGGAAGCTGAGCAGATATGATGCGCCATAGCGCAACAAGGCCAGCCCAGCTGAGCAGTCCAGAGACACCATAGTGCAAGCAGGGAGCCCCCCAGCAGCAGAGCAATGGAACTGCACAACCAGGGAGGTAGGCAGGGGCCCACCACTCATGCCACAGATGGGCACAGGAACACACTGCAGAACTGACAATGCACCCCCACACCCCAAGCACACCATAACTGGGGGAGGGATGGAATATCCACCAGCCCATGGGACAAGCAAACAAAGCACAGCCAGGCCATGTTGCCCCAGCACATCCACTGGCAAGCTGAGACTGCCACACAAGGGGGGCAGACCACCCCAGTGTACAGCAGCCCCCCCTTGCACAGCACACCCTGCACTGTGACCCCAAGACACCCCCCATGAGCAGTGACCATCACTGCAGGAATCCCCATGCATCCCCATCACACTGCAACCTCGTGTACCACAGAACCATACAAGCCAGACCCACCATGAGCACCCAGCAGTGGGTGGCAGCACACAGCAATGCAACAATGGCAGACACAGTGCCAACATGCACAACCCCCCTGAGGCACAGCTGAGACATCGAACATGTGTTGCCACAAGTGGTGCCCCACATGGGAAAGGGCATGCCCCTGACACCACTGCCATTGACACAGCACCCTGCACAGTAGACAGGTGTCACAGCACAACCCACCACAAGCCACAGCATCCAGCACAGACACCCACAGTGGTGCGTGGAAGCATGTAGCACACCGGATGCAACACAATGCAGGGGAAAACACACACCCATACTCTCAGGGACACCAACACAGGGATGCAGTAGTGTGGTAACCCAGGCCCCAGTGTGGGCACATATAAACTGTGCACACACAGCCTGCAGTCCACCATGGCACAGGGGTGAGACCCACCTTGTGCATGTACTGTGGCCCTGTACGCCACCAGCATATGCCTGGAGCACAAGTCACAGACAGTGCTGCACTGCCCCTGCAACACACACAAGACACAGCATGGAGGTGGGACAGCAACTGTGGAGCCAACAGTGTCACCCGAGGCAAACATGCACCCCACCGGTGACAGGTGGCAACCCAGCATCATGATGGTCACAGTGGATGACTTGCAGGAACAGCACCCACTGACAAGGCAGCAGACCTGGCAGGCCACAGACATGCAAGGGTGCCAGCTGCACAGGCCAAGGACAGCTTGACAGGGGCACAATGGACACAGAGCAGGCACCATGGACCACTGCACACAGCAATGCAATGCACAGGGAACAACACACACCACAGATACCGACTGAAAGCCACTCCCACACCAGAGACACCTCCCCATGCACACACACACATACCCATGACTATACCACCCCAGATGCCATGCACACCACTGCAACTGAGCACCTATAGCCAGCTGCGAATCAGAGACCACCAAAGTATTCATATCAAAATTACTGTATTACAAAAAGAACAACAATAAGAATAACAACAACAAGAACTATATACATATGTACAAAACAGGGGTGGGGCACGGGTTCAAGGTAGGGGTGGGTAAGGGGCAGGGGTGAACAACTGGGAGAGGGAAGGCAGGGTGTGAGGGATAGGTAAAGGGGGGAGGTGATGGGCAGCTACTGTCTTCCAGCCTGATCCCCTGCTGCCTGGTGCTGGTCCCGGGGCCTCCTTCTCCATCACAGACCATGCTGGTGTAGGTCCTGCAGGATGGTGAGTGAGTCCATTGCCACCTGCAACAGCTGCTGCATGGACCTCTCTATCCATCATAGTATCCGGACACCTAGGACAAGGGATCAGAGTCAATGGGTGTGACTGTCCATATCCCTGAAGCCCACCCATCATGCATGGCATACTGCCAAGTGCCCTGCTCCTATGATGGACTGCACTCACCCACAGTGATCGTGTGCACAAGACAAGCCCAACCAGGCAGCAACAGCCATGTGTGCCACTGCACACACTCACAGCCCATGTCCAGCACAGCACAACCAAGGCTGTATAGTGACGTGGCTATGCGGTGGGAAGGCAGTGCCACAGCCATGTGTGTCACTGCACACACTCACCACCCATGTCCAGCACAGCACAACCAAGGCCGTATAGTGACGTGGCTATGCGGTGGGAAGGCAGTGCCACAGCCATGTGTGCCACTGCACACACTCACCGCCCATGTCCAGCACAGCACAACCAAGGCTGTATAGTGACGTGGCTATGCGGTGGGAAGGCAGTGCCACAGCCATGTGTGCCACTGCACACACTCACCGCCCCATGTCCAGCACAGCACAACCAAGGCTGTATAGTGACGTGGCTAAGGCGGTGGGAAGGCAGTGCCACAACCATGTGCCACTGCACACTCACCACCATGTCCAGCACAGCACAACCAAGGCTGTATAGTGGCGTGGCTTCACTGCTGTGGAAGGCAGTGCCACAGCCATGTGTGCCACTGCACACCACCACCCATGTCCAGCACAGCACAACCAAGGCTGTATAGTGACGTGGCTATGCGGTGGGAAGGCAGTGCCACAGCCATGTGTGCCACTGCACACACTCACCGCCCATGTCCAGCACAGCACAACCAAGGCTGTATAGTGACGTGGCTACGCGGTGGGAAGGCAGTGCCACAGCCATGTGTGCCACTGCACACACTCACCGCCCATGTCCAGCACAGCACAACCAAGGCTGTATAGTGACGTGGCTATGCGGTGGGAAGGCAGTGCCACAGCCATGTGTGCCACTGCACACACTCACCGCCCATGTCCGGCACAGCACAACCAAGGCTGTATAGTGATGTGGCTATGCAGTGGGAAGGCAGTGCCACAGCCATGTGTGTCACTGCACACACTCACCGCCCATGTCCAGCACAGCACAACCAAGGCTGTATAGTGACATGGCTATGCGGTGGGAAGGCAGTGCCACAGCCATGTGTGCCACTGCACACACTCACCGCCCATGTCCGGCACAGCACAACCAAGGCTGTATAGTGATGTGGCTATGCAGTGGGAAGGCAGTGCCACAGCCATGTGTGTCACTGCACACACTCACCGCCCATGTCCAGCACAGCACAACCAAGGCTGTATAGTGATGTGGCTATGTGGTGGGAAGGCAGTGCCACAACCATGTGTGCCACTGCACACACTCACTGCCCATGTCCAGCACAGCACAACCAAAGCTGTATAGTGATGTGGCTATGTGGTGGGAAGGCAGTGCCACAGCCATGTGTGCCACTGCACACACTCACCGCCCATGTCCAGCACAGCACAACCAAGGCTGTACAGTAACGTTGCTATGCGGTGGGCAGGCAGTGCCACAACCATGTGCCCAGTGCATGCATGGACCACCATTGACGCACTCCCAGACATGCAGTGCCACTGGACAGTGCTGACTGTCACATGTCGCGTGCATGGCAGTGGTGTCCATGGATAGTGGCCATGCCCTGCTTCCCACCCTGTCACACAGCATGCAATAGCAATCATGTTGTCATGGCACTCACCCTCATTGGGCTGCTGCTGGCATTGTGGTTCTTCACTGCCATGCTCGGGCACTGCTGCCACCACCCTCTGTTGCTCAGCCATGGCCCTCCTCCAGTCTGCCATGCCTGTGGGAAACAAAATGTGAGAAACACAGTGCAATCCCAAAGCATATTCCCCCTGCCCAATGAGTGTGCCCACCCACCCAGCCAGACCCATACATCACATACCCTGTAAACACCGCCACAGCCAACCCTAGACCAACCCTCCCCCATGTGCTGGACACAAAAGACAGTGTTACCCATATGGACCATACAGGTGCGTAGACGGATCACCCACCTGACCGAGGCACTACACCCCTCCTAGCACGCGACCGCAGATGTGCCAGTAGTGCCAGCTCCCTCTTCCGCAGGTCCCCGTAGCAGTGCCTGCACTGTTCTGCAGACCTCCGTCAGCCAGTGGCCACCTCCAGCTCAGTGGCCACCTGTTGCCACACCTGTGTTCTGGCCCTGTCTAGGGGAACCTCCCCATATAGTGGGCCATAGTGAGGCTCCACAACAACCACCAAGTTTGCCAGCTTGAGGGCACTCCACTGGGGGGCTCTTCTGCGTGCCATCTCTAGATGTATAGTAGGTAATATGACATTCCGCAGTGTGGCATCCCCACGTAGAATTGCTGCACAATACAACACCACTATTCCATATTGCACTGTCGGTACAGCACTGCCAGTCCCTATTGCGCTGTCACAAACAGCGCGATAGAGCTGCAGACATGCCATATGTACAGCACCAAGGGGGCAAAGGTCAGGCACAGGGTCATGGGTCTCTGGTGCATGGCCACGCACAGCGCCATCGGATGTCTATGCATCCAGCATGATTGGTTGCATGTGTGCCATTGCCACAGCAAACTATTGTGCAGTTGTGCCACAGCACCATGTAGTGACCGTCGCTGTAGCACCACTGGCACAATGGTGGCCATGCCCTGAATTGCCTACCGTGCACGGCACATCATCAGCACAGCAGATGCCTGCGTAAGCTACCTGGGCATGCGCAGTGTGGTGTACTACGCAGTCACAGAACTGCGCCATTGGCTCAGCACGTTCAATCATATTGCACAAAGTGCAAAAGCGCAATATTCAGCCGTCATATGCAAATCATCCGATCAACCATTCAATGGTGCAGCAGCGTGATTTGCATCTCATTAAAGTTGCTCCACACCTAATTTGCATGGATTGCGCTATAAATATGTGACACTGTTCTACAGTGGTCATATTCGGTTACTGCAGTTGATAGGTGAGTTGCATGCATTGTGATGTTCTGAACTATGGCCTCAGGGAATTGCTGTGTACTGCACAGTCACAGGTGACCACTCTCACCCATACAGGCTGTGAAATGACCCAGCAAGGACTGGGTGAGGAGGATGATGGTGGGCGGAAGAGGAGGCCTAACTTTATGAAGGCTGAGACATAGGCACTCTTTGAGGCCTATCTGGATGAAGAGCTACTTCTCAGTGGATGGCGGGGCACCCCTCAGGCCCATGCTGCTGCATGGGAGGGCGTGGCATGTGCCATCAACCTGCATGGCAGCCACCAGCGCTCTGTGCAGGAGTGTAAAAAGAAGATGGGAACCGACAGCAGAAGGGTGAAGGAGAAGGTGGCAGCCATCAGGGTGGCATGTGCTGCAACAGTCAGGAGCCAGCCGGAGGTGGTGCAGCTGACTCTGGCAGAGGACAGGCTCGCTGCAAGCATGCAGCACAATGCCATTGAGGGCATTCCTGGAGGTGGCTTCCAGACAGGTGGCAGCCCATCACTGCATGGTATGTCATGGTCGGGGGGAGGTAAATCACATCCACTAACGTGTCCTTCCTTTCTGTTACAGATCCTGTGCATCTGCAGGGGTCAGCGGTGGAGGGCCTGTCCACTGCGGACAGCCATCCGGAGTTGGAGGAGGGACCATCCACCTCTGCAGGTTGCCGGCATGCATTGCACCAGTGTGCACACCTGGCTGCCATCACTGATGTCATTGAGACAGGTGCGGAGGGTGCCCTTCCTGTGTCTCAGTAGTCTGGCATGCAAGCATGCCAGCATGCTGTGGCTGTGGCTGTGGCACAGACCTGCACCATTGATGATGCAATGACCATTATGGGCATTGACATGTGTGTGTCACAGAATGGACACACTGCAGGACAGCTCATGCCCATGGACCTAGCTGGTTCCGATGTGTGTGCCAGCACATCAGCACAGTCCCAGGCTGTGCCTGTCAGCACCGGTGGGGCAGCACTGGTGGCTGTGCAGGTCACTGGCACTGTTGTGGCCACAGCAGTGGAACAACTGATCCCTTGGGCACAGCAGGCGGAGATGCAGCAGCAGCAGTCACCCACCGGGACTGGGGGTACAGGGTTCAGCAGTGATGTAGGTGCACCGCCTGTGGACTTGCCCATACCTGGTCCTGGTGAGCAGTGCCCACCCTCAAGGGGTGCTGTACATCAGGCCCTTCCATTCCCTGAGGGACAGGTTGCTGATGTGGCAGATGACCTCTTTGATGAGCACACCCGCCTGCTACAGGCATCAGTACAGCAGCAGATGCGGGTTGCAACATCCATGGAGGCACTGTGTGTGGTTCTGGAGTGGCACAGCAGAGACAATGAGAGGATCCTGTCACAGACTGACCATTTGCGGATGGATGTGACCACTGCCATTGACAGGCACACACTGGCATTGGTTGCTGTTGTGGCCACATTGGACACACAGTCAGGTGTCCCTGTGCCGCTCACACTGCGCAGTACACTATACACTCCCCATTCCTGGCATCATGCGACACCCACCCTGTCAATGCTGAGTTCAGCTGTGGGCATCTCTAGCACCCCTGGTGCAAGTATGTTCGGTGTGCTGCCAACCCCTGTGTGGGCAAGGTCACGTTTGTGCAGTGGAACCCCTGGTGGTCCATTGGTGCCACCCCATGAGGCCTGTGCTCAGCCTGCCAGTGCTGCTGGGTCTCAGTGAGGCTGCCCATGCATCCGAGGTGGCTGTGGCACTGTGCCACAGGACTGAGCTGTCTCCCAGTCCGGGCCCTGTCTGGTGCTGCCCTGTGTGCAATGTGTGTTTCAGTGGGAAGTGCACCAGTGGATGCCCAGCCCTACACGCAGACACACGGACCACCTGCACACCCTCCCGACTGCTGTCCATGGGTGCATGTGCATGATGATGCCTGCATTGCACTGTACACCAAAGTGTGAAGGTGCCCAGCTTCTGACACATGTACATGGACAGTCAGTGGATGTGGTGGCCTGTGGACATGTGTTTTTAGTGTCTGTGTTCCTGCTCTGTTGTGCACCTGACCCCTGTGCACTTTGTGCCTATTGTGTGTGTGTGTGTGTGTCCGTCCATGTGGCGTGTTACTGTTCACCCCTCCCTGGTTGTACGTGTGTGCTTCTGTACCCTGCCACTTCCCTTGCTGTCACACACCCCTGGTGTGTTTCCCTGTGTGTTTGTGGGTTGTGCCCTAGTCACTGTTGGCTGCACATGGCCCCATGACTTACCTGTGTTGGGTGAAGTGCTCTTCTGTTATGGTGTCCCGGTGCAGCTGGGCCAGCAGGATCAGTCGGGGTCACATTGTCCAAGGGGGGCTGCCCATTTCCATCATCACTGGCGTCACCACCATCCCCACCACTGTCCTCCTCTTCGACCTGTACGGCTATCACACAGTCTTTGGTGATGTTGTGCAGGATACAACAGGTCAGGAATATCCCACAGGCCTTTGAGGGGCTATACTGTAGGGCACCACCGGAGGTGTCTAGGCATCGGAAGCGTGCCTTCAGCATCCCAAACACCCGCTAAATGATATTGCGTGTGGTGAAATGTACCTCATTGAAGCGTTGCTGCGATGGGGACGTCGGCCGCTGGTAGGGTGTGAGCAGCCAGGGACGGAGTGGATATCCACTGTCACCTGTGTGGAGATAGTGGAGGTTAGTGTCTTGTTCAGGCTCATATTCCCCTAACACTGTGTGCCACACCCATAACACCTGTGGCTTACCCACCCTTGCCCCCGATTTGTCAGTCCTACATGCATACTCACCCACTAGATGTCCTGTGGGGATGTAACCACTCTCGAATTGATGGCACAGTGCTGACTGGTACCATATGAATGAATCGTGTGCTCCACCAGGGTGCGTGGCACAGACATTGATGATGCGCCCACTGGCATCACACACCACCTGGCAGTTGACACTGGCATAACCCTTCCAATTCCCATAGGCAGCCCCATTGGGGCCAGGTGGCATGCGAATGGCCACATGGGTGCAGTCTATTGCCCGTAGCATGCCAGGCATACGTACTACCCTGTGGAACTCCTATATGTTTGCTGTGTGCTCCCACCGTGGTGCTGGGGAAATGGATGTACTCTGCAGCATGTGGCAGCAGTGCGCTGAGGAATTGGGTGAGTATGCGTGATGTGGCCAACTGTGTTATGCCTGTGGTGTCCCCTGTTGGTCTCTGGAAGGTACCCGTGGTGAGCAAGCACATGCAGGCTGTTACCTTTGTCTCCACTGACAGAACATGACTCCGTCGTGAGGGTGTCTGCATCACATCACTGCACAGCTCACAGATCCACCTCAATATTGCCCTGTTCAGGTGGTACCAGCCCACAATCTTGACATCTGAGTAGAGCTCAAAGCTGATGCAGGCTCGGTACTGCCTGTTGGGGGTGTACCACCAACAGGCCCTTCCATGGCCATGTCCCCCTGCAGCATGCCTTCTCACCCCTCTCATTACAGCTTCCATGTGGAAGCTGGCACTGTCCATGTCCCTGGCTTGTGTTCCCCCCAGCTGTTGTTGCTCAGTTCCCCCCACTGTCCTGACTGCTACCTCCACTGCACCGGGTACACCTACTGGCCTCTGCACTCTGTGGCCCCACACACCTTCCCTTGCCGCTATTCTGTCCTCTGCTCTCCCTGGCCTGCACTCTTTCTCCCTCTGGCCTTGTCTGTCTCCCTGCCTCATGTGGCTTCCCTGGAGCATTCTTGCACCTCTTTCTTGATCCTTTTTATTTTGGCTCATTTACACTATGGTGCAACTTCCGCCTGATCCACTGTTGTGCATTGAGCAAGCCTTTGAATATTGCACTGCGCATTTTATACATGGTTCCACCCCCTTCAGTTGCGCAGGCCTTCATTAGCATTGCGCTTTTGCTCAGCATGTTTTCAGTGGCGCAACTGCCTCCTGCTGAATATCGCAGAATGGCGCATTTTCGGACTTGTGCAGGCGCAACCCTTTTGAATATCCCACCCAATATGTTTAAAGTGTTTCTTCAGTGTTCCTTTTACTTTTTATGTTGGCACGCTTGCACAGCCAGCATCGTGGGAGAGTGCAGCTTCTGAGGCTGGGTTGCTGTTGGGTGAATGCAGAGTATGCACCAGTAGGTGCATCCCACATTCCCCAGTCAGCCTACATGCCAGCGCCACACCATGAATACATAATGTGGCAAGCACATCTAAGAAAAGGTCCGCTGCAATCCAAGCAAAGCTCATCATACGCAGCGGTCCTTTTCTTGCCGTGCTCGCTGCTATTATATGCATGGTCGGCAAGCGGACGGCCGCCTAACTACTGCCGACTTCTGGGGTGCCCAATCCCCCTGTCGGTTAACCCTCCCACTTTCTTTGTGTGCCGATGGGGGAACCCACTTCCCGTTAGCATAAATCCCCCAATTGTTGAATGCCGAGGGGGTGCCCAATCCCCTCAGCTCACGCCCCTACTTTCTTTGTGTGCCGACAGGGTGTCCATTCCCATCAGCATTACTCCCCGTGTTGTGTGCTGGCGAGGGTGCCCAATCCCCATCAGCTACAGACAGCCCCCCAAACAGTTAGGTGGCATGCTGGGAGCCTACCTCAATGTGCCAAATCCCCTGCAAAAAAAAAAAACCTGTCCCATGATGGGTTTTTCATTTTTTTTCCTGTAAAATGAAAATGGTCCCTCATAGTCTCGATGCTCCCACCTGCACCCACCCACTGTGCACCCTGCCTCCCCTCACCCCCCTCTCCCCATACTTACCTGCGGAGTCCGGCGCAATGATTTTCTGTGGACCGGGAACATGTCTCCACTCTTCAAAGCCTACCGTGAACTGAAGAAATGCCGGTAAGCTGTATAATGGAATGAATAGGGTTTTTTCAATTTTAATGCATATTTTGGGCATTTTGTGAATTTTGGCCCCAAATTTTCAACACGGGGTTTTTGGGACCCTTCTCATGAATTCTTGCACTGTTATGATGTTATTTGGTCCCGAAAGGTGATTTTGCAGTCACCTTTTGGGACCGAGTAATGACATGACAATGCCACTGTTCATGAGAGGGGCTCTCAAAAAGCCTATGTTGCAAGTTTGGTGGAAAAAATCCAAAAAATGACTGTTTTACGAGCATGCGTAGCAACTGCGCAACGCACGCTCGTAAGTTAGTACATTCGCACTATTTTCATGCCAAATTCTCAACATTGGCATTTTATCACACCTTCTTGTGAACCGTATAGCTGCCATTTTTCACATCCTGCCCAAAATGTGTTTTCGCACTTCCAGTGCAGAATAACGTGGTCACTGTGTGAAATCACTGTTCAGGACACATTACAAAAATGACAGCGGCACTGTTCATGAGCAGAGGTCCTAAATGCCTGTGTTGAAAATTTGGTGACAATACTCCATAAAACGATTGTGTTATGAGTGTGCGTTGCGCAGTTTGCACGCACACTCATAAATTCTCAGACTTATATTTTCACTCCACATTTTCAACAGTGCCATTGTTCTACACCTCCTAATGAACAGTACAGATGTCATTTTTCACATCCTGATCAAAATCTGTTTTCACAGTTCCGGCACACAATAGCGCGGTCGCTGTGGAAAGTCCGTATTCGAGACACATTATGAAAATGGCAGTGACACTGTTCATTAGCAGATGTCCTAAAATGCCTATGTTGAAAATTTAGGGACGAAAGTCAATAAAATGAGTGTTTCATGAGCACGCATTGTGCAGTTTGCATGCACGCTCATGACTTTGTGAATGTGTAATTCTTTCACTGCAGATGTTCATCATTGCCATTTTTCCATACCTCCTTATGAACAGTACAGCTGGCTGAAATGTGTTTTCTCATGTCCGGTGCAGAATTGCATGGTCACTGTGCAAAATCACTTTTTGGGACACTTTCAGGAAATGACGGTGACACTACTCATCAGCAGATGTCCTAAAATGCCTATGTTGAAAATTTGGTGGCTAAAGTCCAGACAATGACTGTTGCTAGCGTGTGTTGCGCAGTTTCCTTGCACCCTTGTAACTTTGTCAATCTGCAATATTTTCATACCACATTTTCACCATTGGCATTTGTGCACACCTCATTATCAACAGTCCAGCTGCCATTTTCCACACCTGCCCATAACACGTTTTCACTGCTCTGCCGTACAGTGGCATACTCGCTGTGCATAATCACCTTTTGGGACACATTAACAAACTCACAGCGCTATGCTTCTCCACCTCTGCCACTGCCAATGCCAGTGCGACAACATTCGGCATTGAAAAATGCTTGTTTAGTCTATGCCTAGTTCTGTTGACAAGGCAGTTACTTTTATATAGTTTTATATATGCCATACTAGTTCAACTTTTTTATATCCAGTAGCTAATATTAGCAGGGACAAATTATTTGCTAGCATTCAAAAAGAGATATGGCAACAGAAGAGAAATGGTAGAACTTACTTGCTAAGCTATGACCTACCTGATATTTTTGATGTGAAACAGTTGGGGGGGAGAGAAGAGAGAGGTGATTGCCTGAGGGGATGTACGCCTTTTGACATTAATAATGGCTGACTCTGCACATATTCTATCCTTTAATGTTAATGGTGTGCATAACCCGATAAAAAGCAAGCTATTATTGAATTATTTTAAGCAGACTAAAGCAGACATCATTCTTCCCCAGAAGACACACTTATCACAGAATAAACATTCTAAATTTGGGTCACTGGGGTTTCAAGCAGTAATCGCCTCCTTGCATGCTTCAGGGAGAAGACGAGGTACTGCAATCTTGGTACCACATGGGGTACATTTTCAGATCCAGAAGCAAATCACGGATGATGAGGGGAATTATGCAATAGTGGTGGTCCGGCTTTATTTGGTGCAAGTTACAGTTGCATCTGTATACCTCCCCCCAAGTGGCACACCTCAAACAGCGTAAAAATTCCTAGATGCATTTTTACTGATGGCTGAGGGTCATTGCATAATTGGAAGGGATCTTAATGTGACGTTAAATATAAATTTAGATTCTTCTACCCCCTCTAAATACAGAGCCTTGGTGCTTCAAAAATATTTAAGATGTGCTCTCCCTACCTTAGATCTGACAGACATTTGGAGACATTTTCCCCTTGATTATGGCCTATACACACTATGCCTCAAAAACAAACACATTGGCACAGTTGGACTATTTTTTTATCATCTGTGGAGCATTTGGAATCAATTAAGGATATTTCCATTGGGACATCTGTTTTGTCAGATCATTCCCCCTATTTTTAAAAATAGAGGTTACAAGACCAAAAAAAACAGGCATTCTGGAGGTTGAATTTGCTTCATCTTCGAGATCCAGAGTTCCTATTAATGATTAAAACGCAGATCCCCTTATCTTAAAGGAAAATACCCCTTCTCATACTTCAGCGGCTATTGAATGAGACACACTCAAACCTGTGTTACGAGGGGATATTATAAAATACTCGGCCCATCAAAATAGAAAAAGGGAACTCCTAGGGAAGGAACTGGAGGAAACTTTTGCTAAAATACAACAGAAAATTTGTCTAGGGGACCTATCAGTTAAACCTCAACTATTGGCTATTAAACAAAAACTCCAGAAGTTGGCAGATCAAAAAATAGAACAGCAACTATACTATTTAAAACTTAACTCACAAGAAGGAGGCCCCAGGGGAGCTAGACATTTAGCTAGGTGCCTGAGAGGGGCCAGACAATGGGTGATGGTCACAAAAATATATGACCATAAGACTAAGCATCTACTGCTGCAGCCTAGAGAGATTAGGCAGGCTATGGCTGGTTTCGATCGTACTTTATATTTGGAAGAAACTAACCCCTCCCCTCAACAGATAGCTGAATTCCTCCAAGCCTCTTCATTACCACATCTCTCCACTCAGCAAGCAGAGGACCTCCTTCGTCCCTTATACAGGAGAGGAAATTAAAGCTATCCTTAAGCTAACCAAATCTCAAAAAGCCCCGAGTCCAGATGGCTATCCAAATGAATTTTATAAGAAATTACAAAATGTGCTCATTCCTGTAATACTGTCAGCCTATAGAGAGATACAGGAAGGAATACCACCCCCCTTCTTGGAGATATGCTGAAATTGCAGCAATCTGAAAGCCTGGAAAAGATACTACCCTGATGTCTTCTTACCAGCCGATTTCAAAACTAAATTGTGACTACAACATTTTTATGTCAAATCTATCTCATAGGATAGAAAATTTTTTACCCCATCTTGTTGACCCAGGCCAGGTGGGATTTATTAGACGATGTCAAGCGCATGATGCGGTATGTCAGGTGCTGCTGCTCACTAAATATGCGATAAAAAGAGAAGTACCCCTAGTCCTTCTTGGTCTTGATCCTGAGAAGGCTTTTGATAGGGTGTCATGGTCCTTTTTATGGGCCACACTAAGGCAATTTGCATTTCCAGAGTGATTTTTCTCTCAAATTCAGACCATGTACTGCTCCCCAGTAGCCTATCTCAAATTGGATGGATCCCTTCCCCCCTTTTCCCCTTTTTAGAGGGACCAGACAAGGTTGCCCATTATCCCCTTTACTTTTTGCATTATATTTGGAACCCCTAGCTGCCAGTATTAACATAGAAACATAGACTTTGACTGCAGATAAGGACCGCTTGGCCCACCTAGTCTGCCCATGTCCCTACCTACAGGATAGGCTGCAGATCCTAGTTAACCAACAGCCTATTTCTTCCTACCCCCCACAAGAATTGCCTTATGTCTGTCCCATGCATTCTTGAATTCTACCACTGTTTTAGACCCCACAACCTCCTCAGGAAGGCTGTTCCATGCATCCACTACCCTCTCTGTAAATAATACTTCTTCATTGCCCTGAACCACCCTCCTTCTATCTTTAAATTGTGTCCTCTTGTTCTTGCATGTCTCTTTTTCTGAAAGATGCTACCCTCTTGGACTTTGTTGATTCCACTGAGGTACTTAAAAGTTTCTATCATGTCCCCCCTCTCCCTTCTTTCCTCAAGGGTATACATATTAAGCTCCTTTAGTATCTCCTCATATGGCTTCTCTTGAAGACCCTGCACCATTTTAGTTGCCCTCCTCTGGACTACCTCTATCCTGTCTATGTCCTTGTGGAGATGGGGTCTCCAGAACTGGACACAGTACTCCAGATGGGGTCTCACCAACTGTCTGTACATGGGGATAACAACTTCCTGTTTTCTGCTGCTGATGCCTCTCCCTATACATCCCAGTACACCCCCAGCCCTCCCTACTGCCTTCTCACAGTGCTTGCTAACCTTAAGGTCATCTTATATGATTACCCCCAGGTACATTTCCTTTTTTATTGTTGTTACTACCTCCCCAACCATTGTGTATTGTTTCCCAGGTGCATTATTTTGCACTTCTTTGCATTGAATCCTAGCTGCCATACTTCTGACCATTCCTCCAACCTTGCCAAGTCCCTTTTCATCCTTTCCACGCCTCCTTGTGTATCAAGCCTGTTGCAGATCTTTGTGTCATCTGCAAAAAGGCATACTTTTCCTTTCAGTCCCTCTGCAATGTCACTGATGAAGACATTAAAAAGGACTGGACCCAATACTGAACCCTGCAAATCTATTAGAAAACAAACTAGCACAGAGGGGATTTGATTGTGGGGGAGAT
Organism: Neoceratodus forsteri; assembly: GCA_016271365.2. Classification (NCBI taxonomy): domain Eukaryota; kingdom Metazoa; phylum Chordata; order Ceratodontiformes; family Ceratodontidae; genus Neoceratodus; species Neoceratodus forsteri. The sequence continues at coordinate 2,012,958 of JADMNL010000031.1, forward strand.
CAAATAACTCACCCTTTTTGCGGATGACATCCTGCTGTCCCTAATTACACCCGAAATCTCTTTGCCAGTGGTTTGGGATCAGTTGGATCATTTTGGAAAGTATCATGATATCAGATAAATAATTCTAAGACAGAAGTGCTTAACTTCGCATTTTCCCTTCTTGTAACCTAAAACATGCATTCCCATTTTGTTGGCGCAGAGCTGAGATACGACATCTGGGTATCAAAATTCCCTCCAATATGAAGCACTTAGAGCTAGTTAACTTTGAACCAATCTCCCAACAAATCACGGCAGACTTGTTCAAATGGGCACAATTGCCCCTTGGAATTATTAATCATGCAGAAACTATACAACAGAACATACTACCTCGACTGCTTTTTTACTTGCAAACTCTTCCAATTATCCCTTCTGAGACTTATTTCAGATCTTGGGATAAGCTTATCTCTAGATTCATATGGGGGGTGGGATACCACATATGAAATTTACTCTATTACAATGCCCTAGGGCACAGGGGGGACTGGGCATACCCAATTGAAAAGATTATGCACTAGCAGCACAAACCCGAATAGCCCTATTATGTGCATCTACTCATTACTTGACACATGGGAAGCATATAGAGGTGATTATTGATGGATTGGAACCATTTTGGGGAGTTTTAAACAAACTCTTAAATCCTTTTTGTGGGAAAAGGCATATGGTTTTACTGTTCATTATTTTGTTTTGCCTGTTTTTATGATATTAAGTTTGTATTTCTGTTTCTGTATTTTGTATTTTATCTTATTTTATTGGAATGCGCCTTGGCACTTGAAAGGCGTAATATAAATAAAAATATTATTATTAAAAAATATTATTATTATATTATTATTTTATTACAAATATTATTATATTATTATTATTTTACCCTTACTTGGTGGGAAGCCCCCCCAAGGTGTCTACCCATGACGTGTTTTCTAAAAATTACAGGAGAATTTTTTAAGTCCTGGACATACCTAACCAGACGCATTTTATCCACATCTGAGAGATACTATTTAACAGCTATGGCTTATGATTCAGACTTCAGTACACCTCAGTTAAATAAAGCATTAAGGGACTGGGAACAATACTCCTTGTGCATTATTTTTCAGATGGTGGGCCCCATAGGAATTTATTATTTTTCATACTTATGGTCTATATATAAATTACCTTTAAAATATTATTCAGTCTATCTATTACTTAGGGAAAAAAACTCTTTCCTCTGGAAGATTCATTGGTTAAAACAGTGGAATCCCCCTTGAGATTGGTGTCGCTTATTATCCTACATTTAAGAGGTTAAACCTCTGGACATATTATCAGTAGTCTCTATAAAGCTTTACAGCAGTATAAAAAAAGATGATTTAGATGTGGTCAGACAGAGATGGACGAAGGATTTAGATTCCACGATTGAGGCAGAGAGGTGGCAACAAGCGACCCTCCCTTACTCAAACATCCCTGCACAATATACTGGAGGGAGTTTGCATGGAAGATTAGAATTCGCTTTTTTAAAATTCCAGATATTTCTGCTAAGATTCAAGGGCCAGAGCAAGGATCCTGCTGGAGGAAATGTGGGTGCATGAGAGCAAGTAATGCACACATATTTTGGTATTGTCCTTTGCTTAATGGATACTGGAATTAAATTATAACAGAATTGTCAGACATATTTGGTATACTAGAATGGTGTATACCATCTTTCATCTTGACTGCCACTTCTCCATCTGGAATTAAAATAAATTGGAAGCAATATAAAGTGGTTACACTTTTAATTCTGATAGCCAAAAATGTACTCACTAGACTCTGTCTCACTGACAAAATTCCCACTAAAGAGGTGTGGAAAAACCTAACTTACGAGGTGTATAATCTAGAGCGTAACTTAGCAAGATTGAATAATAGAAAGAAAATGTTGACAATTAATGGAGGCTCTGGACCTCTTACCAACTGGACCATTACCCTGAATTTGTTCCATGAGGGGGTGACCCTTTCAAGATAATTCATTGCACCATTCCGCGATCCAAACCCTTCTATTAGCTAAAGTTATGCTTAAGAAGAGGCCCCTAGTCTCAACAGAAACAGTGCTAAGTGAACAGGATAAGTGTTTTTTCTCTGACTTTTGCTGGTTGTTGATGCTGAATTTGAATGTACTGGAAGGTAAAGGAAATGCTTCCTCCCTCAAAGCTGGTAACAAGTTTTTACTTTTAATAATATTTTTTATGTTATGTATTAGATGTATATGATGCATTTTCATGTATTATACAATGTATGGCTATGTTTTATGTAAAAATATAAAAAATTAAAAACAAAAACAGTACAATTTACATCACACGATGAGAACATACAATAGCCAGGTGACAAGACTATTTTACAAACAAGATAAATGTGGAGTATAACCTCAAATACAAATACTTTTATAACAGAAATGTCTCTAGTCTATAGATATAGTTGCTAAGTGCAGGTTGCTTGTAGTTGGCAGCCAAAATTGGCTTAATCAAAGAAAAAAGGAGCAAGGAGGAGGTATGGAGCGTATTGGCATGGGTACAGAGGAGGCATATTGTATAATGCTATTAGAGTATAGGAGGAGGGGATATGGTGATGAGGGAGAGCAAGCTGATTAGTGCTGTATGCACAGGTACAGAGGAGGCATATTGTATAATGCTATTAGAGTATAGGAAAAGGGGGTATGGTAATGAGGGAGAGCAAGCTGATTAGTGCTGTATGCACAGGTACAGAGGAGGCATATTGTATAATGCTATTAGAGTATAGGAAAAGGGGATATGGTGATGAGGGAGAGCAAGCTGATTAGTGCTGTATGCACAGGTACAGAGGAGGCATATTGTATAATGCTATTAGAGTATAGGAGGAGGGGATATGGTGATGAGGGAGAGCAAGCTGATTAGTGCTGTATGCACAGGTACAGAGGAGGCATATTGTATAATGCTATTAGAGTATAGGAAAAGGGGGTATGGTAATGAGGGAGAGCAAGCTGATTAGTGCTGTATGCACAGGTACAGAGGAGGCATATTGTATAATGCTATTAGAGTATAGGAGGAGGGGATATGGTGATGAGGGAGAGCAAGCTGATTAGTGCTGTATGCACAGGTACAGAGGAGGCATATTGTATAATGCTATTAGAGTATAGGAAAAGGGGGTATGGTAATGAGGGAGAGCAAGCTGATTAGTGCTGTATGCACAGGTACAGAGGAGGCATATTGTATAATGCTATTAGAGTATAGGAAAAGGGGATATGGTGATGAGGGAGAGCAAGCTGATTAGTGCTGTATGCACAGGTACAGAGGAGGCATATTGTATAATGCTATTAGAGTATAGGAGGAGGGGATATGGTGATGAGGGAGAGCAAGCTGATTAGTGCTGTATGCACAGGTACAGAGGAGGCATATTGTATAATGCTATTAGAGTATAGGAAAAGGGGTATGGTAATGAGGAGAGCAAGCTGATTAGTGCTGTATGCACAGGTACAGAGGAGGCATATTGTATAATGCTATTAGAGTATAGGAGGAGGGATATGGTGATGAGGAGAGCAAGCTGATTAGTGCTGTATGCACAGGTACAGAGGAGGCATATTGTATAATGCTATTAGAGTATAGGAGGAGGGATATGGTGATGAGGAGAGCAAGCTGATTAGTGCTGTATGCACAGGTACAGAGGAGGCATATTGTATAATGTTATTAGAGTATAGGAAAGGGGTATGGTGATGAGGAGAGCAAGCTGATTAGTGCTGTATGCACAGGTACAGAGGAGGCATATTGTATAATGCTATTAGAGTATAGGAGGAGGGATATGGTGATGAGGAGAGCAAGCTGATTAGTGCTGTATGCACAGGTACAGAGGAGGCATATTGTATAATGCTATTAGAGTATAGGAAAAGGGGGTATGGTAATGAGGGAGAGCAAGCTGATTAGTGCTGTATGCACAGGTACAGAGGAGGCATATTGTATAATGCTATTAGAGTATAGGAGGAGGGGATATGGTGATGAGGGAGAGCAAGCTGATTAGTGCTGTATGCACAGGTACAGAGGAGGCATATTGTATAATGCTATTAGAGTATAGGAGGAGGGGATATGGTGATGAGGGAGAGCAAGCTGATTAGTGCTGTATGCACAGGTACAGAGGAGGCATATTGTATAATGCTATTAGAGTATAGGAGGAGGGGATATGGTAATGAGGGAGAGCAAGCTGATTAGTGCTGTATGCACGGGTACAGAGGAGGCATATTGTATAATGTTATTAGAGTATAGGCAGAGGGGATATGGTGATGAGGGAGAGCAAGCTGATTAGTGCTGTATGCACAGGTACAGAGGAGGCATATTGTATAATGCTATTAGAGTATAGGAGGAGGGGATATGGTGATGAGGGAGAGCAAGCTGATTAGTGCTGTATGCACAGGTACAGAGGAGGCATATTGTATAATGCTATTAGAGTATAGGAGGAGGGGATATGGTAATGAGGGAGAGCAAGCTGATTAGTGCTGTATGCACGGGTACAGAGGAGGCATATTGTATAATGCTATTAGAGTATAGGAGGAGGGGATATGGTAATGAGGGAGAGCAAGCTGATTAGTGCTGTATGACAGGTACAGAGGAGGCATATTGTATAATGCTATTAGAGTATAGGAAAGGGGTATGGTAATGAGGGAGAGCAAGCTGATTAGTGCTGTATGCACAGGTACAGAGGAGCATATTGTATAATGTTATTAGAGTATAGGAAGAGGGATATGGTGATGAGGAGAGCAAGCTGATTAGTGCTGTATGCACAGGTACAGAGGAGGCATATTGTATAATGCTATTAGAGTATAGGAGGAGGGATATGGTGATGAGGAGAGCAAGCTGATTAGTGCTGTATGCACAGGTACAGAGGAGGCATATTGTATAATGCTATTAGAGTATAGGAGGAGGGATATGGTGATGAGGGAGAGCAAGCTGATTAGTGCTGTATGCACAGGTACAGAGGAGGCATATGTATAATGCTATTAGAGTATAGGAGGAGGGATATGGTGATGAGGAGAGCAAGCTGATTAGTGCTGTATGCACAGGTACAGAGGAGGCATATTGTATAATGCTATTAGAGTATAGGCAGAGGATATGGTAGATGAGGGAGAGCAAGCTGATTAGTGCTGTATGCACAGGTACAGAGGAGGCATATTGTATAATGCTATTAGAGTATAGGAGAGGGATATGGTGATGAGGGAGAGCAAGCTGATTAGTGCTGTATGCACAGGTACAGAGGAGGCATATTGTATAATGCTATTAGAGTATAGGAGGAGGGGATATGGTAATGAGGGAGAGCAAGCTGATTAGTGCTGTATGCACGGGTACAGAGGAGGCATATTGTATAATGCTATTAGAGTATAGGAGGAGGGGATATGGTAATGAGGGAGAGCAAGCTGATTAGTGCTGTATGCACGGGTACAGAGGAGGCATATTGTATAATGCTATTAGAGTATAGGAAAAGGGGGTATGGTAATGAGGGAGAGCAAGCTGATTAGTGCTGTATGCACAGGTACAGAGGAGGCATATTGTATAATGTTATTAGAGTATAGGAAAAGGGGGTATGGTAATGAGGGAGAGCAAGCTGATTAGTGCTGTATGCACAGGTACAGAGGAGGCATATTGTATAATGTTATTAGAGTATAGGAAAAGGGGGTATGGTAATGAGGGAGAGCAAGCTGATTAGTGCTGTATGCACAGGTACAGAGGAGGCATATTGTATAATGCTATTAGAGTATAGGAGGAGGGGATATGGTGATGAGGGAGAGCAAGCTGATAAGTGCTGTATGCACGGGTACAGAGGAGGCATATTGTATAATGTTATTAGAGTATAGGAAAAGGGGGTATGGTAATGAGAGAGAGCAAGCTGATAAGTCCTGTATGCATGGGGGTAGCCTAGGGGAAGTGTAAACTAAGTGGAGGGCAGGGGAGGGGGTGAGGACTTGTGGGGTGAGAGGAGTAAGAAGGTGGGGGGTAAGGGTTGGAAGTCTAGGGCAGGGGATGGAACTCCTATCATTATGCATAGCAGTTGCACTCTTGGGATTCTACCAGGAGGTGATGGATTTCTTTTTTGAATTGGCCAAGTTTCTTAAGGTGAAAAAGGGAGAGAGGTAGATTGTTCATCCAGAAAGGGCCTTGATAGGAGAGGGACTTCTGGGCAAAGGAGGTTCATTTGTAAGTTACATGCAGTACCCCTCTAGCAGAGCTTTGATTTGTTTTAGTGTTGAGGTTACATTGGAAAAGCTTTGAAGTTTATTCTGGGACCAGTCCTAGAAGGGCTTTTTTTCCTATGATACATGCCTGGTACTGAGATCTTAGATGCAATGAGAGCCAGCCAGTTGTGGAGTAGAGACTGCAAGAGTGGGAATACCGATTAGCTCCTAGAACAAGTCAGCAGGCTTTGTTGAGCAGGAGTTTAATTCTTTTAAGAGCAGTTTCAGTGGCCACACTATAGATAGTAAGTCCATAGTCAACAATGGACAGTATTAAGCTTTTGGTGACAAGGCTGAGGGCCCCAGTGGTCACAGCATTTCTGTGTCGGTAAAGGAGTCCGAGTCTGATGTTGGCTGTTTTCATGACATGGTCAATATGAGTGTTGAAAGAAAGGGTGTTTTGTAGGAATAATCCCAGGTATTTAAAGGTAGTAACCTGCTTGATTACATGGCTTTTGTTACTTGGTACGGTGAGTGGGCCATCCGGCCTTTTGAGCTTTGTAGGGTAAAGTGCATTGTTTTGTTTTTCTGTAGTTCAAGAGGAGTTTGTTGTGAGCAAACCATGACTCCAGTTGGTAAAGCTACTTTGAAGGGTAGCTGTTATTTCATGGAGGTGTGTTCCTGGTACAGAGATCACTGCATCATCTGTGTAAAGCAACTTCTTAGGAGGGCACGTGCTTGGCAGGGAATTGATAAAGAGGCTGAATAGTAAGGGCCCTAAAATTGATCCTTGTGGATGTGATGATTGACGGTGTCAAACTCTTTAGTTAGGTCAATAAAGATTGACCCAACCATTTTTCCAGCATCCAAGGAGTCATATAGGTGTGAAGTAAAGTTGGTGAGTGCAGGAATACTGCTGTGGGATTTACAGAACCAATGTTGCTGAGGGCAGAGTAGGTTATATTTGTTGAGATAATCTGTAAACTGATCTTACACAATTCTCTCTAGGGCTTTTGAGAGGGGTGGTAAAATAGATATACGAACATATGAAATTTGCCAGCAGATAAAGGCCTAGAGGTCTATCAAGTCTGCTCGAATGTGCAGCTAGCACCCCTTATTCTGTAGCTGCCCCTCCCTTCCACCCTTCCCCTTCATTAACCCTCCCCCTTGTCCTGTCCCATCCTCGTTTGAAGCAGTCCACTGTTCTACTGCATACCACTTCAGCAGGTAACGCATTCCACCCAGCCACCACCCTCTGTAAAAAGTGTCTCCTCATCTCCCTCCTGAACCTTCCTCACTCTAGTCTCATATCATGGCCCCTGGTGGCCCTCCCCTCCCTTACTTTGAACAGCCCCTCTGTACCCAACTTGTTTATTCCTTTCATGTATTTAAAGGTTTCAATCATGTCACCCCATCTCTCCTCTCCTCCAGTGAGTACATGTTCAACTCCTTCAACCTCCTCTCGTATGATAAGTCCCCCAGCCCCTTGATCATCTTTGTTGCTCTGTGCTGCACCCCCTCCAGTAACTTAATGTCCCTCTTCAGATACGGATGCCAGTACTACATGCAGTACTCCAGGTGTGGTCTAATGACCTATACAGTGGCATAATCACCTCCTCCCTCCTCGAGGATATACCCCTTGCAATACAACCCAGCATTTTGTTGATCTTTGCAGCTGCCTTCCTACATTGTGCCAAGTTGTTCATTGACCCTGTAATGAGCACACCCAGATCCTTCTTCTCCTCTGTCTGGGCTAGCTGCACTCCCCCTAGCTGGTAACTCTTTCTTGGGTTCTTCATCCCAAAATGCAGCACCTTGCACTTTTTGGCATTAAAGCCCAGTTGCCAGGTGTCTGACCAGGTTTCAAGCTTTGCCAGATCATCCTGCAACCCCTGCCATCCTCTTCGGTCATCCACCACCGCACCTACCTTGGTATCATCAGCAAACAGGCTGATCTTGCTCTTGATGTCCCATGATATGTCTGCAATGAATATCCCAAACAACACTGGTCCCAACACTGAGCCCTGTGGAACATTGCTCATCACTGCCCTTGGGTGTGAGAGCTCCCCACCCACCACCACCCTCTATTGCCTTCCCTGCAGCCAGTTTCCTACCCATCTCACCAGCTTTGCACCTGCCCCTGTGCCTACTAACTTCCTTCCCAGTCTTTCATGTGGCACTGAGTCGAATGCCTTACTGAAGTCCAGATACAGGACATCCACTGCATGGCCCCTGTCCAGTTGCCTAGTTACCCAGTCATAGAACTCAATCAGGTTGGTTTGGCAGGATCTGCCATGTATGAAGCCATGCTGTCTGCTGTCCTGTAGTCCTTTGGCCTCTAGGAGGGCCACCAGCCTCTCCTTCAGGGTAGTCTCCATTAGCTTACCTACGATGGATGTGAGGCTCACTGGTCTGTAGTTTCCCGGTTCATCCTTGGGGCCACTCTTGTGGAGGGGCACCACATGAGCCATCCTCCAGTCCTGAGGTACACACCCTGAATGTTGTGAGACATTAAATAGGTCTGCCAAAGGTCCTGCAAGGACCTCTGCCAGCTCCTTCAGTACCCTGGGGTGGATGCCATCTGGGCCTGGTGCCTTGTCCACCCTCAATGCCTTCAAACCCTCTCGAACTCTGCTGTCCATGATTTCCCCATCTGTCACCACTTTCCACCCTGCTTCTGCCATTTCTTCCACCTTGGGTGTCACCCCCCCTTCTCTTTAGTACATACTGAGCAGAAGTACTCATTTAGTGCTTCCACCTTATCGCACCCTGCTTCCACCCAACCTCCCTCCTTCCTAATCCTTACTATGTGGTCCTTACAGCTCCTTTTCTCCCAGATGTACTTAAAGAAGTCCTTCTCCCCCTTCTTAATGCCTTGTGCCAGCCTGAGTTCCGTAGATGCTTTGGCTCTCCTTACTGACCTTGTCACCTCCTTCGATTCTGTCAAGTACTCCTCCCTGTCCTCCCTCCTCTCTGTTTTCTTGTACTTCCTAAAGGCAGCTCTTTTCCTCCTTACCTTTTCCATGACATCCTTGCTCAACCAGATCGGTTTCTTAGCCCTAGCCTTCTTGCTCTGGGCTTTGCAGCAGGTTTTGGTTGCCTCCACTATCCCCAGCTTTATGAGCTCCCACCTCTGGTTAGTGTCCATACTAGATTGAATTCTGGCCAGGTACCCTTTTACCACTTCCCCCATCCTCCCAAAGTTGGCTGTCCTGAAGTCCAGCACTATTGTGCCAGATTCCACTCCTTCCTTGCCCATATCCAATGTGAGCCATACTGAGCGGTGGTCACTCCCTGACAGCGGTTCCTCCACTGTAAGTTCTCTCAAAAAGTCCCCATTTGCCAGCACAAGGTCAAGGGTATTTCCTAACCTGGTTGTTTCACTGATCATTTGCAGCAGGAAGCTGTCCTGGAAGGCATCCAGCAGTACCTGCTCCCTTCTGTTCCTGGTTGTTGGGGTGCTCCAGTCCACTCCTGGCATGTTGAAGTCCCCCACAATCACCACACTACCCTTCTCGCAGGTCCTCCTGATCTGTCCCGCTAGTTCCCTGTCTAACTCCTCTGTCTGAGATGATGGCCTGTACACCACTCCCATTCTAAGAATCCTATTCTTGGAATCCTGGATTTGCATCCAAAGTGACTCTGTACTACCCTCCTCCCCTTCCTCCCTTACATACTTCAGTCCTTTCTTCACATATAGTGCCACCCCCCCTCCTTTCCCAATCACTCTGTCCCTACGAAATAATCTGTACCCTGGTACAGACGGGTCCCAGTCATTATATTGGGTGGCCCATGTTTCCGTGATGACTGCAATGTCCACCTCTCCTCTGCCATGAGAACCTGTAACTCTGCAGTTTTCCTCCCAAGGCTCTAGCATTAAGGGTAACCACCTTCCACCCTTTCCCACCTCCCATCCTGCCCTCCTTTCCTAGCATCACCAACAGTACTTGCCATTTGTCCTTTGTCACTGTTATGGGGTAAGCTCATGTGGTTTCCCAACCTGTGGTCTCTGCATATCTCTTCCCAACTGCCACCCCCACTCCTAGTTTAAATTCCCAACTTCCTCTATGTACTCCTCCATTCTCTGTTTCAACACTTTCTTTCCCTCCTCACTCAAGTGTAGTCTGTCCTTGGCATAGAGACTACTGTCCATCCAGGTCCCTCCCCACCCTCCCAACAGCCCATACCCTTTAGCACAACACCAGGTTCTTAGCCATCCATTAAATTCCTCTATTCTCAGCTTTCTTGTTGTGCTTGCCTTTGGCACAGGAAGTATCTCTGAAAAAGTTACTGATCTTCCTGCCCCCTCACATAATTGTGCTAGTTCCTCAAACCTCCTATGGACTGTATCTACTGTCTTGTCAGCCAGGTCATTTGTCCCAAGATGTATAATTAAATGAGGCTTGTCCCTACCCCTTCTAGCACATTTCAGAACAGACTGTCCCACCCTTTCCACTGTCATTCCTGGCATGGCCTCCACCCAAATGTGACTGCCTCTCCCCCTTGCTACCCCACCTAACTCCTCTTAGTATTGAGTCCCCCAGCACTACGATTCCACCCTTCTTACTCTCTGCTTGCTTCCATTCATCTCCCTCTCTCATTTCCAGCTCCTCCTCTTCCTCCTGCACATTATTTCCCCCTTTTACCCTGTTGCAATTCTCCCAGCAGAACTCCCCCCCCGCTCTAGTTTGGTCCAGGCATTTATCAATTACTCTTCTAATTTCATCATTTCCCTCCTCCACCTTCTTCCTCTCTAGCAGTGCACAACTATTTTCTGAAGGCCCTTCACAAATGCCTGCTCCCTCTTTCTTCATAGTAACCTGTTCTCTCCTTTTCACTCCATGACTTTTGCCACTTCTTCCCCTCCCCTCACAAGTCCCTATCTCCTCCTTCCATTTGTCTTTTGTCTCCTGACCTGGTTTCCCTGGCGATTGTTCTTCCTGGCCTGGGCCCCTTTGTCTCTGCTTCCCTCCTTCTGACCCTCTCCTCACCACTGTTGGCTTAAATCACCCTCCCTCATCTCCCCTTCTTCCTCCCTCCAGTATTGGGCTAAACCCACCCTCAATCTGCCTTGCCTGTCTTAGTTCCTCCTGCAGACCCTCAATCTCCTTTCTAAGTTTTTCTATGTGGTTGCACACTAAACATCCTCCCACACTCCAGGCAATTTTTAGAAAGATTGGTGCACTGCAGTTGTTGCAGTCTACCACCCTGCCCATTGCTGTCATTGCCCACCAGTGACCCCCCACCCTTCCAGATGCAGGATACCAAACACTCCCCCAAGTCTCCCCCTCCTCCCTCTATCAGTGCAAAACATTTTCTTTATTTTCCTTACCTTCTTTGTTGCACACGTTTAGATATATTGAGCAACTGCTTTTTATATTCCTATCCTTCCTATCCACACTCAAAAAGAGACTTTAAGTAGCCATTGCACAACCTTCCTCAAACTTCTACTCCTCCTTTCCCCAATGCAATATCAATGTGAAGAAGTAATAATGAAAGCTCCTAGATTTGCATTTACTTCCCTTCCACTGAGATAACAGTCACCACTTCACTTGCTGCTGTTCCTTTCCTGGATGTCTGCTTCTGCTATGACAGGTGCATATCCTTTGCCCATTTGAGGAAGTGATGTCAGAACCCCTGGTATAAAGGAAATAATGGACCAAGGATGGGACCAGCCCAAGTCTTCCAGAAACAATCAGGTATCTGAGGCCTCTGGTCAGACCATTAGCACCCTGCCCCCACTCTGCACTAAAACTTTGCAGCTAGTGAAGCCAGCAACAATGAATCACAATCCTACTCAAAGCCCCCAAAATAGGTTTGCTACCCAAAGAAACAGGACTCCAATTCAAACAGCTTCACCAACAACACATCAAAATAGGCTTGGAATTAGAAGATATGTCTCCAATTCAAAGAAACAGACCCAGTTAAATCACACCAATTATGTTTTAAAACAGAAGAAATAGGTCTCTACAAATGCAGCCTGCCACACAGTGAATCAAACAAATGAGCCCACTTATAGCTACCAAAACAGGTTTCAAAATTCCAACAGCCCCAAACAATACCCTGCTAGCCCCTTAGTAGTAAGAAAGAAAATAAATAACCTTCTACTAAGTAGAATCCACACGAAACAATGTAAAACAACAAGAAGCTACTGTACTGTAGATCTGATCTTGTCCCCCTTCTAGTTCCTTCTGAGAAGCCAAAGCACTGAGTTCCAAACTCTGTGATTTCCCTTGAGCTGCTTTCAAAATTAGACAGTTCCAAACTCTGTGACTTCCCTTGTGCTGCTTTCAAAAACAGACAGTTCCAAACTCTGAGACTTCCCATGTGCTGCTTTCAAAATCAAACAGTTCCAAACTCTGTGACTTCCCTTGTGCTGCTTTCAAAATCAGACAGTTCCAAACTCTGTGATTTCCCTTGTGCTGCTTTCAAAATCAGACAGTTCCAAACTCTGTGATTTCCCTTGTGCTGCTTTCAAAAATCAGACAGTTCCAAACTCTGTGATTTCCCTTGTGCTGCTTTCAAAATCAGACAGTTCCAAACTCTGTGATTTCCCTTGTGCTGCTTTCAAAATCAGACAGTTCCAAACTCTGTGATTTCCCTTGTGCTGCTTTCAAAATCAAACAGTTCCAAACTCTGTGACTTCCCTTGTGCTGCTTTCAAAATCAGACATTTCCAAACTCTGTGACTTCCCTTGTGCTGCTTTCAAAATCAAACAGTTCCAAACTCTGATATGGGGCAGTAGTTGCTCATGCTGGTCCCGTCTCCACTTTTAAAGACTGGGGTGACATTACCTCAAAGGATTGGGAAGTTCTGTAAAATTGTCTCATGTGGGGGTCCTGGGTTGTACCTTTCTTGATAGGTGATGTTCTTTTTGGGGTAGACCTTGTTCAAGGCAAGGGTTGTGCTTCTGCTTGATGTCCTTTTTAGTATGTTACTAGGGACAGAGTTAATAGTCCATTGTTAATTTTTTCTCTCTTTTCAGTGTTGAAACGAAAAGTTTCATGGTTTGTTACATGACATTACACTCACTGTTTACAAAGTATATTGCTTATAGGTGGAGTAAGAAATGCTATGCTATATTAGATGTTAGTTATACTGTTTCTTTTTTTTTTTGAAGTTTAGGTATCGTTCATTACAGATTGAAGTGTGGGGTGAGGGAGAGCTGGCTGAATGAGGCGGTGGGCTATGTTGGCTTGGAGTCTCATGGGCTGGTTCAATTGTGGGGTTGTAGATGTTCTTTTGGGGGTTGAGGGGGCAGTCAGGGTAGTCAGGGTGAGAACAGATATTTCTTCAGGATTCTATTTTTGATATCTTTTTTTGGAGGGTTGGGATGGGGGTAAGGGCTGTGCTGATTTCACTTGGATACTATGGTTCCTAATGTGGTATGTTTTGGTCATGGGTTTGTTTAGGGTTGCTTCTTGGGGTGAGGGGAGGTGGGTTGGGGAGTAGGGACGGGGGTGTGTGGGACGTCCAGTTCTATTTTGGGCACGTTGTTTTTATTGCCATTGTTCCCATGTACTAGGGTGGTGGAATGTGGGACTGGCTCTGGGTGGGGGGACTAGGGTAATTTTCCAGGGGCTGTTTGGTACCCAATATGAAGTGGTGGGTCCTTCCTGTGGGGGATACTTTTTCCTTTTTCTGAAGCACTTTATATGTTCTGCTGTGGAATGGACCATAACATTTGGTATTGCTCATGGAACATTAAGGGAGCTCAGTCTCCGACAAAGCGTATTAAGATGTTACTGCATCTCCTTAAGCTACAGGTAGATGTGGCTTTTTTGCAGGAAACCCACCTTTCCCCAGCTCAGGTGCTATCTTTACAGTGCTTCTGGGTTGGTCAGGTGTTTGGCTGTGGGTCAGACTCCTGTAGACGAGGTGTGACAATTCTGGTTTCTAGACATGTCTCATTTCATCTCTTCCAGGAACTCAAGGACTCACAGGGCAGATATATCTTCATGCAGGCTCTTTTGGGGCATTTAGAGGTGTTCCTGGGAATGGTTTATGGGCCCAGCATATAAGATCCTTCCTTTTTTACCCAGATCACCTCTATTTTGTCCCAATGTAAGTAAGTAAAAATTTATTTATATAAGGTGCCCTTCCAAAGCTCAGGGCACCTTTACAAATTTCACATACATTATTTAAAATCCACAACAATAAAAACACTTTATACTTAGCAGAATTTACATTTTTGAAAATGTGTGTTAAAAAAGAAAGGTCTTAAGAGCTTTTTTAAGCCCTTCTGCAGTCAGGCTATTGCATATCTGGCAAAGTAGAGAATTCCACAGGGTGAGTGCCATGAAGGCAAAAGTTCTTTCACCAGATGTTTTCAGGGTTACCCTAGGAATCTCTAGCAACCCCTCACCAGAGGATCGGAGGGAGCGGGAGGGGCAGTAAGGAGTCAGGAGTTCTTTCAGGTAACGGGGTCCCAAACCATGTAGTGTCATCAATGCGACCTTGAAAGTGATCCGCCACTGTACAGGCAACCAGTGCAACTCCCGCAGCACAGGTGTTATATGGTTGGACCTCGGGCTTCCAGTCAATAACCTAGCTGTTGCATTTTGCACCAACTGCAAGCAGCGGATATCCACTCCCAGCAGCCCTAGATAGAGGGCATTGTCATAATCAAGACAACTGGCAACTAAGGCATGGACCAGGGTAGGCAAATCCTCTGATGAAACCAAGTGTTTCACCCGTGCTATATTCCTTAGATGGAAAAAGGATGATTTGACTATGGCCAACACCTGCACCCTCAGGGTCAGGCCCTCATCAAACATAACACCAAGGTTACACACCTGGCCAAATGCCATAAGTGGGGTCCCCCCCAGAAATAAACCTGAGGGTTTTCCTGCCCATGAACTTAACATCCTCACCCCTGGCTCCACTACCAATACCTCTGTTTTTCCTGGGTTCAACTTCAGCCAGTTGGCACTCACCCAGTTCTGTATCTCCAGCAGGCAGTTGTTAAACACTGCACTTGAATCGGACTCCTGCTCGGGTACAAAAGACACGTAGAGTTGAGAGTCATCAGCATAGCAATGAAAACTCAAACCATACTGTCTTATAATGTCCCCCAATGGGAGCATACACACCTCAAATAACATGGGGGACAACACTGAACCCTGTGGTACTCCACAGCGCAGGCAGTGAGAGGCTGAGGAATAAATCCCTGACACTACTCTCTGAGTCCTACCCTGCAGGAAAGATTGAAACCAACTGTGGACCACCCCCCTTAGACCACAGAGAACCCACAGGCATTCAAGCAATATCCCATGATCTATGGTGCCAAATGCTGCTGAGAGATCAAGGAGAACCAAGATAGAATGAGCTGTCTGATCTCGTGCCATCAGGAGATCATTCAGCACCCATACAAGAGCTGTCTCAGTGCTATGCCATTTCCTGAAGCCAGACTGGAGAGGGTCATAAATACTATGGCTGGTGAAATGATCCTCCAGCTGCAAAGTGACCACCTTCTCCATAACCTTCCCCAAAAAGGGGAGGTTTGAGACCGGTCTGTAGTTTTCTGGGCAGTCTGGATCAAGGGAGGGCTTTTTCAAAAGGGGGATCACCATTGCCTCCTTTAAGGGATCTGGAAAGATCCCTCTCTCCAATGATACCACCACTATCCATAGAAACATAGAAACATAGACTTTGACGGCAGATAAGGACCGCTTGGCCCACCCAGTCTGCCCATTTCTCTACCTAATGGGGATAAGCTGCAGATCCTAGTTAACCAGCAGCCTACTTCTTTCTACCCCTACCCCCTAGAATTGCCTTATGGCTGTTCCATGCATGCTTGAATTCAGCCACTGTTTTTGACTCCACAACCTCCCCCAGAAGGCCGTTCCATGCATCCAGTTTTCAAGATAGCCGCCAGGCTGGGTGCGTTGCTGTCGCTCTTTTGAATGAAGTTTAGTTTTATGTACTTTTAGTCTAATTTTTAGTTATTTTGTGGTTATTTTGTGCTTTGTTTAGTTGTTTAATCCAGCCCTGGTTTCGGTCTTGAGTTCTACCATTCGGTGGTGGCTTGACATCGAGTGGGATTTGTCTTCCGGACCTGGAGAGAGACGCCGGTCGGACTTTTCTTTTTTCTCCTCCACAGTCTAATACGGGGATTCTGTGTTTCTTGCACTCTGTTCCCTATTTTGGAAGAGTTTTACAGATGTGTAGAGGATGAGGAGTTACTTTGAAACCAGAACTGGACAGTCCCAAAGTGTGTTTGGTGGAGTCCTGGATGCAGTGAATGTTGGCAAGAACAGGGATCAGAGAATCGGAGGATTTTTACTGGAGGCAGCGGTGTGCTCTTTGACCACCGTGAAACTGTGGGTGGTTATGTCTGTTTCCTAGGTGCTCCGTCAGGTGCTCTCTTGGAGTTTTGCTTCTCCACAGGGGGTTTGGGGTATTTTTCCAGCCGGGGAACTGGCTGGAGTACCTCGCTCCCTTGGACCATGGAAATTGCTGCAATAGTAGCTTTTCTTATGGTCCTTTGGTGTAAGTGACATTAATTTCTTGGGAGTGCACTTAGCAGGGAGTAAAGGGGTTTGAGTGTGGCTGAACCTCTTTGGATAAAGCTCTCTGTGGATTTTCAAACCTCCTCAGATAAATATTTTTGTGGACTTCTTCCCTGGACTGTTTTCCCTCTTTGAGCTTATCTGGTTGTCTTTCCCTGGATTTGGTTTTATTGATTCTTCGGGGAATTCTGGACCTGTACTGAGAGACTGCTGACTCTTTTCTGGATTAAAACTCTTTTCATTTTGGACACTTGGGTGGTGAGAGGACCCTGTGTCCATAAATTTCTGTTTATTTAATTTATTTTTTGTTTGTTTGACTTTACAGTTTGTGTCTTTCTCCTGGCAGTGAGAAAGATTATTATTTCTCCCCAATTGTGAGAGAATTTGGGGGGAGTTCATAACTCTTTTTATTGTTTAAAATGTATTTTTCCATGATGGTTTGGCAGTGAGAGTGCCATTGTATCCTCTTTCCCCGGTGGTGAGAGGACTGGGGGGGATTATACAGGAGAAGACTTATTATTTATCTTTTGTTTAAATTTAGATTTTTATTTTTAATTTTATATTTATTTATTTTTAGTGGATTGTTAGTTTAGTTCAGTTTTTATTATTTTTGTGAGGTTGGGTTTTGTTTTGTTTTTGTTTAACTATATTGGATATGTTTAGGGATTATTTGATAATCTCTATTTTATAAAGATTGTGTTTTTGTGTTTTTGTGTTTTGGTGTTTATTATTTTAGTTAAGTAGTGACATGTGCTGGCCTCTAGTCCCCAATGTGGTGCACTACTCATCCTCCTCTCTTAGCGCTCTCCGCCCCTTTCATACTCCTTCCCTACAATTTGATACCTACCAGCACTGTAGAGTGCTAAGGATTGTTCGTGGGAGAGTGAAGGGGCCGGGGTATGCAAACAGGGGAGGATGAATGAGTAGGGCCATTGTATCAGGGTTATTAAGTCCAGAAGGTGCCCTGGGGTGAAATGGAATCTGGTTCGGGGTTTACCATGTCTGGTATCCATACCCAAGGGCACTACTGATCTCAGTAGGCAGATAGGCCTGACAACCTCCAAGGTTTGTCCAACTCGGGCAGTGTTATGCAATGCCAGGTCTGTTAGGAATAAGACTGCTATTATTGCAGATCTTGTTGGTTCGGCTGACCTGGTTTGGATCACCAAGACCTGGCTGGATGAAAATTCAGGCCCTATAGTGGAGGCCATGACTCCAGCCAGGTACTCAGTGATACACCACCCGAGCGAGATTGGACTGCAGGGGAGGAGGCATTGCAGTCTGTTTTAAGACTGTATTGGGCCTCAAGAATGTAGTAGTAGGTGAGGCTGAGTCCTTCAAGTGTACAGTCATAGCAGGTGTAGGTGTTTGAATTGCTCTCATCTACCGTCCACCCGGAGATGGGAAACGTTTCTTACAGGAAGTAGCAGACTTCCTCATCAACATGGTTCTGGGTCAACCATGAACTCTCACAATTTGGTAATTACTTCCTCCAATTAATATCTTCCTTGGGCCTTACACAGGTAGTTTCCACCACTATGCTTAAATCTGGACACTCTTTAGACTTAGTCTTCCTTCTAGGGATTGATGCATCTGATGTGAGGGTTGAACCAGTCACCTGGTCTGACCACTACACCATGAGGTTCAATTTTTGCACCCCCCCTTAGAAGGCCATCCCCTGTGGAGATGGTCAGTTACCACCCATTATGGAATGTTACTTCACAAGGCCTAGCGGAGGTCCTTGTCCTATCATCTCCCGCGTTGGTGAGCAGTAATCCAGAGGCACTGGTGTTGGCCTATAATGAGGCCATCACGGTTGCCCTGGATTTTATTGCTCCTGTTCATGAGTGCCCCTATCCCTTCACCCCAGGTCCCCTTGGTTTGATGGGACTCTGTGGGAGATGTGGAGACAGGGGCAAAGGTTAGAGCATTGTTGGCGCAAGTTCGCCCTTGAAGCCAACCGCTTTAGATTGCTAGAACATTATGCTAGCTATCAATCTGCAATCACCCATAAGAAGGCGGAATTCCTGTCCAGGGAGATTGCAGTTGCTCAGAATCAACCGGCTCAGCTGTTTTGAACTGTAGGCAGACTGTGCTACCCAGCCTGTCTACAAGTTTGGAAAGCCTTTTCGCAAGTAGAATGCGACGAGCTAGCTCAGTACTTTGCAAATAAAGTGGCTGACATCAGGGCAGACTTGTGTCCGGCAACCTCTAAGGGTGATGTTGTAGGACCGTGTGAGATCACAGTGCTTCAGTTCTCTTGGAGTTCCTTTTGTCGACCTGAGTTTGTGGATATTATGAGGATCATCCATAGTGTGCAGCCCACAAGCTGTGGTTTGGACCCTGGACCGACTACCCTAATTTTGGGTTGTTCTGATATCATTGGTCCAGTCCTGGTGCAAATAGTCTGGTGCTCCTTGGAGTCAGGTGAGCTTCCTAGCTCCCTGAAAGAGGCAGTGGTGACACCTCTCCTGAAGAAAGCTTCCTTGGACCAAGACTGTTTATCAAACTACAGATCTATCTCTAACCTTCCCTTTATTGGGAAGGTTATCGAGAAGGTTGTGGCTGCCCAATTGGATGACCATTTAATCATCCATAGTATCTATGAATCTTTCCAATCTGGTTTCCATAAAAGACATAGCACCGAGACTGCGCTGGTTCGGGTGCTTAATGATCTTCTGAGGGTGAGGGATCAGAAGAGACGTTCCATCCTGGTTCTCCTTGATCTCTCATCAGCTTTTGACACTGTGGATCACATGGTGTTGTTAGCATGCCTGAGACAAATCTGTGGAATGTTGGGAACCGTTCTTCAATGGTTCACTTCATTCCTCACTGGGAGATCACAAAGAGTTGTGCTGGGGATTTTTCCTCTGGCCCAATCTCTTTGTTGTGTGGAGTGCCTCAGGGTTCTGTGCTGTCACCCATGTTATTTGTAGTGTATATGCTGCCCCTCGGAAACATTGTAAGATGGTATGGGCTGAGGTTTCACTGCTATGCAGGTGATACCCAGCAATACCTGTCTTTTGCGCCCAACCAGGATGGAGCTCTCTCGGTGTTTAGCAACTGTCTGAGGGAAATCCAAGACTGGATGGATTCTAGTTGGCTAAAGTTGAACTCGGAGAAGACAGAGGTTCTGGTGGTGGACCCGGGTGGTCAGATTGAGAGGTCGCATATTGGCACACCTTCTGGAATTTTTCTTGGTGGAGTGTCACTTCCGACCTCTGAACTGGTGCGTAGCTTTGGGGTTATCCTAGATGACAGGCTGACTCTTCCATCTCAGGTGTCGGCAGTCATCAGGACTTCCTTTTACCATCTTAGGAATATTGCCAGGGTTAGGCACCTTGTTCCATCTGACTCTCTGCCATTGTTGGTCCACGCCTTTGTGTCCTCGCGCCTAGACTAAAGCAACGCCCTTTACTTTGGGCTTTATGGGGTAGAAATCCATCACCTACAGCTGGTGCAGAATGCTGCAGCCTGGAGTTTTGACTGGGACAATTAGGTCCTATCATATTGCCCCGGTGCTGCACGAACTGCACTGGCTTCCTATACGGTGGTGGATCACCTTTAAAGTCATCGGCCCAGATATTCAAAAGGGTTGCGCCATGCGCAACAGGGTTGCGCGTGCCCAACTCCAAAAATGTGCCATTCTACGATATTCAGAAGGGGCCAGTTGCACCACCGAAAACATGCTGAGCAACAGCGCAACGGAAATGAAGGCATGCGCAACCGAAGGGGGCGGGTCCATGCATAAAGTGCGCAATGCGATATTCGAACACTTGCGCAATGTGCAAGAGTGGCTCAGCCGGAAGTTGCGCAGTAGCGGAATTGAGCCAAAATAAAAAGGCTCAAGGAAGCGGCGCAAGAACCCTAGCAGGCCACAAACTGGGGGAGAGAGACAGAGACAGAGAGAGAGAGAGACAGAAGCTGGAAGGGCAGACAGGGACAGTGGGTCCAGGAGGACAGAGAGGCCAGCTGGGGTGCCTGTGCAGTGGAAGCAGCAGTGGGGGCAGCGGGGGTAACACAGGAACAGCAGCCGGGGGGGCAGAAGCCAGGGAGATGGACGCTGTAATGAGGGGGGTGAGACACCATGCTGCAGGGGGACGTGGCCGCGGAGGGGCCCGTCGGCGGTATGCCCCCGACAGGCGGTATCGTGCCTGCCTCAGCTTCGAGCTGTACACAGATGTCAAGATCGTGGGCCGGTACCACCTGAACAGGGCAATACTGAGACGGCTCTGTGAGCTGTGCAGTGATGTGATGCAGGCACCCTACGACGGAGTCACGCTCTGTCTGTGGAGACCAAGGTGACAGCCTGCATGTGCCTGCTCACCATGGGCACCTTCCAGAGGCCGACAGGGGACACCACAGGCATTACACAGTCGGCCACATCACGCATCCTCACCCAATTCCTCAGCGCACTGCTGCCTCATGCTGCAGAGTACATCCATTTCCCCAGCACCGCGGCAGAGCGTACAACAAACATGAAGGAGTTCCACAGGGTAGCATGTATGCCTGGCGTGCTAGGGGCCATAGACTGCACCCATGTGGCCATTCGCACACCACCTGGCCCCGACGGCCAGGCATATCAGAACCGAAAGGGGTTTTCCAGTGTCAACTGCCAAGTGGTGTGTGATGCCACTGGACGCATTATCAATGTCTGTGCCACACACCCTGGTGGAGCACATGATGCCTTCATATGGCACCAGTCTGCACTGTGCCATCAATTCGAGAGTGGGGACATCCCCACAGGTCATCTAGTGGGTGAGTACACATGTATGGAATGCAAACTCTGGGCAAGGGTGGGAATGACACAGGTGCCATGGTAGTGGCACACAAGGATATGGGCAATATGGACCTGACATGACACTGCTCTCCACTATCTCCACACAGGTGACTGTGGATACCCACTCCATCCCTGGCTGCTCACACCGTACCGGCACTCCACAACCCCAGCGCAGCTATGCTTCAATGAGGCACATGCCGTAACACGTAACATCATAGAGCAGGTGTTTGGGATGCTCAAGGCACTCTTCCGATGCCTAGACACCTCCGGTGGTGCCCTACAGTACAGCCCCCAAAAGGCCTGTGGGATATTCCTGGCCTGTTGCATCCTGCACAACATGGCCAAAGACCATGGGATAGCCGTACAGGTCAAGAGGGGGACAGCGATGGGGACGCCAGTGGCGCCGGTGATGTTGGTGATGAGCAGCCCCCGGACGGAGGGACCCCCGACTGACCCAGCAGGCCCAGCTGCACCGGGACACCATTGCAGAAGGGCACTACGCCCAACACAGGTAAGTCAAGGGGACATGTGCAGGCAACACTGTCCATGCGCAAACCACAGGCACACAGGGGAACACACCGTGCATGAAGGTCAGGGGAGTTGAAGGTTCCAGGCATACCAACACACCATCAGGGAGGGGTGAGCACTCATATGGACACACACACACACCAGGCAGCATACATGGGCAGAAGCACAGCACTGCGGAAATGACATTGCCAACACACAGCACCACCGACCACCCCCACCACCTGTACCATCCAAGTACGTGTGTCAGGACCTGGCACCCTTGCACCTTGGTGTACAGTGCAATGCAGGCATCATCATGCACATGCACCTGTGGACAGCAGTTGGGAGAGTGTGCAGGTGGTCCATGTCAGCGTGGTGAGCAGAGCACCCAGCAGTGTACTGCCCACCATGACACACATTGCACACAGGGCAGCACCAGACAGGGCCTCACTGGGAGACAGCTCAGTCATGTAGCACTGTCCCACGGCCACCACGGATGCGTGGGCGGCCCCGCCGTGGCCCAGCAGCACTGGCAGGCTGAGCAGGGGCCACATGGGGTGGCGCTGTTGCACCACCAGGGGTCCCACTGCGCAAACGCAACCTTGCCTGCACAGGGGTCTGCATCATGCCGAACAAACGTGCACCAGGGGTGCTTGGGATGCCCACAGCAGAACCCGGTGTCAACAGGCCTGGTGTCGCACGACACCGGGAACGGGGAGTGGAGAGCGCACTGTGTGGGGTGTGCAGTACAGGGGCACCTGACAGTGTGCCCAATGCGTCCGTGACAGAGACCACTGCCTGGGTCAGCCTGTCAATGGTGGTGGTCACAGCCGTCCGCATAAGGACCAGCTCGGCTCGGTCCTGAGCACACTCCCTGCTGTGCCGCTCCACGGACACAGACAGTGCCTCCACGGACCTTGCAACCCGCCCCTGCAGCTGTACTGATTCCTGCAGCAGGTGGGTGTGCGCATCCAATGGGTACTGTGCCCCAATGGCATCGTGACCCCCAGGGTGTGGACGGTCCCGGTGCACAGCACCCCTTGAGGGTGGGCACTGTTCGCCAGGACTAGGTATGGGTGGATCAAAAGGCGGTGGACATGTGCCACTGCTTGACACTGTATCCCCAAACCTGGTGTGCGACTGCTGCTGCCGCCCCTCCAACTGCTGAGCCCCCAGGTCCACTTGTTCCACCTCCGTGCTGGCAACAGTGCCGGACACCTGCACAGCCACCGGTGCTGCCCCACCGGTGCTGACAGGCACAGCCTGGGACTGTGCCAGCATGCTGGTACACAGGTGTGAACCAGGAAGGCCCAGGGGCACGTGCTGGCCTGCCATGTGTCCGTCATGGGACACACACCTATCACTGCCCATTGCAGGCCTGCTATCATCAATGGTGCAGGTATGTACCACTGCCATAGGCACAGCATGCTGGCATACCTGCATGCCGGACTGCTGAGACAAAGGCTGTGCACCCCCCGCACCCGTATCACTGACACCAGAGTTGTTGGCCCAGCGTGCATGCTGCTGCAGTGCCTGCTGGCTGGTGGTGGAGGTGGATGGTCCCTCCTCCACGTCCAGCAGGTCTGCATCACTGTCTGGACCCACCACCACCACCGTCTCCTGAAGACGAACAGGGTCTGTAACAGAAAGAGAGTACATGTGAGTGCATGTGAACAACAGCCCCCCCCCAACACCACCACCATGTCATACCATGCAGTGATGGGCTTCCACCTGTCTGGAATCCTCCGCCTGGTACACCCACAATGGCACTCGGCTGCATGGCCACGACCAGTGTCTCCTCCTTTGGGGTCAGCTGCAACACCACTGGTGGGCCCCCACCAGTGCCAGCACATGCCGCCCTGAAGGCTGCCACCTTCTCCTTCAGCCTCCTGCGGTCAGTCCCCATCTTCTTCTTGCATTCCTGCACGGAGCGCTGGTGGCTTCCATGCAGGTTGACGGCCCGAGCTACCCCCTCCCATGCAGCTGCACATTCCTGAGGGGTGCCCTTCCATCCACTCAATAGTGGCTCATCCTCCAGTTAGGCCTGGAAGAGGGCCTCCATCTCTGCCACTGTGAAGTTCGTGCTCCTCTCGCCCCCGTCCTCACCTCACCTTGGCTCTGGTCAGTCATGGTGATCTGTCAGGTGGGTGAAGTGGACACCTGTCACTGTGCAGTCGACAGCATTTCCCCATGAGCATAGCTGCCGGCCCGGGGGGGGTGCAGAAGCCCCCCCATTTCCTCTCTGCATGGCAGATACTGATAGAAAGGGTGCCCTTTGTCCCTTTCTAAGTGCCCTTTTCATTCTCAGCCCCCTCAGCATTTATCATCCTCCGCCCATGAGCATTGTCCTGAGCATCACACAGCATGTAACTCACCTCTCACCTGCAGTAACCGAATCTGGCCAGCACAGCCCACTGTCGCATATTTATAGCGCAACACATGCAAATTAGGAGTGGCGCAACTTTAATGACATGCTAATCGCGCCACTGCGCTTTTGAATGGCTGATCGAATGATTTGCATATGTCGGCTGAATATCTCGGATTTGCGCTTGCGCAATACGGAAGAGCCGGCTGAGCCAATGGCGCAGATTTGTGCCTGCATGCTACACTGCATTGCACATGCCCAGACAGCTTACGCATGCGTCTATCGTGCTGCAGACCTGCTGAGCGCGATAGGCAATTCAGGCCATGGCCACCATTGTGCCAGTGGCGCTACAGCACTGGGCACTATATGACGCTGTGGCACTACTGCACAATAGTCCACTGTGGCACTGTTACGCAGCTTGGCAGTCGCGCAGGATGCCTATACGTCCGATGGCACTGTGCGTAGCCTTGCATCATTGCCGTGACCTTGTGTATGCCCTTTGCCCCCTGGCGCTGTTCGCATGCCATGTGTACGTCCCTATTGCGCTGTCTGGTGACAGCGCTATGTGAAGTGACGGCGCTGATCGAACAGCGCGATTGGAGCCTGTGGTGGTGTATTGCGCAACATCTCCACGTGGGGTTACAGTGCAGCAGAGCGCCATATTGCCTGCTGTAAACTGGCTGAGATGGCTAGGAGGAGGGCAGTGAGTTGGAGCCATGGTGGCCAATCTGGTGGCCCTGGTGGAGCCCACTGTGAGGCACTCTATGGTGAGGCCCCCCTCACCATGCCTAGGACGCACGTGTGGCAGCAAGTGGCCACTGGTGGAGGTCACTGGACGGGGCTGGTCTGCTGAGCAGTGCTGGCACCAGTAAGGTGACCTCCGCCGGAGGGAGCCGGACATGTTGGCCAGGCTGCGGGCACGTGCCAGGTGGGGCGTGGTGCCTAGGCCAGGTGAGTGTACCATCTATGCACCTATATTCTCTGTAGGGGTGTGTGTGTGCTTGTGTGGCTGTGCATAGGTGACAGCTTGGACACGGTTGGCTGTGTCAGTGTGTGCAGCTGTGCGATGGATGGTTATGGCTGTGTGGGTGGGCACTCTCACTGGGGCAGGGGGCACTCTGCTTTTGAGTCACACTGATGTTTGTCTCAACATATGTCTCCCACAGGCCGGGATCTGAGGATGCAGGGCCGGGATGAGGAGGGCCGTGCCAGGGCCCCGGTGGCAGCAGGAGTCGGCACCCGGAGAGAGCAGCAGCAGCAGCCGCAGCAACAGCAGCAGGGGCAACAGCGGCAGACAGAGCTGCTTGAGCAATGTGAGTATCATGACTTCATGGATGCTATTGCATGCTGGGGAAGTCCACTAGCCCTGCACAATACAACCATGCAGGAAAGGGGAGGTCATAATTCCACTATACAAGACACTAGTGAGGCCCCACCTGGAGTACAGTGTACATTTCTGGAGACCATACCTACGTAAGGACGTAGAGTGGCCAGGGAAGGTTCAGAGGAGGGCAACAAAGATGGTGCATGGCTTGCATCACGGGTCCTATGACGACAGGTTGAAAGAACTGAACATGTACTCCCTGGAGGGGAGGGGGGAGAGAGGGGATATGATGGAGGCATACAGGTATCTTACAGGGGGGATCAGGGTGCAGGACACACTTTTTGAAGTGAAAAAGATGTTCCAGGACTAGAGTGCATGGGATGACGTTGGAGGGAGGACGATTCAGAGGACACATGGTGATGGACTGTCTTCACAGAGCGGGTGGTGGACAAGTGGAACACCCTGCCAGAGGACGTGGTGGGGGCTGACACAATCATGGGATTTCAGACTGCAGGGGACAGACATGAAGGAATTCTGGAGATCAGGGGTTAGGGGCAACAGACTTCTAGGGAAACAACGTGAACTTACAAGCTCATATGGACAGACTGGGTTGCCATAGGCCCTTATCTGATGACACTGTCTATGTATCTATGTATGTAGGCACGACACAGGTGACATGCATCACTGTGCAGTATTACAGCACGTCTGTGTATGCATCACTGGTGGTCCAGGCATGCACTGGGCACATAGCTGTGTAACTGGCATCGCACCACGTTGCCACGTCACTTGCCCGCCTTGTTTGTACTGTGATGGACGTGGGCAGTGTGTGTGGGCAGTGGTGCACATAGCTGGTGCTGCCAGTTTGTGATGGCCATGTGCATGTTCACTGTGGGTGGGTGTATGCCATCACAGGTGCGGGACATTGGGCTATATGGCTTGCAGGTTGGGTGGTGTTCAGGGTTGTGGTCAGTCTCAGCCATTGACTGTGTTCCCATTTTCCTAGGCCTCAAGGTACTCAGGAGGATGTCCCAGGATCTTGACGCCTCACCCAGGTTGGACTTCAGAACCAGGAGATCCTGCAGGCCATACAGGCGCCATGGTGATCGTGAAGGAGGCACAGGAGGGGCGCCAGCAGGAGGACCAGCAGCCAGCTGGGCCATAGCCCACATTCCTTCCCACTTCTCCCATCCCTATCACCCTGCCTTCCCTCTCCAAGTTTTTATTCCCTCCCCCTTGAACACCCCTGCCTGTTACCCACCCACCCACTTGTACATAGTTTCACTTGGTTTTGTGATTAATCTTTTAAATATACATTTCTATTTTGATATGAATACTGTGTTGGTCTCTGACTTGCAGCTGGCTATGGGTGCTCAGTTGCAGGGGTGTACATGCCATCTGGGCTGGTATGGTCCTGGGTATGTGTGTGTGTGTGTGTGTGCATGTGTGTGCATGGGGAGGTATCTCCAGCATGGCAGTGACTTTTGGTTGGTCTTACCATCTGCTGCCACCCACTGCTGGGTGCACAGGGTGTGTCTGGCTTGTAGGCTTCTGTGTTGCATGGGGCTGATGAGTGCTGGGGGGACTGCATGGTTTCCTGCAGTGCCAGTCACTGCACATGGGTGGTGTCTTGGGGTCACAGTGCAGGGTGTGCTGTGCGTACGGGGGGCTGATGTGCACTGTGGTTTTCAACCCCCTGTGTGTGGCACTCTCCGCCTGCCAGTGGTTGTGCTGAGGTGTCATGGCTCTGCTATGCTTTGTTGGCTTGTCCCCATGGGCAAGTAGATCATCTGTCCCACCCCCAGTGATGCTGTTCTTGGGGTGCGCAGGTGTGGTGTGGGTTCTGCAGTATGTTCCTGTGCCCATGTGTGGCATGGCTGGTGGTGGGCCCCAGCCTGCCTCCCTGGATGTGCAGTTCCATTGCTCTGGGGGCTGTGCTTGCGCTATGGCAGCTCTGGAATGCTCAGCTGAGCTTCCCTGGTTGCTCCATAAGCGCAACATTTTGGCTCAGCTTCTCCTTCCTGGTTGCGCGATGGCGCAGTATGTGAGATATTCAGACGTTGGTTGCTTGAGCAATTTGCTCTGCTCCATGTTTGAATATCGTGCCTGTTGCGCATTTGCTCAACTGGTTTGTGCTTGCTCCTGCTGTTGCGCTCATTTTGAGCGCAGTTTGAATATCTGGGCCTTCTTGTTGACTTTCAAAGCCCTTCACGATCAGGGTCCATCCTATCTGAAAGACCTTCTGGTACCTTACTGCCCTGGCCGATCGCTCCGCTCAGCTGACATGGGGTTGTTGGAGATTCCAAGAGTGAGTTTAAAATCTTCAGGCAACAGAGCATTTTCTCATGCTGCA
Organism: Neoceratodus forsteri; assembly: GCA_016271365.2. Classification (NCBI taxonomy): domain Eukaryota; kingdom Metazoa; phylum Chordata; order Ceratodontiformes; family Ceratodontidae; genus Neoceratodus; species Neoceratodus forsteri. The sequence continues at coordinate 2,040,961 of JADMNL010000031.1, forward strand.
CCCACTCTTTGGAATTCTCTACCATGCCAGTTATGGGAGTGCACCTCCGTGGAGATATTCAAGAAAGACTTGAAATTACATTTATGGAAAATGGCCTTCTTGGATAACTAAGTTAATTTTAGTAAGATTGGAATTTTATTATAATTTATTATGCTATTGTGGTGTATTTTTATATATGTTTTGAAGTTTTGTATCTGGAATCTGAATTTATGATTTTAAATTGTTCAGCTCCTTGACACACTGAAAGGTGCTAGATAAATAAAATTATTATTATCCACAACCCTCTCCATGAAAAAATACTTCCTTACATTACCTCTGAGCCGCCCCCCATCTTCAAATTGTGCCCCCTTGTTCTTGCACACCTCTTTTTTTGAAAGATGCTACCCTCTTGGACTTTGTTGATTCTCTTGAGGTACTTGAAAGTTTCTATCACGTACCCCCTCTCCCTCCTTTCCTCGAGGCTATACATATTAAGCTCCTTTAGTCTCTCTTCATATGTCTTCCGGTGCAGAGCCTGCACCATTTTAGTTGCCCTCTTCTGGACAGCTTCCATCTTGTCTATGTCCTTGCAGAGACTGGGTCTCCAGAACTGCACACAGTACTCCAGATGGGGTCTCACCAGCTGTCTGTACAGATGGATAACAACTTCCTGTTTTCTACTGGTGATGCCTCTCCCTATGCATCCCAGTATCCTCCCAGCCCTCCTTACTGCCCTCTCACATTGCTTGCCCACCTTTAATTCATCTGCTATGACTTACCCCAGGTACCCTTCCATTTTTGTTGTTGGTAGTATCTCACCCCCCATTGTGTTCTCTTCCCCTGGGTTTTTGTTTCCCAGGTGCATTACCTTGCACTTCTTAGCATTAAATCTAAGCTGCCATAGATTTGACCATTCCTCTAACCTTGCCAAGTCCCTTCTCATTCTTTCCACCCCACTTTGTGCATCAACTCTGTTGCAGATCTTTGTGTCATCTGCAAAGAGACATACTTTTCCTTCCAGTCCCTCTGCAATTTCGCTTACAAAGACATTGAAGAGGACCGGTCCTAATACTGAACCCTGCAGCACCCCACTAGTAACCCCCCTTTCTTCAGAGTGGACTCCATTTACTATTACCCTCTGTGTCCTTTTCTCCAGCCAATTATTTACCCAGGCTATCATCTTGGGACCCACTTCCAGGCTGGCTAACTTGTATATTAATCTTTTGTGTGGGACTGAGTCAAATGCCTTGCTAAAGTCTAGGTAGACCATATCCACAGCCCCTCCCTGATCTGCTACTTTGGTCACCCAGTCAAAGAAATCTATTAGATTTGTCTGGCATGACCTTCCTGCTGTGAATCCATGCTGCCTTGGGTCCTGTGCCCATCTGACCTCTAGGTACTCGACAATTCTTTCCTTCAGAAGTGATTCCATAATTTTCCCTATCACTGAGGTTAAACTAACAGGTCTGTAGTTTCCTGCTTCTGCCCTGCTCCCACTTTTGTGAAGGGGAATCACATCTGCCCTCCTCCAGTCCTCAGGTACCACCCCATCCTCCCATGATTTGTTAAAGAGGGTAGTCAGTGGTGTCACTATTCTACCCTTAGTTCTTTTAGAATTCTGGGATGAATCCCATCAGGCCCCATTGCTTTGTCCACCTTCAGTTTTAAGAGTTCTTTCAGAACCCTTTCTTCTGTAAATGGGCTGGTATCAACTTCTGTATTCAGAGTGTTTCTATTGTTTGTTTTAGGTAACCCCCTCTTCATTTGTTAATTCTGAGCAAAAATATTTGTTTAGCATCTCTGCCTTTTCACAGTCACCCTCTGCCCACCCCCTCCTCTTTATTAAGCCTCACTATCCTTCCCTTAGTCTTCCTTCACTCCCTGATATACCTAAAAAAGGTTTTATCCCCCTTCTTAACTGAGTTGGCTATCTTTTCCTCAGTTCGGGCCTTTGCTGTTCTGACTTCCTTCCCAGCTTCCTTTTGCTTTAACTGATACAATTCTCTGTCCTGCTCTTTCTGTGATTCCTTGTACTTTCTGAATGCTTTCTTTTTCTCTTGAACCTTCACTGACACCTCCTTTGAGAACCATAGTGGTTTCTTACATCGTTTTGTTTTGTTTATTTGAATCACACAAAGGCTTGTAACCTCTGTGATGGCAGTTTTTATTATTCCCCATTGTTTTTCCACCCCTCCTTCCTGCCCATTTGCTAGTGCTTTCCTTAGGCACTCACCCATTTTGGCAAAGTCAGCCCTCCTGAAGTTCAATACTTTTGCCTTTGTATGGCTTGACTCTATTGCTGTGTTTATTGTGAACCATACTGTTTGATGGTCGCTAGTTCCCAGATGGCTACCCACTTCTACATCTGTGATCCTCTCTCCATCTCCATTTGAGAGGACCAGGTCTAAGATTGCTCCCTCTTGAGTGGGTTCCAATATTAGTTGTCTAAGGCATGCCCCCTGTAGGGCATCTAGAATAACCCCACTCTTAGAAGTGGCTTCTGCAACTGCACTCCAGTTAACATCTGGCATATTTAGATCACCCATCAGCAATATCTCCCCTATATCTGCCATTCTAAGTATACTTTCTAACATTTCCTTGTCCATTTCCTCCCACTGAGAGGGGGTCTGTATACAACCCCTGTGCAGATTGTGGTGCCATTGCCTGCCTCCAAATTTACCCACAGTGCTTCTTCTCCTCCCTGTTTACCCTTTTGTTCTGTTGCTTTGATTTCTTCTCTTATGAGAGCTACTCCTCCTTCTCTTTTACCTTCCCTGTCCCTCCTGTAGATAGTGTATCCTGGTATGTTTACGTCCCAGTCATGGTTCTATGTGTACCATGTTTCTGTGACTGCCACGATATCCAGATGTTCCTCCTCCATCAAGGCCACTAATTCAGGAAGCTTGTTACTCAGACTACGGGCATTGGTACTCATTGCTTTCCATTTTTTGATGGCTTTACCTTCTGTAGCAGCATCCCCCACCGACCTTTCTACCTTGGTATTTTTCTCATTTAGTACCCTGTTTTGTAGGGGAAGGCTGGGATTTTCCTGCTGCATATCAGTGCCTCCCCCCTTGACTAGTTTAAAAGCTTGCCAATGAAGCATTTAAACTGATTGCCCAAAAGACTTGTTCCCTTCCTGGACAGATGCAGACCATCCTGCAAGTATAGGCTGGTGTCCCTCCAGGTGGAAGCCCAGTCCCCAGTGAAGCCAAACCCCTGTGCTCCTCACCATTTTTTCAACCATTCGTTAAAGTGCATGGTGCAAAGTACCCTCACCTCACCCATGCCACTGACAGACAGCACCTCTGAAAAGGATACTGTGTGTGCTACTTGTCTTAAGCCCCTCCCCAACTCTACAAAGTCCTTATGCACTACTCTAATCTCATGATGAGCCAAGTCATATGTCCCTAGGTAGACAATGACATCCAACTCAGACTCCCGTGCAACTGTACTCGTGATCCTAAAGATGCGCTTCCTGTCCCTCCAAGCCATGGCACCAGGCAGGCACCTTACTTCAGTTTTCCCTGCTCCCCCCAGTTCTATCCCCCTAATAATTGAGTCCCCCACCAGGAGCTGCTTCCTTTCCCTGTGGTGCCTTCTGCCTCCTTCCTGAGGTCCTCCCTTGTGACAGTTGTCTGTACCCTCCTTAGTCTCCTCTGCAGGTGCATCCATAGGGGAAATATGCTCGCCCAGAATGGTGTATGGATTGTGGAGTGGAATAACTGACTGGGTGTGCCTCTGTTCCACCACCCTTACCCTCCCTGAGCCCACTGTGGTCCAACTGCTGTGCTTTCTTCGCAACCTCTGAGATAGTGATGGTGTCTGTGGTGCTCCCTGGATGGGGGAAGTTCCGTTGCTACTGTCCAGTGCGGCCTGAAGATGGGCAACTTCCTCCCTCAGGGCAGATAGTTGTCTGCAAACAGGGCAGCATCTCAGCCTCCAGAAAGACTCCCGGATGACTGCTGCCTCACAGCCATTACATTGCACTACTCCCCACATAACTGTCTACCTTGTATAGTTTTTTTTTTTGTGTGTGTGTGTGATTGGTTTGTTATACAGAAATATATGTATTTATATAATGTGTATGCTTATATTGTCAGTGCAGTATGCTAGAGAGGATATGACAGTGATATGCAGCTTGCCCTCTTGAGGAAATGATGTCAGAACCCCAGATATAAAGGAACTATTTCCAGGAGTGGGTGGGGTGAGGGGTGGGAAGGTTTGGGCCTAAACTGTGCCCTCAAGATATGGTGATTTAATAATCAATTATTAAACATTTCAGAGGTGGTGGACAGGCTCCAACATTTTATTTCTGAGTTTTTTTACTTTTAACTCCCCCACAATGTTGAAAATTGATATTCTTTGGTGCTCCTTTAAATGCACTTTTCAGGGTGAAATGATTCAGTTGGCAACCAGAAGGAAGAGGAAACTATCCCAAGCCACCTTCTCCCAAAAATTACCGGACTCGATAGCAAGTGTCTTGTTAAACTTGCACCGCCCTCTCACCCCTGTTTCTCTTTCCTTGCCTGCTTGCTCCTGCTACCATGAATCTGCTGCTGCAACTTACACTACTCATTGTCTCACTGCCCTTTTTCCTGGTACTGATGGACTCCTATGCTACTGTGCTTGCCCGTGACCAAGAGTACCTTGCTTTCCTCTCTGTCACCCACTCCCTCCGCTACACCCCACCCCCCACTTAGAAACTATCCTCCCCAGAACCTATTACATTCTCCTTTCTCTCTAATCAGGAATACCATCTACTTGGCCACTACCTGGTTTCCCTGTGCTGTTTTCCTACTCTTCCTTTTTGCCCTTACACATTCCTGCTATCCCTCCTCCTAGCTGGAATTATTGAATGCAACCCTGGACCACCTAACTCCTACATTACTCCTACTTCCAGCATCTAGGCACATTCCCCAGGTCTGAAGATTGCTCACATCAACATATGCAATCTTTCCTCCAAGTTCCCAGCCTGGAAGCATGGAACATGCTATACAAGTCCCACGTCCTTGAACTTTCCAAAACCTGGCTAAATCCCCAACTTACCACCACCACATATCAAATTCCTGGGTATTCCTCCCTGTGCCTCGATAGGCCAGGGAGAAAAAAGAGAGGTGATATTGCACTATTCATTAGGGAACCTCTCTCAGCCAATATTGTCATCTGCTCCAATCCCAACTCACCTAGTGAATGGCTCCTCTCAGAACTATCCCTGGGAAACAGTAAGAAACTGTTCTTCAGTTGCTGATACAACCCTTTCACCACTGGAACTGAGGGTCTAAACAGCTTCTTCTTGGGACTGGGATCCTAATCCCCCCACAGAGACTTCATTTTCATCAGGGAATTTAACTTAAACTGGTTGAGTACCCACCAGTCAGACTATGTCTCCCATCTAAAACAATAAATCCTGGTCTAGACTAGCATACTCCCCACCAGACAAAACCCACATATGACCACTCAGATCCTTCTGGACTGGATAATCACAAACAGGGATGACTGTGTACTGCATGCTGGTACCATGGTGGACTGCATCAGTGACCACTCCCCTACATATGTCCTCTGGTTATCTAAGCTTAAACATCCCCCCACCAAGTACCTGTCCTTCTGGAACTTTAGCAGTCCTAGCACCATTAACCTCCTCGAGGAGGCATGATCTCTGGACGGGTCTGCTGTATACACTCTTTATGATGTGACTCCAGCAGTAATGGATTTACAGCAGGAAGGTCATGTCAGATGAATTTAATAGCTTTCTTTGACTGGGTGACCAAAGTAATAGACCAGGGAGGGGCTGTGGATATGGCCTACCTACACTTTAGCAAGGTATTTGACACAGTCCCGCACAAAAGATTAATAATCAAGTTAGCCAGCCTGGGAGTGGGTCCCAGGGTGGTAGTCTGGGTAGCAAACTGGCTGCATAACAGGACACAGAAGGTAATAGTGAATGGAACACATTCTGAAGAAAGGGGGGTCACTAGTGAAGTACCTTAGGGCTCAGTACTGGGTCCAGTCCTCTTTAACATCTTTATAGGTGACATTGCAGAGGGTCTGGAAGGAAAGGTATGCCTCTTTGCAGATGACATAAAGATCTGTAACAGAGTTGATACACAAGGGGGGTAGAAAGGATGAGAAGGGACTTGACAAGGTTGGAGGAATGGTCAGACATATAGCAATTCAGATTCAATGCAAATAAGTGCAAAGTAATGCACCTGGGAAACAAAAACCCTGGAGAAGAGTACACAATAGCAGTGGAGGTACTAACAATAACAAAAATGGAAAGGGACCTGGGAGTAGTCATATCAGATGATCTAAAGGTTGGTAAGTAATGTGAGAAGTCAGTAAAGAGAGCCAGGGGATAGTGGGATGCATAGGAAGGGGTATCACAAGTAGAAAAAGGGAAGTGGTTATCCCTCTGTACAGACAGTTGGTGAGACCCCATCTGGAGTACTGTGTGCAGTTTTGGAGACCTCATCTACGCAAGGACATAGACAGGATGGAAGCAGTCCAGAGGAGGGCAACTAAAATGGTGCAGGGCCTACATCAGAAACCATATGAAGAGAAACTGAGAGAGCTTAATATGTATACCCTTGATGAAAGGAGGGACAGGGGGGACATGATAGAAATGTTTAAGTACCTCAAGGGAATCAACAAAGTCCAGGAGGGTAGCATCTTTCAGAAAAAGAGATGTGTAAAAACAAGGGGGTACAATTTAAAGATAGAGGGGGGAAGGCTCAGGGGTAATGTGAAGAATTTTTTTTTTTCACGGAGAGAATGGTGGATGCATGGAACCACCTTCCTGGGAAGGTTGTTGGGTCTAAAACAGTGGGGGAATTCAAACATGCATGGGACAGACATAAGGCAATTGTAGTGGGGGGTGGCAGGAAGTAGGCTGTTGGTTAACTAGAATCTGCAGCTTATCCAGTAGGTAGGGAAATGGGCAGACTTTGTGGGTCAAGTGGTCCTTATTTGCTGTCAAAGTCTATGTTTCTGTGTTTCTATGTAAGCCTATTTACTCAGACCCTTATGACCCTACAGGACAGGAACTTTTCTGTCACTACAAGAAGAGCCAGAGGTGGGTGCTCGCGCTGGGTCACTAAAGACCTCCTTACCCTAATGAAGTATAGGGATCATACTTGGTCCACCTACAAGACCTCCCCCACCTTCTGGGATGCTAATAGGCACCAGAGGAATCTATGCAAACATCTGACCAAGTCCCTCAAACAGACTCAATTTGATAATCTCCAACAGGCTGACGTTGGGGACCCTAGGAAATTCTGGTCATCCATCAGCTCCCTCCTAAACCTCCACTCCAGTAGGGTACCCCTACAACTAAACTCCCCAGACTGCCTCATTACAGACTCTCTGGAAGTAGTCAGGACATTCAATGACAAATTTTCTGACCTCTCTATGTATCTAAGTAATCTTCCTAACGGCCAGCCAAATTGCTCAGTCCCCCATTCAAACCCCCTGTTCACCCCCACCAGATTTACCACCCATCCACACCCCCCTTTCTATTTCAAAGCCCTGTCAACTGCTGACACCGCTAAGCTCCACAAATGCCTCCCAAATCATGGCTTTCCTGGGGCTGATGGCCTATCAGGCTCATCTCCCTAGCCATCTTAAAACCACTCACCTGTATCTTAGACCTCACTGTCTTCTCCTCCTCCATGCCCGACCTCTGGAAGACTTCCAAGGTGATTCCCATCTTCAGAGCCAGTGATCCTCTATTCCCAGACAATTATCATCCCATCCTCATCTTCCCCACCTTAGTAGACTTCTCAAGAAGGCTATCCACCACCAGCTTGCTGAGTACATGGACAAACACAACCTCCTGAGAATCCAACAGCACGGCTTCTGCAAAAAACATTCCACCACCACTGCCCTTGCACTACTGACCAACCACATCTTCATAAACATGGACCATGGTAATGCCACAAGCATGGTCTTCATAGACCTCTCTAAAGACTTCAACATGGTCAATCATGCCCTCCTCCTCTTCAAACTATGGGTCCTCGGCTGTTCTCAAGAGGTAACAAATTGGTTAAAGAGCTACCTCACTGATTGTACCCAATTTGTGTGTATTGGACTTGCCTGCTCTCCCACCCTGCCCATCTCAATGGGTGTACCCCTGAGCTCCATTCTGGGTCCCCATTTTCTTTATTTATTAACTCCCTTCCCTCAGACAGTCTCAAATGCCACTCTCTCTCCTCTGTACTGATGACCTCGTGCTTTACTGTAGTGACAAATCCCCTGCCTGCATTTCCTCTGTTCTTACTCATAACTATGCTGTGACCCACAACTGGTTTGCGGATAACCTCCTTCTGGTTAACACTAACAAAATGAAATTCATTCTGTTCAGATCCAAGCCCTTTCTAGCCAAATCCATAACTCTCACCGCTCTCAACATTATCTCCCCTGAAAGCCAAGCCCTTGAAGATGTAAACACCTTTAAATACCTTGAAGTCCTACTTGACCCCTCCCTCTCTTTCTCTGACCACATTGACTCACTGGTTCGAAGATTCCACCAAAAATTAGGTGCTGCGTATAGATTCCAGCAATATCTCACCCCAGAGGCCCAACTTGCCATTGTCCAGGGAAATCTACTCTCAATCTGTGACTACTGCTCCCCTATCTATGCTAGGATGTCCCTTATGGTCAAGCTCTTGACCGTCTACAATAGAGTGTATAGTTTCACCTTGTTGGCCCCTTTCACTACTCACTTCTGTGTCCTTTATAATTCACTAGGATGGCTTCTGCTGCAAGGCCATTTCGACCTCGCCCATGGTTGCATGGTTGATTCTGCCATCCAGACTGGCCAGGAATCTCCCCTTGCTGCCATCCTCAATGTCCGTACTATACTCCATTGCCTCCGCTCACACAGCATCCCCCCTCTGGATATTCCCAGGGTATCCATCACTATGAGTGGCAGATCCCTGTCAGTGGTTCCCCCTATGCTGTGGAACAAACTGACTGCCGACCTCTGCTCCATCAGCACCCACTGCTACTTTAAATTTCATCTCATGGCTCCTGGTGACTTCCCGGTGCCACTGCTTTTCTGAGTAGTCCCCTCATTTTTTTCTTACGCATGAGTTTTGTGCCTACTCATCTCCTTCTGTTAGGCATTTTTCCTCTTCCACTCCCACCTCTCCCCCCTCCTCCCCTCTATCAGCCCTGCCATTATCCTCCTTGCTCTGCTCCCAGAGGGATTTGATTATCTCCAAAGCAACTTGCTGTTCATCGACTTTAAATATATGTATTATTTTTCTCCTAATTATGTACATGCCAAGCAGATCTATGTATTATAAAACCCTGTATTAGGTGGTGCTATGTATCCTGCTACCTTGTATCCGGTGGAGCTATGCATCCTGCTACCTTGTATCAGGTGGAGCTATGCATCCTGCTACCTTGTATCAGGTGGAGCTATGCATCCTGCTACCTTGTATCAGGTGGAGCTATGCATCCTGCTACCCTGTATCAGGTGGTGCTATGCATCCTGCTACCTTGTATCAGGTGGTGCTATGCATCCTGCTACCTTGTATCAGGTGGAGCTATGCATCCTGCTACCTTGTATCAGGTGGAGCTATGCATCCTGCTACCCTGTATCAGGTGGTGCTATGCATCCTGCTACCTTGTATCAGGTGGTGCTATGCATCCTGCTACCTTGTATCTTGTGTACATTTGTAACCTGTTATCATTGTCAATCTGTCTACCGTTTCATGCATTGCTGTTATGTAACTCTGTGCCACTGTATGGTGGCCCAGGTCATGCCTGAAAATGATCCCTGGGATCAGTGCACCTACCTGGCTACCAAAGTCATAAAGAAATAAAATAAATAATATTTACTATACTCCCTACCATACACAAAATGGGGGAAGAGTTCCTCCAACTTGTTCATCATGTGGTAACATGACCGCTAATTTATTGCACATGATGTGGAAATGTAAGAATATTCAAAATCTCTGAAAAAAGTGTTGTCAGTCATGAGCAGTAAGCAGTTATCCCATATAACTGATTCCAAGATGGGATACCTGAAATATTTTGGGCAGCTGCAGATGGAATATGGGCTGGAGAAACATAAACATTGGCAGTGCCTCCATCTGTGTTCCACACTAACCTCTCTTCTTGGACCCAAGCTCCTGCTTGATAAAACCAATTTGTGAAGCTCATGGTTTCAGAGGATGATGCACCTCATCTGTCAGTCACAAGATCAAGTGCTGCTACAGTCATGCCCGCAGTATTCAGCCTGCCATCTGTCTGTCACCAAACCCTATGGTGTATTCTCAGGTCCTGCACTATACAACAAGGTCATTTTCTGTCACCTGATCCTGTGAAAGTACACACACACAGACCCCACAAAATGCAGCCTGCTGCCTATTTGTCACCAGATAATATATTTGTACACTCAGACTTGCACCATGAGGTCTGCAACCTGTTTGCCGCCAGATCTCGTGCTAGTACAGTTATTCTACACACTGTGCTGTTACCTGTCTGTTACTTGATCCTGTACTGGTACACATCACCCGCACGGTTCAGCCTTTTATCTTCTGTAAGCAGATCCTGTGGTGTTACACTCACATCCTGAATTGTGGTGCCTGCCTCATGTCTGTAACCAGAACCTGTGCCATTATACTCAGACTTCACACCATGTAGCTTGCCCCCTGTCTGCCACTCGGTCCTGTGATAGCACACTCCTACCCTTATTACATTCAGCCTGCCTCTTGTCACCTGTTACTGTGCTGGTAAACACAAGCCGCATGTTGTTCAGTCTGCCACTTGTCTATCAGAAGTCCTGTGCTGGTAAAGTTAGGCCTGCACCTTGCAGCCTGTTGCCTGTCTGTCACCAGGTCCCGTGCCGATACATTCAGGCTCCACACCATGCAGCTTGCCACCTGTCAGTTTCAAGATCCTGTGCCGATGTAAGGCAAACACATAAGAAACATTTGCTAACATAACTAGAAGTGTGGTATGTGCTGTCTGACTCAGTTGTAACAAAAAATCCAAAATATACTAGTAATTCTTCTGCACTGTTTTTCTTTCACCAAAAGACTGCACTAGACATCTAGTTATTGCTGTGCTGTTTCTCATCATTTTGTTTCCTTGTGTCTTCTAAAGGCTCTTTTCTTTTCCCTTACTTACAAGTGACCACTTGCTTTTTGCATGCATGCAATCTTTTCCACTTTAACATAGGAAGCATGCTTACCACACTTGCTTGCTGTGCGCATGCCACATGCATGCAATTGGTTCCAATTTAACATAAAAATCATGCTTGCAGCACGCATGTTACGTGGGTAGTTTTATGTGCGCTGAAAGCAAGCATTTTATATAATTATTTTTGTAAGGGTATGCTTTAGTATTATAAATACATAAGGCAAACACCTATGAAACATTTGCAAACATAACTAGAAGTGTGGTACAGTATGTGCTGCCTGACTCAATTGTAACAGAAATTCCAAAATATGCTAGTAATTCTTCTACACTGTTTTTCTTTCACCACCACACTGCACTACATGTCTAGTTATTACTCTGTTGTTATACAGATCAATAACATTTGTTTGAAACCTCCTAACTCTGTTGTTCACAGCCTTGTTATCTATACTTTGGCAAAACCATGCAAAAATGCACTTGTTAAGTCATCAGATATGAACTCATACAGTTATGTCATACAGTTGTACATTTCAACACAGTTACATTATCCGGTGTCTACATTTTCACTTACACAGTTACATTATCCAGTGTCTACATTTTCACTTACCCAGTTGCATTATCCAGTGTCTACATTTTCACTTACACAGTTACATTATCCAGTGTCTACATTTTCACTTACCCAGTTGCACTGTCCAGTGTCTACATTTTCACTTACCCAGTTGCACTGTCCAGTGTCTACATTTCCACTTACACCGTTACACTGTCCAGTGTCTACATTTTCACTTACCCAGTTGCACTGTCCAGTGTCTACATTTCCACTTACACCGTTACACTGTCCAGTGTCTACATTTTCACTTACCCAGTTGCACTGTCCAGTGTCTACATTTCCACTTACACAGTTACATTATCCAGTATCTACATTTTCACTTACCCAATTGCACTATCCAGTGTCTACATTTCCACTTACACAGTTACATTATCCAGTGTCTACATTTCCACTTATCCAGTTGCACTATCCAGTGTCCACATGTTCACTTACACAGTTGCATTATCCAGTGCCTACATTTCCACTTACACAGTTGCACTATCCAGTGTCTACATGTTCACTTACACAGTTGCACTATCCAGTGCCTACATTTCCACTTACACAGTTGCACTATCCAGTGTCTACATTTCCACTTACACCGTTGCACTATCCAGTGTCTACATTTTCACTTACACTGTTGCACTATCCAGTGTCTACATTTTCACTTACACCATTGCACTATCCAGTGTCTACATTTTCACTTACACCGTTGCACTATCCAGTGTCTACATTTTCACTTATACCATTACACTATCCAGTGTCTACATTTTCACTTACACAGTTACATTATCCAGTGCCTACATTTCCACTTACACAGTTGCACTATTAGTGTCTACATTTTCACTTACACAGTTGCACTATCCAGTGCCTACATTTCCACTTACACAGTTGCATTGTTCAGTGTCTACATTTTCACTTACACAGTTGCACTATCCAGTGCCTACATTTCCACTTACACAGTTGCACTATCCATTGTCTACATTTTCACTTACACAGTTGCACTATTAGTGTCTACATTTTCACTTACACAGTTGCACTGTACAGTGCCTACATGTTCACTTACACAGTTACATTATCCAGTGTCTACATTTTCACTTACACAGTTGCACTATCCAGTGTCTACATTTTCACTTACACAGTTACATTATCCAGTGTCTACATTTTCACTTACACAGTTGACTCGTTTATTGATAGAAGGTCTGTGTTTATGTGCATTACTCTTGGTTTATGTTTCACTTTGAACTAATGAGGCTAGCATCAGTTCCGCCAAGTACCTCTTGCATTTTTGTCCTTATTTCCTGTAATAATGCTCAGTGGTTCTGGTCTGTTATCACTCTGAATTCAGCTCACTAATCCATTTAACAGCCATACATTCCTTCTCAGTAGTTGGATAGTTTTCCTGTCTATTTTGGAACTTGCAGCTAATTTAAATAATGGCTGATTTTCCTAAACACGCTTCTAGCTCAATGCCATCCTCGTTCCAACCTCTGAGGTATCTGTTTAAACCAGAAAGGGTTTGGCAAAAATCTGGGCTTTTCAGAAACTGGCAAAGGGCATGAACAGGCTTTCATGGCATTACAAGCTTGATTACACTCTGGAGTCCATTCCACTTCGTTGAGTGTTTTCTTCCGGAGCAGATCTGTCAAGGGTGCTGCTAGCTCTGAGAAACCTTTAAAGAATAGCCTGAAAACTCCAGAAATGATCTTACATGTCTCTTGGCTGAGGGTATAGGGCTGTCAGTGACTGCTTTCACATTGGATATTTCTGATTTAACTTTACTATCTCCCAATATGTATATATTCCAGATATCTGGTTCTAAATTCACAAAAAGCCACAAAGTACAGTGCTAAGGTTTGTGTTGCACTTTGTGACTGCACAGGCATCAAAGGTTATTATTCATAGTCGGATAACCCACCTGTGCTATCTGACTGTGAATAGGGCCAGGATGAGTCAGTGCTAACCATTACCGCTACTGCTAACCCCACTAGCGCCACCCTGACATGCAGCCTGGAGTATGGCTGTGCAATGAATAGTGCAGGTGCGCTAGTTGGAATTCACAAAACAGCCATGTAGATGAGCCCATAGGGCATGCAAGGCATGATGTAGTTTTGCATGCAAGGCGCGATGTAGTTTTGCATGCAAGGCATGATGTAGTTTTGCATGCAAGGTGCAATGTAGTTTTGCATGCTCCTTATGGGTCCATTTACATTGGCTGCATCAGAGTTTGGCACCCCCTGCCAATTCAAATCAAATCAAATCAAATCTTTATTTATCCAGGTGATCACCATTGCGCAAGCTCATTTACAAGGTGGACCTGCTGTGGTCAAGAACAAATATACATACATACATACAATAAGGCGTAGAATACAAAATGAGAATCAGGATACAAAACAAACAATCGTACAACAACATGTTAAATGCAATATATACATTCCAATTGTTCACAGAGGTCCTACATGTGTTACATAACATTAATGCAGTATTTACAACCTTCATGTACACAGAGTTGAGGTATCATGTGTATTGTTGCCTACATGGAAGGGTACAATTTTTTTCATTTCAGCCCCCAGTAACTGTTTATATGCTTGGGTGAGGGTCCCAGTTTACAGAAGGACCCACAGTGAAGACTGTCTCCTGCTTCAGATGCAGCAGAAGAGTAGAAATAGAGGTGCCAATGGCCAGAATGGCAGCTGGTTAGTGACTAGTTAAATAGGGAAAGATAGAACTAGGTTCATGGCTGAGTGTGATGGAACCAGAGGGAACCATCTGCAGGACTGCTAGTGACTGTGGAAACACAGTTTTCGGTGAATGCTTTGTCATAAATAGTCCTAAAAAGGGCAATGCTGACCAGAGAACTAAGTCTCAGTGATCTTTGTATCTTATTTCAGAGTGTGGGCAGTGCGTGGCTTATGGCAGCCCGACCAAAATGGTTACTGATCCTGGGGATTTTCAGAGAAATTAGTGAATGACTTCATAGTTCATAGTTACTCATTGGATTTAAGGGGAGACAGACAATAATGTAATCTGGGAGCTTGTTGGTGAGGGCTTGAAGTGTCCAGAGAGCTGCATTTCTACACCGTCTGTATTGCAGGGAAGGCCACCCTACTGCTGAATATAGGGAGCAATGATGTGTGGAGGATGGGAGATCGGTTATGAATCTTAAGGCTCTATGGTACAGGACATCCAGTTTTGTAAGGTATGAGATGGAGCATTGGCTATAGATAATGTCAGCGTAGTCAATTAATGAGAGGAATGTAGATTGAACAAGCTGTCTTTTAGCGTCTGTGGCCAAGAGGTGTTTAATTCTGAAAAAGAGGCCAAGCCTCTGCCCAAGTTTTTTCATCAGGACTTCTGTGTGTTCCAGAAAGGAGAGTTTGTTGTCAAGCCATATGCCCAGATATTTGAATTTAGGTACAAATTCAAGCTTTTCGCCTAGTAAGGTAGTTATGGGAGGAAATGTACGAGTGGCAGCAGTATAGACCCCAGTGCTATGCAGTGAAAAGATCATGGCCTTGTTTTTTTTTACATTTAGTAGTAGTTTTTTATTTATTTTTTATTTATTTTATTTTATTTAGCTTTTGTTGACCGGGTAAGTGCACTAGACAAATCCTGCCTATTTTCAGGCACGACCCGGGGGAAGGGGATACAGATGAATGACAACTGACCTTGAACCAGATTATGCTGTTGGTGGTATTTTTAGTGAATGAGGGAAATTTGGCCAGGACACCGGGGAAATTCCCCTACTCTTTTCGATAAGTGCCATGGGATCTTTAACATCCACCTGAACTACCACCAATCCAGACAGATGGGACCTCGGTTTAATGTCTCATCCGAAAGACGGCACCTCAGAAGTGCAGCACCCCTCCCATGCTGCACTGCAGTGTCAGTACTGGGATATTAACCCAAGTGCCAGATGTGGGAACTGAACCCACAGCCCTCTGATCTCCCGGCCTCAGAGGCGAGTGTGCTACCTACTGAGCCACTGACACTGCGATGGAGAAGCTGGTTCTGTAGTGTATTGAATTCCTTTTGTAATTCTGAGCACGCAGCTCCAGGCGAATCATGGCTTAGATAGAGCACCGTATCATCAGCAAACAGGTGTATACTAGCTTCCTTGATTCCCAAATCCAAGTTGTTAATGTAGATGGCGAACAGTAGAGGGCCCAGTATGGATCCCTGTGGGACTCCTCTTTTTATTGGTTTGAGTGGAGAGAGCTCACCTTCAGCCTTGATTTGTTGCTGTCTATCGGAGAGGTAGTCTTGGAACCAATCCAATGAGGTTGAGTCCATGCCTATGGATTTTAGGGTGGAGAGAAGTAGGCAATTGTCGATGGTATTGAAGGCCTTGCTGAGATCTAGAAACACTGCACAAACAAATTTTTTATTGTCAATGTCCCATTGCCAGTCATTAGTGACTTTGGCCAACGCTGTAATAGTGCTATGCTTTGCTATAAAGCCAGACTGCATAGGATTAAGCAATGAGGAGTCATCTAGGAATGCTCTCAACTGTATATTCACAATTTTTTCCATCAGTTTTGAAAGTATTGGTAAAAGAGAGATTGGCCTGTAATTGTTTAGGTCACTTGGATCTCCTGCTTTAAATAGTGGGATGACATGAGCAGTTTTCCATTCTGTGGGAAGAGAGCCTTGGGCTAGGGACAAGTTGAATAGCTGTGATATAGGTGTGGCAAGTACATGGTATGCTTTTTTTAGAAAGTATGGGTCAAAGAAGTCAGCTCCTGCACTTTTTCTAATATCTAGCTGTAGCAGAAGGTCTTCAACTTCCTCGATGGTAGCTGGGGAAAAGGAGAAGATCATATCTTAATTACTTGGTTCAGGCAGATGAGCTTTGAGCTGTGGATGTAGACTGCTTACTGGTGCATTATTGAATGCCATGCCTGCAGTGGCAAAGTGGTTGTTGAAGGCTTGAAGAATCTCAGATTTGTTAGTGATAGTTGCATTGTCAATGGTACTTTTGGAAGGTAGTACAGTATCTGGTAAATGTCCAGACAGTTCCTTTATGGTAGACCAAAATTTGGCAGGGCTATTGGATGCAGATAGCAATTCATTTTGATCAAAGTTGGCCTTGGCCTGTCTGACGCGTTTCATGCAGGCATTCCTAGCTGTCCTAAAGAGACACCAGTCAGCATTGGCATGCGATTTCTGGGCCTTTTTCCATAGTAGGTCTCCTTTGAGTAAAGCTTTCTTCAGGTCTGGTGAGAACCACCAGCAGGTTCTGGTTTTTATTTGAGTTTTGGTCAATTGAGCATGCTTATTTAAGGCACTAGCTATGATTTTGTGGAGCAGGTTATATGCATCATTTACCGATTTAGCCAGGTAGAAACTCTGCCAGAGTAGAGAGTTTTTTAAATTGTTGAAGTAGGCCAGAGGATTAAAGTTCCACCTAGATCTTCTGGTAGAGAACTTTGATGTAGTTAGTGGCTTAATGATCATTCTTATGCCAGCTATGAGGCAGTGGTCACTAACATCTGCTGGGAGGATACCGGCATGAGAAAAATAGTGTGGTTTATTGACAAGGAGGACATCCAGGAGGGTGCTTCTCACTGGGCTTTTATTGTTAATGTGAGCTGGTTCAGGTATGCATTGGGAGAACCCATGGGAGTCACAGAATTGTTTTAAGGGTAGCGATCCATTAGATAACCAGTCGTAGTTAAGGTCGCCTAGTACAATTGTTTCCAGAGGTGTCTTGTCTATTTGTGATGATAGGTATGTCAGGAGCTGTGGTCCTGCTGCTGGTGGTCTATAGCAGCCTCTTACTCATAGTGCCACAGTTTGGGATAGTTCAACCCTAAGAGTCAGGCATTTGAAACCCCCAGCAATGGAAGTAGCGTCTAGTACAGTTACTGTGAATTTATTTTTAACATAAATGGCCACTCCTCCCCTCTGGTCTTTCTGTCTGCTCTGAAGAGGAGGTAGTTGGGGATGTTGACCTCACTGTCTGGTGTGGATGCCCGAAGCCAGGATTCCGAGATCACAAGAATGTCTGGGGCAGTATGAATAATCCAGGCCTGGACGGAATCCAGCTTCATTAGTAAGCTGCAGACATTAGCATGCATGAAACTGATTCCTTTTAGAGTAGCAATTTCAGATGGAGATGAAATCAACTTTGTGGGGCCAGGATTAAGTTCAATGTCTCCTGAGCATAACAGTAGGAGGAGCAGAATTTATCTCAGGTTAGTAAAGAGTTTTTTAAAAGCACGGGTCTTTTTGCTTTTATTGCAGGCTCTATTGTTTGGATCCAGGGACTGACCCGTCCTCTTGTGTTGCCCTAATAGTGTGTAGCTTAAGGTCCAGGCAGAGTAACACCAGACTATGCAGTATTTGGGTGGCTGAAGTTTGGGACCATGCATATCCGAGCAGATTGCTTTCCCACTTCTAGGCGATTCAACATAATTAGAGTGAATCACAGACAGGCAGAGGTAGCAAGATATGTGCCTATCCTTAGTGTGTAGGTATATTGCTGGCATGGGGCATATTTCTATATCTAGATCAGATCTATTTGGTGGCTCATTCATGTTCGATAGCAGGGAAAGGTGGGCTAGTAAACAAAGCCAGCCAAGACCTCCCATGTTTGTTTTTGCACAGTATTGAATTATACTACCAGGGGAGTAGATAGATGGTGTCTTTGTGTCCCCCAGTTTATTCTGAATTCTGGTACTACTGCAAGAATTTTTGGGAGTTAGGGTACAGTACAGGAGGAGAAGTGTAGCCCTAGAAGCGACACATGTCGAAACAATGTTAACTTAAAGCAGAATATTTCCTGGGAAGAAGAGACTAAGGAGGATGGTGACAAATAAGTATGTTTCAAGTGATTTGATGTCTCTTCCCTAGAGACTGTGGAGATTCCTGTGCAGAGTGAAAAGGACCAATAGAAAACTGAAGGCGTGGCTAGTGAGGCTATAAGATAACACTCAGAGTAGAGGATAGGCGGGTGGGTGAAAATTTGCGGCTTTGCCGTACCTTGCTGGCCGAGAGCGCCCAGGGCAGTGGTCTTGGGCATCGGCTGGAGAAGCACCAACCACCTGGTGGCCACTCATCCTGCGGCTGACTTCTGGAGACCCTAAAGGAGACAGAAGGGGGGACTATTAGAAGAAGTCCCAGTCAGCTTTGAGGCAGGCCAGACCAGAAAGGAAGCAGAGCTGAATTAGCAAGACAAAAGGAACGATTTCCTGGACGCCTCTATGTCTGGCTGGTTTTTACAATGCTTCAGAGAGGGGGCTGTAATTGCTTTTAGTCTGTACCCTTCCTTACAATTCTGGCAACAGTTAACTTACTCAAAAAGACATCTTACATAAATTTCTATCAGATGCAGTTTCTAAAAATTGAGAAAACAGCTCCTTTTTTGCAAAGTTATAATATAAGAAATGGGGAGAATGGCGAGCCAATTGAGTCAGCCTCAGGAAGGCGCTCGTGCTCCGATTGGCTGCAGCTTTGCCGTACCTTGCTGGCTGAGAGCACCCGGGGCAGTGGTCTCGGGCATCAGCTGGAGAAGCGCCAACTGCCCGGTGGCCGCTCGTCCTGTGGCTGACTTCTGGAGACCCTTGTGGCCGAGAGCACCCGGGCAGTGGACTCGGGCATCAGCTGGAGAAGCGCCTACCACCCAGTGGCCACTCATCTGGTGGCTGACTTCTGGAGACCCTTGCTGGCTGAGAGCACCTGGAGCAGTGGTCTCGGGCATTGGCTGGAAAAGCGCCGACCGCCCGGTGGCCGCTCATCCTGCGGCAAACTTCTGGAGACCCTTGCTGGCCGAGAGCACCCAGAGCAGTGGTCTCTGGTGTCAGCTGGAGAATCGCCAACTGCCCAGTGGCCGCTCATCCTGCAGCTGACTTTTGGAGACCCTTGCTGGCCAAGAGTGCCTGGGGCAGTGGTCTCTGGCATCGGCTGGAGAAGTGCCAACCACCCAGTGGCTGCTTGTCCTGTGGTTGACTTCTGGAGACCCTTGCTGGCCAAGAGCACCCAGGGCAGTGGTCTTGGGTGTCAGTTGGAGAAGCGCTGACCGCACGGTGGCCGCTTATCCTGTGGCTGACTTCTGGAGACCCTTGCTGGCCGAGAGCACCCGGGCCAGTAGTCTCAGGCATTGGCTGAAGAAGCACTGACTGCCCAGTGGCTGCTCATCCTGTGGCTGACTTCTGGAGACCCTTGCTGGCCAAGAGCACCTGGGGCAGTGGTCTTTGGGTGTCAGCTGAAGAAGCGCCGACCGCCCGGTGGCCACTCATCTTGCGTCTGATTTCTGGAGACCCAATTGCTGGCCCGAATGTAAAACTAAGTTTTCTGCAGTGCTAGTGGTACCCCCATGATTGCCAGCCTGCTTGTAAATGATTAAGTTTCCCCGTTGCCAGTGATCCCCTCTCCCCCCTGCAATTGCTGGCCTGATTGTAAAACATAAGTAGCCAAGATGCTAGTGGATCCCCTCTCAGGGATCAGTGGCCTGATGTGAAGCAATAATCTTTACCTGATATCCAGTGGTCCTTCCCCCAACTTGCACCAATACCCACTGCTTAATATCAGTATTCCCTGGTATCCAGTGATCCTGCCTCCTGTTCCAATCTCCTGTTTAATGGACTACCAACATTCCCTGGTGTCTAGTGGACTCCCCATCCCAGATCCCCTGAAAAAGAAATATATAAATAAATATATTCCAGTCCCTGGCAATGAGTGGACTCCCTCCCTATCCCTGATTCCCTGTAAAAGAAAGATATTCCATTCCCTCTCATGTAGCATGCTGCCCCAGCAGGTAATGCTCCACAACCCTGCTCCCCCATATAGACCCCAAATCAGTGACTTTCCACATAGCAGGATGCCTATCGCAATGTCAGTGAGGCTATTAGGTGATAATAGCACTGTAATAGCAGTTTGAAGCAAAACAGCCAGAAAAAATAGTGAGAACCATCACAGCGAAGGTACAGAAGAGCTCTCATGGAAATGGATGAGACAAGAACCGAAACTTATATACAGCAAGTGGCAGGTGCAATGCAGGGGTTTTCCCCCCACACCACTTCTGAAATATAACCATACTCCATGTCACACTTATAATAGGGACAGCCACTAAAGTCAGAAATGGCACCATCCTGCCTCATCCACTTAATACTGTACTATGTCTTATGTCCTCTTCCACACTGTATTCCTTGATTGTACACCCATCTTTTTCCTTTGTGTATTGTTTACGTTTATGTGCATTTGTCCAGGTCCACCTTGCAAATGAGCTTGTTCAATGGTGCTTCACCTGATAAAATAAAGATGATTGACTGATTGATTGATTGATTGAGTTTCACGGGAGGGACCACTAGCACTAGGGATACTTATGTTTTTATAACCAGGTCGGCGATCATAGAAGCGGACCAGTAGCACCAGCAATACATTTTTTTTTTTACAATCGGGCCGGTGATCATGGAGGGGGGGCCACTAGCACCAAGGATACTTATTTTTTGTGCACTCAGGTATTTTTATGTTTTTTTCAATCAGGCCAGTGATCATGGGGGATCACTAGTGCCATGGAAATGTAATTATTTAAAAAACTTAGACTGTACAGTCAGGCCAGTGATAGGTTGGGTGGACTGCCACAGTACCTCTGCCAGTCAATAGGTTTGTGTGAGATTAAGACAAGGTCTCAGTTGGTGGTATTTGCTCCATGCAAGTGGAGTGCACAAAAGGCCTTGAATGGAACAAATGCTCTGGAATTGGACTGTGCTGATATTCAGGTCCTCTCCTCTTGCATTGTGCCCCTCCACACTTTGCCTGGGGCAAACCCAGTTTGAGTGCACAATCCGAGCTTCTGTGAATGAAAAATTGACACAAAAGCTGGTTTGCTGGCACAGACCTGGGCTTGCACTGGGCCAAGGTTTTATGAATCCTGGACCTGGTCTGCACCATGCCTCATGTACATTTTTTCAGGGTTTATGGTGAGACCAGCTGTTGCAATATCTGATATTACTCCCTTGATGTGTGGCAAATGGCTCTCTCAAGTGGGGCTGAATATCACCACATCATCCAAATCAGCAGAAATATGTTGGTAGTGTCAGGGCTAAGGTCTTGTCTATCAAATGCTGCAATGTGGCGGGTGCCCTATTTAGATCACATGGCACTGTAGTGAACTGGAGCAATCCCATAAGGGTAACGAAAGTAGTCTTTTCTGTTGACTTGGCCTCTGGTAGAGTCTGCCGGTGCCCTTTTATTAAGTCTACTGTTGTTATGTACTTGGCACATCCCAGCTGATCAATAAGATCACCCACCTGGGGCATTGGGTAGCTGTCAAACTATGAAATGTTACTTTCCTAAAATTAATACATAGATGTATGCCCCCTTCCTTTCTAGGTACTGTGACAATAGCAGAGCACAAATGGCTGCTTGAAGGCTTAATAATCCCTTGTGACTTCATTTTCCCAGCTTCTCAATTGTAGCCTGTTTTTTTCCTGGGATTCTGCAGGGCTATTACTGCATAGATGGAGCTGACCCTGTATCAGTAATGTGCTGAGGTCATGGTGAGCAGTGCCTTAAATTCCTCTAATGTCCCCATTATATCAGCTAGCTGTCCGGATTCCAGGCTCGGATTTGTCTTTGCTTGGGGAATTCCAGTATTAGATCTTCTTATGTCCAGCCTGCGATAGTCTTGCTAATTGTCTGTCTTCCTGTTCAGGAAGTACAGTACACATGGATTGGGACAGGTCTTTATTTTGCTCTCTCTCCTTCCACAGCTTCAGCTGGTTGGCATGATAACTATGACTCCTATGATTGCCTGTGATCTGTATTTTATAGTCTACCTGTTCATTCCTATGCACCACTGGGAAGGGCCTTTGCAAGTTTGCCAACAGTTCGTTTTCATGTGATGGTAGTCATAATGAAGCCTTATCCCTAGGGATAAACCATACATCCAACCCTACATCATAGTATCCTTTCTGCCTTTCCTGAGCTTGCAGGCAATTTGAATGTACTTACCCATCTGCTGGCATAAGTCAGTGATGTACTATACCACATTCTGTTTCTGATCAGTTTTATGCTCCCACATCTCATTTAGCATACCAAGAGGTCCCTTAGGTGTTCTACCATAGAGGTGGACAAAGGGGGAACAGGTCTGGGGCACCTCTCTGTAGGTGAGCAGTAAGTAGGGGAGATAAAGGTTCATACTAAGTTATTTGGGAGCCAAGGGGGTGGTAAGCCCTTTTAAACACTCCTGTCCATTCACCCATAATACTGTACAATGCTACCATCCAGTATATCGCTATCTAGCCACTGTCTGAACTGCTGCTTACTATTGCTTATGATAACTTCCAGGGGTAACTCATTCCAGGGTGACATCACTCTCTGTGTAAAAAAAGCCTTTCTTCTATTTGTGTTGAATTTTCTGGGTTGAAGCGTCAGTGAGTATCCCCTGGTACATACCGAAACATTTTTAAATTCTAACTGTAGTTTATTTATTATGTGTCTTGCATGATGTCATAACACATCAAGAGGTCTCCCTAGATCCTTCTTGTTTCTAAAGTCATGAGATTAAAGTCGAGGAGTCTTTCCTTTGTATGATTTATCCCTTAACTCATATACTATCTTTGTAGCCCGCTTCTGCATCCTCTCCAGCCCATCCACGCCACCTCTTGATATCAGACCCCAAACTGGACTATCATAGTCCAGCAAAGGTCTTACGTATGCTCTATAGAGTGTCATAATCACTTCTCAGCTTCTGCTTCTAAAGTTTCTTTTTGTAGCCCAAAGTAGATTGTTTGCTTTGGTGAGCTAGTTTGTGTACTGAGCCTTGCATGTTAACTTACTATCTATAACTATGTCCAGGTCTTTCTCTTCAATTGAATGCCTTAAGGTGTGTCCATTTAGGGAGTAGCCTGCCTTTCTATTATGTTTACCCAAATGTATAACACAGCATTTGTCAGTTTTAAAGCTCTTAT
Organism: Neoceratodus forsteri; assembly: GCA_016271365.2. Taxonomy (NCBI): domain Eukaryota; kingdom Metazoa; phylum Chordata; order Ceratodontiformes; family Ceratodontidae; genus Neoceratodus; species Neoceratodus forsteri. Next base: position 2,064,583 of record JADMNL010000031.1, read on the forward strand.
CCGAGGGGCGCTGCTGAGCAGCCTAGATGGAAGCAGCTCAAAACTTGAGCTCCTGGAGGACAGTTGAAATATATATCTTTAAAGTGTTTAAAAAACATGATTTCTGTGGCTATCAGGATGAGGAATAGTCCAGAAAACAAGAGGAGTCCCATAATGGGGAAACCTAAAGGAAATAGCAACTTGTCTGCAAATTTTTTAACCCAAGGCGATCAACAAGAGAAGAGCTGCCTGGGCACAGTGGAGCGATTTCAGACCATGTGGAGACAGTTGCTAGAGAGGCCTCCTTAACAGCTATACATAATACACTGCAGAAATTAGTGTGCTTGGTCCAGGAGCTAGACAAAAAGTTTGACTTACTAACTCCTAGAGTCTCGGCCTTAGAAACACGCATGGACCACTGTGAGCAGGTGGCTCAACGTTTGGAGACCTCAGCCCTCAAGACTATGGAGGCCACAGCAAAGTTAATTAAGGAGAATATGCAGCTGCACCAATGCCTGAAAAATGTGCAGAATCAGGCAAGGGAGTGTAATCTCTGGGTGGTAGGCCTGCCAGAGATGGCTGAGGGAGAAGACACATTGATGTTTGCACAAACATTCCTACCAGATATCCTGGGAATGTCCAAGGGGGACTCCTCGCTCTCCATTGAGAAGTCATATAGATTTACACCCTGAAGAGCCACATTGGATTCTGCATCTCCTCGAACACTGATGATAATATGTACTGGCGTGGGAGATCGTGACCATGCTCTTGCTGCAGCTTGTAGGCAGAGATCGTTGAAGTATGGGGATGCTACAATCCTAATTTTCCCTGATTTATCCTACAGCACTAGACAACGGAGGCAAGTATTCGATGGTTTGAGAGGCTGCTTGCAGAAGCTGAAGGTGCAGCATCAACTACTTTTACCTGCGAGGCTGCGTGTGGCCTGGAATGGGCAGGCAGTTTCTATTTAATGATGTGTCAGGTGCGGATAAGATGGTCACTCGAATTGAAAGAGAGAAGGAGGATCGAGAGGAGGTCGTGGACTCATCGGAGGACTGCTATCTTTTATGGACTGGGGAACGAGACTGAAAGTATACTGGGACCCACTGTGTTTCTGATTATGTAGGCCCAGGGTGCTTAGTTATGCTCTGGATAGTACCCTTGCAGAGTGTTATGCTGCATGGGATGACCAGGACTGAAACTCTACTGAAAATGCAACATCTTTTTTGTTTTAGGGTTAGTGGTAAGGCCCTTGATATGTCTTGAGTTCTTGATTAACTGGCTTACCTGCAAGTTACTTAATATTTACATACATAGCTGGACAAATGTTGATGGGGTAATTTTACCTAACTTGTTGCCTGATATACCCTTAGATAGCCACTGACAATTAATGTAAAGTGGGATTTATTTATATATGCCTGTATTCTGCTAACAGATAAGTGGAGATAAACTGTTAATGAGTTCCTCTTAGGAGCTGGGGGATTGATCTTTTTGTTCTTTTTATTCATGTTTTGAAATAATGGGGGAATCATTATGGCCATGAGGTCTCTTTGGTAATAGGGAATCGACTATTCCTTAGTTTGGTAAACAGATTCCCCTGGACTCTTCCATGGCTGCATGCAAAATGGATAATTTTATGTGGATTTATATAAGTAATGGTATGGTACTTTCCCCCATGATGTAACAAAAAGGGGGTGTTCTGAATTGATCCTTTATAAGAGGAGATTTGTATTGTATAATCTGCTGTCCTCCAATGAGTAATTGATGTGTGAGCTTGCTTACAAAATCAGTAAAAGAAATAATGCAAAAAAAAGGCTCATATCCTTTTGGGTAGCCCAGTTATATATTCTCTCCAGAACTTTTAGTATAGAAGTGATGCCTTCATCAGCAAGTGTAATTCCTGCAAGTTTAGTGTCATCTGCATATTTACCTAGCCAATTTGTTGTGTCCTTCCCCATGCTAAATATAAACACCCCAACCAACACTAGATACATCAATACATAGACACTGTCAGCAGATAAGGGACTATGGCCCATCAATCAATCAATAAATCAATCAAATCTTTATTTATCCAGGCGGACACCATTGAGCAAGCTCATTTACAAGGTGGATCTGCATCACACAAGGTCAGGTACAATACACAAAAGTACAGGCATTAAGGCAAAACATGGGACTATATAATAAAACAAGCTAAATAACAGTAAGGCAAATAGTCCATTTAGGCACACATTGTAATATATCTAACTATGTACATGTAGGGCCAGATATTCAAAAGGGTTGCGCCATGCGCAATAGGGTTGCACCAGCGCAAGTCCGAAATTGCACCACAGTGTGATATTCAGCAGGAGGCAGTTGCGCCACAGAAAACAACCCAATACAAATGAAGGTATGTGCAACTGAAGGGAGTGGAACCATGCATAAAGTGCACAATGCGATATTCAAAGGCTTGCGCAATGCGCAACAGTGGATCAAGTGGAAGTTGCGCCACAGTGGAAATGAGCCAAAATAAAAAGGCTCAAGGAAGAGGCACAAGAACGTGACAGGGAATTCACATGAGGCAGCCAAACAGAGCAGGCCACAGCAGGAACCAGTGCAGGCCAGAGAGTGTACAGGACAGAATAGGGGCAAGTGAAGGTGTGTGGGGCCACAGAGTGCAGAGGCCAGTAGGTGTACCCGGTGCAGTGGAGGTAGCAGTCAGGACAGCGGGTGTAACAGATCAACAACAGCCGGGAGGGGACACAAGCCAGGGAGATGGACAGTGCCAGCTTCCACATGGAAGCTGTAATGAGGGGGGTGAGAAGGCATGCTGCAGGGGGACGTGGCCATGGAAGGGCCCGTCAGTGATATGCCCCCAACAGGCAGTACCATGCCCACATCAGTTTTGAGCTGTATTCAAACATAGAGATTGTGGGCCGGTACCACCTGAACAGGGCAATACTGAGGTGGCTCTGTGAGCTGTGCAGTGATGTGATGCAGGCACCCTCATGACAGAGTCACGCTCTGTCAGTGGAGACAAAGGTAACAGCCTGCATGTGCTTGCTCACCACAGGTACCTTCCAGAGGCCAACAGGGGAAACCACAGGCATAACACAGTCGGCCACGTCACACATCCTCACCCAATTCCTCAGAGCACTGCTGCCACATGCTGCGGAGTACATCCATTTTCCCCAGCACCACGGCGGAGCGTACAGCAAACATACAGGAGTTCCACAGGGTAGCACGTATGCCTGGCATGCTAGGGGCAATAGACTGCACCCATGTGGCCATTCGCACACCACCTGGCCCCGATGGGGTGGCCTATCGCAATTGGAAGGGGTTTTCCAGTGTCAACTGTCAGGTGGTGTGTGATGGCAGTGGATGCATCATCAATGTCTGTGCCACGCACCCTGGTGGAGCACACGATTCATTCATATGGTACCAGTCAGCACTGTGCCATCGATTCGAGAGTGGGGACATCCCCACAGGACATCTAGTGGGTGAGTATGCATGTAGGATTGACAATTCGGGGGCAAGAGTGGGTAAGCCACAGGTGCCATGAGAGTGGCACACAGGGATATGGGCAATATGAGCTTGAACATGACACTAACCTCCACTATCTCCACACAGGTGACAGTGGATACCCACTCCATCCCTGGATGCTCACACCCTACCTGCGCCCCACGACCCCATCACAGCAACGCTTCAATGAGGCACATGCTGCCACACGCAACATCATCGAGCGGGTGTTTGGGATGCTGAAGGCATGCTTCCGATGCCTAGACACCTCCGGTGGTGCCCTACAGTACAGCCCCTCAAAGGCCTGTGGGATATTCCTGGCCTGTTGTATCCTGCACAACATGGCCAAAGACTGTGGGATAGCCGTACAGGTTGAGGAGGGGGACAGCGATGGGGATGCTGGTGATGCCGGTGATGATGGGGATGAGCAGCCCCCCTTGGACGGCGGGACCCCTGACTGATCCGGCAGGCCCAGCTGCACCGGGACACCATCACAGAGGAGCACTTTGCACAACACAGGTAAGTCATGGGGCCATGTGCAACCAACACTGTCCAGAGTGCAACCTACATACACACAGGGTAACACACCAGGGGTGCATGACGGCGAGGAAAGTGGAAGGGTACAGGTGCACAAACACACCACCAGGGAGGGGTGAACAGTCATACTCCACAGGGACAGACACACACACACACACACCAGGCACAAAGTGCACAGGGGCAGGTGCACAGCACAGCAGGAACAGGCATGTGAACACACATGTCCACAGGCCACCTCCACCACCTGTACTGTCCAAGTACGTGTGTCAGATGCTGGGCGCCCTTGCACCTTGGTGTACAGTGCAATGCAGGCATCATCATGCACACGCACCTGTGGACAGCAGTCGGGAGGGTGTGCAGGTGGTCCGTGTGTTGACATGTTGGGCAGGGCACCCACTGGTGCACTGCCCACCATAACATACATTGCACACAGGGCAGCACCAAACAGGGCCGTCACTGGGAGACAGGTCAGTCATGTGGCACTGTGCCACGGCCACCTCGGATGCATGGATGACCCCACCGAGACCCAGCAGCATTGGCAGGCTGAGCATGGGCCACTTGGGGTGGCACCGATGGACCACCAGGGGTCCCACTGTGCAAGCGCAACCTTGTCCGCACAAGGGTCTGCAGCATACTGAACATACCTGCACCAGGGGTGCTCGGGATGCCCACAGCTGAACCCAGCATCAACAGGCTGGGTGTCGCATGATGCTGGGAATGGGGAGTGGATAGCATACTGCGTGGCACAGGGGCACCTGACTGTGTGCCCAATGCGGCCATGACAGCAACCAATGCCTGAGTCTGCCTGTCAGTGGCGGCGGTCACATCCATCAGCAATTGTTCAATCCCTACAAGTATCCTCCCATTGTCCCTGCTGTGCTGCTCCACAGCCACACACAGTGCCTCCACAGACATTGCAACCTGCATCTGCTGCTGTACTGATGCCCGCAGCAGGTGGGTGTGCTCATCAAATGGGTCGTCTGCCACATAGGCAACCTGTCCCTCAGGGTATGGAAGGGCCTGATGTTCATCACCCCTTGAGGGTGGGCACTGCTCACCAGGACCAGGTATAGGCAAGTCAACAGGCGGTGTACATATGGCACCACTGAACCCTGTACCCCCAGACCCGGTGGGTGACTGCTGCTGTCCCTCTGCCTGCTGTGCCCAAGGGACCAGTCATTCCACTGCTGTGTCCGCAACAGTGCCAGTGACCTGTACAGCCACCGGTGCTGCCCCACCAGTGCTGACAGACACAGCTTGAGACTGTGCTGACGTGCTGGCACACACGTTGGAACCAGCTAGGTCCATGGGCACGAGCTGTCCTGCTGTGTGCCCATTATGTGACACACTCGTGTCAATGCCCATAGTGGTCGTTGCATCATCAATGGTACAGGTTCATGCCACAGCCACAGTGTGCTGGCATGCTTGCATGCCAGACCGCTGAGACACAGGAAGGGCACCCCCCACACCTGTCTCACCGACATCGGAGATGGCAGCCAGGCGTGCACACTGGTGCAAAGCACACCGGCTACCAGCAGAGGTGGATGGACCCTCCTCCAACTCCGGCTGGATGTCCACAGTGGACGGGCCCTCAACCACTGTCCCCTGCAGATGCACAGGATCTGTAACAGAAAGTGAAAACATGTTAGTGCATGTGATCTACCTTCCCCCCGACCATGTCATACCATGCAGTGATGGGCTACCACCTGTCTGAAAGCCACCTCCTGGAATGCCCTCAATGGCACTGCGCTGCATGGATGCAGCAAGACAGTCCTCCACCGGGGTCAACTGCACCGCCTCCAGCTGACCCCCGCCTGTAGCAGCACATGCTGCCCTGAGGGCTGCCACCTTCTCCTTCACCCTCCTCCTGTTGGTCCCCATCTTCTTTTTACATTCCTGCACGGAGCGCTGGTGGCTTCCATGCAGGTTTACGATGGGAGTGACCCCCTCCCATGCAGCAGCACGGGCCTCAGGGGTGCCCCACTGTCCACTGAGTAGTGGCTCTTCCTCCAGGTAGCCCTCGAAGAGTGCCTCTGTCTTCACTTTTGTGAAGTTGGGCCTCCTCTTCCACCCACCATCATCCTCCTCATCCATTCCTGGCTCGGCCATGTCACAGTCTGCATGGGTGGAAGTGGACACCTGTGATTGTGCAGTATACAGCAATACCCTAAGACCATAGTCCAGAACATCACACAGCATGCAACTCACCTATCACCTGCAGTAACCGAATATGGCCACTGCAGATCAGTGTCGCACATTTATAGTGCAATGCATGCAAATTAGGAGTGGAGCAACTTTAACGATATGCAAATCACGCCACTGCGCCATTGAATGGCTGATCAGATGATTTGCATATGATGACTGAATATTGCGCTGTTGCACTTTATGCAATACAGTTGAGTCGGCTGAGCCAATGGTGCAGTTCTGTGACTGCGTAGTACACTGCACTGCGCATGCCCAGGTAGCTTACGCAGGCATCTGCCGTGCTGATGATGTGCTGTGCGCGATTGGCAATTCAGGACATGGCCACCATTGTGCCAGTGGTGCTACAGCACTGGTCACCACATGGTGCTGTGGCACAACTGTGCAATAGCCCACTGTGGCAATGGCACGCAGGTGACCGATCGCACTGGACATGTAGATGACCGATGACGCTGTGTGTGGCCTTGCGCCAGAGACCCATGACCTTGTGCCCGACCTTTGCCCCCTTGGCGCTGTACATATGTTATGTCTGCAGCTCTATCGCGCTGTTCGGTAACAGCGCAATAGGGACCGACGGCTCTATACGAACAGCGCAATAGGTACTGACGGAGTTGTATTGCGCAACATCTCCACATGGGGTTGCTGCGCTGCGGAGCACCATATTGCCTACTATAAACCTGCAGGGATGGCACGCAGGAGAGCTCCACAGTGGAGTGCTTTGGAGGTGGCCAACCTGGTGGCTGTGGTGGAGCCTCACCATGGGCCACTGTTTGGGGAGGAACCCCTGAACATGGCCCGCACCCATGTGTGGCAGCAGGTGGCCACTGATCTTGAGGGTGCCACTGGGTGGCAGATAACACCGGAGCAATGCAGGCACCGGTACAGTGACCTGCATAGGAGGGAGCGGGCACTGCTGGCACGCCTAAGGTCATGTGCCAAGAGGGACGTGGTGCCTAGGCCAGGTGGGTGAGCCGTCTATGCACCTGTATTGACCGCATGGGTAACACTATATATTGTGACCAGCACATGGGGGAGGGTTGGTCTATGGTTGGCTGTGACGGTGTTTGCAGATGTGTGATGTATGAGTCTGGCTGTGTGGGCAGGCACACTCATTGGGGCAGGGGGCTGTCTGCTTTGGGATCTCACTAATGTGTTTCTCCACTTTTGTTTCCTACAAGCATGGAGGAGCAGAGGCGGGCCTGGGATGAGGCTCAGAGAGGTGTTGCAGTGGTGGCTGGCTGAGGTGGTGGCTGTGTTGGGCTGCAGCAGCAGCAGCAGCGCCTCGATGAGGGTGAGTGTCATTACATCATAAATTCTATTGCATACTGTGGGGGGAGGGCATGGCCACCATCCATGGATAACACTGCCATGCACGTGACGTGTGACAGTCAGCACTGTCCAGTGGCACTGCATGTCTGAGAGTGTGTCACTGGTGGTCCATGCATGCACTGGGCACATGGCTGTGGCACTTACATCCCACCACATAGCCACATCACTGGACAGCCTTGGTTGTGCTGTGCTGGTCATGGGTGGGGTGTGTGTGCAGTGGCACACATGGCTGTTGCTGCCTGGTTGGGCTTGGCTTGTGCACGGTCACTGTAGGTGGGTGCAGTCCATCACAGGGGCAGGGCACTTGGCTGTATGCCATGCATGTTGGGTGGGTTTCAGGGTTGTGGACAGTCACAGCCAATAATTCTGTTCCCTTGTCATAGGTGTCCGGGTCCTGCAGAGGATCAAGCAGGCTGTCCACCACCTGCTGGAGGTGTCAATGGAGTCCCTGGGTATTCTGAGGGAGATGCACCAGAGGAGAGTGAGGCGGCCGAGGAGGACACAAGACCAGAGGCAGCCTGATGCTGTGCAGCCTGGAGGGCAGTAGCTGCCCCACACCTACCACCTTTAACCTTCCCTCACACCCTGCCTTCCCTCACCCAGTTCTTCATCCCTGCCCCTTACCCACCCCTACCTTGTACCTGTACCCCCACCCCTTTCTTGTATATATCTGTATATAGTTGTGTGTTCCAGTTAATATTCTTTCTGTAAATCTATTTTGATATGAATACTGTGGTGGTCTCTGATTTGCAGCTGGCTATGGGTGCTCAGTTGCAGTGGTGTGCATGGCATCTGGGGTGGTATTGTCCTGGGAATGTGTGTGTGTGCATGGGGAGGTGTCCCTGGTGTGGTAGTGGTTTTCAGCCGGTCTGGCCGTGTGCTGCCACACACCGCTGTGTGCTCCTGGTGGGTCTGGCTTGTATGGTTCTGTGGTACACACGGTTGCAGTGTATGTGTGGGGAGGTGTCCCTGGTGTGGTGGTGGCTTTCAGCCGGTCTGGCTGTGTGCTGCCACACACCGCTGGGTGCTCCTGGTGGGTCTGGCGTGTATGGTTCTGGGGTACACATGGTTGCAGTGTGGCGGGGGGGCTGTGTGCTCCTGGTGGGTCTGGCTTGTATGGTTCTGGGGTACACATGGTTGCAGTGTGGCGGGGGGGCTAGGTGCTCCTGGTGGGTCTGGCTTGTATGGTTCTGGGGTACACACGGTTGCAGTGTGGCGGGGGGGCTGTGTGCTCCTGGTGGGTCTGGATTGTATGGTTCTGTGGTACACACGGTTGCAGTGTATGTGTGGGGAGGTGTCCCTGGTGTGGTAGTGGCTTTCAGCCGGTCTGGCCGTGTGCTGCCACACACTGCTGGGTGCTCCTGGTGGGTCTGGCTTGTATGGTTCTGTGGTACACGAGGTTGCAGTGTGGCGGGGGGGTGCTGTGTGCTCCTGGTGGGTCTGGCTTGTATGGTTCTGTGGTACACGGTTACATTGTGGCGGGGGGGCTGGGTGCTCCTGGTGGGTCTGGCTTGTATGATTCTGGGGTACACACGGTTGCAGTGTGGCGGGGGGCTGGGGATTCCTGCAGTGACGGTGACAGTCACTGCTCATGGGTGGTGTCTTGGGGTACCAGTGCAGGGTGTGCTGTGCACGGGGGGGGCTGGGTGCTCCTGGTGGGTCTGGCTTGTATGGTTCTGTGGTACACACGGTTGCATCATGGCAGGGGGGGCTGTGTACCCCTGGTGGGTCTGGCTTGTATGGTTCTGGGGTACACCCAGTTGCAGTGTGGCGGGGGGCTGTGTACCCGGTGGGTCTGGCTTGTATGGTTCTGTGGTACACACGGTTGCATTGTGTCGGGGGGCTGGGTGCTCCTGGTGGGTCTGGCTTGTATGGTTCTGGGGTACACACGGTTGCAGTGTGGCGGGGGTGCTGGGTGCTCCTGGTGGGTCTGGCTTGTATGGTTCTGTGGTACACATGGTTGCAGTGTGGCGGGGGTGCTTGGTGCCCCTGGTGGGTCTGGCTTGTATGGTTCTGTGGTACACATGGTTGCAGTGTGGCGGGGGGCTGGGGATTCCTGCAGTGACGGTCACAGTCACTGCTCATGGGTGGTGTCTTGGGGTACCAGTGCAGGGTGTGCTGTGCTCAGGGGGGTGCTGTTGTGCACTTGGGTTGTCCACCCCCTTTGTGTGGCAGTCTCAGCTTGCCAGTGGGTGTGCTGGGGCACCATGGCCCAGCTGTGCTTTGTTGGCTTGTCCCCATGGGCCGGTGGATATTCCGTCCCTCCCCCAGTGATGCTGTGCTTAGGGTGTGGGGGTGTATTGTTAGTTCTGCAGTGTGTTCCTGTGCCCATCTGTGGCATGGGTGGTGGGCCCCTGCCTACCGCCCTGGTTGTGTAGTTCCATTGCTCTGCTGCAGGGGCTCTCTGCTTGTGCTATGGTGCCTCTGGACTGCTCAGCTGGGCTGGCCTTGTTGTGCTATGGTGCCATCATATGTGCTCAGCTTCCCCTTCCTGGTTGCGCTATGGCGCAGGTTGTGCGATATTCAGACGTTGGCTGGTTGCGCAATTTGACTTGCTCCACGTTTGAATATCACGTCTGTTGCGCATGGGCGCAATTGACTTGTGCTTGCTCCTGCTATTGCACACATTTTGGGTGCAGTTTGAATATCTGGCCCCTATGTGTAAAACACATTTGACACTTCCTTTTTGGCCAATCAGAATGTTCAGTTTTCCTTACCCATTTTATAAGATGCACTAACGGAAGCTGTATTACCAACATGCGGCATAATCCCTTTCTGAATAATGCCAAGTAAAATCAAATGGTGTATTCTAAAGTTCACAGTATTTACTGTCAAAGATGTACTAACATGTTTATTTTATTTTATTTATTTATTTATAAAACACCTTTTCAATAGTGACTCAAGGCACTGTACACATGAGCAAGTCATTAAAACAGATTTAAATTACAGTCACTATCCAACCATAAGAACAATTCAGGTTAATTAATAAGAGGGAACAGCTTCCCTGAAAAGAAATGTCTTCAGCTCCCTTTTGAAGGCATTTACTGATGGGGCCTCTCTGATAGTAAAAGGAAATTAATTCTAGAGGGTTGGTGCCAGGAACAAGCGTTTGTCATTAAAGGAATAATGCCCTCCAGGGTGGGTGTTATGCTGGGATAACATCCACCTCGGTGAGATTGGGCCGGGCCACCGGCCGAGAGCCCAACACCAGAAGGGATGTTATCCAGCATAACACCCACCCTGGAGGGCATTATTCTATTATACAATGGCTTGTTGTTTTATAATGAAAAAAATAATTTTAAAGAATGTTTTTGTTAGTGTTTAAAAATATTTTTGTTTCTTAAGAGAAAGAGATAATCATGATGCTGCTCATCAGTATGGTGCAAACAATCAGCAGGGAGGTTATGCCAGGATAACATCCCTGCTGTGATGCCCAGCTGACCAATCAGTAGCCAGGATTATTTCTTGCCATTGTATAATGCCGAATGTTGCTTGCTTATATTTGCTGTGTAGGTATTTGGAAGTGAAAGTAGCATGCCTAAGAATTGTCATGGCACTCCCTCCCCAAAGACATGCACTGTATTATTACAGCAATCATAATAGTATAGCACAGTAGTTAGCTCAGTTAGAGAAATAAACAGAACAACTAAATGGGTATTACTACAGCAATCCTAAAGGTATCCAACCATTGCTTTGTGTCCATTCCAGAGACCGTGCTGTGACATAGGACTACAGAGGACCGTGGACGGAAGGGTGTGCAACTCTAAAGTCCCGGCAGAGCTCCATTAAGCTTTCTCACTCCCCCCTCTGACTCACTCATTCTATTTCTCCGGATGCTGCAAGCTGCCCTTGTGTACTGGGCTCCTGCTTATGTTGGAGCCTTTTTCTGCCCACAAAGATATCAGCAGCAGTCCTGACAGATCTCCACTGAGCTCACTCACTCCCCCTCTGCCACTTGCTCTATTTCTTCAGATGCTGCAGGCTGCCCTTTTGTACTGGGCTCCTGCATGCATTGGCATCTTTTCCTTCCCACAAAGAAATCTGCAACATTCCTGATAGAGCTCCACTGAGTTCACTCACTCCCTCTCTCTCACTGTTGTTCTGTTTCTCCTGGCGCTGCAGGCTGCCCTTTTGTACTGGGTTCCTGCATGCGTTGGTGCCTTTTGCTGCCCACAAAGATGTTCACAGCTGTGCTGAGCTCTGTTGAGATTGCTCACTTCCTCTCTCTCTCTCTCACTCCTTCTATTTCTTGCAGTGCTGCAGGCTGCCCTTTTGTACTGGGCTTCTGCCTGCGTTGGTGCCTTTTTCTGCCCACAAAGAAATCTGCAGTAGTTCTGACAGAGCTCCACCGAGCTTGGTCACTCCCCCTCTCTTACTCTCTCATTCTGTTTCTCCCAGTGCTGCAGGCTGCCCTTTTATACTGGGCTCCTACCTGTATTGGGGCCTTTTTCTGCCCACAAGGAAATCTGCAGCAGTCCTGACAGAGCTCAGTTGAGCTCAGTCACTCCCTCCTCTTACTCGCTTGATCTTAAACTGTCCCAAACACTGATTTCCCACAGCGACCATGCTATTCTGCATCAGAAGAGCAAAAACATATATTGGCCAGGATGTGAAAAATGACAGCTGTACTTTTCATAAGGAGGTGTGAAAAAATGCCAGTGTTGAAAATGTGGCGTAAAAATATTACAAATCTGCGAAGTTAAAAGGGTGTGTAGAAACTGCACAACTCACACTTGTAACATAGTCATTTGAAGGACTATCGTCACCAAATTTTCAACGTAGGTATTTTAGGACCTCTGCTCATGAACAGTGTTACTGTCATTTTCTTAATCTGTTCCAAACACTGATTTCCCACAGCGACCGTGCTATTCAGTGCCAGAAGTGCGAAAACACACCATGGTCCACAGTGTCAAATGCAGCTGAGAGATCAAGGAATATTTAGATGGAACAATTTCCTCAATCCCTCACCACCAGGAGATCATTAAGCACCTGAACCAGGGCAGTCTCAGTACTGTGCCTTTTCCTGAAACCAGATGGGAGAGGGTCATAGATGTCATGAGCTGACAAGTGGTCCTCCAATTGGAGAGCCACCACCTTCTCAATAACCTTTCCCACCAAGGGAAGGTTAGAGACAGATCTGTAGTTGGCTAGACAGTCCAAGTCCAGGGATGATTTCTTTAAGAGGGGTCTCACCACGGCCTCCTTCAGAGGCCTGGGAAAGACCCCCCCCTTCAAAGAATGCTGGACTATCCCAGACAGGACTGGGCTGATGGCTCAACACACCCCAGAAGAACGCATGTTTGGCATGGGTCCAAACTACGGTAGGAGGGCCTCAACTCCCAGATAACCTTCACGACATCCTCATCCAACAACTGATCGAAGTCAGATCAAACAAACGGAATACCTCTGACCTCCGGTTCACCACTGCAAGCCCTCATAGAGGGTGTTGACTGGACTCCAGATCTGATTATGGCAATCTTATCAGCAAAAAAACAGAGCATGCTGGCCCAGTGGTGGTGAGGGCTGAGGCACTGGAAGTCTTGCCTTGCACTATGCCAGTGACCCATATCCAGGGATCAGCAAGGGAGAAGAAGGATCGAGTATCTGATGGACTGCTCTCCATCTCTGGGGAGGGGTGTCATCAGTGTTCGGCATTCTGCTGATCCCTAGGGGTGGCTGGGGGGTGCTGCAGCCATGCTACAGAAAGGGGAGGAGATGGGGAAGATGCTTGAAGGAGCAGGTGCAGACGTGCTCTCACTGTGGGCATCATTGCACATCTCACCTCAGGAAAGAAATATGGAAAAGGTCCTGGCCGTGCAGCATGACACAGTCCCCCTGCAGATGCTGCCCCTGAGAAGGCACCTCCCTGGATGGATCTGTTTTGGGTGGGTTGAGACACTCCCCACCACCCTGCCATGAAGAGGAAGTCATGGGAGCATAAGGGAGGGGGCCTGATCCTTGGGGGATGGCACCGGGGGGACAGCCAGTGGTACTAGGAGAGCTGGGAAGGACAGAATAGAAATACCATATTAAAAAAAAAACAGCAAACTCGTCACACTTTAGTTGTGAAAAAGCTGTCAGAGAATAAAGACAGGCAGGATTACACAGCCTATCAATAGTCCAAGGGAGCCAGGCTAGTCTGTTTATTGCTGCAGCAGTCTTCTTGGATAGAAACTCTGCCTTCTCACAGGAGATTACCGATTAATAGTCTCTATGATGAGACATCAATACAAGCATGTCCCCATCAGGCCAAGACCTTCACCAACACCACTCCAACCTTTGACCCCTCATCTCATGGAGGCAGTATAGTGCAGTGGACTAAGGCTCTGAGCTGCAAATCTGGTGACATCCAGCAGACCAGACCTGGGTTTGAATCCAGCAGCTTCCACTTGCATACTGTGTGACCTTGAGCAAGTTACTTAACCTCCTTGTGCTCCCAGGTCGCTCCTGTAAAAAAGCTTTCAGCTTAGTGTGCTATACCTGGTGAAACAACTAAATATATAAATAAAAATAAATCTTCAACTCCCTGAGACTCCTGTCAACCAAGGGGAGCCCTGGTGTGAAGTGAGGGGTCAAACATCGTCAGTGCGACAGTCGAGGATCTCAGTGACCACCCTGTTGTAGGCCGACACCAATTCCCCCAGCTCCTCGCAAGCACTCATTACACCTGATGAAGATATTGAAGAGGACTGGCCCTAGGAATGATCCTGAGATACCCCACTTGTGACTTGCATCTCTTCTGACTGTATACTGTTTACCACCACTCTCTGTTTTCTGCCTGCCAACCAGTTTGCCACCCAGTTGACCAACTTCTGACCCACCTCAAGCCTCCTCAGCTTATTAATCAATCTTCTATGTAAAACAATATCAAAAGCTTTGCTGAAGTGAAGTTGGGCAACATCAACTGCACCCCCTTGGTCCACCACTCTGGTTACCCAGTCAAAGAAATCTGTGAGATTAGCTTGACAGGACCTTACTGCTGTAAGCACACGTTGTCTTGGATCCTTTGCTCCTATGGATTCCAGGTGTTGCACTATCCATTCCTTAAGGAGTGCCTTCACAATCTTGCCCTCTACTGAGGTAAGACTGACTGGTCTGTAGTTCCCTGCCTCCTTTCTGCTACCATTGTTGTGGAGTGGGATCACATGAGCCCTTCTTCAGTCTTCTGGGACCTCTCCTGTGCTCAGAGATTCACTGAACAGTTCTGCTAATGTCTCTGCTAGTTCTACCCTTAGTTCCTTTAGTACCCTGGGATGTATGCCATCAGGTCCCATTGCCTTGTCCACCCTGAGCTTATCAAGCTCTTGTAGGACCCTTTCTTTTGTGAAGGGACTAACTGCACACCTCCCTCCCTTCCTCCTGTGTCCATGGTGCTGAGCTGTGGGCCGTATGCTACCTTCTCCTCAGTAAATACTGAGCAGAAGTATCTATTTAGGATAGATGCTTCTCCTTGGTCTTCCTCCATACATTCCCCCTTATCCCCTTTGATCTTAGCAATACCCCCTCTGGACTTTCTCCTTTCACTAATGTATCTATAGAAAATCTTGTTACTTCTTTTACTGTTCATGCTAGTGTTTCCTCAATTTGGGCCTTTGCCTGCCTTACTGCCTTCCCTGCTTCTCTTTGTGAAGTTTGGTATGCCTCCCCATCTTCGTTCCACTATGTTCCCTTATATTTCCTGAAGGCCAGCCTTTTGGCTCTGACCTTTTCTGTTACTGTTTTTGAGAACCAAAGTGGTTTTCTTCTTCTTTTGCTCTTGTCTTTCTCTCTAACACAATGGGATGTTGCTTCAAGTAATACTTACCCACTTTGCCTGTACCCCCTCACCTGTATTTCTTCTGGCCAGGGCTAGCTTAATTCTGTTGGCCATTTTATCAAAGTCAACTCCTCTGAAGTCCAATATTTTTGCCTTAGAATGGGATGATGTAGTTCTAGTGGCCAAACTGAACCATACCATGTGATAGTCACTGGCCCCCAAGTGACCTTCTACCTAGAGATCTGTGATCCTATCCCAGTTAGTCAGTACTAGATCTAGGATAGCCCTGTCTCATGTGGGTTATTGTACCTGTTGTTTGAGGCCCTCCCTCAGCAGGGAATCTACCATGTGTCTGGTTCTGGCAGATGTTCCTGTTGGTATTGACCAATCTGTATCTGGCATGTTGAAGTCTCCCATTATCAGAACCTCCCTTCTGGCTGTCATGTTTTGTATATCTTCTTACAGTAATGTGTCTATATCCTCTCCCTGGTCTGGAGGCCTGTAGAAAACACCAGTTCATATGGCTGTCCCAGCTCCTGTTTCCAGGCTGACCCACAGTTCTTCTGGCTCCTTTTGTATGTGTATTTTGAATTTCTGTAGCTTTGATATTTTCATAAAGGGCTACTCCCCCTTCCCATTCATGCTTTGCATGCCTAATGGCCCCATTTGCATATTGTAGTCTGAATATCTAGAATTTGCACCCGGTGTATCCCCAACATGCTCTGCAAATCCCCATTCCAGCTACTCCGATCATACAGGGGGATGCACCAGTGCATCGTCGGTGGCCCCCATTTGTGCCACCCTCTTCTTTTGCTATATTCAGACAGGATGTGTGATTGTGCATCTCATTTGATTATATCAATTTTTTGCGCCAGCGCAACTCAGTTGTACAGAGCAACCACTTCCACCCTTTCCAGGCGCAGTCTTGGCCTTTATGAACCAGAGCATCCAACTTTAGTTCGGGTGGGGGAAGGAGTTTCTAGGAAGCCTGCACTGTGTAGGGATGGGATCGATCTCCTTCCAGGAAATGATGCTGTTAACAGGCACTAAAGTTTGAAGAAGGTGGGCTGCACTGTGAAAGGATTGGGAGAGCTTCCCTCTGGCACTGTACTGTTACAGCTATTTAAGGCTGTTTTTTTATTTTCAGAGGCTTCACTGTGTAAGTGTGTACCCTCGGGTAATGTACTTTTTGCCTTTATTTTGGGGGGCTTCACTGTGTAAGGATGTCTCCTGTATGGTAATGGACTGTAATGTACTGTCTGCCTTTAGACTGGATAGTAGTTGCAGTCCAAAGGGAAAGATGAGGTTTCCTGTCTGGTATTGTGCTATTAGTAAGTAAGTAAACTTTATTTTTTAAGTGCCTTTCAGATACCAAGAGTCTGTACAACAAAATAATAAAACAGTACAATCAGAATAAACGTACACTGAAATTTTTTTTTTTGAAATTACTGTTTATTTCTCCTCCCAGCCTGCCACCTCCAACCCTTCAGGGGGGACAACTGGACATCCCACTGCCCAGAACCCTACCCACACAGACCCACAGTCCCCATGGAGCCTCGGATTACCCCCCGGGCTGGGATGAGGTGAGGGGTCAAACCCCATTACTTACGTTGCGTCGGTCTGTGGTCTGCTGGGCAGGCACAAGCAAATCGTGGGCACGGCCATGGTCCCCCCATCTTCCCGGCTCTGGCAGGCTTGTTTCCATGATTTTCTCCCTCCCAAGCAGCAAGTACCCTCCCCGACATCACGACGCATACGCCGACGTCTCTGCTGCTCAATAGCCACCCATCTCCCCAGGTGGAGCTTGCAGTTCCTCGAGCCTCTGCTCGGGGTCGTGCAGGTGTCAGGCAATGGCTGAATCCCTTCCCGGAGAAGGCAAGCAGTCATTGGATGCTCAAGCCTATCTCCCCCCCGGCCGACCCACCAACGACCCGAGTCCGCTCCCGAACCCGGGTCGCCGGCGTGGAGCGAGGTGTGGCGTCCAGTGCCTCAACCCTCCGCGCCACCGGGCCGGCTTTGAAATTTTTTTAAATGCCTTCAGAAAAAAGCCTTAGAAAACAAATAAGTTTTGAGCTCAGTTTAAAACTCAAGACAATCAGCCATTCTCTTAACCGATGAGGTAGAGAATTCCACAGGGAAGGGGCAGCATAAGAAAATGCACATGCCCCAGATGTTATTTATTTAGTCTTTGTTGACGGGGTAAGTGCACTAGACAAATCCTGTCTATTTTCAGATATGGCCCGGGGGAAGGGGATACAGATGAATGCCAACTGGCCTTGAAGCAGATTAAGCTGTTGGTGATATTTTTAGTGAATGAGGGAAATTTGGCCAGGACACCAGGGAAATTCCCCTACTCTGGGAACGGGTGGCGCTGTCCGTCCATTAGCAGAGATGGAGGACCTCAGCCAGTCAGAGGTGGCGAATGAGGAAGGTTGTGTGCTTGCAGTGGAGGAGGTCGGTTGCGGGCTGGGAGCCCGGGAGCCTTCTGTAGATACGGTGCTGTTGGACAAAGAATCCATGTGTAATGATGGTAATTCCATATCTACTTTTGATGTTCCGGATGTTGACTCACGACTGGATATGGATACTTCTACAGAGGCATTATTGCAAGAAGAATTGGACAGAAAGAAGCTGCATTTAATAGAATTAATAAATACTGCAGAGAAAGACTTTCATATATGTCAATTGCGGCTGGAAGCTGAACGTAACAAACGAAAGCGTTCTCCGACTAGCCCTTGCAAGATCGACGGGAAAAGCTTTGAGCAGCAAAGTGACATTGTTTTACATGGAATGGCTCCAGTATCTGGTACTATTACACAGGATAATGTTCTTGAGCACACTTGTACCTTACCTTCATGGTCCCCGGGTGACGCTTTAACTCAAGCGGGCTGGATGTGGGCAGGTGACAGATGGATCCCAGACCCATTTATTCCCATTCCTGGAAGTTTGTCTTCTGATTCCATTGCCATGAATAAGCCTAATGGGGTTTCCTGGTTTGCTGTGGCTGGTACAACGTCTAAGTCCTTAATGGTACCCGATACGGATGCGCAATCTCAGGGCAAGCCTGTTGTTTTTTTGGATGCACAAGACGCCAGTGGAGACCCAAATTTTTCACCTATTTTGCTGGGACACTGTCCCTCTACAGCCAATTCAGCATCTAAATCGATTGTTGGTGAGCCTTCGTCTGCTAGTTGTTTACTTGCTAAGGACTTGAGTGTGGCTGGACATTTACCTGTGGGCACTGAAAAATCTGCCAGAATTGGTGCTCATTCGTATGCAGGCTCGTTTAGGAAACCTGCAGAGTCTGCAAAACGTAGGTTTTTAGTGCGGCTCAGGTACCAGGGAACTGCCCCAGTGACTCCGGATAGACTCTGGGTGGGAAAATCACTACTTCTTGATTCTATGGGTTTCTCCCCAGCCAAGGTATATGCTTTTATTCATCCCCCTGGTGAACGCAATTATGATATTAGTTTTTGTTCCATAGTTTCACTTGATAAATTTTGGAGGTTGTATTATGATTTAAAAGATCATGCTGATTGGAGGGATTTTCAGGCCATCCCGATTACGAAACCTACTGTTAAGACTGTGACTATTCTTTTCCAGAATGTAGGGGTGAATATTGCAAACATTCTTTTTTGGTTGGAGAAAAGATGTGTTCAAGACAAACCTAAACCTATTATGGATGGGAATGGTTTTTGGACTGGAGGCTGGACTATTCATGTTCAATTGCAACAGACTGATGCTGGCATTTAGCATTTACCTAGTTCTTTTTTTCTGGGGAGGGATAGGGGTCTCATTTTTTATGCAGGTCAACCTAAAAGCTGCTTTAAATGTGGTTCTTTAATGCATCTAAATACCTCATGTTATCAAATTAAATGTTTTCAATGTGGTACACTGGGGCATTCTATTGCTGAATGTGTGGCCCCTCCAGTATGTAACTTGTGTAATGAAATTGATCATTCCTTTTCGGAATGTCCTTGGAATAATACTGATGTGGATGAGTCTTCCGATCAGGAACACCTTATCTTGCAAGCTAGATCAGTGTATATGGGGAATGAAGGTCTCTTGACAGAGAACCTATTTAGAGGGTGAAGAAGGGGTAGAGGTAGGGGTGGGTTGTATGTGGGTGTTAGACAAGTTGATACTTCTGACTCCCATAGCTTGTTGAAGCCCAATTCGGCCCCTTCTGATTTACAGCTTTTAGATTTGAAGGTATCTCTACCCTCTTAACCTATTTCAGGATCTCTCGGGGGGGGGAGGAACACCCTTTGTGACACCTCAGGGGTCTCCTCAAAGGGCATCTTTCACGATGGATACTATTTTGTCTACTTTGTCACAGGATATTGCTTTTGATGACAATGGGGACTGGGTAGATTCACAGGATTTTGATGCAAGTTTGTTACCGATTGGTGGAGAGGGTAGTGGGGGAGGGCACATCCCTGTTTCTCCCTTGCCTTTGGATAATAGATTTTCTGTTCTTGCATCATGGGGAGATCAAGTAGACACGGCCCAGCCGATGTTGGATTTACCATCTGTCCCTGCTTCCCCCCCGATAGTGTTACCTTTTTCCGAACAGGTTACAGCACGCAATCTGCCAACTGCTAGAAAACGTGTAACCCTATCTAGCAATAAATTGCTTAAACCCCCGCCTTGAATCCTCCTTCACTATCGATTGTTTCTTTGAATGTGAATAGTTTAAAATCTCATAGGAGGCACCAATCAACGTTTGGTACACTTTCCTATTTGCATTATGATGTTTTTCTTTTACAGGATACTCGTTTGAACACTGTACTTGAGACATCTAGTGCTGTTAGGGAATGGCATTGGGGTATATCGTATAGGTCCTTTGGGGAAGAAAAATGTAGTGGGACAGGGATATACAATGAATGTTAAGCTGTTGCATCTAGTGGATATTGAACTGGGTAGGGCTTTATTGGTGGATGTTATTGTGAGAGGTTTTCCATGTAGGTTGATATCAATATATGGCCCTCAAATGAAGGCGCTTAGAATTGCATTGTTGAAGAAGATTCAACCATATTTGTACACTGGTAGACATTTATTTTTTGGCGGGGACTTTAACATAAACTTACAGCAAAAGACTGAGGTGGGGAAACAATATTGTGATAAAGTTTGTTTAAAAGCTATTCTTTCCTTGGCAGGTCTGAGGGATTCTCATCAGACAGGGTGGAATAAAGCGAAACCTACTTTTTTTAAAGGAGGTTTATCTTCTTGTATTGATTTTCTATTTGTTAAAAAATAACTATTTATACCTTATCTACTTTATGTCCCCATTGAGTCTTCTGACCATGTTATGATTGGTATACAACTAGATATTCCTTTATGCAGGATGAAGGGCCCTGGTTTGTGGAAACTAAACATTTCTTTTTTGAGTAGCCCTGAGGTTTTGCAAGATTTGGAAGTAATTATTCATGACCGTTTTACAACGATTGCTTTACATGAGAACATGGTTAACTGGTGGGAGGATTTTAAGGTATGCTTGATTGGGTATCTTCAGGTGAAAGGTAGACCACGATCTGAAACCAATCAGGCTGAATATTTATCTCTTCGGCACTCCTTACAGACTCTGATTTCCATGAAGATTGACTGTGGAATTGATTTATCTATTGATATCGCACATGTTAAACAACAGATGGTTCATTTCAATATAGTCGGATGGATTCCCTGATTAGGGAACAGTCCTTTGGGACGCAAGGTAAATCTGCACAGGTAAATCCTTTCTTAGCCTGCAAGGAGCGGATTGATAAAAGGCTTTTTACTGATTTAAAGGATACAGAACTCAAGATTATTAATGACAATGTGGGTATTACGGATTTTTTGAATAAACATGTTATTCGATGTTTTGGGAAACCTGTTTTAGCCTTCGACTGTACATCTCAAATATTGATGGCAGCTGACCTCCCTAGGTTAGATCAAGGGGATTAGAACTCTATGACAACAGTGTTTACTAAGCTGGAACTTGAGAATGTAATTAACTCTCTTAAAAATGAGAGATCTCCTGGTTCGGATGGTTTACTTGGGGAACTGTATAAAGTTCTATGGCGCTTAATGCCTAATGAGTTGTTGGCATTATACAATACTTTGATTTCCGATATGATCTTACCTTTACAGATGTACAAGGGGTTATTGATATTTTTATTTAAGAAAGGGGATCATTCTGATATAGGGAATTGGAGACCTTTAACGTTATTAAATGTTGACTTTAAGATTTTTTCTAAGCTTCTTGGCAATAGACTATCAGCGGTCATGTCTGCCTTGGTTAGCGAGTCTCAATATTGTGCTGTTCCGGGGAGGAAAATTTTTGATGCCTTGATTTACATTACAGAAATGATGGAATTGGGTATTTCAGGAGGCTTGGATGGTTATTTCAGGAGTTTAGATCAAGCCAAGGCATTTGATGAAGTGTCACATGATTATTTATGGGAATGTTTAAGGGCTTTTGGTATCCCAAGTGTTTTTGTGCACTGGGTACAGTTATGTTATGCCCTAGCGTATGTGATTCCACTGGATAATGGATGGAAAGGAGGGAAACATTGGGTAATGAAAGGGGTACGACAGGGGTGCCCCCTTAGCCCTCTTTTATATGTTCCTGCCCTTGATCCCTTGTTACGTATCATACATAGATCGCCTTTGATTCCTGCCATTCGTTTGAAGGACATGGGTATTTCAAAGGTTATAGCTTATGGAGATGATGTGTGCCTTTTGTTGCCTGATGTTTCGTCTATGTCAATGGCGTGTAAGATTATTACAGATTTAGGGAAAGTTATGGGTGCACGTATTAATACTTTAAAAACTAAATGCATCAGCATTTCTGGATTACCTAAGTCTCCTACTAGAATGGGTGATTTTACGGTTGGGAATAAACCTTGTAAAATCTTAGGGATTTATTTTGGAGGCCAAGATAGTGCGGTGGATAATTGGACATCAGCATTACAGACAGGTACTTCTAAAATACTAAGTTGGAATAAAAATGTATTATTGAAAAAAAAGAGTGTTTCTTATTAAAACTTATTTAGTTTTGATTTTTCTTTTTATTAGCAATATTTACTTACTTCCTAAATCTCTGGAGGTGGCTTTGATGAGAAGTTTTTTTTGTGGAGTTTGGGGTTGTCGTTTGAATCCAGTTAAGCGTAATGTTTTGTATTTGGATTTTAAGGCTGGGGGTTTGAGAATGGTGAATCCGGTTCTTTTTTTCTTTTTGATTTTTTTTTTACTCAAATATGGTTCCTGTAGTCAGAAACGTATCTACGATTTGGAATCCATTTGTTTATGGTCAGTTAGAAGGTGTTTTATTGGAATGGAAACATGCGAAATTTTTGCATAAGAACAAAAGATGTCCACGTTTACCGGAACGATGGTGTGGGATTTTTGATAAGATTCAGAGTTGGAACATGAATTGGGATATTGTTTTGCGTTTTCCTAGGAAAACACTGTATACGCATATATTGGTACATTTTTTTTATGATAATCCTTTTTTACAGCTGCCTGAGAAGGTACGCTTACACGTCTTTAAATATATTGTTAACCCCCGGATTCGCTTACATATGTGGGATGTCACTTGGTTAGGTATCCATGGGAGGATTAATGTTAGGAGTAACCAAAAACACAAATCTCTACATGAGTGTTTTTGTCCAAGAGACTCCTGAGCATCAGTTTTGGAAACTATGGATCATCTGTATTTTCAATGTGTTTATGCTATGGAATTTTGGGATATTGTTAAACATCGTTGGAAGACTACTTTCATGCTTCCGCCTTCTGGTGTGAGCCTTTACTATGGCTCTTTTGATTCGGTTGGTTCTGGGGGGTGTTTATAGCACTCTGCAAGTGATACATTCCTTGCTTATATTGGATGTGTATCGGTAGATGCAGGTTATTATTGCAACAACAGCTGACCCTTCCTATTAGCTTAGTTTATATGGTGCAAGTTGAAATTGGGAAATTAAAACATTTGGAGAAGACTCGATTTTCTCGCATTCAGCGGGAAGCTTTTTGGGATTCCTTTGATTGTATTAAGTAAAACATATATTATTTGGAAGCATGAAATGTATTTTTCCTACTTTGTTTTTTGATTATGTATTTTGCAGATCTACAGCCATTTCATTTGTTGTCTTTTCGATAATAAAAATTCCCCTTCTCCTTTAGTGGGGGGGGCAGGGGGAAGGGCTGCTTACCAGGTTTTATAGTACTGATTTGATGACTGTATGAATGCAATACTTTATCGTTTTTGTTTTCTGTTTGATTTGCCTTCTTTTGTGTGATTTAACACGGATTATGTTATTTTTGTTATTGTTGTGATTCTAATAAAAATTCCCCTACTCTTGCAGTAGGGGGACCCTCTGGGATGACTGGACTGCTCTCAGTATGTCTCAGACTGCTGAGTGTGAGGATGTGTTGGTGAAGAGCTCCGAGGATCCTGCTGATGTACTTTTGGAGGAACCTGCCCTTATGGATTTGGTGGATGGTCTTGTTGGTTCCTTACCTGTTGATTCTGTGGACTTGTAGCGTGACGCTGTTGAATGCTCTCCAGTGGCTGTTTCTACCGACCCGGTTGCGGTTCTGCCCTTGGAGGATGAAAAAAAATCTTAAACGCCTGGATTGTTGTCAACCGGCCCCCTACAGGACAGTGAAGAAAAGTAATTTGGAACTTATGAAGGACTCGGCAGTCGACCCAGCTGTAGTGTCAGCTGCCCTCTAAGATGAGGACTCTTTTCCATTTTTGGCACAGCTTGCATCTTGGTCCCCGGAGTTGGCTCTCGAGAAGGCAGGGTGGGTTAAGACCCCCACCACCTGGATCCCTGACCCTACTATTCCTTTACCCGGTGAAGGATTGCCTCTAGCCTTGGAACCCTCTGCATCGCAGTGTCCACAGGGGTTTCCTATTTTGGAGCCAGACCAGGGTGTTGCATCACTTCTAGTTGCTCGTGGAGGAGCTGTGTGTCCTGCTTTGGCTGTTCCTGCTCTGTGTCTGGATTCTTCTCAGTCGGGACCTTGTATGCAGGCTTCTTCTGCCCCAGTGGCTTCTACAGATGATCCCCGGCCCTCCAAACAGCGGCTGGGTTCTCCTTCTGCAGGTCAGTGTTTCTCAGCTGTGGATGATGACCCGATTTTGGGTCCTGTTGGGGGTGCAGTGCATCAACCCCTCTGGGCTGACTCTGCTAAACTGGCCAGTTATGCTTCCTTATTTAAACCATCTGACATTTCCTGCATGGAAGCGTTTTGTAGCTCGTATTTATTATAGGGGGGGTTTGGACCTCCCCCCCACCGCAACTATGTGGGCAAATGTTTGATCATTAACTCTTTGGGTATCCAGACGACTGAGGTTTATGCTTTTATCCATACCTTGGGGGACCGTAACTTTGATGTTTCTTTTTGTTCAGCTAATCTGTTGGATGCATTTTGGGCTGCATATTATGCTGCCCACTCAGACCCTATTTGGAAGCCTTTTGTTGTTATACCCATTACTAGGCCTACTGCTAAAGTGATTACTGTTCTCTTTCGAAATGAAGGGGTCAATGGTTTGGATATCCTTTATTCGTTGGAGAAACGCTCTACTGTTAATGGGGTGCCTCATGCCCTGATTGATGACAATGGATTTTGGACTGGAGGGTGGAAGTTTAATGTTCAACTTAAAATAACTAAGGACAGGATTCAACATCTTCCTAATTGTTTTTACTTGGGGAGGGATCATGGTATTTTGTTTTATCCAGGCCAGCCTTGCTCCTGCTATAGATGTGGATCTTTGTCCCATCTTAGCTCAGATTGTGATCAGCTGAAGTGTGCGGCCTGTGGGCAATTGGGTCACTCAGTGTTGTCTTGTACTGTTCCTCCCACTTTCAATTTGTGTGGTGAGGATACTCATGTTTTTGCAGCCTATCCATGGGCAGCCCGCAATACCACTGATTATATGGAACGTGATTTTTACATTGCCAAATCTGTTTCATCCACTAAGGCCTCCCCCCCGGCCCGTGCCCGGTTCCTACCCCTCTGCATTCGACCCGTCCCTCAACTGCTTCAGCTGGTGACCCTGTTGCCCCTCAGAGGCAAAAGACCCCTGTAGTTCCTCCCCCTGAGTCCCCTCCTCCACCTGTTACCTCTGTTCTTCCCTCGATCCCACCTCCCCCTCTTCCAGAGGCAGTGTCTCTGAGGTCAGAGGTGGTTCTGGAGACTTCAGCCCCTGTTGGTTTGGGACTTCATTCCACCAAACTGGTGGAGGATGTGCAACAGGTTTCCATTTTGGTGGATAATCCCTATGAACCCTTACAGAGCTGGGGAGACATTATGGATGGAGATGATCCAGTTGAGTCTCTCCCTTCGTCCTCTCAACCTGAGGCTAGCCTTCAGTGCCTATCCCTTTAGCTGACACCCCTTGGAATACCTTGAAAAAAATGTCTACCAGAACTAGGAAAAAGAAATGATTTGGTCTCTTTTTTGGGGTCTCTTTCTTTCTTTCTTTTTTTCTTTTTTTGCCATTTTTTATGTCTCTAGTATCACCTGCCATTCATTTAGCTAGTCTGAATGTTAAGAGTATTAGGTCACAGTATAAACGAAAGGCTACGTTTGCGGCCTTGCACTCCTTACCTTATGAAGTTTATTTTTTACAGGATGTTCAGCTTTATACTACCATGGAGGTTGATAGAGCTACTAGGGATTGGGGGTTTGGGCCTTGTCATTGGTCACTTGGCCAGGACCTCTGTTCTGGTATTGGGTTTTGTTTTTCTGCTTCTGGGTTTCTTCTTCAAAAACTGGTGGATTTTGTACTTGGGAGGGTATTGCTCTTGGATGTTTTGTGGCATGCTCTGCCTTATAGGCTTATTAATATTTATGCCCCTCAACAAAAGGCAGCTAGAGTACAGCTTTTTTGGTCAATTAAGCCTTATTTGTTTACAAATAGGATAGTTCTATGGGGAGGGGATTTTAACTCCAGTTTATACGTTCCCCCTACCAGGAAGGTATATTGTGATACCCATGCATTATGTACTGTTATTGCAGACTTAGATCTGGTTGATGTGTTTGCCCAAAATCCATTGCATACCTTTTTGAAAGGTAGCCTGACCTCAAGGATAGATTTTTGGCTTTACTCACAGAATAGTGGGGATTTTAAGGGTGTAGTTTTACCATTTGCGACTTCAGATCATAATTTGTTGGGGTTGCAAGTCCATTTGGGAGAGGTGACTGTTCATGGGCCTGGGGTTTGGAGGGTGAATACAACTTTACTATTAAATCCAGAGTTTCATAAGGGGTATTTGGACCTGCTCTCGGTTCGAACTTCTGTGCTTGTTCTTTATGATTCGATGATTTATTGGTGGGTAGATACTAAGATGTGCTTGGTGGCCTATTTTAAATTCCACTCTAGACTCGTAGCTGATAGTAAGCACCACCACTCTCGGCTCCTTTGGGCTGAGCTGTATGAGCTGTTTTCTGTGACCTATTTGTCACAGTCTGATTATGGAGATCATATCAGGGATGTCAAAAAGGCTCTGACACAAGCACAATATAATAGACAGAAGTCTTAGATTTTGAACAGCGATTTTGGACTTCTGAGAAACAGAGTCAATTTAACCCTTATGATGCCTGTAGGGGGAAGTTTTTTGATAGGCAGATGTTTCAGCTCATTGATCACCAAGGACACCCTGTTAAGGGGAAGCCAAAACTTTTGCAGTATCGGAATTGTCCAAAATGCCTGTATTGTTACAAGCCTCAGATGTACCTACCTTGACATTGGTTCAACAGCAGGCAGCTTTGGCCCCCTTTTCATTAGTAGAAGTGAAGGCAGCTGTCTCCACTCTAAGGGATATGGTGGCACCTGGCTCGGATGGGTTGTCCTCTGAAATTTATAAATCTTTATGGGGTATTATACCTACTCAGTTATAGGCTGTGTTTAATGCTTTTTTGTCTGAGGACCACCTTTCAGACCAAATGTATGAGGGTTTGATGCTTTTTCTTTTTAAAAAGGGTGATAGATCTGATTTGGGTAATTGGTGTCCAGTTACACTGCTGAATACAGGTTTTAAATTTTTTACAAAGTTGTTGGGTAATAGGATTTCGAAATTATTGCCCTTTTTGATCTCTCCCTTTCAGTATTGTTCCTTTCTGGAAAGGTCCATCCGAGATGCTTTGATTTTGGTCAGGGAATTGTTTTCTCAGGGGCACAGGAGGGCTCTTACTGGTTGTTTGTTTAATTTTGATTTATCTAAGGCTTTTGATGGTGTGTCCCAGGAATTTATTTGGTTAACCTTTCGAGCTTATGGTTTTCCCCAGATTTTTGTCAATTGGCTTAGCTTATGTTATTCTTTGGCTTATGATCAGGTCTTATGTAAATGGGTGGATTGTGTCTCCCTGTTATATCCATCGGGGTGTCCGACAAGGCTGTCCCCTGAGCCCGCTTCTGTTTGTCATGGCATTAGACCCTATCATTCATTTACTTCAAAGATCTCCTGGACTTCCGGGTATTTCAGGTTTGGGTTTATATAACCAGAAAATTAGATGTTATGCTGATGATCTATGTGTCTTGGTACCAACCGTACAGGTGGGACATTTGGCAATTGTGAAGAAAGTTGGACCAGCCTGATTGTGTAGCATAAAAGGCTACGGGAATCACATGACACCTTCCGCTGAAAATGTTGGTGCAGCGTCATCCCTACGTAGTGAAACATGTGTGCCAAGTGCCCCAGCCATCGGGAATATGTGAACTCGGCTTAACATCACAAAACACAAATACCATAATAAATAATCATGAAAAAGAGTAATAAAAAGCAAATACACAAAATAGCAGACATAATCAATGAATGTACACTTTCATTGGGGGGGCTGTGCCCCCTGCACCCCATCCCCCCTTCGAGCTCTGGCCATCCTTACACCCTTTCCATATCTACGTAGTAAGTGTAGCTCCTTGGCTGGTCCGACTCTCTTCACAATCACCGGACATTTATTATGTCATATTCTTCCTGTTTTTTTACGTTATATTGGTTCTAGTTTAAATTTTCGGAAGAGTGTTTGTTTTAATTTAGTGGGACCCTCTGTTGGGATTTCCCATCTTGGTGGTATACAGTCGGTGAACTCTCCACATAAACTTTTGGGTATTTTGTTTGGTATGTCTGATATGGCACAGTATAATTGGGAATTACATCTGAATATTGGAAAGGAAAAGGTCTGTAAATGGAACAAATGGTTTATGGGGAAGAAGAAGAAGTCTTCTTGATTAGAACTTGTTTATTGCCTTTATTTTTGTATGTTTCTCATATCTTTTCATTGCCTAAACAGTTTTTTGTGATGCTTATGGGTTTCTTTTTCTCCTGTTTTTGGTGTAGCCAACTAAACCCAGTTAAAAGTAATATTTTATTAACCAACTATCGCCGGGGGGGTCAATATGATTTACCCGATTGTTTTCTTTTATTCCATTTGTTTTCCACTAATTTAAAAACTTTAGTTTATCGCTCCTCACAACTTTGGGTCCCTTTGGTCAGTGCTTCTCTTTCAGAGATTTTACAGGAATGGTTTAAGGCAAGGTTTGTGCACAAAAATAAGCGGAATTATGTTTTGTCCTCTGATTGGGTAGTGGCGTTTGCCATGCTTAAGACATGGCGTATTACAGCACCCATGGTAAATAAGCTTTCTCGAAGACGTTTGTATACTCTCATAGTGGATTCTTGGTTTTCGGAAGAAGTTTCTCCAGAATTTACAGTTTCAGAGAAGGCAAAGATTGGTAGTCGTCTTACTGATACTAGAATTCCTTTGGCCATGTGGGATATATCATGGCTGGGTGTGCATGGCAAAATAAATAATTGGGGGAATCATAAACACAAACAGTTATTGGATTGTTACTGTTTTAGGGATTCTTGTACTGAGATGACTGAGACTATGGTTCATTTATATTTTTCTTGACCCTTTATTATACAATTTTGTTTTTTGCGGCACCGTAAATATTGGAACTGGGTGTGGCAAACGTGGGACCCAAGATCCTTGTTTTTTGGTTTATTTCTGACCTCATGGGATAGGTATGGCTCTAGTACTTTTCATTTAATAGTTGTTGTTATACTGTATTGGGTTTGGCAAGTACGGTGTTGCATTTTGTATCCCCTACAGATCTGTTTCACAAAGTTGTGAATCACATTGATCGTATAAGGGAGGGGGAAAGGAAACTTCTCAAACGGAACATTTAGGAAAGATATTGGGGTTTTTGGTGATCTAGTTACTTACTGTACAGGTTTTTTTTTTTTTCATTATTTTCGTTGCTTAGAGGTGGGACTTTTTGTCACCTTGAGTATATTCTTGTTTGTTTCTATATCTTGCATTATGTTTTACAGGGAGGGTTCTCGGGGTTTTTCATTTTGCTTGTTCTGATTTATTCCCTTCTGTCTTAGTTTCTGGTTTACCTGTTTTTGTATATTTGTCTTTTGTTATGATTGTTATGGTTTTAATAAACATGCCCCTACTCTTTTCGATAAGTGCCATGGGATCTTTAACATCCACCTGAACTACCACCAGTCCAGGCAGATGGGACCTCAGTTTAATGTCTCATTTGAAAGATGGCACCTCAGAAGTGCAGCACCCCTCTCATGCTGCATTACAGTGTCAGTACTGGGATATTAACCCAAGTGCCAGATATGGGAACTGAACCCACAGCCCTCTGAACTCCTGGCTTCAGAGGCAAGTGTGCTACCTACTGAGCCACTGACACTGATACTAACTGAACCCTGGGAATCTCCAGCAATCCCTCTTCAGTGGATCAGAGTGAGATGGAAGGAGGGGCAGTATGGAGTAAGGAGATGTTGCAGATATTGGGGTCCCTATTCATGTACAGCTTTATAGGTCAGTATCCCAATCTTAAAGGTGATCTGCCACTGTACCTGCAGTCAGTACAGTTCATGCAGCACAGGTGTGATATGACTAGTCCTGGATGTACCAGTCAAAAGCCTGGCCACTGCATTCTGCACTAGCTGCAAGCTATGGATATCAACCCCCAGAAGCCCTAGGTAAAAGGCAATGCAGTAGTCAAGGTGGGTGGTTATGAAGGAGTGGACCAATGTAGGAAGGTCAGCTGAATGAATCAGGTGTTTCACCTGAGCGATATTCCTAAGATGATAAAAGGAAGATTTGACAATAGCAGACACCTGCGATTTCAGGGTCAAACCATCATCAGAAATAATGCCCAGGTTACACACACAGTCTGAGGTCATGAGCTGGACATCATCAAGCCATAGGCCTGAGGGAAGCCCAGCCCTAAGACCTGCCTCAGGGTGACCTGGGTGCACAACCAGCACCTCAATCTTATCCAGATTTAATCTCAGCCAGCTAGTGCTCATCCAATCTCTGATTTTGACTAGACAGCTGTTAAGCATGGAGGCTGCATCATCCTGTCCAGGAATAAAGGACATATACAGTTGGGTATCATATGCATAGCAGTGAAAACCCAAACTGTATCACCTAATGATATCTCTTAATGGTTGCATATACACTGCGAATAACATGGGTGCCAGTATGGAGCCCTGCGGCACCCCACAGGACAGGGAAAGGGTATCAGAGGAATAAATTCCAGTGATGACCCTCTGTGTCCTGCCAGTAAGGAAAGATTGATACCAGCGTAAGACTGTGCCAGACAGTCCACAGAGAAACCACAGGCACTGCAGAAGCACACCATGGTCCACAGTGTGAAATGCTGCTGAGAGATCGAGAAGGACTAGGACAGTATGAGCCTTTCGATCTCTCGCAATTAGGAGATCATTTAAAACCCCGACTGGGGGGGCACTGATGAGCAAATTAGCATGAGGACGTGTATCCTTCTCGCTCCGTAAACCACCACATAAAATACAAATTATGATTTAAATCTGGCTATGAACTTACAAAATGATCTACTGGCTGTCTGATTGGATCATGGATGAATATCTGGTATCTGGCTCGAGAAAAGGTGCACGATCGGTGGCGAAAAGTCAAAAAAAAACAAACACAGACTCTGAGGGTGGAAGACACCGGGACTGTCTCCATATCAGTGGCTGAAGTCAGCGATCTGGGACGAGAAGTTACTCAGCAAGTCCTTGCGGCCCTGGAACCTAAATCATCCCACATGGTAGGAGAAACAGAATGAGCAAGTGAGAGAGGGGGTGTGAACCACCTCAATGGAGCTCTGTTGGGACAGCTGCAGATTTTTTAGTGGTCAGAACAAGGTGCCAACACAGGCAACAGCCCACTACAAAAGAGCAGCCTGCAGCACCGGGAGAAACAGACTGAGCGAGTGATAAGGGGCGGTGAGCAAGCTCAACACACCAACGCAATCAACATTCAGGCAGAAAGGCAGAATTAGCCTGCTAAATTTATTAGAGTCCCTCCAAGAACCTTGGAGCGAGTGCCCACAGACCACAGAGACTTGGATCCTGCAAGGCAGCATTAGCCTGCTGCATTTATCAGGGTCCCTCCAGGAACCTCAGAGTGAGTGCCCACGGAGACTTGGATCCTGCAAGGCAGCATTAGCCTGCTGCATTTATCAGGGTCCCTCCAGGAACCTCAGAGCGAGTGCCCACGGAGACTTGGATCCTGCAAGGCAGCATTAGCCTGCTGCATTTATCAGGTAGCCCAATCTGCTGCCCTTTGAGGCACTTGGTGCCATTTTCAAAAGCTCAACTATTCTTGTCCCAAATTTGATTATCGGAGGAGCCGAGAAGGAACATGAACTTGTAAGATTGCTAGTTTCTGACTATGCTAGCACTGTTTACTGCCTTTGTGTACTTCATTTAATTAAAGTGTGTTTTGCTGGACATGTTTTCCTGCTGCACTTAAGCCAAAACAAAGAAAGAAAATTACACTCATTTAATCGGGGCTTAAACTGGCTTGAGGCTTACTCTCTGTTGCTAGCTGCCCAATATTTTCATCGCTTACTGATCCCTCCCCCTCTCCTAGATCAGTGTTGTTTTTGTGTAATTCTTAGCTCCCTCCAACCTTTCTGTGGACTGTATTTAACCTTTGGCCTCTGTGTATTTTGTAGGGTTCCTCTAGGAACTTTGGGGGAGCATCCATGGACCATGGAGAGCTGAATCCTGCAAGACAGCATTAGCCTGCTGAATTTATCAGGTAGCCCAATCTGCTGCCCTTTCTGGTGCTTTTTGCCATTTTCCAAAGCTGATAATCAAATTTGGGACAAGAAACTCACTGCATAGTTCAGAGGAGCCGAAAAGGAACATGAACTTGTGTGAATTGCTAGCTTCTGGCTTATGCTAGCACTGTTTACTGCCTTAGCTTACTACATTTAATTTAAATGTTTTTTGCTGGACATTTTTTCCTGCTCTACGTAAGCCGAAAGAGAGAGACAAGCATTTGTCAATGCCGAATGTTGCTTGCTTGTATGTGCTGTTTAGGTATTTGGAAGTGACAGTTTCATGCCTTCCTCCCAAGACATCCACTGTGTCTTTCCACTCAGTATTCACAGAAGAGTGGGAGGGGCAAGGGCCACAGCAGTACAGCATTTGCCAAGGGGGTGAAGAGGTTTACAGTAGTCCATTCAAAGGCAGAAGCAGCAGGGAGGAGGTGGGAAACAATACGCTGTTCAGCCTCACCTTAGTAGTGGGGAAGATCATGGAGACATTGCTTAAAGAAAGGATAGTGGGGCATATAGAAGGTATCGGAGCCCAGGACCATAGACAACATGGATTCACAGTGGGGACATCATGTCAGACAAATCTGGTTGATTTCTTTGACTGGGTGACAAAGGGAGTGAATCAGGGTGGGGCAGTGGACAACGCTTACCTTGATTTCAGCAAAGCCTTTGACACCATCCCACATGGTAGGCTGAGCATGGGGGAAAGGGTGGTATACTGGGTTAGAAACTGGCTAACAGACAGGAGGCAGAGAGTGGTGGTAAATGGTGTGCAGTCTAGGGAGAGGGGGTGACCAGTGGGGTGCTGCAGGGATCGGTTCTGGGGCCAGTCCTGTTCAATGTCTTCATTAGTAACATTGCAGAATGGCTGAAGGGAATTTTATCACTAAATTTTCAACATAGCCATTTTAAGACCTCTGCTAATTAACAGTGTCACTGTGATTTTTTTAATCTGTCCCAAACATTGATTGCGCACACCGACTGCGCCATTGTGCGCTACATGCACGGAAACACATTTTGGGTGACGTGAAAAATGACAGCTGTACTGCTCATAAGGAGGTGTGGTGAAATGGCAATGTTGAACATCTGGAGTGCAAATATTAAAAATTCACGAAATTACGAGCATGCATAGGAACTGCGCAATGCACGCTCATAAAAGTAATTTTTAGGAATTTTTTCACAAAATTTTCAACATAGTCATTTTATTTATTTATTTATATTGCAATCAGTTTACAACCTTTGAGCCAGGGGCTTATTTCCAAAGGTACCTTGTCAAGAGAAGAGAAGATAATACAGGTACAAAATACATACTATAAGCGAACATATGCATAAAGAGACAGACATACATGGATCCTGGTTACAGCTTACATTGGTTGTATTATAAAGTGCAGATTCAGGTATAATAGATAACAGGGTTGGATACAGGGTTTAGCAGCATAAATATATGACATTTGCAAAATGAAACAGTCAAACAGGTTACACGGTATTAGATTACAGAGATAGTCAAGCATGTGACAAGGACAGTACAGCAGGTAGATTGATTCGGTAACAGTGGTGCATACTAGTAGGACAACTTAGCAAGCAGTATACTAAGATTGTCATGCATGGTACATTCTTGACAGTAGTGAGAAGGTAGGCAGTTGGATAAGGCAGTAATGTAGGTGGTAGGAATAAGGTGGTGAGGAGACGGTGTAGCCCAGAGGACATTGTCAGGACAAAGGGTGCTTGTACTCCCGTTATGCACAGGTGCAGCAGCGCTTGTTGAACAGCTCACTTTTGAGTGCAGTTTTGAATTTGGAGATAGTGGGGATTACAGAGATGGCGCGAGGAAGTGTGTTGTACCAAGAAGGGGCTCTGTGGCGGAGAGACCTCTGTCCATGCGAGGTCCTAGATCGAGAAACCAGGAAGGTGGCCTTGCAGGAGGTCCGAGTACTGACTAGAGGTTGGGCTAGGAGGAGGGAGGATGTCAGCCCAGGTGGAGAAAGTCCTAGCAGGGTTTTTTTAGTTATAAGGCAAGTTTGGTATTGCAGCCATTCGTCAAGGTTTAGCACTGTTGCCAAGTCATAAAGCTGGCACGTATGTGTGAGCCTAGGGGCCCCTGTGATTAGCCTGCATGCATTATTTAGGATGAGGTGGATTTTGTTTAGGGCAGTCGTGTTGGCAGCACCGTAGACAGGTAGTCCATAGTCAACTAGGGATAGTATGAAGGATGTAACTGCAAGCCGGAGGGCATCGGGGAGACAGTTTTTGTAGCGGTACAAGATACCAAGCCGTATATTGGTAGCAGAAGCAAGTGCTTCGATGTGGGTGTGGTAGGTGAGGGCTGAGTCAAAGGAGACCCCTAGGTACTTATAGGAGTGGACTTGCTCCAGTTGCTGTTTGGAGTTGGAGAGGATATGGAGAGGGGAGTTGTAAGCTTTGTTTTGAGGGTGGGCAAAGAGCATGGTTTTAGATTTTTTAAGATTTAGGACCAATCTATGCTCTTTAAACCAGGTTTCAGTGTCGTTATAGGAACATTGCAGGGAAACCTGGAGGGAAGTGGGGTTATGGTCGGTGGCAAAGATGACGGCGTCATCTGCATACAGCAGAATTTTCCGCAGGGTATTCAGGTATAGCGAGAAGAGTAGGGGTCCCAGGATGGAGCCCTGTGGAACCCCTAAGAGGATAGGACGTGGATTGGAAAGTGTCCCACCAATATTGACACATTGGGAGCGTGCGGATAGGTAGCTGGAGCACGCTCCCAACGCAAGTCCTCAGCTCATGAACAGTGTCACTGTGGTTTTCTTAATGTGTCCCATACATTGAGTTCGCATACCGACTGAGGAACAGCGCAACGCATGCTCGTAAAACAGTCATTTCTGGGAATTTTTTCACCAAAATTTTAACATAGGGTTTTGGGGGGCCTACCTCATGAACTGTGGCAGTGTCATTTCATAAGTCATTCCCGAAAGGTGGTCCTGTGCAGTGACCGTGAAATCACCTTTCAGGGCTGATTAATGCAATGACAGTGACAGAATTCATGAGGTGGGGTCCCAAAAAACCCATGTTGAAAATTTGGTGAAAAAAGTCCCCAAAATGCCTGAGATATGCAGTAAAGTTGAAAAAATCCTATTTATTCCATTATACAGCTTACTGGCATTTCCTCAGTTCGCGGTCGGCTTTGAAGAGTGCAGCCGAGTTTCCGGTCCCGCAAGATCACGGCGGACTCTGGAGGTAAGTAGGTGGGGTGAGGTGGGGTGTGGAGGTAGATGCACAGATGGTGGGCGCGGTGGGGAGGGGGTCAGGACAGTCTGCAAGGGAAGGTTTTTTCTTTTAGGTGTTTTTTTTTTATTTTAACTTGGATGACGCTGGACTTGTGCCATGCTGGGGTGGGCTCCCAGCGTGGCATCTGGAAGACTGTTTGGGAGTGGGAGCAGTGGAGCCAACAGGGAATTGGGCACCCCCATCAGCCATAAGACCTGTTGTCATGCTGGGGTGGGCTCCCAGCATGGCACCCGATAGTCTCGGGGGAACAGTAGAGCCGCAGAGGGATTGGGCACCCCTGTCGGCCATACAAACTGCTGCCATGCTGGGGTGGGCTCCCAGCATGGCACCTGGAACTCTGTTGGGGGGGCGCAGCATAGTCGATGGGAGATTGGGCGCCCCCGTTGGCTATACAGTGTGTACGTGGGGAGAAGCATAAGCACGCAGTATACGTGCGTGTGTGTGTGGGAGGGAAGTGCATGAGCACGCAATCTTATCACTGCTCTCTGAAATGTAGCTCTCCTTTTCAACTGTACGGCCACTGCATTTTCAACTGCTGTCATAGACAGCTGCAGCATTGCTTGGAGAACTGCGGCCACACCTGCAAACACACTGACTGAATTGGCAGAGGGCTGCCACACCTCCGAAAACTCGG
This sequence comes from Neoceratodus forsteri, assembly GCA_016271365.2. Lineage (NCBI taxonomy): Eukaryota > Metazoa > Chordata > Ceratodontiformes > Ceratodontidae > Neoceratodus > Neoceratodus forsteri. Next base: position 2,100,880 of record JADMNL010000031.1, read on the forward strand.
ATGATGGCACTATGTTGCTTGCACATGCATGCAAGCAACATAATAAATGGCTGAGCTGATAGAACATGATGATACTTCCCTTTTAGAGTTAAATGTCTCAAAGTGCTCAGTTGACCATGTATTTGACTAACCCTTGTTAGAACTCTCAGAGATGATGTTACTGCACCAGTTTCAGCTTGAAGTGAGCTTCATATGTATGTACAGAATGTACGCATGTATAATATCTGAAGAAAAACAGATCAGCTAAATAAATTTATCTGATATATCATTACTTTTATTTATTGTGAACAATTTTCTCTATAAAAAAGGCTGAGTTGTAGATGCATATATAATCAATGAAACCATATGGAAAACATGAACTGAAATTTCAGTCTTGATACACAATAGCTTTCAAAAGAACAGAAACTGTGTTAGTTTATGATGGTAAGACTTTATGTTTACCCGATCTTTTCCTTTACATTTAACTGATCTTTTCTTTCATACATATGTTTAAAGTCAGAAGAAAGGGTGGTCACCTGACATTGCTGAACTGATGGCAGTCTGGTCCCTGTGGCTTCATCGCCAGGCTTCAGTATCCATTCCTATCCTCATTACGGGACAAGCAACACAAGAACAAAACCACCAAATAGGACTTTGGAGAGCATGTAGAAGCAGGGTAAGGGGTATCCAGTCTTGTGTCAGCCCACTTAAAACCAAATATTGTCAACTTCTCTGAACACCCCAGGAATGAGCAAATCCATTATGGTGCCATTGCTGGGGGGCGAAGGATAAATGACGAGCTAACCTGCATGAACATCTCTCTTGTGTAGGTGAAGGAGTTGGTGACTGGTTTGGCTGGCTGAGTGGCACAGGTTAAGAGCAGAATTAAGTGACTGTAGGGCAAAACAGGAAGCATGGAAGAAAGGCTGGCAGCAATGGGGGCACAAATCTGTTGACCGTGGACTGATATAGATGGCTTTGAATGCCATGGAAGGAGAAACAATGTGCAGAAGTCTGGATTCCTGAGAATGAAGATGGTGGCAACATGATAGACTTCTTGCAGCAGATGCTGCCTCAGGTTTTTAACCACTTTGCAAATGCCCTGTTGGAAATTGATTGGGCCCACTGCACCCAATCTAACAGCACAGTCCCCTAAACACCGGATATCCAAGGCCATTGTTTTCAGACCCTTCCGATATCAAGACAGCAAGATCATTCTCAAGAAGGCCTGCCAGTGCAAGAACTTAAACTGAACAGGACAAATAATCTCCCTGCAGCCTGAACTTTCTAAGCAGGGGGACAATCAGTCTAAAATGTTTGATCAGGCTTATGACCTGGTGTGTGAAAAAGGCTTCAAGTGCTCCATCAGCTTTCTAGCAAATATTGTGGATCTACATCAGAGAAGGCCCTCAGGATTTCATCTGTCTTAAGGAGGCCTGAGAAGGCATACTATGATGGATGGCAGGGAAACAGTCTGTCAAGAATGTTGGCTCAACAACCGAGCCCCCCACATGACAGCAGTGAGAATATCGAGAGCAAAGAGAGGAATCATACTCCAAAGATGGCCAGTCAAGATCAGCAAGTAGGGATGAAGGCAGAAGAAGTCCAATAGATTGAAGGACTGCGGGACTCTGTGGATCTCAGGGTGCATTAATATGAGCATCAGTAACAGGCACTTTTTTGCATGTATTTTTCTCCCTCCTCAGCTGGCCCCCATTCCCCCCACTTCCCCCGGCCCTGTCCAGGGGTGTCATTTAGGGGTCATTAGGTGTCACGTTTGCAAACCCTATGAATTTTTTGCAACCTCTATGGTGTTTTGTGCAGCCCCTGCTGCTATACTTACTGTAGCATGGCTGCCTTGTTCATTAAGTGTCTCAGGCTTTTTTTTTCCTCGGAAACACAGTAACTGGCGCTACTCACTACATGCAGATAGACCAGGCTGGACACATTTCTGCAGTTCAACATAGTTTAATCCACAGTTAGGGTGCACAGCAAACAAAAGTACACTACAGGTACTGAGTGAGGAGTGTAATCATGTCCTGATGTTTCGCACACATGCACTTTGACGAGAAACTAATGAGCTGACTCAAAGTCAGTTTATTTAAACACCATCTTAAAGTGACCATTCCTGGAACATACAGTACCTACAGTGAACAGTGCTTAAAATAGTACAGATTATTTGTGCAGACACTGTCACACAATCTCTACCAACCTCTGTAACAACATCAGATTGAACTGATGAAAAATGATAATAATAAGTTTAATGCTTGTCAGCTGTATGAAACTGATGATTTACATTAGATGGATAAAGAAGACAACTTCACTGAAACCCATCATTTTCTGAAACGCTTATATCCTCTGTAGTTTTTTTTACTTTGCCCCAGTTAGTGGCTTGGGGATATACCCTCCAATTTCTTGGCTGGGTCCCAGCATACCGGGATCCTGGCATCACACTGCTCGATGCTGAGGATTTTGGTAGTTTTTCCCCCTTTAGTCCCCAACCCCAGAGGGCACCAGCATAAAGGACATACATCCAGGCTGGCAACAAGCTGATGCATGCTTCAACCAAGCGCCTAACAGAGTCCTCTTCTCCTGACTCAGTGAGTCCAAGACCACTGCCTGTGCTTCTACTGGTGGTAGTACTGGTTTCAGGTGTGAGAGCAGCCTGGTATCCCTCCCACCCTGGAGGAGGAGAGCATTCTGAGGGACACTCAGTCCTGCTCCCCCAGCTGACCCTCAATGACCCAAGATCATTCCTGAATCCAGGTCATTGATGTCAAGAGTGGTACTGTACTGACAGACCGGTGAGACATCCTCTGTAGTTTTTAATCACAGAGGCAACGATTAACCTTTTAACTTTTGAAAAACCTACTTGGTTTGGGTTGGCTATAACTTTTTTACTTACATCTTTTTACCTACACAGATTTTATGAACAAAAGTCATATTAGTAACACCAGCATTTTAAACAAAAAATGTCAGCTTTGACAGTCTTTGCATACCGGTATATGGAGTAAAAGTCAAATGGTGGTGTGGCTGTCATTTCAGGTTGTGTAAGTAATAACTTATTACTTACTTACTCAACCCAAAATGACAGCCATAGTAATAAGCCATGACTGGGTGTGCATTATATAGAGAATAAAATATGGGTTGGGGTGTGTAACGTGATTTTACACACACCCAGTTGTGGGATGCTACATAAACCCTGAGGGCGAAGCCCGAGGGGTTTGTGAAAGCATACCACAATGAGGGTGTGTGTAAAATCGAGTTTTTCACACACCCCGATCCATTTTTTATTTTATATAATTGCTGGGTATCATTTTTTTGCCATAGCAATTACATAAAATATGTACATCAGGCTTACATTTACAAGGTGGAATATAGAGGCTTACCTTTTTGATGTGGTTTTAAGTTTTTATTTTGCAGCAAAGATAAATTACTAGAACTATGAGATTCAGAATATTATTAAAAAAAAGAGATTGAAGCCAAAAAGAAAAAAACGGTTTAACGAAAGTCCGTAGTTAGGTAATAAGTGTTGCTAGGAGAGTCTGCTTACTGGAGAAACTGTGTCATGTGACTTGTGGGGGGGAGAGAGAAAAGATTTGTTTAGGGAGTGTGTGAAAAGGGTACCAAGGTTTTTAATTTCAGTAGATGTATTTAAGATGTTCAAAGGTATTAGATCATTTTGACTGTGCTGTTTGCCTTAGTCAGAGCTATCGGAGTCGTCGAGGACTTGTATTCTTCTTCTTTTCAGTGGTAGCGGCGCAGCATTGAAAATGTTGACCTTCACAGAGCTGTTGAAAATGCGGCCAGTCCCAAAGATTGAGGTCAGCATGTTGCTTGAAGTTGACTCCGGAAGTACAGTGTGAGGTGGATGGCATCTCACGGGCAGTTGTGTCGGTAAGCAGTTTACTGATTTGGTACTGCTTGTTCTCCGAAAGCACCAAGTAGAGAGACAGTTGGAATGGTCATGAGGAGAAAGCTCTTAGGCAGGGTTTTGATTATGGGCAAATGGCATACAGCTGCCACTGGTCGCGAGAGAAAGTTGCAGTGTTTTTTTTTCATAGAGAAGGTGCGAGTGTTTGCCGTTATAAACATTCCTTTATAACGACAAATTACACACACTTTTCTCAATGGAAAAAAATGATACCTGGTTATTATAGGATTTTAATGCATGCCCCGAGGTGTAGTAAGGCACAAGGCCCAAGGCCAAAGACTGAAAGTCATTGTGCTCCTAGTAAGGGCATTAAAATCCTATGATGTACACCCTGGAGGGGCTTATTACACTTATAAATGGGCTCTAAGTGGATTTTTGGGAAGGAAAATGAAGTTTAGTACCTACCTGTGCATTTATAGTGATTTAATGCACTGTCAGGTGATGTCTCTTGGGCAATGAAATTCATATGTAACCCCCTTGTTACCCGGGGTTACTAGAATCCCAGTAAGACCTAGTGGTAGGCAGGGAAGGCAGCTTGTGAAACTCCAGTTAATGGGTTTCACACTGTCTCACTCTGTTCTCAGTCACAGCTGAGACTTGAGAGATGACATCACCATAGAACTGTCGCAGCTGCATAAGCCACATTGGAATCTGCAGCTCAGGGAGTGAGTTAGAACTTTGGGAGTTTTCAAAGTCAGTTGACTGTTTACCTCCAAGCTGAAAGGAGGTCTTCTGTTCTTGTATAACAGAGAAGGAAGTGTGTTCCTGTTTTACCTTTTGAAAGTGGTAGAGAACGCTGTTCCAGGTCTCAGTGCCCCCTTCCTCCAGGGAGGTGGAAGAAAAGTCCCTCTGTGGATTCCAGGGGCAATCCCCTATTTCCACTACAGAAGGAAGCTGCCTGTTTACAGTTTCTGTTCTTGTATAACAGTGAAAGAAGTGGTACTTCCCCTGTGGGGCACCTGCAACGAAAGGGTGAGTGTTGTGCTCTATTGGAGAGGGCAAACAAAATGTTTTCTTCAGTTTGGAAATTATGAAGAAAAAGCTGCGATGTGCACTACTATTTGGGAGGCCTATTGTACTAGGAAAAACAAATGGAGTAGTTAAAGTTTAAAGTCTGAATGGATTTCAAGTACTGTTGTAGAGGGGGTGCTTCAGGTCATCCACCGTTTAATCTACATTTCAAAGTTCCTGTTTGTCCAGAGAAATGGCTGGGTATGGGATGCGGGAGCTGGAGGTGGGAACACCCCCCATCTTTAGTAACCAGGTCCACCTCTACGGATTTCTACTGTGATTGCTACTTGCCTCATTCACTTAGCCAGTGATGAGGTGGGTACCCAGATGTGGGTCGCAACTTGAAAATCTCTCTAGGAGTCACAGACTCTAAGTGGTCTGGGGAGCCACAGGATGGGAAAATATACTCCTTGTTTGATGGGAGTCTCCTTGTTTGATGGGAGTTCGAAGGAAGTAAGAAATCAAGCCTCTCTGAGTCGTAGACTCTAAGTGGTGTGGGGAGCCACAGCTTGGGAAAATATACTCCTTGTGTGATGGGAGTCTCTCCAAGTGAAGTTGGGCTCATTCTTTAAATGGACCATCAGTCAAGTGGCTGGCAGGGGAGCCGGGCCAATCTGGCTATGTATCCAAAGCGCATGCAAGGGCTGAGTGCCTGGTGGGTCCAGAGCCAGACCATAGTAGAAATGTGTTCATTCTTCAAGTGGACTGCCTTGTAGTCTCTAATCTGCATACACAGTGAATGTAGCCCCTTGGGGGAGCATCTATGCTTTGTTATGTTCAGCTAGTTTATGAATAAAAGCCACACTGAAAAATCCCAATCCTGGTTCTGGACATTACAGTTATTGCTTTCTGTAGTCGGATTTACTTGGGTGCCCCTGTGCAGAGTAGCCAAACCTTGGTCCCTTGTGCCAGGTAACCTCATCCTCCCCGAACCCAGGTCCCCACCAGGTATTGCTGCCAATGCCAACAGCATGCCACCTGTCATTTTAGTAAAAAGGCAGGGGTGAGGGGTTACACATAGATTTTTTTCTTGACATTTTATAAAATAAAAATATTTTACTTAAATGGATTTGATTATTCACGTAAGTTGTATCAGTAACATTAGTATTTTAAACAAACAAAATCAGCATTGACAGTCTCTGCCCACCAGTGCATGGATTGCATGCCGAACTGCGGCTTTTCTGATAGCTGCCATTTTCAGAGGTTTTTATAATGGTGTTTCAACATGAGTTTTAAAAGTTCAAAGGTTACATACTAACATACTAACATACTATTTGCCAGCAGATTAGGCCTTACGGTCTATCGAGTCTGCTCGAACCTAGATCCTTAGTTGGGTGCCGAGACCCTCCCATCCCTTGTTCTCTAGAAACCCCTATCATCCATCCCCACACCCTTTTTTCCTTTTATAACATGGGTTCAGGGACACAGTCACACTCATTGGCTGAAAGGCAACAGCTGACTGTGGATTAAGTTCCCTATTTGATCCACAGTTAGAAAATGTAATCCACACTTGCTGTGACAGATTTAGTTTGTAGAGGGGGAAGAACTGCATCATATTTTGGAGGGATCTACTCTGTCAGCTCATCTCTTGTTTGGCAGCAGCTTTTGTTGTTTTCCCTGTTAGCGAGCAGTGCAGGGAGTGGCCATCCAGGAGCAATGCGAGTAAAGTTTTCACTGTTTGGCTCCTTTGATCCCAATCAGTGGCTCAATGTCAGATTTCCCAATGGAGAAGCTCTGGTTCATGATGGCTGTAAAATTAAAATATCAGACACCACGTGCAGGGAAGAAGAAGCAGGCGGCAGTGACCCTGTATGTCCCTGGCCACCCCGATTCAGTGGGACAGCAGCAGAGGAAAGTGATCCACTGCCTCCTCCAAGAGCCCAACAGACTCAGGCAGCAGCAGATGAAACTGACCTCCTGTCTCCCCCAAGAGCCCGATACAGAGAGAACAGCATGTAACAGAGAGAAGTAGAAGTGAAGAGTAGCATGACGGCAAGAACCGCAAAGTAAGACTTGTGGTTTTCCAGTGTATGAAGTGACATTCCCCAAGGAATGGTACCACCTCCCCCCCCACACACACACACCTGTGTCAGTCAGTCTCTGTGATGTGCTGCAGCTTGCTACAGGCAGGTTCAGCCTCAGTCAAGGGTCATTCCTCCTGCCCACGGAAGCCACAGCCAGAGTGTAGCAGAGCTACTAAGAAAGAGTAGCCAGTGTTGTATACACGGTCTGCCTTGGAGTGTGTCAGTGGAGCAGATCCCTGTATTTGTTTTGCCCCCTTCAGGTCGATGTCCTGCACATCCAACTGGTTGAAGTAGCATTCCAAACCTGTACCTAAACAAAAACTCCTAGTGCTATCCCCTACAACCTCGTACCTCACAGCACACCCCCAAGCATGGATTAAATGCCTATAACCCCACACCATGTCATGTGTTATTGCTAGTGTATACCACACTTACCCATCATTTATTATGTTTTCTTGCACGCATGTGCAAGAAACATAGTGCCATCATCCGAATTTCTGAAGGTGTGGTACCCCATCTTCCAATTCCCTCACTGCGTTTGCAGGCGCGGCCACAGTTCGCCAATGAATGCTGCAGCTGTCTATGACAGCAGCTGAAAATGCAGTGCAGTACAGTTGAAAGGGAGAAAGATGCTTCAGTGAGCACGATCAGATAACTGAAGTGCTCTCTCCCAGTCCCCCACCCCCCCAACAGCCTTCCACATTTCAGTTTCTACTTTTCCTTCTATGCAACAGATGAAAAGTTTGAGATGGGAATGGAAAGCCTGTTGGCTCTGTTTTCACCTTCCTGCTCAGCCTCTTTCCCTAGCCATCAGTGATAAAGCACCGGGAAAGAGCCTCAGTTTACACTACTACCCTGTGACTAACTGCCTACTGCAGGGGGGCGCCTGGGTCCCTCGGCTGACTATGGGAAAAACTGGTACACATGTACAGTAGAGCAGTGAACCCCCCAGTTCTGCCACCATCACACCAACTACAGCAGAAGCATCCCTCACCCAGCTGCCTCCCTGGGACAGTACTCCTCCCAAACGCAGATCTGTGGCTCACCATCGAGTTCGGGGGAGAACAAGAAGTGTTTGTGGTTTATAATAACCATGCTGGCTCTTAAAGTGACAGCTCAGGATGGGAGTAACATGCCACAAACCGCATGAAGACCCCTTAGTTTAAATGTTGCAATGGACTGGAGAAGTATATTTTGTTCTAGTTTCCTTGGATTGCACAGATTTCTCAATGCCTTTTTGTAAAGCAAGTTTTTGTAGAGGTGAATACGTAGGGTCCTTTTGACAATCAGCGACATCTGTCAGCAGGAGATTATTGCTTTGCGCGGAGGTAATTTATATTTTGACTGAGTGGGGTGGGGGTACTTAATAGGTCAAGGTGAGCCTCAGGGGGTCCAGGGGTATTCAGTAATAATTTTCAGAGGGGTGCTTGAGCCCCGGAGCCCGACCCAGACCCCCAAGTCAGCTCAACAGTCTGGGTTTTGCTAGTGAAATTACAGCAGGAGCAAGGTTGGATTTTGCTGCAGCATAACAATGATTGCGATGCAGGTTTGTAACTGGCTCCCAGACAGACAGGAGGTGGGAGTTTTGTGTTTAACAAGAAAATGGAATGGTGCTGGGAGATTATTATACTGGACTTCTCAACTGTCCCACATTATGAGGGACATTCATCATTTTACCCCTTAAAATTGCTTTGCTCCAGGCAGAGAATGTGCTATCCACACAGAGAAGATATCCTAGGCTCAGACATTTAAACAGAAATTCATAAAATAGTCTGAGATGTTCAAGCAAAATTAATCTTCACTGGTTTCCATAGTGTTCTGAGCTTGCACCTTCATGACTGATAATTAGGGCTGTAAGTTTTTCACGGGGCTCACGGATTTCACAATTACCGTGAAATAGGTGGTCCTCCATGAAAATCCTCAACTCACCCTTATTTGTTTATTTTCATAGCTGTACCTGAGAACCGGTCTGCTAAACAGCTTATTGGTGATGGTCTGTCTCTCGGGAAGCAGTATTGCTGCATGCATCTCCCCTTTTAAATTCTTTTAGCGAGAGAGAGAGATGGACGCTCGTTAACAAAGTGACAGCGGGTCCACTACTGACACATACCTACATAGCGATACCCGCTGCCACTACCTTTCTCCATGCTGCTGGGAACATTAACATGGGGATGCTTGTCTTTCAGCAGTAGAAGAAGAACAGACTCCTGCCACAAATAGCCTGCATAGCTTTGCGCTGGACTGAGGGCACCATCAGAAAATAGTTCAGATACAGCAGAGCAGGTCCGCAACTCAGGCAGTACACTGCAGGTAACTAGAAGGCAGATCTGTCTTAGTGACAGCGGGTCTCAGTACTGATGCATGCCTGCATATTGAGACCCACTGTCACTACTTTTCTCCCTACTACTGAAGCTACTGACAGACCCTGCAACCCTCGGAAGGCATATTAGAACACAGGAAACTTGAGACAAAGGCCCTTATCAGCTCTCCTAATTGAATACCCTAGTCAGACTAGGGTATATAATTGGGACACTATTGATACTGTATTTCATCATGAAAAAATGCAATCCACACCGTGAACTGGCCCTGAAATTTGGCATTTTTTACCGTGAATTAATTACAGTCCTACTGATAATGTGTCCCACATTTTGACTGTCAGCGTCTACTTTTCAGTGGCATAAGGCTGAGAGGTATGGATATCATTACTGTAGATCTGTATTGCTTATACAGGAAAACACAACATCCATATTCCATAGGAAATAATGTTATGCAAGGGACAGTCAAGGAAAAATCACTGTGGAGTTACATTATAAATATTAAACTGGTCTAGGAATTCCTCCATATTAGTGGAGAAAAGTGATAGCCTTACATTCAGTTTTCTGCTTTTCTATTAAGTTTATCCTCCTTTGTTCCTGCCAACTGGGGACTCTCTTTGCTGATACCAGTGCCCACTCCTGTCCTCCCACTGCCCCCTACCTGGATCACTGGCACCCTGACCTACCTGTAGTACACCACAATTGGAAGTTCCCCATTGGTTTGCCACACTCCTGAGATGGGGTTGCTTGCTACTCCTCAACAACACCTCACACAATCTGGTCGTCCACTGTAGTGGAGGTGAAAGCATGGAGATCAAGGATCACACAGGTAGGGCCCGGATATGGACATGGGGGCATGATGCAGTATCACCCTCTCAGCTGGCAGTGTTGCACTTGTTTCCCAGTCCCCAGGAAGAGCATGTGTACAGAAGTTCACCATGTGTGCCTCTGCACCTAGCATGTCGATGGCCACCACTCCTCTGCACCTGAGTCTAGCAGTCCTGAACTCCCTCACCTCTTGCCACTACTAGGGTCCAGGCAAATGCTGGGCACTGTAACCTTCCCTTCCCGGAGAAGAGCAGGTGAACAGACACTTAGTCCTTCTCTCCAGCCAATCCTCAAATGCTACTGGCTCATTCTGAACCCGGCATATTGGCCCTGCAAGCGGTAGCACTATCACTGCACCCACAGGCTGACAAATCAGTTTTGTGTTAATTTACAATTTTATCCCTCACACCCACCTGATAGGCAAGCCTGCTTGTTCCATCCAGCCTCTCCTGTCCCTGTTTCATCCATCGGTCACTGATTTTCCTGCAGACTTCTATGGCAGACCTCCAATGCTGAAACCGCAGAACCTGCCCCCTCTAGCACAGCTCCTGAATTGGGTGGGATAGCGATCTGGGAGAAAATGTATAATTAATAAGGCCTCTGATGGGTGTCTCCTGTGGTAAAACAGACACCGAGCATTAAGTTTGGGCAAGAGAACTCCAAACTGAAGCTGAGTGGTTCTATCTGCCCAAACCTCATGAGAGATATCTTTCGTGACATAAGAGACACCCCTTGGTGGCCTGTTTAACTTATAAATCACTGGAGTTTAGCTTGAGTGATTTATAATAGGGTTAGAAACTTTTTTAAATTTACTTGTGCCATCCTCATCCCTAGCACTGAAGTGCAGCACTGTCCCCTAACACTTCAGCATGAGAGCACACTGTATACAGGATAAGATGTACAGTGGCACTGTGCACTGAATGGCTGAAACAGAAACATAGAAACAGAATTTGATGGCAGATAAGGACCGCTTGGCTCACCTAGTCTGCCCATTTCCTTACCTAATGCATAGGCTGCAGATCCTAGTTAACCAACAGTCCACTTCCTCCTACCCCCCACTAGAATTGCCTTATGTCTGTCCCATGCATTCTTGAATTCCTCCACTGTTTTTGAGTCCACTACCTCCTCAGGAAGGCTGTTCCACGCATTTACAACCCTCTCTGTGAAAAAAGACTTCCTCACATTACCTTTGAGCTGTTCCCACCTCTGTCTTCAAATTGTGCCCCCTTGTGTCACATTAGTGATTTATAAATGTCTACTGTGATACTGATGGGGTATAGGAGGAGTCAGGATGGTGGCATAGTGCAGGGGGCTGGCCGTCAGGCACATCTGACAAAGATTTGTTTCTTATTTTGTATATCCCCTTCCATCACCCCATAATGCTGTACATCAATGCCACAAGCACACCAGCTTGGAGAGAGGTAGCAGATGTTGCATGGTCACTCACTATGTCATGCTGTTGCAATCCACCAGTGGGTGCACAAGGAGCTAGTGCCAGCAGCCTTTTCCAGAGAGTCTGAGTGGGCTGCTTCCGCAAAATGCTGACTACTGCACTGGCTAGGAGCATAGGAGCTGGGATTGGATTTGATGCTGGGTCTCTGCTGCACTATAGTGCAGTGTGCTAACAGCCAGGGCCACTTGGCTGGGTGCATTCAGATTCTAACTCCTATAAACTGTTATACGAGCAGGAGTAGAAATTAACATTTGGAGCAAATAGCCAGGTGGGCTACTAGGTGGAAAAATCAACTGGCCCCATGGACATTCCACCTGCCCAACTGATGCATATACTGACATGTTACCTCTTCCTCCAATACATGCCAGCGGGCTAGTGTTTATGGAAATCTTTACTAGCCTGATATAAAATCTAACAAAATCTGTCCGGGGGGGCTGCTACTAGTTTCGAACCCTGACAATTTTATTTATTTTTTGTTAAATGAGCATACCATTTCACTAGTCTTGTTTGATACTCAACTGCTAGGTTTTCGTGAAAGTGTTTTTTACAATTTCCAGCAAATAAATGACAACTGGCATTGTCAGGATTCATAAGATTAAACCATTTAATGACATTCCATTACTGAAGATATTTGCAAACATGCTTTTTGCCCCTTACAGCCACTTCTCTTTCTGCTCTGTTTACCTCCCCTGAAGTCATAATTCTCAGTTTGTGACATTAGAATCATGTCTGTGGCAACTGGTTTTGAAGACATGTGGAGGATTATGACTTTCCACTGTATAAGCCATGTGAACTAATACAGTCTATCCTGTTTCCATGAAAATACCTTCAGAAATAAAAAAATAGTAAATCTTGAAATACACATTTTGTAGAGGAATTTTGTGTAACTGAGTTCTGCTGGTGCAAACTATGATTTTTTTTTTCCCTGGAAGTTGGAAATATCTTTTTGAGAATCATTTCAGTGATGCTTGGTGCCTTGCTGTCATTAGAAATGCTTGCCAGTTTGATGGTACCCAGGACTTGCACTCCTAAAAAATATGTTGATATGAAATTAAAATATAAGCATGTTGAAACCATGCAGATGTGTCACTACTGTGGCCAGCATCCAGACCTCAAACTACTGTAGGACAATGGAAAGTCCCTAATGTGTTTTTGCCAATTTTAAAAACTCAAGTGCAATGCAGTATGGGCTGTAGGAAATTCTGGCACACTGGATATTTTCAGTGCTGGCATGTCCCTCAGTTTCTGCGTGCGATAGTGCTATGATTCCTATTGGGTGTGCTGATGTGTTTTATCAGCATGTTGATATATATACTCTTACTGGCAGGTTACACTTGCGTAGCAGTGATGTGCTGGACACTGGTGCTGAGACACCTATGACAGCCTCCATATAGTTCTGTATGTTTCAGATGCTGCATTATTGCATTTTTTACATATCGCATTAGCGATGGGCGAAGTCTGTCTGCCACACCTGACATGTAACCTTAGTGCAAAGTGTTGGTGGTGGTGAGGGGAGGGTCTAGAATTATGTCAAATCTTGTGATGGCAAAATCTTTTTGGCGAAGTGCATTACAATTAGTAAAGTTTGCATCAGAAAGCAAGTCACATGACTGACTTTTTTTTGTCCAAAAGGATGATCACCTTCTACATGATGAAGCAGGATGTTCCCTGCAGTGCCCCATGCTTGTACAGTTACAGGCGAATGATAACAGAAGAGGTGGGATGTGTTTCTAAATGCTAAACAAAATTGGTCTTGTTAGGTTGAAGAAATTATCGATTAATGTAGAGTAGAAATCTTTGCTTATTTTGAGTGTTGAGACTTTGTAGAAGGGATCTGAAAAAACATTTTTACCAGATATTTTCTGAAGTTTAACTGTACTGATTTGGAGAAGGCATCTGAGCTGAATGTGTTGGTGAGGCATTTAAACTATTAAGGATTTTAACAGTGCAGCATTTCATTTACATGGTCTCTGCTTCAGTTCACTGATTGTGAGTGATCAGTGACCTCCACATCTGAGATTTTGGAAGTGACATGATTTTTTTATAGAAATATTACATAAAAAATAGTTAGGGTCTGTGCCAAAGAACAGTCAGTTATTTGTGCAGTTCTGTGATTCCATAGTCCTGTTGTGCAACTATGATTGGTGCTTAGGCAACGCCATCTTTTTTTAAAGTAAGAAATATTCTGTCACTTATTTGTGTAGGGCTTTGAAACACTTGACACCAATGCTGTGGGCAAACCCAGTTTTTCCATGATGTCCAAAAAATCTCCAAAAGCAGCCATAAACTACACAACCAAATGGTTCTATTCATTTTTCTGAATCATTCCTATGCAGCCTTAGGGCAGGGTTATGCACATCTTGAGTGTTCTGTTGACTCCCATGAATGCACTAACAGTGTCCCATGGCTGCATAGGTATCCCATACCAAACCAGCCCAGATCCTGTGTAGCTGTGTATCCTGTTGGAGGCAGGGTGAAGTCGTGGCTGTGTTGGCACACCTCCCCAGTTACACCCCTGATGTCTGTCAGTCTCTTGATATGTCAATTCATGAAGTAGCATGTGTGCTTCATTGGCTGCATACCAAGGTACCACCATTACACTGGGGGGAAAAAGGCCATAAGTGCTGCTCTATTGCTGGCATAGTGTATCTGGGAGCCACGCAGCCCTTGCATTTTAATGCCAGCCATGCACAGTGCCCCTCTCCTGGGCTTTGAGAGCTGACACATGTTGGATGGTAGTAAAGGATTTTTTTATTTTATTTTGTTACTTTCACTTTCTTTCACGGTATCCAGGTCACACAATCACTTGTGTCATGCTAATGAGTTACAGTTATTTAAACAAATAATTTCAGTACTATAAAAAACTAGCATTTGCCAATGCCGAATGTTTGCTTGCTGGCATTGGCAGTGGTAATGTAGAAGTTACAGAGCTGCGTAATAGGAATGGCAGTGAAGTACTGAACTGAAGCCAACCCACCACCACCCTGCAGAGAGTGACAGGCATTGGGGTGTGCATTTGGGTCATCAGGCATAACGGCCTTGCCATTTCACCCACCCCACCCTGCAGACACTGACAAGTGTCACGGTGTTCCTTTGGGGTGTTTGTTTGCGCGCACTCCCATTCTTAATAGGAAATGCATAGAGATGGGTGCTATAGAGAATGGGTGAACTTTGGGGCTGAAGAGTTCAAGGCATACCGATACCTCTCAGTGGCTGCAGGGTTTGGAATGGTATGAGCATTACAGGCAAGAATCCCAAGTCACACCCTGATGCCTGTCATTCTCTACAGGGTTGGGTGTTATGGTTGGAAACCCTAATACCTCAGGCATTCATTGAGTATTTACCAAATTTTCAACATGTTTTTTTGTGACCCCACCTCATGAACAGGGGGAATATCAGTTTGTTACCCGAAAGCTGCTTATGCACAGCGAGTATGGCATTTAGCACCACAGGTGCAAAAACATTCCGAACAGGATGTAAAAAATGACAGCTGTACTGTTCATGGGGAGGTGTAAAAAATGGCAATGTTGCAAATCTGCAGTACAAATATTTAAAAAAATGGTGAAGTCATGAGCGTACATAGAAACTGTGCAATGCACACCCATAATATAATTAGGTTGGGGATATTTTACAGCAGATTGTCAACTCAGGCATTTTGGTGCCTCCGATCATGAACAGTGTCACTGTGATTTTCTTTATCTGTGCCGAACAATGATTCCCCACAGCGACCATGCATCTCAGCGCTGAAAGTGTGAAAACACACTTCAGCCATGTTGTGAAAAATGACAGCTGTACTGTTCATAAGGAAGTGTGAAAATGCCACTGGTGAAAATCTGGACTGAAAATATTACAAAAGTCATGAACTTACTAAGGGTGCGTGGAAACTGCGATTGCTCACTCGTAACACAGTCATTTTATGGACTTTGTCACCAAATTTTCAACATAGCCATTTTAAGACCTCTGCTCATGAACAGTGTAACTGTGATTTTCTTAATCTGTCCTAAACATTGCTTTCGCACACCAACAGCACCATTGTGCGCTACATGTGCTAAAACACATTTTGGGTGACATATGAAAAATGGCAGCTGTACTGTTCATAATGAAGTGTAATAAAATGGCAATGCTGAAAATCTGGAGTGAAAATATTAAATTTGCAAACTTACGAGCATGCATAGGAACTGCGCAACACACGCTCGTAAAACAGTCATTTTTAGGAATTTTTTCACCAAATTTTCAACATAGCCATTTTAAGACCTCTGCTCATGAACAGTGTCACTGTGATTTTCTTAATTTGTCCCATACATTGATTTCGCACATCGACTGCGCCATTCTGCACTACATGGGTGGAAACACATTTTGGGTGAGATTGAAAAATGACAGCTGTACTACTCCATAAGAAGGTGTGGTAAAATGGCAATGTTGAAAATCTGGAGGAAAATATTGAAATTTTTGCGAACTTACGAGCTCAGTAGGAACTGCGCAGAACGCACTTGAAAAAAAATCATTTTTGAGTTAGCACAAATTTTCAACATGGTGTTTGGGACCTCTTCTCATGAATGATGTCATTGTCATGGCAGTATTGCCTGGAAGGGTGATTTTGCAGTCACTGGGCAAGAAATCACTTCTTCGCATGAATACCGCCATAAAAGTGACATAATTCATGAGAAGGGGTCCCAAAACCCCATGTTGAAAAATTTGGCAAAATTCTCAAAATGCCCGAGATATGCACAGTTGAAACCTCCATGTAACCCATTATACAGCTTACCGGCATTTCCTCAGTTCGCGTCGGCTTTGAAGAGTGCAGACGGTTCCTGGTCCACCAAGATCATCACGCCAGAGTCAGGAGGTAAGTGTGGGGGGTGCGGGAGGCTGGATGCAGGTGGGTGGTGCGTTGTGGAGGGGGTTGAGACACGCCAAGGACAGTTTTTATTTTACAGGTTTTAAAATAAAAAAAGACATCGGGAGATTTCCATGCTGGGGTGGGCTCCAGCATGGCACAAAGACTTGGGCGGGGGCTAGCTCGAGCTGACGGGATTGGGCACCGCTCCGGCAAAAAGACGTTCAGACGCTTGCCATGTTGGGTGGCCTCAGCGCGGCACAAAGACTTGGGCGGGGCGTTTCAGCTGATGGGGATTGGGCATCCCGCGGCAAAGAAACACAAAATGTAGCATTGCTTGCCACGCTGGGGTGGGCTCCCAGCGTGCACAAGGACTTGGGGCGTTTCAGCCGACGGGGATTGGGCACCCCCATCGCAAAAGAAAAGCAAAAATCGGGAGACATTTGCCACACTGGGGTGGGCTCCCAGCGTGGCACAAGCGACTTGGGGTGGGGCGTTCAGCCGATGGGGATTGGGAACTCCGCCTGCAAAATAAAAAATTGTGAAGAGCTTGTCGCTACGCTGGGGTGGGCTCTCAGCCGTGGTACAAGGACTTGGGGGCGTCAGCCGACGGGATTGGGCACCCCGCCGGCTATTCAGTACGGGGCTACACGCCTGTCCGTGCATGGGGAGAGCTGCGTGAGCAGCTGATATCTTATCGGTGCTCACCAAGCATAGTTCTTTCAATCAGAGTGTTACTGCATTTTGGAGCGTGTCATAGACAGCTCCAAAATGCATTGGCTTACAGGGGCCGCGCCTGCCAGCACACTGACTGAACTGGAGGAGGAGGTGACACACCTCCGAAATCTCCGATCAAGGCACTATGTTTCTTGCACATGCATGCAAGCAAACATAATAACATAAATTATATGAATTTACATTATAAGAAAAAATATAAGTGCCAGCCCACTAGCACAATGGTAACGCCTCCCCCACATGCTGGTGACCTGGTATCGGGAGCAGTCTAGGGTTGCTGGGAGCTGGTGGGGGGGAGGATAGAGAGTAGGATGGACTGCTCTTCTTTCACAGGGAGAGGAGGCTGACAGCTCCACTGTGTGACTGCCACCAGGTGGAAGCCCGGGGGTAGGATGGTTAGGGAGTAGCAAGAATGGGAGGGAGCTGCGGGACTTCTGGGGTGTGTGCATGCCCCAGCAATGGGGAGGGAGCAAAAATCAGGAGGACAATCTAGGGGCCTGGGTTAAATGAAGCCCTGCCAGTGTCTTGGCAATCTGCCCTACCGCTCAGGTCCCAGAGTGATCTGTATGTGTACGTCTGGGGGAGGGCAGCCCTCCCTTTTCCATCCTGCCACAGGGGGAACTCTTCAGGAGAACTAGCTGTAGGACCAGGAGTGAGGTAAGGTATGGCTACCATGCACAGGGACAGGACTGATAGCTGCCCTGGTCTACTAGGGAGGATAAAGATATTTGTGGAAAACAAAAATAAGATATGACATATACATTTTTTTATATAATTTCACAGGAAGAAGTAATTTCAAACTTCCACCTGCTTCTCTTAGAGTTTTAGTCCACAGTGCATTGATTGAGTCACTCTGAACATCAACCTTCCTCATCTTACTATCACAGAAACAAATAAATATATAAATAAATATCTTAATATAAAAAAGCAATAATAGATATTGCAGTTTCATTCACTCCGAATGTCGTCATCTTCCTCGTGGTCCTACTCCAGTGTGCTTAGCTTCAGTCACTCCAAGCTTGCCATCTTCTTTACTTGTTAGCGAGGAATACTTTTTGGAATCATTGATGTTATATGAACCTACATCATACTGACTGCAAAAGTATGATCCTCCTTCCCCTTCTCACCTCACTTCACTTCACTTCCAATCATGGTTACCAGCACTAAGAGTACACTCAGGAAAAATATCTGTACAAAAAATGCTTTTCAACCTTTTGCACACCATGTGACCTGCCCAGGTATTCACCCTTCATGAGGTAGGGCTGAGTTTGCCAGCAAAGTACTGCACATAGTTTTATAGACTGCACTGCTGTATGCCTCAGATTTGGTGAAGTGGGGTCAATTCTTGAGGTCTTTGTTAAAGTTTGTGACTTCACTATATCCTTGTCAGCAAATAAAAACTTCACATATCTCTAATACTCATCTGATTTGGAAAAAAGTTACACTTTTGAATAATGAAGCAACAGTTTTGTAAATCAACACTGAGTGACAGATGCACCGGGAATGCCTCATCCTTTGCTTTCCACCATGGTATCTATAGTTTAGTGACGTGCCTTTTCTCTGTTTTTTTTCTGCAGAATACATTTTATTTTTGTATTTTTCTATTACTGATTCTATGAGTAACACATTTAAGCATATTTATTGGATGGAAGTTGACCCTCCTTGCTGAGAGAGTGAGTACCAAATCTTAGGCATGCTGGGGATTTTTAGTGCTGGTATGCCGATACTTCCTTTTGCTCTGAATACTGCTACCCACTCTGCTGTACTGCACCATTGAGGCAGTACCTGTGTACACTCGGGAGGGTTACTGGCAACTGATGCCAGGGGTCTCTGCTGTGTACTCCACCCCCTCCTTTGAGTGTATATAAGTACTACCTTAGTAGTGTGGCATGCTAGATTTCGTAAGTATTGCTCCTTTGCTGTCTTCCACTTTCTTCTTTTTTCAAAAAGGTTATATTTATTGAGTTTCAAGAAAGCAATCTTCCCTGTTGGGAGCAGCAGATATTGTTATAAACACTTGGATTACACAGGGCATCATTTAACAAGGAGATCTACCAACATATTCAATATAATTTGGAGGGTTATCCGAAATTAAAAGTTAAATGTCTAAAGTCTGACAGATTTGCTGCTTGATACAGCCCATGAGCTGCATAGTATAATCCAAAAACCTCATAACAAACAAGGGGAAAGAAGAGACCATGCAAAAGCTTTAAAATGTTCTAGAGCGAACAGGGGGAAAAACAGCTATAATTGTAAATTGGGAACCAGAGACCTTGTAGTAAGGAGGTCCTCATTCAAATTATTTTATACTGAATTATTAAACAAAGTTAAATCCTACAGATATGCATTTAGCAAAAATATGTTCAGGAAATATATTCCCTGAAACTTTCACAGTCCTCCTGACTTAACATGATCGAGATGGTAAGAAAGGGAAGTAGCGTGGTTAAATAAAGCTGCATGGGGAATTACAGCCACCCAAACCATAATCTGTAAATTATAGAATTCTGGACAAAAAAATATCCTTCAAAATAAAGCATATTAGTACTTACAGTGTGTTGTATAGCTTACAATATCCTGGCAGCTATATTACTTAATGTTCTTAAAGCAGCAGTGCAACAAAACTGGGCAAAAATGTGACCCTACCTTTTTCGATGTAACAGATTCCAAGCATGTTCCAGTTTTTATTTTGTTGCAAAATGTTTACATTCTACCAGCATGTGAGTATTTTATGAATGTTTAAATTATTTTTTTCTCAAAAAAAAATGATGACCATTTCATTTTACTTAGAAATAGCAGTGTAGACCTGATAAGGGTTAGGATTAAGAAAATTAAAAAAATGTATGGTGCACAGCACAGGGGTTACATAGAGAAGTAGATCTGACAGGTATGCTGATATTTTTATTAACCGAAGCTGAAAATAGCTGTTTGTGAAAAACACTGTTTGTTATACTGCTGCTTTGAAATATGAATTTAAAACTGGCCATGAGACAAAGATACAAACAATCCATTTAGCCTCCCATTCAGGCCCCTTCACCCTGCTTGGAATCTGAGTCCTCGTGCTGCTGACCAAGGGCTGCCACCATATGATCTGCCCTCTTTTCTGTGCCCTGTGGGCCAGTAAACATGTAGACTGCTCTAATGGAGGATCCTCAGCCTGGCTGGGGGAACCATGCTGTAAATTACCTCTGCTTCCTGCAATATCTCCCAGACTGCATCAAACCTTTTTTCTGCACTGCCTTGTGGCATACGAAATGTCTGGCAAAACAGCACCCCTCTTTACCATCCACAAGCAGGGGTGTCAGCAGGCATACGCACTGTACTCCACAGAGTACAGTAAAAAAAAATCAGGCAAGGGCAACAAAAAGAGGAAAGCAAGGACATTGTGAGTCACATTGTGTTTGTGTCTAGCTGAGCCCTTTTGCCTTTGTTGTTTGCTATGGGGCACTGATGCCACCAGCCAAATTCACAAACAAGAACAACTTACCAGGAGGGCAGAAAAACAAAGGAAGGAGGATTACAGAAAGAAACACTCAGGCATGGCAAACGGGGAGGGGGGTATTGTTTGTGTGGCATGGCAACGCATATTTTGGTTCATGTTTACATAATGATGGGGGCAACAGTGCATCAGTTTTGAGTACAAGTTTAAAATTCCTGGCTACATCCCTGTCCACAAGTACTGGGCCATGCCTTTGAACCAGTGCCATTGTCATGTTTAGGGCACCTGTCCCCACCATAGCTGACAGTATAATATGCAGCAAGCCCTCTGGCACTGATTTCTGCCTGAGTGCTACTGTATGCAGTTGACCTTCTGAAGGAACAAATCTTCCTCTTCTTTCACAAAGTGCAAATTTCCACCCGCCATTTTCATAGGAAACTCAGTAGTGGTCACCTTCCTTACTTTACGGCCTCCTGGAGTGTGGATATTTGCATTTCTGGCTTGGTTTCTCAGTGAGTCCTGAGATGCTGTGAATTGCATCGCCATGTGCATGGGATCACCCCTCTTCTTCCCCACTTAAGACATGTCCATTTTTAGTACCTCTTCCAAGGTTTCCATTGTTTGTTCGGTGTCCTGCCAAACCTATAGCTTGCTGATCTGGGTGATTGATTTCATAAGCTGGTCGAGGTTTGCTTTCAGAGTCTGCAGTTTTTCCTCCAGCCCTGAGATACTGACTGCACCATGCTGTCCTGAGCCTAAAGTGGCATGCAGGCTTGTTGATGAACTTTTGTCTTTTGTGACGAAATTTGGCTCTGATTATGTTTGCTTGCACGCATGTGCAAGACACGTAGTGCCGTCATCCGAGTTTCTGGAGGAGTGGCACCCTGTCATCCAATTCCCTCACTGTGTTTGCAGGCGTGGCCACAGTTCACCAATGAATGCTGCAGCTGTCTATGACAGCAGTTGAAAATGCAGTGCCATACAATTGAAAGGGAGAGAGAGCTGCTTCAGTGAGCACGATCAGATAACTGAAGCACTGTCTCTCCCCGCCCCCACAATAGCCTTCTAGGTGCCATGCTGGGAGCCCACACCAGCATGGCAAACGTCCCGCATTGTCTTCCTGTTAAAAAACAATCCTTTGCCTCCACAGCCTTCCCCCCCAAACAGCCTTCCAGGTGCCACACTGAGAGTCCACCCCAGAGTGGCAACAATCCTTTTGGCCAACTGGGGTGCCCAATGCCAGTCAGCTCCACACCCCCCCAAAACAGCCTTCCAGCTGCCATGCTGGGAGCCCATCCCAGAGTGGCAAACATCCCGCATCGTCTTCCTGTTAAAAAAAAAAACTGAAAACAAAAAAACAGTCCCTTGCAGTCTCCTTGCCCCCTTCCCCACCTGCGCCCACCCTCTGCACACCCTGCCTCACCACACCCCCCAACCCATACTTACTTCCGGAGTCCAGCGCGACGATATTCGGTGGATTGGGAACACGTCTGCACTCTTCAAAGCCGACTGCGAACTGAGGAAATGCCAGTAAGTTGTATAATTGAATAACACACCTCCTTATGAGCAGTACAGAGGCAATTTTTCACATCTTGCCCAAAATGTGGTTCCACGCATGTAGCGCACAATGGCGCAGTCTGTGTGTGAAATCAATGTTTGGGACAGATTAAGAAAATCACAGTGACACTGTTCATGAGCAGAAGTCTTAAAATGGCTATGTTGAAAATTTGGTGGAAAAAGTCCATAAAATGACTGTGTTATGAGCGAGCATTGCGCAGTTTCCATGCACCCTCGTAAGCTCATAACATTGTAATATTTTCAGTCCAGATTTTCACCAGTGGCATTTTTCTACACTTCCTTATGAACAGTACAGCTGTCATTTTTCACAACATGGTTTCACACTTTCAGCGCAGAGATGCGTGGTCGCTGTGGGAAATCATTGTTTGGGACAGATTAAGAAAATCACAGTGACACTGTTCATGAGCGTAGGTCCCAAAATGCCTGTGTTGAAAATCTGCTGTAAAAAATCCCCAAACTAATTACATTACGGGTGTGCGTTGCACACTTTCTATGCACGCTCGTGACTTCACCATTTTTTTTACTATTTTCACTGCAGATTTTCAACATTGCCATTTGTTACACCTTCCCATGAGCAGTACAGATGCCATTTTTCATATCCTGTTCGAAATGTGTTTTCGCACCTGTGGTGCCAAATGCCATAGTCTTGCTGCAAAATCAGCTTTCAGCTAATGAACTAATATTGCCACTGTTCATAACGTGAGAGTCACAAAAAAGCCATGTTGAAAATTTGGAGTGAAAACACCAACAAACACCTGAGGCAATAGGGTTTCCAACCATAATGCCCCACTCTGTAGAGAATGACAGGCATCAGGGGTGTAACTTGGGATTGTCGCCTGTAATGCTCATACCATTCCACACCCTGCAGCCAGTGAGAAGCATGGAGGTGTGCCTTGGACTCTTCGGCCCCAAAGTTCACCCCATTCTCCTATACTGCACCCATCTCACCATATTTCCTGATGAAATGGGGTCAGCATAAGGGCCAAAGACCCCAAGGCACACGGTGACACTTCTCGGTGTCTGCAGAGTAGGGTGTGGTGAAATGGTGTGGTCATTAAGCCTGACGACTGAAAGGCATACCCCAATGCCTGTCACTCTCTGCAGGGTGGTGATGGGGTTGGCTTCAGTTCAATACTTCACTGCCATTCCTATTATGCAGCTCTGTAACTCCTACACTACCAATGCCAATGCCAGCAAGCAAACATTCGGCATTGACAAATGCTTGTTCTATATATAACATTATGAACTGGGTAGTAAAAATGCTGGATCATGATTGGCCAAGAGGCGCTTTCAGCCAGGCTGTTATTCCAGCAGAACAGCCTGGCTGAAAGTAGCCCCAGACAAAAGGACTTTGCACCTTCTCGATGCACCTCTTATTCAAGGCTAAGTGCCCACAATAACAAACACGGGGGCGTTAGTATCACTACCACTTACAACAGCGCATATGGGAATGATATCCTGTCCTAAAACATGATGCCTATTGTTAAACTGTTTCATTACTGTATTTTCCGAATGTGGCTCAGATTAATATCTCCCAATCACACTCAGCTAATACTGTCACACGTGAAGCAAGCTGCTCCGCTACACGCCTTCTACTCACCAGCCACGGGCTCACTTTCTTTCTCCTCTTGGTCTGTGCATCATTTTTATCCCCAACTTTACACTGAGGCTGCTCATCATGTTCTCTCTGCTCTCTTTACATTATTTAGTCCCCAACTTGCTGCTGCGTGCCCAAAGCAGGCCTGACAAATGAATTGCCTGACTGTGTTCAGCACTGCTTACAGGAAACCACCATAGATCATGCTCTCTGAAGCCACAGCCACCCTCAATCTCCTGTGTCTTGCTCTTACATGCTCCCAGTGTGCAATACTGGGGCCACCTAGTGGCCACTTATCAACACCCTCACGTACACAAACTACTTTTTCCTTTTTATAATAAGGGATATGATATGACATGGCCTGACTGAAGAGATCATACTTATTTTCACGAGCGGCCAATGATGCCATTTTTGACTATGGTGATGTAATCGACAGTGCTGCTCCCAAAATTTCCCTAACCAAACTGGATACTCTCTTCCACTCCTTCTGTTGTTTTGTTCTTGACTGTCCTCTCAGCACCCATCTCTGCATCCTCTATCAAGCCCTAGGCCTCCCCTCTCTTCAGGATAGGAGGCAGTCCCACTGCGCTAGGCTCATGGCCAAGTACTGGTCCCAGTTCCTGACCCATTACCTCTCCTCAGCCCTATCCTCACCTCTCCCCCCACACACTCCCTCAGACATCATGACAGCCGCTCCATGGCTGTCCCGTGCATGTCCACCACTGCAGGCCAGGTGGCCGTCTCATATTGCATGCCTAAACTATGAAATTTGCTCCCCTCCGCTATTCAGCATGCCCTCTCTGCCCACTGCCTCAGCTCTCTCCTCAAAGCCCCCTTCTACTCCACCTGTAAATGCACCGAACCCTCCCTATTTCTGGACTTAGGCCTGAGCACTTAAACCTGCCTGTGCATGGCTTGCAATCCCTGCTGCCTGATTAATTCACGGATTGTGTCACATTATCTCATCATTAACATCAGTGATTGTATTATATTGTACTATATGTTTATATTTTGTAATAAGTGCTCTGTATATCTGCTTTGTACCCCTGTATGTATGTATTGTAATTATTGTTTACATTGTATTTAATGCACTGTTCCTCACACTGTTGTATATTGCTGCACTGTCTCCTGTGACCCCCCCGGACACAGCTGAAATCAAGCAGCTGCCTATTCAGTATGTCTCTCGTGGTAAAACTTTTAAATAAATAAAAAAAATATCTCACAAGTTTGTCACTCATCAGATATCATGATATCATTGGCTTCTCATGAAGATAAATATGGTCTCTTCAGTCAAGCCATGTTCTGTTTATACAACACATGTTTGGGTGGTTTTGAGATAGAAAATGTAAGAAATTAACAAAAGAAAAAAGTCCAAAAAGTGAACTGTGCCCTTCTGTTCAATGGTTCTGAACTAGAGAAAATTATGAATACAAAGCTCACAGTCCATGGCAAACAAAAGATATCGGGGATCTCACATGTGAAGATATATTTCTGAGCATGCTCAATGAGCAGCTTCATGTATCTTTGTATGTGGGTCAAGATATCATTTTTTATCATGCTATTTATCAGCATGCACGTGTTGTATAAATAGGGGATACATGATGGGCATGAGTGTGATATGGCAAATATTGTCACTCCTGCAGAGTGAGATATGCAGGAGTGACAATATTTGCCATAGCACACGATCTGCCCATCATGTATTCGATATATACAATAGGGCCAAGAGTTTCAGAAGTTTTGTTATGCTGTCTTGTGTTCTGTTCCTGTTTATGTGTTTGCTCATTCTGTGTGTGAGCTTTTCTGAATGGGCTGGCAGTGTTATAAACTCTGAGAGACACATGAGTGTGTTTTGCAATGCTAAATGAGTTAGTGTTAGATAGGAATGAGAAACATACTTTTGTGAAGCTGTATTGTTTAGCAGTCTGGCTGCAGTGAAGCTAAGAGCATGTAATTGTAATGAACTGAGAGGCAGAGTGTCAGAACAGCTGATACTGTTTTCAGTGGTAATTAAGTTAGCTGCAGGCAGAGTGTTCTGTGAAATTGTGCTCTTTAGGATTCTGGCTGCAGTGAAGTTGAAATTGTCACTGTAATTGTAATAGGTGAGAATCAGAGTTTGAGGAACAAGCGAGTGTGTGTTTCAGTGGTAGTTGAGTTAGCTGCAGGCAGTAGTTTAGACTGTTATGTGAAGCTGTGCTGTTTGGAATTCTGGCTGCATCAAGCTGAGAGCATCACAGTAATGAGCTGGAAGTTGGGGAGGGAATAGGTGTGTTTTGTAATGCTCACTGAGTTAGCTGTAGGCAGCGTTGAGACCTCTCAGGTAGTTCTGCATTTGTGTCTATGGTAACAGCACAGGTGTTTGTTTCATGCTGAGGGAAAAGCTGCCTAGGGTGATGATATCAGTGACCTTTTGTGACCTGTGTGTGTAAATGTCTCATATCATCACAGTAGAGCAGAGGGTAAAAATATCACACTGCATTGGATGATACGCTGTTTTATCTCACTCATTTACCACTCACCCCTATTGTGTGTGTGTGTGTGTGTGTGTGTATATATGTGTATTGTTACTAATATAACACCTTTTCCCCAATCTTTAAAAGAAATATTAATTTATTAACACTGTTGGGGCCCTTATTATAATTGCAAGAAGGTACTCCAGGGTGGGGGATGGAGGGGGTGCATTCATACCTCTTAACCTTTCAACCCCCAAATGTGGAACATTGTACTTCAAAATGTGGAACACCTCATCAAATCACAAAGGCAGATGCTCAGAACACTGTGTAAATGTGTGTTTTCATGGTCACAAAGTTTTTGGTTTATTCAGCAACACATATTTCACTTGCATTATTTGGATTTCTGCTTTAAAATTTCAGCATAAAATGTGGGACAGTACCCATTCCCTATGAAAGGGAGGGCTTTTCTGAGGCAAAATGAGGAACTCTTCTTCAAAATGTGGGACATTTGAGAGGTATGAGTGCATTATAATGGGCTAACTGCCCTTCTTGGGTCAGAAGCACTCGGCTTCCCCATTATCCCACCATAAGGTGCCTCTGTCATGCCTTATTGCTTGAATATATCATGCAACTGGGTGCCTAGTCACACTCAGGGTGCGTGCAGTCCTGCTTTGATATTTGCACACCTCCTTCAACCACCTGAGAACTGCTAATTAAGCAATAAAGCATGACAAGGTGTGTGATATCATGTAATAACATCACTCCTGGGGTAGGTTGAAGCACGAGGCGAAGCCAAGTGCTTCCATACAAACATAGAAACATAGAATTTGACAGCAGATAAGGACCGCTTGGCCCACCTAGTCTGCCCATTTTCCTACCTGATGGATAAGCTGCAGATTCTAGTTAATCAACAACTTACTTTCTCCTACCCCCCACTAGAATTGCCTCATGCTGTCCCATGCACTCTTGAATTCTCCCACTGTTCCTGACTCAAAAAACCTCCTTAGGAAGGCTATTCCATGCATCCACAACCCTCTCTGTGAAAAAATACTTTCTAACCTTACCTCTGAGCCATCCCCCTCTATCTTCAAATTGCGCCCCCTTGTTCTTGCACATCTCTTCTTCTAAAAGATACTACCCTCTTGTACTTTGTTAATTCCCTTGAGATACTTGAAAGTTTCTATCATGTCCCCCCTCTCCCTCCTTTCCTCAAGGGTATACATATTAAGCTGCTTTAGTCTCTATCTCTATCTCCTCATATGTCTTCTGGTGCAGACCTTGCACCATTTTGGTTGCCCTCCTCTGAGCAGCCTCCACTCTGTCTACATCTCTCCAGAATTGCATGCAGTACTCCAGATGAGGTCTCACCAACTGTCTGTACAGAGGGATAACAACTTCTTGTTTTCTACTGTTGATGCCTCTCCCTGTGCATCCCAATATCCCCCCAGCCCTTCTTACTGCCTTCTCACATTGCTTGCCCACCTTTAAGTCATCTGATATAATTACACCTAGGTCTCTTTCGATTTTTGTTGTTGTTATTAACTCACCCCCATTGTGTACTCTTCCCCTGGGTTTTTGTTTCCCAGATGCATTACCTTGCACTTCTTTGCATTGAATCTGAGCTGCCACATATTTGACCATTCCTCCAACCTTGCCAAGTCCCTTTTCATTCTTTTCACCACCCAGGAGTGACGTTATTACATGAAAACACACACCTTGGAGTGCCTTATTGCAATTATACAGTGGTTTGATGTTACACAAAATAAAAAAAAATTATAATGTTTTTAGTATATTTTTATAATGTAAAAAGAGAGTATGTCTAGTGGAATATCAATACAGTGATGTTACTGTGTAATAACATCACTGTTTCAGGCACACACTGACCAGTCAGGGTACAGGATTCTTTCTTGCCATTGTATAATATCAGACAATGACCTGCAGTCACTGAAGTGTTGTATTGGGCTTATAAAATGGGTGCAAAACTAAAAGGAACAAAAATATATGAAAAGACATAGGTGTGTGTTTTTAGGGGAGTAATGCAATGTCATGTGATGTGTTTGCACCAAATTATGTTAGAGCAGAATTTTTCTTACCAATTATAGATAGCTATAGCTGTAGATACAGATTGTCCCATTGTTGTATATACTCCTTGTTCATTCCAGCCATTTTGCTCTGCTATTTATTGTACACCAGGCCCCAGTATTTCCCCCATCTCCCTCCAGCCTCATGCCACGGAGTTGGGTCTCAGCTAAGTTTGCCTTTCCAGCTGAAAATGTTGTATTTGTCTGTACCTGTGTTGTACACTTGAAAACTTGGAAAAACAGTAAAAAGATTAACTGCAAAAAGAAAATGTTTAAATAAAATTAAGAACAGACAATTTATCTATGCAGTTATGTCTGTTGTAATCAGTACACAGTGTGAAAGGGACTTCAATCCAAATCTGCTGTGCAACAGTATTTGGCTTGTTAGATTTGTGGCATGCAAGTAAACATATATGGCCGGTGCAGGTCAGTAAGATAATTATTTTAATCAGTATACAAATAACTACAAATGGAACATATCATCGGTGAAACTCGATTGACAGGAGAAATTCGTGCTGTAGAAAAAAATACGCCTGCTCTTGGAAATGCTCTGTCCATAATTTTGAACTGCACATTTAAAGGTAATCTTTTTATTGACGTATATATGTAGATTGTTCTAAGTAACATAAAAAGATACAGTTGCTATATCTCAAATAGACAAATAATAGTATATATTAGTAGCATGGTAGACGATCATGCATATGCTTGAGACTTATCTAAAACGTGACACGATCGAGAAATCTCACAACACATTAACATACTTTTGACAAATGAAAGTAGAATCTTACATGTTGTACTTGTTGGGATAGCTGCTGCTCGTGATGGATCGCCTACTGTAGCCGGAGAAACCAGTTCAAATCATTTGTGAGCCATATGTTGAAATTGTGTTAGCATTAAAGTTTTTTACAAGCCACTGGGGTCGCAGCTGCAGGCTGCCTGGCGTTGCTTTCAGCATTATATAGAAGATTGTCTGACAAACATTGTCGCCTGCTGCTGTTTAGCTCAGTGGCACTTTATTTCACATTTGCAGACACGTGACAGTATCACTTTTTGTCTCCATTGTTCCATGTGTGTATTGTTGTTCTCACCAATAGTCTGAAAAGAGTGCTGCAGAAAGGACAAATAACTAGGCAGGATGGTTGGTAAGGATCCTGGGCTTTGGACTGTACACATATCTTTATGCCAGTGCCTGTTGGCTGGGGTGCAGTTAAAGAAGTTGAGGGGAGGGGGTATGTAAACCTTGATGGTGCTGTAACTTGCAAACCCTATGATTTGGAGCAGCTCTCCAGGTTTAGCAGCAACAGCAGTTGCTAGGGGAATGTATTTAAGGTGGCAGTGATGATGCAGATGCGATTGTGCCGAGAGAACCGGCAAACGGTACAGACTGGACTGGGGGAAAAAACCAACGTGGCATTTGGCAGGTGCTGCACAAATGAGACAAGTGCTCAGTATGCCTCACAAACTGCACAGTTATGCAAATTATGCTATATTAACCCTTTGTGCATCCCATATACGTGGGCACCCCATCGCCAAAAGCATCGATTGCCACGCTGGGGTGGGCTCCCACTATGGCACCCAGTACTTGGGGAGGGTTGAGGACAGTGGAGCCGACCGGGGATTGGGCACCCCTCCAGCTATATCATGAGTTGCCACGCTGGGGTGGGCACCCAGCATGGCATTTAGAAGGCTTTGGGGGGGCGGGGAGACAGCACAGCCGACGGGATTGGGCACCCCAGTCGGTATACGGTGTGCGCAGGGGCGTGCACACCTCCATAGGCATGTGGGGAGCCAGCGCATGAGCAAGCGATATCTTATCACTGCTCACTGAAGCGTAGCTCCCCCTTTGAACTGGATGCCACTGCATTTTGGAGCTTGTCATAGACAGCTCCATCATGCATTGGCTTACAGGGGCCGCGCCTGCCAACACACTGATTGAATTGGAAGAGTGGGTGACACACCTCTGAAATCTCGGATGATGGCACTATGTTTCTTGCACATGCGTGCAAGCAAACATAACAAACATAATAAATGTATCTTAATTTTTGAAGACCGTTTTTTTCTTTTTGTGCGTGCATATGTGACATATGAATGAGGGATCCACTCACTGTAGGTCAAGGGAGGATGTGAAATGGTGCAGGTACATGGGGGGGTGAACAAAGTGGTAGACAGTAAGCCCTACCAGAGCTTCAGGCTGATGTAGCACAGCGATACATGGGGGAGTGAGCAAAGTGGTAGACAGTAAGCCCTACCATAGCTTCAGGATGATGTAGCACAGCTGGACTAGGGCAAGGGAGGATGTGAAATGGTACAGGTACATGGGGGGTGAACAAAGTGGTAGACAGTAAGCCCTAACTGAGCTTCAGGCTGATGTTGCACAGCTGGGCTAAGGCAGAAGCACCCACGGCATGTTCTTATAGTCCCCATTTATATGTCCGCTTATGATCTTACAGCGTTGATTGCCTAACTGAGCCAAGATGTAAAACAGATACTAAAATGTCAGGTTTATTTCAGGTGACCAGGATCGTAGTGGGGAGAGGGGGCAAGTGAAACAATGTCCTGAGAATGTGCTTAAACTTATTAACCATTGCTGTGCCAAGGAGTGATACACCAGTCCAGAATCCCTATACGTTTAAATTATGTTTGCAGCCTAAAGGTGCTTAGGTGGATTGGCATTTACATTACTCAGCGGCAAATCTTTTTCATACTTTTTGTGAGCATTGGTTAAGATATAACTACTAACTGATGACAGACACTTGGGGGCATGAAACTGTGCTACCAGCAGAGTTGCATTTGCAAAGCCTTGAATATTTATCTGTTTATAATGAAATGAAAACTGTCAGCTGATAACATTCAGCCACTGTCCATTGCACAGAATAGACATCTCACTGATAGATCTGGAGCAAAGGGACATGCACTTGCCAATAACACCACTACAGCTCCAGACATGGAAGAAAAAAGTTCATGCACTTTCATCGCTGTTAACCTTTTCAGCATTTTAAAACAGTTACTTAGCATCTGCACTAAGATGTTACACATCGCTGAACTGAATTGTGACACCAGAATCCCTACGATAAACATTTGTCAGCAAAAGTGAATTGAAAAAATCAATAGATGCATAAAATGGTAAGTGACATGAGTCAATAAAAACATATCTGCATGTAATACTTGGCTTAAAATTTGAGCACCACCATATTCCACACCACAGCGTCAAACAGGGATGCCATGTATAATTCAACTAATGTCAAGCAGTTTTCGAGCCATAAAAAGTATTACTGTATCAGTATGGTGGCAGCAACAGGATCAGGAAATTATGAAATAAAATGCAACAGCACCCCCGTCGGCCATATGTTGTGTGGGTGGAGGGAGTGCATGAGCACCCAGGGGTGGGCTGTTAGGCGGCTTCAGATTCACCAGAGAAAAGGGTGGATTCGATTGTGAGCTACGGATGAATTTGTGTTTTCTTTTTCCACACCTAGTTTTCGCTATTTTGTTAGGGCACATGTCCAACCCTAAGATATTTAGGGTCACAAGGTGATGTGACTTCATTGAGCATCTGCTTTGAGAAAGAGCTGTGTGATTCTGTCTAAATGCCAGCTCACAGCAATTCAGAGAAAAAAAATATTTTGAAGCTGCATTTCCAGACTAAGTATGCAGTTTAGTGAATTACCACACAGGGGTGTGTATATGACAGCACTAAAAGGTGCATTAAAGTGCTTCAGTCATGAAAACCACCCCCACTGGCTGCTGCTGAAATGCATAGCAGTATGTTCTCCTTTGTGCATTCTGGCTCTTCTTTGCTTCAGCTGCAGGTAGTACAGTATGCTCAAGTTCGTTTGCATAGGTTTTAGTAGCGAGGAGTTCAAATTGACAGAGTCTGGTAAGAAAAAATGCTTGGAATTGCACATACAAAGAAGTCTGAGTTTTCACATCAAATGCTGAGGTATTTTTTTTCTGGAGGATTAGAACCCATGGAGTCCATGAAGGTGTGCTTTGGAGAGCTGGTGTGAGTAAGGACTGTTAGGCACCCACACATTTTGGTGGTCCTGCTTTGGCTGGGAACAGTTTATTAAAGTAATGATGTGTGGCTTGTCTCTCTAAGCTAGACAAGACTACACCATCCTATCAGGCAACCAACACAGTTGATCTGTGTGTGTGGAGGGGAGGGAGGAGCTGTTCACTGAAGCATAGCTCCCTCTTTCAACTGTATGCCACTGCATTTTCAACTGCTGTCATAGACAGCTTCAGCAGTGATTGGAGAACTGTGACCACACCTGCAAACACACTGACTGAATTGGAAGATGCTGACACACCTCTGAAAAACTCAGATGATGGCACTATGTTTCTTGCACATGCGTGCAAGCAAACATAAAAATAAATGTGCACAATGTTTTTCTTTAGGCATGAATTCTTGTGTTACTGGGCCGACATTATAATATGGTGCAAAGAATCAGAACTCAACCGACCTGTGTGTGTGTGTGTGAGCAGCAGTATGCATGTGTGTGTGGAGGGGGAGCTTGCATGAGCAGGCGATACCTTATCGCTGCTCACTGAAGCGTAGATCCCACTTTCAACTGTATGCCACTACATTTTGGAGCTTGTCATAGACAGCTTCAGCATGCATTGGCTTACAGGAGCCGTGCCTGCCAACACACTGACTGAATTGGAGAAGGAGGTGACACACCTCTTAAATCTCGATGAGGGCACTATGTTTCTTACACATGCGTGCAAGCAACATAAAAATTACACTCATTTAATCAAGGCTTAAACTGGCTTGAGGCTTACCCCCTGCTGCTAGCTGCTCAACATTTTGGCTGCACACTGATCCCTCCCTCTCTCCTAGATCAAAGCTGTTTTTTGTGTAATTCTTAACTTCCTTCCACCTTTCTGTGGTCTGTATTTAATCTTTGCCCTCTGTGATTTATGCAGGGCCCTTCCAGGAACCTTGGGGCGAGCTCCCATGGACCACGAATACCTGGATCCTACAAGGCAGCATTAGCTTGCTGAATTTTTGGTAGCCCAATCTGCTGCCCTTTTTATGTTTGCTTGCACGCATGTGCAAGAAACATAGTGCCATCATCTGAGTTTTTCAGAGGTGTGTCAGCATCTTCCAATTCAGTCAGTGTGTTTGCAGGCATGGTCACAGTTCTCCAATCACTGCTGGAGCTGTCTATGACAGCAGTTGAAAATGCAGTGGCATACAGTTGAAAGAGGGAGCTACGCTTCAGTGAGCAGCTCCTCCCCCACACACACACAGATCAACTGTGTCGGTTGCCTGATAGGATGGTGTAGTCTTGTCTAGCTTAGAGAGGCAAGTCACACATCATTACTTTAATAAACTGTTCCCTGCCAAAGCAGGACCACCAAAATGTGTGGGTGCCTAACAGTCCTTACACATGCCAGCTCTCCAAAGCACACCTTCATGGACTCCATGGGTTCTAATCCTCCAGAAAAAATACCTCAGCATTTGATGTAAAACTCAGACTTCGTTGTATGTGTAATTCCAAGCTTTCTCTTACTAGACCTTGTCAATGAACTCCCGCTACAAAACCTATGCAAATGAACTTGAGCGTACTGTACTACCTGCAACTGAAGCAAAAAACAGCCAGAATGCACAAAGGAGAACATACTGCTATGCATTTCAGCAGCAGCCAGTGGGAGAGGTTTTCATGACTGAAGCACTTTAATGTACCTTTTAGTGCTATCATATACACACCCCTGTGTGGTAATTCACTAAACTGCACACTTCGTCTGGAAATGCAGCTTCAAAATATTTTTTTTCTCTGAATTGCCATGAGCTGGCATTTAGATAGAATCACACACCTCTTTCTCAAATCAGATGCTCAATGAAGTCACATCACCTTGTGACCCTAAACATCTTAGGGTTGAACATGTGCCTTAACAAAATAGCGAAAACTAGGTATAGAAAACGAAAACACAGATTCAACTGTAGCTTACAATCAAATCCTCCCTTTTCTCCAGTGAATCTGAAGCCGCCTAACAGCCCACCCCTGGGTGCTCATGCACTCCCTTCACCCGCACAACATATGGCCGACGGGGGTGCTGTTGCATTTTATTTCATAATTTCCTGATTCTGTTGCTGCCACCATACTGATACAGTAATACTTTTTATGGCTCGAAAACTGCTTGACATTAGCTGAATTGTAAATGGCATCCCTGTTTGACGCTGTGGTGCGGAATATGGTGGTGCTCAAATTTTAAGCCAAGTATTACATGCAGATATGTTGTTATTGACTCATGTCACTTACCATTTTATACATCTATTGATTTTTTCAATTCACTTTTGCTGACATATGTTGATCGCAGGGATTCTGGGGTCACAATTCAGTTCAGCGACGTGTAACATCTTAGTGCAGATGCTAAGAAACTGTTTTAAAATGCTGAAAAAGTTAACAGCGATGAAAGTGCATAAACTTCTGTCTTCCGTGTCTGGAGCTGTAGTGGTGTTATTGGCAAGTGCATGTCCCTTTGCTCCAGATCTATCAGTGAGATGTCTATTCTGTGCAATGGACAGTGGCTGAATGTTATCAGCTGACAGTTTTCATTTCATTATCAACATAGAGGATTGTGTATGAGCAAGCATACACAACAAGGCAGTTGAGATCAAGAGGTTTCTGTGGTAACCAGAGACCTCGAGAGCATAGCTCGAGAGATCCATTACCAAGGAAACCTCAAGATCTGACAACTGCCTTGTTTGTGTATGGTTGCTCATACACAATCTTTTATAGTGTATGGGCAACCATACGCAGTACTTGGTGGACACAGGAACAAGTGTCTAAAAAGTTTTCTTCTGTTTTTGCCGCTGCATGTTTGCTTCCGCGTTGCCATGCGCTGCTCTATTGTGCATGCGCGAATGTGTTCGATCTTGTTGTGCTGCACCGGTGACGTACTCGGTGCAGCACAACAAGATTGTGACGCACCAAGTGCAGGAAAACAATGCTGTTCCAGGCATGGATTTCCATGCGGAACAGCATTCCACCATACACTATAGATAAATATTCAGGGCTTTGCAAATGCAACTTTGCTGGTAGCACAGTTTCATGCCCCCAAGTGTCTCATCAGTTAGTGGTTATATCTTAACCGATGATCACAAAAAGTATGAAAAAGATTTGCCGCTGAGTAATCTAAATGCCAATCTACCTAAGCACCTTTAGGCTGCAAACAGAATTTGAATGTATAGGGATTCTGGACTGGTGTATCACTCCATGGCACAGCAACGGTTAATAAGTTTAAGCACATTCTCAGGACATTGTTTCACTTGCCCCCTCTCCCCACTACGATCCTGGTCACCTGAAATAAACCTGACATTTTAGTATCTGTTTCACATCTTGGCTCAGTTAGGCAATCAGCGCTGTAAGAACATAAATGGGCATATAAATGGGGACTATAAGAACATGCTGTGGGTGCTTGTGCCTTAGTCCAGCTGTGCAACATCAGCCTGAAGCTCAGGTAGGGCTTACTGTCTACCACTTTGTTCACCCCCCCTGTACCTGTACCATTTCACATCCTCCCTTGCCTTAGTCCAGCTGTGATACATCAGCCTGAAGCTCTGGTAGGGCTTACTGTCTACCACTTTGTTCACCCCCCATGTACCTGCACCATTTCACATCCTCCCTTGATCTACAGTGAGTGGATCCCTCATTCATATGTCACATATACACACACACACAAAAAAAAAAAGGTCTTCAAAAATTAAGATACATTTATTATGTTTGTTATGTTTGCTTGCACGCATGTGCAAGAAACATAGTTCCATCATCCGAGATTTCAGAGGTGTGTCACCCGCTCTTCCAATTCAATCAGTGTGCTGGCAGACGTGGCCCCTGTAAGCCAATGCATGATGGAGCTGTCTATGACAAGCTCCAAAATGCAGTGGCATACAGTTCAAAGGGGGAGCTATGCTTCAGTGAGCAGCGATAAGACATTGCTTGCTCATGTGCAGCTCCCCCCCACACACACACGCACATGCAGATGTGCGTGCCCCCCGCACGACATTGTATAGCCGACGGGGTGCCCAACTCTCGTCGGCTGTGTTGTGCTCCCCCGCCCCCATAGCCTTCCAAATGCCATGCTGGGTGCCCACCCCAAGGTGGCAACTCATGATATAGCCAGGGGGTGCCCAATCCCCCATCGACTCCACTGTCCTCACCCCCCCGAGTACTGGATGCCACACTGGGAGCCCACCCCAGCGTGGCAATCGATGCTTTGGGTGACAGGAGTGCCCAATGCCCCATCGGCTGAATGCCCCCCAACCATCCTTTTGCCATGCTGGGAGCCCACCCCAGCATGGCAAACATCCCACATTGTCATTGGAAATGAAAAGAACACCTGTAAAGAAAAAACGGTCCCACATAGTCTCCCTGGCCCTCCCACAACCCGCACCCACCCACTGTGCACCCTGCCTCCCCACCCCTCACCCCATACTTACCTCCAGACCTCAGCGTAATGATCTTCGTGGACCGGGAACACATCTGCACTCTTCAAAGCTGACTGCGAACTGAGGAAATGCCAGTAAGCTGTATAATGGGCTAGATAGGGGTTTTCAACTTTGTTGCATATCTCAAGCATTTTTGGAATTTTTGCACCAGATTTTCAACATGGGGTTTTTGGGACCCCTTCTCATGAATGATGTCACTGTCATGGTGTTATTCTGGCCCTAAGAGTGATTTCGCAGTCACTGCGCAAAATCACCTTTCGGGACCGATTAATGAAATGACA
The DNA here is from genome assembly GCA_016271365.2 of Neoceratodus forsteri. Lineage (NCBI taxonomy): Eukaryota > Metazoa > Chordata > Ceratodontiformes > Ceratodontidae > Neoceratodus > Neoceratodus forsteri. The sequence continues at coordinate 2,137,874 of JADMNL010000031.1, forward strand.
CTGCCAGTGTTCATAAGGTGGGATCTCAAAAAGCCTATTTTGAAAATTTGGTGGAAACATTTCAAAAAACGACTGTTTTATGAGCGTGTGTTGCGCAGTTCCTACGCATGCTCGTAAGTTCGCAAATTTTCAATATTTTCACTCCAGATTTTCAACATTGCCATTTTACCACACCACCTTATAAGTAGTACAGCTGTCATTTTTTACATCTCACCCAAAACGTGTTTCCGCCCATGTAGCGTACAATGGCGCAGTCGGTGTGCTAAATCAATGTACGGGACAAATTAAGAAAATCACAGTGACATTGTTCATGAGCAGAGTTCATAAAATGGCTATGTTGAAAATTTGGTGAAAAAATTCCAATAAATGACCGTTTTACGAGCGTGCGTTGTGCAGTTCCTACGTACGCTCGTAAGTTTGTGAATTTTCAATATTTACACTCCAGATTTTCAACACTGCCATTTTACCACACCTCCTTATGAGCAGTACAGCTGTCATTTTTCACATCTTGCCCAAAATGTGTTTCCGCCTATGGAGCATAATGGTGCTGTTAGGTGTGAAAGCAATGTTTGGGACAGATTAAGAAAATCACAGTTACACTGTTCATGAGCAGAGGTCTTAAAATGGCTATGTTGAAAATTTGGTGACAAAAGTCCATAAATGACTGTGTTACGAGTGAGCATTCGCAGTTTCCACGCACCGCAAGTTCATGACTTTGTAATATTTTAAGTCCAGATTTTCACCAGTGGCATTTTTCCACACTGCCTTATTTACAGTACAGCTGTCATTTTTCACAACATGGCCGGCGGTGTTTTCACACTTCAGTGCAGAGATGCGTGGTCGCTGTGGGAAATTATTGTTCAGGACAGATAAAGAAAATCACAATGACACTGTTCATGATCGGAGGCACCAAAATGCCAGAGTTGACAATCTGCTGTAAAAAAAATCCCCAACCTAATTATTAATGGAGTGTGCGCTGCACAGTTTCTCAAGTCACACCATGACTTCACCATTTTTAAATATTTTTACTGCAGATTTACAACATTGCCATTTTTACACCTCCCCCATGGAATGGTACAGCTGTCATTTTTTACATCCAGTTCAGAATGTTTTGCACCTAGAAAGCAATGCCGTGAGTCGCTGTGCATAAGCAGCTTTCGGCTAAGAAACTGATATTCCCCTGTTCATGAGGTGGGGTCACAAAAAAAACATGTTGAACATTTGGAGTGAAAATTCCAATGAATGCCTGAGGTATTAGGGTTTCCAACCACAACGCCCAACCTTGTAGAGAATGACAGGCATCAGGGGTGTGACTTGAGATTCTTGCCTGTAATGCTCATGCCATTCCACACCCTGCCCCCAGTGAGAAGCATTGAGGTATGCCTTGGACTCTTCGGCCCCAAAGTTCACCCCATTCTACTATATCACACCCATCCCACTGTATTTCCTAATGGAATGGGGTGCGCATAAGGACCAAAGACCCCAAGGAACACCATGACACTTGCCAGTGTCTGCAGGGTGGGGTGTACTGAAATGGCATTGCCGTTATGCCTGACGACCCAAAGTCACACCCCAATGCCTGTCACTCTCTGCAGGGTGGTGGTGGGGTTGGCTTCAGTTCAATACCTCACTGCCATTACTATTAAGCAGTTCTGTAACTTCTACACTACCACTGCCAATGCCAGCAAGCAAACATTCGGCATTGACAAATGCTTGTTATGTTGGTGCACTTGTGCAGCCAACATCTTGCAGCAGTGGAGATTTGGAGGTGCAGTCGCTGTTGGGTGAATGCATGGCATGCATCAGTAGGTGCGTCCCTCATTCCCCAACTAGCCTGCATGCCAGCACTACACCATGCATACTAATGTGGCAAACATATCTAAGGAAATGTCCGCTGCAATCTGAGCAAAGCTCGTCGGATGCAGCAGACCTCCCGATGGGTGGTAGCTATGCATACAACGTGTCTGAGCACAACTGCTGACTTCAGGGGTGTCCAATCCCCCTCCTGGCTTACTGTGGCCCCAATGTATGTGTTGATGGGGGAGCTCACTCCCAGTCAGCATAAAGCACTCCTCCCCATTTTTATATGCTAAAGGGGGTGCCCAATCCCCCTTGGCTCTTGTCTCCCCCACTTTTTCTTGTGTGCCGATGGGGGTACCCAGTCCCCGTTAGCATAAATTAACCCCTTTTGTTGTGTGCTGATGAGGGTGCCAAATCCCTCATCAGCTGCAGCAACTCCCCCAAACAGTTAGGTGGCACACTGGGAGCCCACCCCAGCATGTCAAATTCCTGAGGGAAAAAAAATTGTCATGCAATGTTTCTTTTTTTCACCCTGTAATGCAAAAATGGTCCCTCGTAGTCTCCCTACCCACCACCCATACCTACCCACTGTGCACCTTCCCTTCCATACCCCCCACCCCATACTTACCTCTGGAGTCCAGCGCAACAATCTTCAGTGGACCGGGAATACATCTGCACTCTTCAAAGCTGACCGTGAAGTGAGGAAATGCTGGTAAGCTGTGTAATGGAATTAATATGGTTTTTTCAACTTTGATGCATAACTCGGGCATTTTTTGGAATTTTGGCACCAAATTTTCAACATGGGGGTTTTGGTACCCCTTCTCATGAATTCTTGTAATGTCATGGCATTATTCAGTCCCAAAAGGTGATTTCACAGTCACTGCATGGACTTACCTTTCACGAGCGAGGAACAAAACTACAGTGCCAGTGTTCATGAGGGGGGCGCTCAAAAAGCCTGTGTTACAAATTTGGTGAGAAAAATCCAAAAAAAGACTGTTTTGTGACCATATGTTGCGCAGTTACTACGCATGCTCTGAACTTTAGCGAATTTTCAGTATTTTCCTGCCACATGTTCAGCACTGGCATTTTTCCACACCTTCTTGTGAACCATACAACTGTCATTTTTCACTTCCTGCCGGAAATGTGTTTCTGCACTTCCAGCACAGAATACCATGGTAGATGTGGGAAATCAGTGTTCGGGACTAATTGTGAAAATGGCAGTGGCACTCTTCATGAGCAGTGGTCCTATAATGCCTGTGCTGAAAATTTGGTGATGATACTCCAGAACATGATTGTGTTACGAGCATGTGTTGCACAGTTTGCACACACGCTCGTTCATAAGTTCACAAATTTATAATATTTTCACTCCAGATTTTCAAAATTGCCTTGTTCTGCACCTTCTTATGAACAGTACATATGTCATTTTTCACATCCTGACCAAAATGTGTTTTCGCAGTTCCGGGGCAGAATAGTGGAAAGTCCGTGTTTGAGACACATTATGAAAATGGCAGTGACATTGTTCATTAGCAGAGGTCCTAAAATGCCTGTGTTGAAAATTTGTGGCCAAAAATCCATAAACGTAGTGTTTTATGAGTGCACATTGCGCAGTCGGCACGCACGCTCGTGACCATGTGTTTGTAATATTTTCACTCCACATGTTCCAAATTGGCATTTTTCCACACCTCCTTATGAACAGTACAGCTATCATTTTACATATTCTGGCTGAAATGTGTTTTTCCATGTCCGGCACAGAATTGCACAATCGCTGTGCGAAATCAGTTTTCGGGGCAGTTTGAGGAAATGATGATGACACTGTTGATGAGCAGAGGTCCTAAAATGCCAATGTTGAAAATTTGGTGCCAAAAGTCCATAAAATGTGTCAGTGGGTCAGCAGGCAGCACACTCGCCTCTGAGGCTGGGAGATCAAAAGGCTGTGGGTTCTAGCCCCACACCAGGCACTTGGGTTAATATCCCAGCAATGACACTGCAGTGCAGCATGTGGGGGTGCTGCATTCCTGAGGTGCCATCTTTCGGATGAGACATTAAACTGAGGTCCCGCCTGCCTGTTCTGGTGGTAGTTCAGGTGGATGTTAAAGATCCCATGGCACTTCTCGAAAAGAGCAGGGGAATTTCTCTGGTGTCCTGGCCAAATTTCCCCCATTCACTAAAATACCACCAACAGCTTAACCTGGTTCAACGTCAGTTGACATTCATCTGTATCCCCCTCCCCAAGATCGTGCCTGAAAATAGGCAGAATTTGTCTAGTGGACTTACCCGATCAAAAAAAACTAAAATAAAATAAAAAGAAATGACTGTGCTGCAAGCGTGCGTTGCGCAGTTTCCACGCAGCCTTCTAACTTCTTACATTTGTAATATTTTCATGCCAGATTTTCACCACTGGCATTTGTGCACACCTCCTTATTAACACTACAGCTGCTATTTTTCACAGCCTGCCCAAAACGTGTTTCCGCAACTGTGGCGCACAATGGCGTGCTCACTGTGGGAAATCAACTTTTGGGACACATTAACAAACTCACAGCACCACTGTTTTATTTATTTATTTTATTTTATTGTGATATTCAGAAAGACATTTGAGTCAGGGACTCATTTACAAAGGTTCTACATCATACAGAAATTGAACAAGGACGGGACTTCTGATACCGAAAAAAATACAGTACAGAATGTAACAATAATAATTAAAAAAACAGATTACATGGTTATTTCATGGAGGTTTAACAGAGATTTAGGTACTTTAGCACAGCCAGGAGGAAAGAAAAAATACAGAGAGGTTCATTCATGAGGGGAGGTCCCAAAATACCTATGTTGAAAATGTTCCTAAAAAACTCTCACAAATAATTGGGTTGTGGACGTCTGCGGTGTAGTTTGCATGCATGTTCATTGTTTCACCAATATTTCATATTGTCATTCCAGATTTTCATCGTTGCCATTTTTTATGCCTCCTCATGAACAATACAGTTGTCATTCTCCACATCCTGCCCAAAACTGTGTTTTCGTCCCTCTGTCACCAAATGGCACAGCCACAGTGCAAAACCACCTTTCAGCTAACAAACTGATTGTGCCACTTTTCATGAGGTGGCCTGACAAGCAGCCCATGTTGAAAATGTGGAGTGAAACTACCACTACATGCCTACGGTGTTAGGGTTTCCAACTATAGAACACCACCCAGTACGGACTGACAGGCATCAGGGCTGTGACTTGGGATCATCGGATGTAATGCTCATGCCATTCCATCCCCAATGCTCACATTGCAGCCACTGACAGGCATTGTGGTGTGTCTTGCACTATTCGGCCACAAACTTCACCCCACGCTCCTATACTGTGCCCATGTCAGTGTATTTCCTTATGGAATGGGGTAAGTATAATGCCCAAAGACCCCAAAGCACACCATGACACTTGTCAGTGTCTACAGGGTAGGGTGAGGTACAATGGCATTAGCATTATAGCTGATGACCCAAAGGCACACCCCAATACCTGTCATTCTCTACATGGTGGGGTTGGCATCACTTCAATACTTCACTACCATTCCTATTATGTGCCTCTAGCTCCGCAACTGCCAATGCCAATGCCAGCACGACAACATTCGACATTGGCAAATGCTTGTTTAGTGCTTGATGCCATTTTCCAAAGCTGAACTACACAGTCAGTTTCTTGTCCCAAATTTGACAATTGGACAAGCCAAGAAGAAACATGAACTTTTGTGAATTGTTAGCATATGGCTTTATGCTAGCACTGTTTACTGCCTTTGTGTACTACATTTAATGTAGGTGTAACCCCTAGGTGGTGCTATCCCAAGGGCTACTACCCTTGCCTGATTGGCTAGTCGCAGGTTAAGTGGCCTGGGTAATGAAACGGGTGCCTCCACCTGGAGATCAGGGTTGTTAGTGGTCAAGTTAACTTGGGCACAGCCCTCCAGGATACTGTAACCTCCCTCTTTCCCTACTAGTGGCCTGAATAATATCCAATAACCACTTTCACAATGCCCCTGGTATGCAATACAAGTACCCACACTGTTTGCACTGACCACCAGGGCTGGTTCCTCTAGCTTGACCCTGGGGACCCCCGGTAAAATAAGGTTAAGCAAAACAAATAGCAACAATACAATACTTTTGGCTCAAAATGGAACCACATTCAGGTTGAATGCAAACAAAGTTAAATCTGATTTATTCAGGGGACTTGAACAAGGAAGGGGAGTAATGAGGTTGATTTGCTTAAAAGCTATATTAATCAGACAGTTATGCATGCAGTTCAGAGTCCTTACACAGTCACACACTCTGGGTATCCTGGTAGGAAAATGGTGGGCTAGCCAGGAACATTGCAGCTGGTTGGGACCCTGTGATGGAAGAAAGCAGGATGCACAACGCACACTATTTGTAATCCGGAGCCAGAGGGCTCAGTTTGTGAAAGGAAAGGCAACAAGACAATTGGATGACAACAATTTTAGATTTAGCTGTTGTTGCAGGGAGCTACCCTGATGTTTACTCATGATACCCAATACTGGACACAGGTAGGATGAAATCAAGACTGCATGCTGTTGAGCTGGAGTGCCTAGAGAAGCAGGGCCCACACGAATCACTGAGGCATTGTTCCTGTTCAAGGCGTTGAGCAGGGGGCTGATCCCCAGGCCAGTATATCGTCAATGACTTTCTCTGCATAGCAGGTATTCTGGCTGGGCCAGTGTAGCAGGACCCAGGCAAATGGAAATGGATACAGTCTGTGGAGCTGGATACAGCCTCCAGCAAGCAAAACACAATTCAAACACAGAGTGCGGAACCAAATCATGACCCACTATAAGCACACAGCACATTCACATGTAAGGAAATTCCACTGTACCAGGCAAATGGCTCTCTGGTCACAATTACAGTCTCTCTGCACAATCCGGAAGTTCAGAGGTAGCTGGAAGTCCTGACAGGCTGATCGCATTCATCAAATCTTCAGGCTTTAACCTGAAGAAGACCGGTCACAATTCAGTGACTTAATTAGCTCTCCAAATTCGGATTCAGTCCTAATAAAAACACACACAAACAGCAGGCAGGCATTCAGGCCAAACTCAAGCCTTTCCACAGTTCTCCTGCATAAATCTCTGAAACATGCCCCATTCGCTCTGGGGTGCCGCAAGGTTCAATTCTTGGACCAGTACTATTCTCACTCTTTCTTAACTTCCTACCCAGCAGTTGTACGGGTAAGATGCTTCTCTATGCTGATGATGCTGTTCTCGTTGCCTCCCACAATGACCCCATGCTGCTACAGAACTCCCTCCAACTAGTCTTTGACTCTGCAGCTACCTGGTTCACTGAGCACCGACTTTTATCAACCTTAAGAAAACAAAAATGATGCTCTTCTCCCACCCCAAAATAAGTACAGCAAGTTTCCTTTAGCTGTCCACTCCACACCAATCTCGTCATTGACCAGGTGCAATCCTATAAATATCTTGGTATAACCTTTGACCCTGCACTTTCATTCCATGGACATATATCTGCCCTAAATTCTGTTGCCAACTCATGGCTAGGCATTCTTTACCGGCACAAGAAATGCCTCCTCCTGATGCCCTCCACCTGGCTGTCACCTCTTCTGTCATGTCTCATTGACTATGGCCTTCCGGTCTATGGCTCCGGCAGATCAGACTGCCTCAACAAGGTTCATCTCACAGTAAATAAGGCCTGCAGACTTATCACTGGTGCTCCCAGACTCACTCACACATGTGAGCTGTACACCCTGGCTACCCTACTCAGCCTGGAAGAAGCGACTCATGATCAGACATGCCAGCTCACCTTTAAAACCCTGCATGGCCTATCCCCATAGGCCTATCCAACCTCCATTCGCCGTGCACCCGATCCTGATCACGGCAGCTCGTCCAAGAGCTACCCTAGTTATTCCGAGAGCCAGGACCTCACAAGGTCAGAGGGCATTCCCCACGTGCGCCCACTGGTATAACTCCCTCCCTGCCAGTGTCTCAAACGCTCTAACCTTAGCTTGCTTTAAGCCCAGGCTCAGAAACTTCCTGCTAGCTCTAAATGCAACTGCCGCTAGCCTAGTGTAAAAATATATATATATATATATATATATATATATATATACTCTGTTTGACAATGCTCACTGAGCGGCTCTCCCTTCCTTTCCCTACTTATTCCTCCTCCCTATCTCCTCCCTTCTACCCCCACCAGCTCTCCCCGACCATAAGTTTTGCACCTTTTGTTATCTTTTGCTCGTTGGAGATTGTACTCTATTGTAACAAAACTGTAATTGAACTGTAACTTTTTTGTTTGTAAGTACTGTGTCCCTTGTACTACTGTTCTGATGTCCTCTTTGTGACGAGGTACCTTTGTAAATGAGCCTCTGGCTCAAAGGTTTCTAAACTGATGTTTAACTAAATAAATAAATAAATCCACTATGGATTACTGCTCAAACTGTCTCGCGCTGTTACTTCTTCACTTTCCAACTCAGATCTAACTGAAACTGCAAGCAGTGTGGGACTTTCCCCAAGATCCAAAAGGTTCGGTTGGCTGATTTATCTGTCAAGTCACAACAAGGGCTCCCCCTCCAGGTTATTTTAGGCACCAAAAGCCCAAAACTACAATTCCTACCAGTTTAGGCCCCCCAAGCCCCTGTTGGCAGGCTCCATTTTAGAGTCCCAAATGTACTGATTGTCCCATTCTGCAGTCCAGGACCAAGATGATAGAAACAAACAGAACCGTCCATGCTGCAAAGAAGGCAGGTTAGAACAAACTGCAATATTATTACTACTCTAACAAATGTTCAGCAAACAAGTACATCTTCTAATAAAGCTCCCTCTCAGATTAATTATGACTGCAATCCAGGCCGCTCTTAAAGAGACGGTACACAGAGGCTATGCAAGCACTCACTGGCAATATATTTAAACTGCTACAATGCAGGACACCAGCCTGGTAGTGAGCATTTAAGCAAGCTCAAGGAAGACTTTTCGGGAACCCCCATTTGTGGGGGGAGGGGTTACACCCTTCCCTGTCTGGAGAAAACTTGGCTTCTGCATCAAGTCTATACCATCATGCATCAGTTAACATAAACATATTACTTTACTATACATATTCACTACACTTCATGATACTATATCCATCAGGGCAATACTTATGCATGTTTCATACAGGTAATACTGATTCCACTATGACTAACATACTTGTGACATCACAATGCTGATTCATGTTAAAACTTCCTGTATGTTAAACAATGTAGGAGGGTGCCCTTCCCTATCAGCTAATTTGTGGCTGGATGGGTCAAGGGCACTATACTGAGAAGGAAGAACAATCAACCTGGAATTGGCAATTAAGTTCAGTTTGGGTAGTGAGCTCTGAAAAATATAAACACCTTTGTGAACCACATTGAGAGGCAAATCCACTGGCCTCCTGGGAAAATCATAACTGAAGCCTAATACTGGCTTGACAGCTTGGCCAGTCTTTCTGGGGGGAGCAACCACAGTCTCAGTACTTTCAGCACTAACTTTGGAGCTTTTGTCACTTCTGAGGGTTACCTCTGCATGGATGGGAATGTTCAAACTGGGAGCACTCTCAGCTCCTTGCTCTGCCGTCTCTGGTTCTACAGCACTTTGTTCATTACTATCTTCTGACGAGGGCCCAGCTGGCTCATTTTGAGAAGATTTAGGCACAATTAGGCTTTGTGGCACTGAAATGGAGCTGTCAGCACTATTATACTCTTCGTCAAGTTCTGGTGTGTCACTATGGAGTCTCAGACCATCAACCCCTTCTTTGGGCAATTCACACAGTTCCACAAAACACAGAGAGTCCACAACCTCAGATGTGATGCTTTGCACTTCACTTTCAGGGAGCATTGGCTCAAAGGATGAAGCTGGGGTGTTAGGCAGTATAGAAAGCCCAGCTTCATCTCCACAATTCAGCATAGGATTTCCACGGAACAATTGACTCAGTTCATAGGAGGGATTATAAGCATTATTTATTTATTTATTAAACATCAGTTTACAATCTTTGAGCCAGAGGCTCACTTGCAAAGGTACCTTATCACAGAGAGAACAAAATAATAATAACAAGCATATAAAAATAACAGTGCACAGAATGTTATTTATTTATTTAGATTTTGGTAACCAGGTAAGCCCACTGAGACCAGAGATCCATTTTTCAGTTACAGAGAGTACATATCTTCGCAACATTAAACAGTATTCTTAGGTATACATTTGTAGATACAGTGTGTACATACATAGTAGAATGGTACAGGATGACATTGAATAAAAAACATAAAAAAGAGTGGAATACATAAGAACAACTGTAGGACAGCGTTAGCCGACTACATTATTAGTCACTCGGGGTACATATGAGCAACTGTAGGACAGCGTTAGCTGAGTACATTATTAGTCACAGGGGGTACATATGACCAACTGTAGGACAGTGTTAGCAGAGAACATTATTAGTCACAGGGGGTACATATGAGCAACTGTAGGACAGCTTTAGCCGAGTACATTAGTCACAGGGGGTACATATGAGCAACTGTAGGACAGCGTAAGCCGAGTACATTAGTCACAGTGGGTACATATGAGCAACTATAGGATAGCGTTAGCCGAGTACATTATTAGTCACAGGAGGTACATACAAGCAACTGTAGGACAGCATTAGCCGAGTACATTATTAGTCACAGGGGGTACATATCAGCAACTGTAGCTCAGCGTTAGCCGAGTACATTATTAGTCACAGGGGGTACATATGAGCAAATGTAGGACAGCGTTAGCCGAGTACATTATTAGTCCAAGGGGTACATATGAGCAACTGCAGGACAGCGTTAGCCGAGTACATTATTAGTCACAGGGGTACATATGAGCAACTGTAGGACAGCATTAGCCGAGTACATTATTAGTCACAGGGGTACATATGAGCAACTGTAGGACAGCGTTAGCCGAGTACATTATTAGTCACACGGGGTACATATGAGTAACTGTAGGACAGCGTTAGCCGAGTACATTATTAGTCACAGTGGGTACATATGAGCAACTGTAGGACAGTGTTAGCCGAGTACTTTAGTCACAGGGGGTACATATGAGCAACTGAAGGTCAGTGTTAGCCGAGAACATGATTAGTCACAGGGGGTACATATGAGCAACTGTAGGACAGCATTGGCTGAGTAGATTATTAGTCACAGGGGGTACATATGAGCAACTGTAGGACAGCGTTAGCCGAGTACATTATTAGTCACAGGGGGTACATATGAGCAACTGTAGGACAGCGTTCGCCGAGTACATTATCAGTCACAGGGGGTACATATGAGCAACTGTAGGACAGCGTTAGCCGAGTACATTATTAGTCACAGGGGGTACATATGAGCAACTGTAGGACAGCGTTAGCCGAGTACATTATTAGTCACAGGGGGTACATATGAGCAACTGTAGGACAGCGTTAGCCGAGTACATTATCACTCACAGGGGGTACATATGAGCAACTGTAGGACAGCGTTAGACGAGTACATTATCAGTCACAGGGGGTACATATGAGCAACTGTAGGACAGCGTTAGCCGAGTACATTATCAGTCACAGGGGGTACGTATATGCAACTGTAGGACAGCGTTAGCCGAGTACATTATCAGTCACAGGTGGTACATATGAGAAACTGTAGGACAGCGTCAGCCGAGTACATTATCAGTCACAGGGGGTACATATGAGCAACTGTAGGACAGCGTTAGCGAGTACATTATCAGTCACAGGGGGTACATATGAGCAACTGTAGGACAGCGTTAGCCGAGTACATTATTAGTCACAGGGGGTACATATGAGCAACTGTAGGACAGCGTTAGCTGAGTACATTAGTCACAGGGGGTACGATGAGCAACTGTAGGACAGCGTTAGCCGAGTACATTATTAGTCACAGGGTGTACATATGAGCAACTGTAGGACAGCGTTAGCTGAGTACATTATTAGTCACAGGGGGTACATATGAGCAACTGTAGGACAGCGTTAGCCGAGTACATTATTCAGAGGAGGTACATATGAGCAACTGTCGGACAGCGTTAGCCGGGTACATTATTAGTCAGAGGGGGTAAGTATGAGCAACTGTAGGACAGCGATAGCCGAGAACATTATTAGTCAAAGGGGGTACATATGAGCAACTGTAGGACAGCGATAGCCGAGTACATTATTAGTCACAGGGGGTACATATGAGCAACTGTAGGACAGGGTTAGCCGAGTACATTGTTAGTCACAGGGGGTACATATGAGCAACTGTAGGACAGCATTAGCCGAGTACATTATTAGTCACAGGGGGTACATATGAGCAACTGTAGCTCAGTGTTAGCCGAGTACATTATCAGTCACAGGGGGTACATATGAGCAACTGTAGGACAGCATTAGCCGAGTACATTATCAGTCACAAGGGGGTACATATGAGAAACTGTAGGACAGCGTTAGCCGAGTACATTGTTAGTCACAGGGGGAACATATGAGCAACTGTAGGACAGAGTTAGCCGAGTACATTATTAGTCACAGGGGGTACATATGAGCAACTGTAGGACAGCGTTAGCTGAGTACATTATTACTAACAGGGGGTGCATATGAGCAACTGTTGGACAGCCTTAGCCGAGTACATTATTAGTCACAGGGGGTATTATGAGCAACTGAATGACAGAGTTAGCCGAGTACATTAGTCACAGGGGGTACATGTGAGCACCTGTAGGACAGCGTTAGAAGAGTACATTATCAGTCACAGTAGGTACATATGAGCAACTGTTGGACTGCGTAAGCCGAGTACATTAGGAGTCACAGGGGTACATATGAGCAACTGTAGGACAGCGTTAGCCGAGTACATTATTAGTCACAGGGGGTACATATGAGCAACTGTAGGACAGCGTTAGCCGAGTACATTATTAGTCACAGGGGGTACATATGAGCAACTGTAGGACAGCGTTAGCCGAGTACATTATTAGTCACAGGGGTACATATGAGCAACTGTAGGACAGCGTTAGCCGAGTACATTATTAGTCACAGGGGTACATATGAGCAACTGTAGGACAGCCGAGCCGAGTACATTATTAGTCACAGGGGGTACATATGAGTACTGTAGGACAGCGTTAGCCGAGTACATTAGTCACATGGGGTACATATGACCAACTCTAGGACAGCGTTAGCCGAGTACATTATTAGTCACAGGGGGTACGTATGAGCAACTGTAGGACAGCGTTAGCCGACTACATTATTAGTCACAGGGGGTACATATGAGCAACTGTAGGACAGCGCGAATGACTACATTATTATTAGTCATAGGGAAATATATGAGCAACTGTGACAGCGCACAAGTACATTAGTCACAGGGGGTACGTATGAGCAACTGTAGGACAGCGTTAGCTGAGTACATTATTTGTCACAGGGTGTACATATGAGCAACTGTAGGACAGCGTTAGCTGAGTATATTATTAGTCACAGGGGGTGCATATGAGCAACTGTAGGACAGCGTTAGCCGAGTACATAAGTCAGAGGGGGTACATATCAGCAACTGTGGGACAGCGTCAGCCGAGTACATTATTTGTCAGAGGGGGTAAGTATGAGCAACTGTAGGACAGCGATAGCCGAGAACATTATTAGTCACAGGGGGTACATATGAGCAACTGTAGACAGCGCAATGGCCTACATTGTTAGCCACAGGGGCTATTAATGAGCAACTGTAGGACAGCCTTAGCCGGTACACTGATTAGTCACAGGGGCATATATGAGCAACTGAAGGACAACGTTAATAGTACATTAGTCACAGGGGTATATGTGAGCACCGTAGGACAGCGTTAGAAGATACATTATCAGTCATGGGGTACATACAAGCAACTGTAGGACAGCATAGCTGAGTACATTATTAGTCACAGGGGTACAGATTGCAACTGTAGTCTCAGCGTTAGCCGATAGTACATTATTAGTCATAGGCATATGAGCAAAATGTAGGACAGCGCATTTGTACATTATTAGTCATAGGGGTACATATGAGCAACTGCAGGACAGCGCGAAGCCGAGTACATTATTAGTCATAGGGGATACATATGGAGAAACTGCAGGACAGCATTAGCCGAGTACATTATTAGTCACAGGGTACATATGAGCAACTGTAGGACAGCGTTAGCCGAGTACATTATTAGTCACACGGGGTACATATGAGTAACTGTAGGACAGCGTTAGCCGAGTACATTATTAGTCACAGTGGGTACATATGAGCAACTGTAGGACAGTGTTAGCCGAGTACTTTAGTCACAGGGGGAACATATGAGCAACTGCAGGTCAGTGTTAGACGAGAACATGATTAGTCACAGGGGGTACATATGAGCAACTGTAGGACAGCATTGGCTGAGTAGATTATTAGTCACAGGGGGTACATATGAGCAACTGTAGGTCAGCATTAGCCGAGTACATTATTAGTCACAGGGGGTAACATATAGCAACTTCAGGGACAGCCGAGTACATTATCAGTCACAGGGGGTACATATGAGCAACTGTAGGACAGCGTTAGCCGAGTACATTATCAGTCACAGGGGTATATATGAGCAACTGTAGGACAGCGTTAGCCAAGTACATTATTAGTCACAGGGTACATATGAGCAACTGTAGGACAGACGACAGTACATTATTAGTCACAATGGGTACATATGAGCAACTGTAGGACAGCATTAGCTTAGTACATTATTAGTCACAGGGTACATATGAGCAACTGTAGACAGCGCAAGAAAAGCATATTAGTCACACGGGTACATATGAGTAACTGTAGGACAGCTGCTAGCCGAGTACATTATTAGTCACAGGGGGTACATATGAGCAACTGTAGGACAGCGTTAGCTGACTACATTATTAGTCACAGGGGGTACATATGAGCAACTGTAGGACAGCGTGCCCCGAGTACATTATTAGTCACAGGGGGTACATATGAGCAACTGTAGGACAGCGTAGTCCGAGTACATTAGTCACAGGGGTACGTATGAGCAACTGTAGGACAGTGTTAGCCGAGTACATTATTAGTCACAGGGTGTACATATGAGCAACTGTAGGACAGCGTTAGCTGAGTACATTATTAGTCACAGGGGGTACATATGAGCACCTGTAGGACAGGGTATGCCGAGTACATTATTCAGAGGAGGTACATATGAGCAACTGAAGGACAGCATTAGCCGAGTACATTAGTCAGAGGGGGTACATATGAGCAACTGTAGGACAGCGTTAGCCGAGTACATTATTAGTCAGAGGGGGTAAGTATGAGCAACTGTAGGACAGCAATAGCCGAGAACATTATTAGTCAAAGGGGGTACATATGAGCAACTGTAGGACAGCGATAGCAAGTACATTGTTAGTCACAGGGGGTACATATGAGCAACTGTAGGACAGGGTTAGCCGTGTACATTCTTAGTCACAGGGGGTACATATGAGCAACTGTAGGACAGCATTAGCCAAGTACATTATTAGTCACAGGGGGTACATATGAGCAACTGTAGCTCAGAGTTAGCTGAGTACATTATCAGTCACAGGGGGTACATATGAGCAACTGTAGGACAGCATTAGTCGAGTACATTATCAGTCACAAGGGGGGTACATATGAGAAACTGTAGGATAGCGTTAGCCGAGTACATTGTTAGTCACAGGGGGAACATATGAGCAACTGTAGGACAGCGTTAGCCGAGTACATTATTAGTCACAGGGGGTACATATGAGCAAGTGTAGGATAGCCTTAGCCGAGTACATTATTAGTCACAGGGGGTACATATGAGCAACTGGTGGACAGCCATAGCCGAGTACTTTATTAGTCACAGGGGGTACATATGAGCAACTGAAGGACAGAGTTAGCCGAGTACATTAGTCACAGTGGGTACATATGAGCAACTGTAGGACAGCGTTAGCTGAGTACATTAGTCACAGGGGGTACGTATGAGCAACTGTAGGACAGCGTTAGCTGAGTACATTATTAGTCACAGGGTGTACATATGAGCAACTGTAGGACAGCGTTAGTTGAGTACATTATTAGTCACAGGTGGTACATATGAGCAACTGTAGGACAGCGTCAGCCGAGTACATTAGTCAGAGGACGTACATATGAGCAACTGTAGGACAGCATTAGCCGAGTACATTAGTCAGAGGGGGTACAAATCAGCAACTGTAGGACAGCGTTAGCCGAGTACATTATTAGTCAGAGGGGGTAAGTATGAGCAACTGGAGGACAGCGATAGCCGAGAACATTATTAGTCACAGGGGGTACATATGAGCAACTGTAGGACAGCGTTAGCTGAGTACATTGTTAGTCACAGGGGGTACATATGAGCAACTGTAGGACAGCGTTAGCCGAGTACATTGTTAGTCAAGGGGGTACATATGAGCAACTGTAGGACAGCATTAGCTGAGTACATTGTTAGTCACAGGGGGTATATATGAGCAACTGTAGGACAGCGTTATCCGAGTACTTTATTAGTCACAGGGGGTACATATGAGCTGTTCGTAGGACAGCACAATGGTGACATTATTAGTCACAGGGGGTAGCATATGAGCAACTGTAGCTCAGCCAAGTAGTTGAGTACATTATCAGTCGTAGGGGTATATATGAGCAACTCAGGATGCATTAGCCGAGAACATTATCAGTCACAAGGGGTATATATGAGAAACTAGACTGCTAGCTGCGCATTGTTAGTCGCAGGGGAAACATATGAGCAACTATAGGACAGCGTTATCGAGTACATTATTAGTCATAGGGGTACATATGAGCAACTGTAGGACAAAGTAATGAAAGTACATTATTAATAGTCAAGTAGGGGGATACATGAGCAACTGTATGACAGCTGCTAATAAGCATTAGTCACAGGGGTACATATGAGCAACTGTAGGACAGCGTTAGTCGAGTACATTATTAGTCACAGGGGGTACATATGAGCAACTGTAGGACAGCGTTAGCCGAGTACATTATCACTCACAGGGGGTACATATGAGCAACTCTAGGACAGCGTTAGATGAGTACATTATCAGTCACAGGGGGTACATATGAGCAACTGTATGACAGCGTTATCCGAGTACATTATCACTCACAGGGGGTACATATGAGCAACTGTAGGACAGCGTTAGACGAGTACATTATCAGTCACAGGGTATATGCGAGCAACTGTAGACAGCGCGCTCGAGTACATTATCAGTCACATGGGTACGATATGCAACTGCAGGACAGCGCAGCCAGTACATTATCAGTCACAGGTGGTACATATGAGAAACTGTAGACAGCCGCGTAATTTATACATTATTAGTCACAGGGGGCAATATATGAGCAACTGTAGGGACAGCGCAATGACGACACATTGTTGTTAGCCACAGGGTACATAGAGCAACTGTAGGACAAAATAGTACACTATTAGTCACAGGGCAAGCAGGAGGGCAACTTGAAGGACAACGTTACTGAGTACATTAGTCACAGTAGGGGGTACATGTGAGCAACTGTAGGACAACTTAGAAGAGTACATTATCAGTCATAGGTACATGTTTCAACTGTAGGACAAAGCATTACGAGTACATTATTAGTCATAGGGGGTATAGATTAAAACTGTAGCTCAGCGCAATGGTACATTATTAGTCACAGGGGTACATATGAGCAAATGTAGGACAGCGCATTTAGCATATTATTAGTCATAGGGGTACATAAGAGCAACTGCAGGACAAAGGCGCAGCCGAAAATTATTAGTCACAGGGGGTACATATGAGAAACTGCAGACAGCATTAGCTCGATAGTACATTATTAGTCATAGGCATATATGATAACCGTAGGACAGCGTTAGCCGGTAGTACATTATTAGTCACACGGGCACATATGAGCAACTGTGAGGACAGCGCGAAATGAGCATACGGTTAGTCACAGTGGGTACATATGAGCAACTGTAGGACAGTGTTAGCCGAGTACTTTAGTCACAGGGGGTACATATGAGCAACTGCAGGTCAGTGTTAGACGAGAACATGATTAGTCACAGGGGGTACATATGAGCAACTGTAGGACAGCATTGACTGAGTAGATTATTAGTCACAGGGGGTACATATGAGCAACTGTAGGTCAGCATTAGCCGAGTACATTATTAGTCACAGGGGGTACATATGAGCAACTGTAGGACAGCGTTAGCTGAGCACATTATCAGTCACAGGGTACATATGAGCAACTGTAGACACAGCGTTAGCTGTAAGTACATTATTAGTCACAGGGGTACATATGAGCAACTGTAGGTCAGCATTAGCCGAGTACATTATTAGTCACAGGGGGTACATATGAGCAACTGTAGGACAGCGTTAGCCGAGTACATTATCAGTCACAAAGGGTACATATGAGCAACTGTAGGACAGCGTTAGCCGAGTACATTATTAGTCACAGGCACATATGAGCAACTGTAGGGACAGCGTTAATGAAAGTACATTAATAGTCACACGGGGCATATGAGTAACTGTGTATTGTGCCGCGAATAGCACATTATTAGTCATGGGGCATATGAGCGACTGTAGGACAGCTGCTAGCCTACTACTATTAGTCATAGCTCAGTACATATGAGCAACTGTAGGACAGTACGAGTACATTATTAGTCACAGGGGGTACATATGAGCAACTGTAGGACAGCGTTAGCTTGAGTACATTAGTCACAGGGGTATCGATGAGCAACTGTAGGACAGTGTTAGCGAGTACATTATTAGTCACAGGGTGTGCCATATGAGCAACTGTAGGACAGCGTTAGCTGAGTACATTAATAGTCACAGGGGTACATATGAGCAATTCTGTAGGACAGCGTTAGCTTAGTACATTATTCAGAGGAGGCAGGCGATAAATTGAAGACAGTATTAGCCGGTATATTAGTCAGAGGGGGTACATATGAGCAACTGTAGGACAGCGTTAGCCGAAAGTACATTATTAGTCAGAGGGGTAAGTAAGGAGTAAATCAGACAGCAATAGCGAGAATATTATTAGTCATGGGGTACATATGAGCAACTGTAGGACAGCGATAGCCAAGTACATTGTTAGTCACAGGGGGTACATATATATAACTGTAGACAGGGCTAATGAAAGGCATTCTAGTCACAGGGGCAAGAGCAACTGTAGGACAGCATTAGCTGAGTACATTATTAGTCACAGGGGGGTACATGGAGCAACTGTAGCTCAGAGTTAGGCGAGTACATTATCAGTCACAGGGGTACATATGAGCAACTGTAGGACACATTAGTCGAAAGTGTTATCAGTCGCCAAGGGGGGTACATATGAGAAACTGTAGGCTCGAGTTCAGTACATTGTTAGTCACAGGGGAACATATGAGCAATTCAGGACAGCGCGCTTAGTACATTATTAGTCACAGGGGGTACATATGAGCAAGTGTGGTGATGGCTTCAATGGCAATAGCTTATTAGTCACAGGGGTACATATGAGCAACTGGTGACAGCCAGCCGTTAGTATTTTATAGTCAGGGGGGTACATATGAGCAATTGAAGGATGAGTTGCCAGTACATTAGTCACAGGGCATATGAGCAACCCGTAGGACAGCGCTGCTGAGTACATTAGTCACAGGGGGTGTGAGAGCACCTGTAGGACAGCGTTATTGAGTACATTAGTCACAGGTGTATATGAGCAACTAGGACAGCGTAGTTGAGTACATTATTAGTCATAGGTACATATGAGCAACTGTGGGACAGCGTCACGAGTACATTAGCCGAGACGACATATGAGCAACTGTAGGACAGCATTAGCTTATACATTAGTCAGAGGGTACAAATCAGGAATTGTAGGACAAAGCGTAGTTTATTGGTTATTAGGGGGTAAGTATGAGCAACTGAGGACATGTGTACTTCATATTATTAGTCATAGGGGTACATATGAGCAACTGTAGGACAGCTTAGCTGAGCATTGTTAGTCACAGGGGCATATGAGCAACTGTAGGGATGCCATGAGTACATTGTTAGTCAAAGGGGGCATATGAGCAATTGTAGGTTGTATTAGCCGGTACATTGTTAGTCATAGGGGTATATGAGAATTGTAGGACAGCGTTATCCGAGTCCTTATTAGTCATAGGGGTACATGAGCAACTGTAGGACAGCATTAGCCGAGACATAGTCACAGGGGTAATATGGCAACTGTAGCTCAGCGAGCCGAGTACATTATCAGTCACAGGGGTACATATGAGCAACTGTAGGACAGCATTAGCCGAACATTATGAGTACAAGGGGGCATATATGAAACTAGGACCTCGTTAGCCAAGTACATTGTTATCACAGGGGAACATATGAGTAACTATAGGAAGCGTTAGCTTATTATTAGTCACAGGGGTACATATGAGCAACTGTAGACAAGTTAGCTGAGTACATTATTAGTCACAGGGGGGACATATGAGCAACTGTATGACAGCGTTATGGTACAGTATTAGTCACAGGGTATATATGAGCAACCTGTGGACAGCGTTAGTTTAGCACATTATTAGTCATAGGGGTACATATGAGCAACTGTAGACAGCGTTAGCCGGCATTATCACCACAGGTACATATGAGCAACTTAGGACAGCGATGAGTACACGTCACAGGGGTGTGTATGAGCAACTGTAGGACAGCGTTATCCGAGTACATTATCACTACAGGGGTACATAAGAGCAACTGTAGGACAGCGTTAGACGAGTACATTATCAGTCGTTAGGGTACATATGAGCAACTGTGGACAGCGTTCCGAGTACATTGGTCAGGTCACAGGGGTACGATGCAACTGTAGGACAAAGAATAGTACATTATCAGTCACAGGTGGTAATATGAGAAATTAGGACAGTTACTGGTGCATATCAGTCACAGGGTATATATGAGCAACTGTAGGACAGCGTTAGCCGAGTACATTATCAGTCACAGGGGTACATATGAGCAACTGTAGGACAGCTAGCCGAGTACATTGTTAGTCAGCAGGGGAACATATGAGCAACTGTAGGATGCTAGCCAGTACATTATTTGTCATAGGCAGTCTTGATCAACTGTAGACAGCGTTAGCTGTGTATATATACACAGGGGTGTATATGAGCAACTGTTGACGCTCCGAGTACATTATTAGTCACAGGGTATGAGCAACTGAATGACAGAGTTAGCCGGTACATTAGCTTCAGGGGGGTATGTGAGCACCGGACAGCGTTAGAAGAGTATATCAGTCACAGTAGGTACATATGAGTAACTGTTGACCGCGTAGTCGGTGCAATAATAGGAGTCACAGGGGAATATATAACTGTAGGACAGCGTTACTGTGTACATTAGCCCAGGGGGTATATATTAGTAACTGTATTCAGCGCACGAAAGTACATTATTAGTCATAGGCATATGAGCAACTGTGGACAGCGTTAGTCGAGCATTATTAGTCACATGGGTACATATGAGCAACTGTAGGACAGCATTATGCAGTCCATTATTAGTCACAGGGTACATATGAGCAACTGTAGGACAGCTGCTATGAGTACATTATTAGTCACTGGGGGTACATATGAGTACTAGACAAAGGCATTTAGTACATTAGTCATAGTACATATGACCAACTTAGGACAGTTAGTGAGTTTATTAGTCACAGGGGCATGAGTGAGCAACTGTAGAGTTGCTAGCCGACATACTATTAGTCACAGGGGTACATATGAGCAACTGTACAGCGTAATGAAAAGGTTATTAGTCACAGAGGTACATATGAGCAACTGTAGGACAGCGTTAGCTGGTATTAGCCAGGGGGTGTGATGAGCAACTGTGGGACAGCCGCGAAGCTGAGTACATTATTTGTCACAGGTGTACATATGAGCAACTGTGGTGGACAGCGTTAGCTGAGTATATTATTAGTCACAGGGGGTAAAGAAGGCGAGCAACTGTAGATGCGCTAGCCGGTGTACATAAGTCAGAGGCATATCAGCAATGTGGGACAGCGTTAGTCGGACATTATTTGTCAGGGGTAAGTATGAGCAACTGTAGGACAGCGATAGCGAGAACATTATTAGTCACAGGGGTACATGAGCAACTGTAGACAAAGAATGATTTCATTGTTAGCCATGTAGGCATATGAGCAACTGTAGGACAGCCTAGCCGAGTACACTATTAGTCACATATGAGCAACTGAAGGACAGCGTTAGTGAGTACATTAGTCATAGGGGCATGAGCAACTGTGGACAGCGTTAGAAGAGCATTATCAGTCACAGGGGTAACATAAAGCAACTTTGTGAGCATTATGAGTACATTATTAGCTCAGGTACATATTGTAACTGTTGCTCAGTTGCTAGCCGAGTACATTATTAGTCACAGGGGTATATATGAGCAAATGGGATACGTTAATGAGTACATTATTAGTCACAGGGGTACATGTGAGCAACTGCAGGACAGCGTAGCTGAGTACATTATTACATGGGGTACATATGAGAAACTGTAGGACAGCATTAAGTTAAACAAATGAGCAATGACAACAACAATAAGAAGGATAGACAAAATAAGGATAAATAAGTACATACCATGTGAAATAAATATACAACAAATACATACTGGTGTAAGTAGGTGTGGTTAGCAGCAGTTGCAGGCTGGGGAGGAAAAATATTTCCTTGAAAAGTCACTTACAGTAAGAGAGGGTGGAACAAGATAATAATATGTGCGGGAGCTTGTTCCATTTTTGAGGTGCAGCAACATGGAAGGATCTGTGACTTATTGCTAGGAGGTGTGAGAATATTCAATATGGGGAGGTGAGAGGATCTGAGCATTCTGGAATAGGGTTTCAGTGAGGAGAAGTTTGGAGAAATTGGAGTTGGGTATGGATTGGATTAGTTTTAAAGACAGTGCATAGTACAGGAAATCCATTTTAGCCCTGCAGGATGGTCAACAAGGTCTGCGGAGGACATCACAGTGGTGAGCCAGGAGTGAGATCCTGCAGCAAAACGTGCACCTCTGTGAGAGGCTTGCTCTAGCTTAGCCTGTATAGAGGTCCTGGCTGAGTGTGTGACAGGTGCCTAATAGATCTTGTCTCACTGAATGATGTGCAAAATCCTGCAAAGAGGTCTGCTCTACAGTGTCCATGTACAAACCTACTTGATCTAGATGGATTAAATTCTGAATAACTGGAGTTGAGTCTGTTAGCCACAATCTTAGCCCAAATCTTGCAGCCTACATTAATTAATGATATGTGGCCTATAATTGCTGCAAAGTTTAAGATTTCTATCTTTTTTGGAATGATTACAATTGAAGCTTTTCTCATAGAAGGTAATAAGAGCCTGTTTCTATTACTGCAGAAAACTTCATATGAATGTGTGACCATATGAGTGAGTGGCTTTATAAAAGCTTGCTTGAAAGTCCATCTGGACCTGGAGCTTCAGCCTCAGGGAGGGACTGAGTTGCTTTATGTATCTTCCCAAAGTGTTTCAGGCTTATCCAACTTTGCGTTGTCCTGTTCAGAGATCACTGGTAATTTAATGTCTTGCAAAAAATGATCTCATTTGGTCTGATCAAATTGCCCTTTGGATGTGTATAAATTAGAGTAAAATTTCTTGAATTCCAGGATGGCAGTGCTGATGAGCACTGAGTAGAGAAGACGCAAATAGCCACACCTTCATATGATTAAGCATTTAAATTAGTTATTCAACAGGGTTCAAGAATTTTAAAATAGCTCAGTGGATGGTGTGAGAGATCCTGAAAATAAATGAGTACCTGCTTGCTGGAAAAAACAAGAAATGCCCTAAAAGTGCTAACAAGAAATCAGGCCCAGGCTACACCAAATCCAGTGGCAACAGGCCTATCTCACTCTCGGCCATCAGACAGCAGTACTGAGCAGGGCAGTGGTGAATCAAGTGCTGCAAGGCTTGGGTCCATGGCTAGATGCTTTTGAGAGAAAATTGCACTTCTCAGAGTCAGAAATTGACGCAAACAAAACAAATAACTGAGGTGGAGCAGAGAATCTCAGAATTTGGAGGACACCTCTCAAAAATCTGAACAAGTTTCAATGTTGGAAATGAAACTAAAAGCAGCTCTGAAAATCATGGACTATCAAAAAAACTACAATTGAAGAAGTGATTTGCATCTTCCAGGAGGGTTGGCAGAGGAAGCAAAATAAGTAGCGTATTGAATTCTGCTACTGTACTGCCCAAATTACTGGACATACAACTTAAAAAGGGTGCCTTAAAATTGAAAGAGCACATAGAGCTCTAACACCTTGACCACCAGATGAACAGCTTCCAAGGCAGAACATCTTTCAGCTCTGTAATTCTCCAGGACAGACAGGAGGTGATGGCTGCCTACAGGACCAGAAAATGGCTAACGTTTGAGGCTGAAAACTCACTTTACTTCAGGTTTCTCTTGTAAAGGTACAAAAGAAAATAAAATAGCAAAAGCCTTTAATGAATCAATGAGACATGCTGCAAGCCTGGGGCATCAATTCCTCTCGCCTACCCAGCTACAGTTAGAGTCCAGATGGAGGAGGCCAGTTACTCTTCTTGGAGCCAAGTAAGCTAAAGTCCTTTATTACAGCGTGGGACAAAAGAAAACCAAGGAACTGACAGTAATAGCTTAGCACCTTATCTGGAGTGTCCAGTCCTGTTGCACTGCTCCAACACCATATACAGGGCACATCTAGTGCCTAGTGATCTCTAAGTCATCCAGAGAGGGCACCCACGCGCGGGATTTCACCCTAAAATTTAAACAAAGCCCTCTAGAGGAGGGTGAGGTGTTCTTCCAATGGCTGAGTGCTTTAAATACATATATCATTTCTGTGTGGCCCAATTGCAGGCCACAAGACCAAATAATCACTTCTATATGTTTGTGGTTGAAACCGCGTGCGAGAATGGGAACATGCTTGTAAATGGGGGGTTATGATCACGGTTTTCTAGACATTATCGAGGAGGGCTCAGATGACTGCAGTGATGCAGTGCACTGCGGCAGACCTGCTGCAAAGAACAGCAGGGCACCTGGAATATAAAAAGTAATGACAATGTAATTGCTGCAGGATACTGCTGCCTTAAGAGTTACTTTGCTGATAAAATATGTTTTATGTTTAATGTGGGGGTGGGAAGTTTTTTGCTTGAGGAGGTCTATAGGGTTATAGAATATGTCCCAGGCTGGTGGGGCTGATACTTCTAAGAGACTTCTGCTTTTTTCTGGGCTGAGTATAGTGTATATGGTGTTTTACATTATGCTTGGGAGAGGCGGGTAGAAGTTCATACTGGTTACAAAACATTAAGGTTTTATAGCTGCAGTTCTAATGTTGTTATTGTTCGCAATCCATTTGGAAGCTCACAGATATGTGGGGATACTAAGACTGGTTTAAAGTCAATCATAATGTGTGGGGTTTGGAGCATTAACAATCAAAATGTTAGATAAAGTTCAAAATGAATTGTTTGCCTCTTGGAACATTAAAGGGATTAATACTCCCATTAAGTGGGCCAAAATTCTCTCAGCTCTAAAAAGAAAAAAATGTCCCACTAGCAATGCTCCAGGAGGCACGTTTGCTTCCTAAGAACCTAGCAACACATATGTGGGAGGGTGGGTGCCTGGGGTCCTGTTATGCAGCATTGTTTTCATCACACAAAGAGGTGTATGCCATTTTAGTACACAAAAATTTCCCATTTGAGGTTGCATGAGTAGTTCAAGACACCCAAGATGGTAGGTATGTCTTTGTTAGGGAAGCGATAGAGGGCAGAAATCACAGAGGCAGCATATGCCCCTCGACATATAACCCCAATTTTTCAAAGGTTATTAGATGTGCTGAACAGAGAGGCAATTCCCAGGCCCTAATCATGTGGGAGGTGATTTTAACTGTGTGATGGATTGGACCCTGGATTTGAGGGGCTGGGTAAGAGGCAACCTTGTGGGTTATGAGCTTTCAGGATCTGGAGATGGTGGATAGTTGGAGGGCACTACACGGCGCAGAATTCACCTTCCATTCTACACTCCTGGTCTAGGTTAGACCATATTTTTGGTTCATGGATTTTATTCAATAGGGTTAAGATGTGTCACATAATAAGGTGATGCTGTCAGACCATACAATGGTACAACATTAAGTTGGAAGGGCATATCAAAAGAAGAGCTGGGCTACTGGTGATTTCCCACATATATTTTTTGTGAAGGCGTTCCATAATTAACTAAATCTAAATGGGAGGAAAATTGGTCTACTAACAAGGATTCAGGCCCTTCTAAGGGATGGTCTGGGAGGCAGGAAGGTGTTTATGAGGGGGTGATTAGTTGTACTGCAAAAATAAACAAGGATTTGTCAATGCCGAATGTTTGCTTATTAGCATTGGCACTGGTAATGTAGGAGTTACAGAGCTGCATAATAGGAATGGCAGTGAAGTATTGAAGACAAACCAACCCACCATCACCCTGCAGATACTGACAGGCATTGGGGTGTGCCTTTTGGGTCATCAAGCATATGACCTATGGCATTTACCACCCCTACCCTGCAGACACCGACAGATGTCACGGTGTGCCTGTGGGGTCTTTGGCCCTTATGTTGACCCCATTCTATTAGGAAATATGGTGAGATAGGTGCAGTATAGGAGAATGGGGTGAACTTTGAGGCCGAAGAGTCCAAGCACAACTCGATGCCTCTCACTAGCTGCAGGGTGTGGGTGGGGTGGAATGCTATAAACATTACAGGCGACAATCCCAAGTCACACCCCTGAGAATCTGTATCCAGTCTCACAGAGAGTGCCTCAGGCGTTCATTGGTATTTCACTCCAAATTTTCAACATTGTTTTTGTATTCCCACCTTATGAACAGTGGCAATATCAGTTTGTTAGCTGGCTGATTTTGCACAGTGATTCGCCATTGTGGCGCCACGATTTAACACATTTCGAACAGGATGTAGAAAAAGTAGCAGCTGTACTGTTCATGGGAGTTAATAAAAAAATAGCAATAATTGAAAATCTGAGTTAAAATATCAGAAAAACTAGTAAAGTCATGGTGAGCATAGAAACTGCACAACCCACACCCGTAATGTAATTAGTTTGAGATTTTTGCAGCAGATTGTTAACACAGGCATTTTGGGCCTCACTCATGAACAGTGTCATAGTAATTTTTAATCTGTCCCAAACGATTTTCCCAGTGACCCACGCATTTCTTAAGCTGGAAGTGCGAGCACATTTTGGCCATGGTGTAAAAAATGACAGCTGTATTGTTCATAAGGAATGTGGAAAAATTCCGGTGGTGTTGAAATCTGGACTGAAAATATTACAAATTCATGAACTTATCAGGTGCGTGGAAACTGAACAATGCTTACTAATAATACAGTCATTTTATGAACTTTGTCACAAATTTTTAAGATAGCCATTTGAATCCCTCTGCTCATGAACAGTGTCACTGTGATTTTCTTAATCTGTCCCAAACAGTGATTTACGCATCCAACTGCATGCATTGTGTACTACATATGTAGGAAACACATTTGGGCAAGATATGAAAAATGACAACTAAAATAGTCTCTGTTCATTTGTGTGCTGTGGAAGAGCTGCCAACCATTAAATTATAGAGCAGAGACTTGGTAAAAGGTATGAGAATTATCGTGGAAACTGTTTACAGGATATTTTAAAAATCCATCCTTTTAAAACAACAGGTAAAAGCAGGTGAATTCAGGTAACTACTGTACTGTTGCTGTCTTTGGCATGACAACAATGCCTTCACATATGTAGCTGATTTCATTGTATATCCTGCATTATCCTAAGTTATTTAATTGCTGTTTTTCAAATTCAGTGGCATAGTTGAAACCATTGTCACACAGGCTAGAACATCCTTGTAAGTTTACTCATGTAAGCTTCAGAAGAAGACCTTGTTGGGCCAAACACTTGAACACTTTGTTCTTTTTGTTAACATCCATGTATGTTGGTTCAGTAAAGGCAACAAACCATTTGCTTCAGTATAATTTTTTTGAATGCACTGCATTAAAATAAGAATTATATTGTAAGACCCTGGCAGACTACATACAGCAGGGCTCCCAGATCTATAGGGAGTCATTTACAGAAGTGTTCCCATTGACTTGCATTGGTTACAGGGCATCAGACATAAGCCCTTTTATTCAGGATTTCATGACAAGTTAATTCTTTTGAGGAACAATTGCAGTGACTGCAGTGAATACAGGTTCACTGGGAGAGTGAGGTGTGTGTGTGTGTGTCTGTGGGAGAGAGAGAGAGAGAGAGAGAGACAGAGGAGAGAGAAAGAAGAGGAAAAAGGAGAGAAAGAACAACATCTCCTTAAGCTATGTATCTCCCACCCACATTATGGTAATGTGGGGTGGGTTAGGAATGTGTTTGTATGAAGGAGGAGAAATTACATTTTATCTCTTTTCAGATTCATTAGACACTTGTAGTACATCAAGTTGTTACATTCTCAGTGTATATTGACATCCAGTACATATCAGGCTATATGGTCTTAATTCATTGAGGTTCCTCGACTAGAGTTTTTTGTTTGACACTAATATTATCAATTTATATTTAAATTATTTATATAGCCCTGAGGTTTTTGAAATTTCTTGTGCCTTATATCTAGCTGGAGAGTACAGATGGGTGACAGGTCCAGCTAGGTTTTACACATCACACAGTGTGCACTTACGTCATTAAAACAACTTTACTGGTAAATTCTTGTCTATAATGCAGACATTGAAACTTCATGAGCCCTATAACAATCTTAGTTTGTCTTTAATCTGGGAGGGGTTGCCTTTCAGTAATCACATCCTTATACTAACTGTGACCCTCATAGCTTGATTTAGGAGTTATCTGCTTCAGCAGTGTTATCTTATGTCAATTAAATTTATATGCAGTAGGATTCTTTGTATGTGTGTTCCACCAAGCATGTTTAACCCAAGGTTGCTTCTGGCTGAAGGGCAGTATAGTACTGTTAAACTTCTCTGACATCTTCTTCTATTTTTTTTTTAATGAGTATTTTAAACCAATGGGGATTTTTTTCTGTTTTTCTCTGCATTATCTAGCTGTTATAAGTATTGTATTTTCTAAACAACTGCCATGAGCTTCTGAAGAAGGACTGGTTGGTCCGAAAGCTAGAGCACTTTGTTCTTGTTGTTACATCTATGTTGGTCCATTAAAAGGTAAATAATCATTTGCTTCAGGGGCATCAGAGCAATTCTGCTTCATGTGAAATAATGAAATTACGGGGGGAGAAAATTTGCACGAAGTTACAGGAAAATGCAGAATCAATGTGATAGCACTGCTACTGTGTCCTCTAAAGTCCATCATTTGTTTTTGTTTTTATGTTCACTTGTGCGCATGCGCAAGGAACGTCTTGGGAGAATGGGACACTTTGGAGGTGTGCCTGCCCTGTGCAATCCCCTGCTCTGTTAAGCAGGCATGGCAGTCCTGCACCAATCGCTGCGGTGCTGTGTATGACAGCTGTGGTCTTCTCTTCAAAGAAAATCACTGCTGTGTGCTTGCAGTGCATCACGCCCCCCCAAATCTGTGCTGCCATGCTGGGAGCCCAACCCAGCATGGCAAACGTCCTGCATCGTCTGCCAATGGGGGTGCCCAATCCCCCGTCAGATCCACCTCACCCCAAACAGCTTTCTCTGCTGCCACGCTGGGAGCTCACCCCATGGTGGCAAACGTCCCGCGTCATCTGCCGACATTGTGCCCAGTCCCCCATCGGCTCCACAGTCCCCCCAGCCATCCTTCTGCCACGCTGGGAGCCCACCCTAGCATGGCAAACATCCTGCATCGTCAATTATAGAAAAAAGAAAGCCTGTAAATTAAAAACAGTCCCACGTAGTCTTCCCACCCTCCTCCCACAACCCACACCCACCCACTGTGCACCCTGCCTCCCCACACCCCCCTCACCCCATACTTACCTCCAGAACTCGGCGTGACGATCATCGCTGGACCGGGAGCACGTCTGTACTCTTCAAAGCCGACCGCAAGCTGAGGAAATGCCGGTAAGCTGTATAATGGGCTAAATGTTTTTTTTCAACTTTGTTGCATATCTTAGGCATTTTTTGGAATTTTTGCACCAAATTTTCAATATGGGGTTTTTGGGACTCCTTCTCATGAATTCTGTCACTGTCATGGTGTTATTTGGGCCCAAGGGTGATTTTGCAGTCACTGCATGAAATCACCTTTTGGGCCCGATTAATGAAACAACAGTGCCAGCGTTCATAAGGTGGGCTCTCAGAAAGCCTATTTTAAAAATTTGGTGGAAAAATTCCTAAAAATGACCATTTTAAGAGCGTGCGTTGCGCAGTTCCTACGCAGGCTCGTAAGTTCATGAATTTTCAATATTTTCACTCCAGATTTTCAACATTGCCATTTTATTACACCTCCTTATGAGTAGTATAGCTGTCATTTTTCACATCTCACCCAAAACATGTTTCCGCCCATGTAGCGCACAATGGCGCAGTCAGGGTGCAAAATCAATGTATGGGACACATTAAGAAAATCACAGTGACACTGTTCATCAGCAGAGGTCTTAAAATGGCTATGTTGAAAATGTGGTGAAAAAATCAAAAAAATGACTGTTTTACGAGCGTGCATTGCGCAGTTCCTTCGTAGGCTCGTAAGTTTGCGAATTTTCAATATTTTCACTCCAGATTTTCAACATTGCCATTTTACCACACCTCCTGATCAGTACAGCTGTCACTTTTCACATCCTGCCCAAAATGTGTTTCTGCCCATGTAGTGCACAATGGCGCAGTCGGTGTGCGAACTCAATGTATGGGACACATTAAGAAAATCACAGTGACACTGTTCTTTGTAGAGGTCTTAAAATAGTATGTAAAAAATTTGGTGAAAAAATTCCTAGAAATGACTGTTTTCACGAGTGTGCATTGCACAGTTCTACGCATTCTCGTAAGGTTTGCAATTTTCAATATTTCATTTCCAGATTTTCAACATTGCCATTTTACCACACTCTTATGAGCAGTACAGCTGTCATTTTCACATCCTGCCCAAAAGCGTGTTTCCGCCATATAGCAGCACAATGGTGCAGTCGGTGTCGCGAACTCAATGTATGGGACACATTAAGAAAATCTAAGTGACACTGTTCATGAGTAGAGGTCTTAAAATGGCTATGTTGAAAATTGGTGAAAAATCCTAAAATGACTGTTTTACTAGTGTGCACTGCAGTTCCTATGCATGCAGTAAATTAGGAATTTTCAATATTTGCACTCCAGTGACTTCAAATACCTAAACAGCACATAGAAGCAAATACCATTCAGCATTGACTAATGCTTGTACTTCTTTGTCACTGATTTTTAAGCCATATCCAAGTGCCAAATACCACTGCAAATACCTGCAAGCTTAACGTCGGCATTGACAAATGCTTGTTTTCATAGTGTAATAGACCAACAACATGCCTTTCCTGATTTGAAAGGAAGTGTGAATTATTAAGTATCTGAATGTGCTAGTGTGAACTAGCCTTCATGCTTTGCCCAAGAGAAGTGGGGGTGGAGGGTTGAAACAAAGAGAGTGGATGAGGCACTGTGCAGTGTATCTGGCACAACTTCTGAAATCCATCTATCTCTTCTCAATTCAGTAAGCACCAGTGGCTTTGTTTGAGAGTTGTGAGGGGGATGAGTGTGGGAATGCAGACACATGGCTGATATACAGCATCTTGTTTCTGCAGTCACATAAAAATGCCAGCTCATGGCAATTCAGAGAAAAAAAATATTTTGAAGCTGCATTACCAGACTGTGTGTGCAGTTTAATGAATTACCACACAGGGGAGTGTATATAACAGCACTAAAAGGTGCATTAAAATGCTTCAGTCATGAAAACCTCCCCCACTGGCTGCTGCTGAAATGCATAGCAGTATGTTCTCCTTTGTGCATTCTGGCTGTTCTTTGCTTCAGCTGCAGGTAGTACAGTATGCTCAAGTTCGTTTGCATAGGTTTTAGCAGTGGGGAGTTCACATTGACAGAGTCTAGTAAGAGAAAACACTTGGAATTACACATACAACAAAGTATGAGTTTTCACATCAAATGCTGAAGTATTTTTTTTCTGGAGGATTAGAACCCATGGAGTCCATGAAGGTGTGCTTTGGAGAGCTGGTGTGAGTAAGGGCTGTTAGGCACCCACACATTTGGTGGTCCTGCTGTGGTAGGGAACAGTTTATTAAAAGTAATGATGTGTGTGTGTCTTGTCTAAGTGTGTGTGGGGGGAGCTGCTCACCAGAGCGTAGCTTCCTCATTCAACTGTATGCCACTGCATTTTCAACTGCTGTCACAGACAGCTCCAGCAGTGATTGGAGAACTGTGACCACGCCTGCAAAACACACTGACTGAATTGAAGATGCTGACACACCTCTGAAAACTCAGATGATGGCACTATGTTTCTTGCACATGCGTGCAAGCAAACATAAAAGGAGAGAAGAATGAGAATAAATGATCTAAAAGAGTGATTAAAAATGGAAATCCAGATGTTGCAGGATAACAGGACAGGCAACAATTAAAAGTAGCTATGGAGCTCTGAATGAAACCCTCACTGAACTGGAAAAAGCCTGATGTTTGCAGGACAGAGGATTTTATGAGGGAAACAAACTGGGTCCACTACTTCTGAAATTAATGAAGGGAAGGAAGGCTTCACATAAAATAATTTTGCTTAAAGGTAAGGGGAACAAGACAGCTACCAAAGAGTCAGAAATGCGGGAACTATTCAAAGAGTTCTATTCCAGTCTGTATAGAGCAGAATGTCAGGGTAGGGAAGAAAAAGCTGACGTCCTTTTGGATGGGATTAAGCTTCCAGCCCTCTCGGAAGAGCAAGCTGCCCTACTGGGAGCGGAGTTCTCGGAGAAAGAGCTGAAAAGGTCAATCTTGGGGTTAAAAACAGGATAGGCTGGAGGGCCAGATGGGTTTGGGGCAGAATATTACAAGTTGCTAAACATTGCATTAGCAGGAGTGATGTGTGGCCATGTCAAGGAACTTGGGTGGGGGGGATTGCCTGCCTCGTGCTCCTTAGCCAAAATTTGCCTATTGCTGAAATCAGATAAAGACAGCACAGAGAGTGCATCATACAGGCCTATTTCCTTGCTTAATTATGACTGCAAGATAATAGCTGAGTGTTAGCCACCCGTCTCGTGAAACCATTGCCTCTGGTCATCCAACTGGATCAAACAGGCTTTATCCAGGGAAGGATGTCATATCATAACGTTAGAAGGTTGCTTGACATCATTTGGTCGGGCACAAAATACCCAGGTAGGGTGTGTGTACTCTCTATGGATGTAGACAAAACATTCGATAGAATCGAATGGCCCTACCTCTTTGAGGTATTGAAGCAATGTGGGGTTGGGAAAACTTTAAGTTGGTACAGTTGCTATATCAGAGACCCATGGTGAGAGTTTTGGCAATTGGTATTCCTTCAGAGGAGTTTCAGATGCACAGGAGTACGAGGCAGGGTTGCCCCTGTCCCCTCTGCTCTTCAATATGACGATTGAGCCACTGGCTTGCAGAATAAGGGAGAGTGGTGTAATTCAAGGGTTATCATTACAGAATGGCTCACGACATCGACTGACTATTCCTATATGCAGATGATTTAATGTTATATCTAACTAATCCAGAGGTTTCAGTCCCAGCAATATTGGACGTGGTTCAGGAATTTGCCCTATTCTTGGGTTATAAACTCAATTTAAACAAATCTGAAATATTGTATTTAGACAAGGAATGTAATTGTTGGATGGGAAATACCTGGGGCCTACGGGTTGTGAATCAGAGTCTTATTTACTTGGGGATCCAGGTGGATATGTGATTTGAATGTGATGTATGGACTGAATTATTCCCTATCATAGAAAAGGTAAGGGGGACCTGGAAAATGGGGGCTTTCCATTGCATGGATGGGAGGATAAACCTCATAGAGATGACTATCTTGTCAAGACTCTCTATGTAATCCAGATGGTACCATCTGGCCCCTTGAGGAGGATTTGAGACTCTCAATAGGAGCTTCAGTGCATTTATATGGAGGGGCAAGAGACCATGGATGGCACTGAATAGGCTTAAGGCCTCCAAGTCGAAGGGTGATCTTGAGTTTCCAGACCTGAGGGGCTAATTCCTTAATGTACAATTCAGATATATACACAATTGGGTATCCCATGGGGAGGCTGCATCCCGGTTAGACCTTGAACAGGATGGCTGCCGGGCCGACTAACAGCCCATCTTTATCCTGGGAGGGACAGAGCCTATACTAGGCTACCAAGCTCTAATCCTATGGTTGCCGCAGTTTTGGAGGCCTGGAAATGCTTTAAGATAAAAGGGTCTGCACTGGAAGACAGTACACTACTGGTCCCAGTGGTCAGAAATTCAGAATTCTTGCGGGGATGGGAGGACCCGGCTCTGCTGAGCTGGGAAACTAAAGGGATCAGATGCCTAGGGAATCTATGGGGACCAGAGGCAATGCATACCTTCGAAGTGGTTAAACGTAGTTTAAATCTACCAAACTCACACATGTTTTGCTACTTACAAGTTAGGCATTATAGGGAGAAGGTGATGGCAGACACCAACAGGGGGGAAACAATAGATAAAATAGAGAGGGAAGTCAGGGGGGCAAATAGAAATGAAAAAGGATTAACTGGTAGGGTGGCAAGGTTGGAGAGAGGATGCTTTGGGGCGCCGCTAAATAAAATCAGGTCCAGGTGGGAAAGAGACCTGATGATTCAAATAAATGAGTTGTAGGAACAACTGATGACATCCCATATGGGTCTACTAACCTGTAATAGACTGAAGGAGGCGTAGTAGAAGTTCCCCACTATTTGTTTTACCCCCCTGATAGTCAATAGATTTCATCCAGAGATCTCCCCCCATGTGCGGTAGGTGTACAGTTGAAAGAGGTACTTACCTGCACTATTTTTGTGACTGCAAAATAATTAAGGGTTACTGGGAAAAAGTGAGTGTGGGAATTGGAGGGATATGGGATAGACAATTGGATCTCTTCTCAATTTCTATGCTGTTCGGGATAGAAAAGGATGGGAGGGGAGATGGGATCTTGTATCCTAGGTGGGTCTGGGTGTTACTTATTCTCACCCAACAGGTCCTATTAAACACACGGGTCTCATGCACAGTACCCACACCCCTGATGTGGAGGAACCTGACACTGTTCATCTTAGCTATGGATAGGCTCACCTTTTCCCTGAAGGGAGGATAGATCCGTTTACTAGGGGATGGTTTTGGAAAGGCTCACCATTTCCCCTGACGGGGAGGATAGATCCATTTACTAGGGTACGGTTGTTGGAAAGGCTCACCTTTCCCCCTGAAGGGGAGGATAGATCCGTTTACCAGGGTTTGGTTGTTGGAAAGGCTCACCTTTTCCCCTGAAGGGGAGGATAGATCTGTTTACTAGGGTGTGGTTGTTGGAGAGGCTCCCCTTTCCCCTGAAAGGGAGGATAAATCCATTTACTAGGGTGTGGTTGTTGTTTATCTCATCCCTATCACTGGCTAAAGTGATCATCTTCCCTGAAGGATTTTGGGGAGTCGTGTAAATAATTTGAACAACATAAATTCCAGGAGAAAAAACAACATATCACTTATGATTGTTTGATTCAGTAGTAGAAGTTTAATGTAGAGAACTCAACACATCAACTACTCATTAGAAAATATATTTTTAATTGATAAGGACCAGGACTGCACAGCTACTGTCTAATGTTCAAACTCTTATTTTTCCTTTTACTTGTTGTACTGGTTAAAGTACTAGATTTAATTTGTCCTGTCATCTCTTTGATTACATATGGCTGTGACTTTGGAACTTTGAAAAGGACTTTAAGGCATCACTACAGGACATTAGATGACAACTATTTGGGCTCTTGAGTGCTAGTAAGTTATGGTGGCCTATTATTGTGAGTTTAATGTGCTTTTGCATATCTATGTGTGTTTTCTGGCATGTGACCTAAATTAAGTTTATAACATGGTTATCTAAAATACAATCATTCAATTGGTCAGAACACATCACCTGACTGTTGAGTAATCCCCAATAAACCCACATTTGCCTTGCCAGTCCACAATATCCTTATAGATAGCAATGTAAACTGACTTAGAAATCACTCCTCCATAGATACACTGACAGACAGAAGGTGGATTCTGCCTTGCAAAGGCAGGATTCCACCTTTCAAAGACAATTCTGCATCTTCATAACAACAAATCCACCTTGTGGACAACTACAAAGACAGCATCCTCTATACACATTATTCATTAGGCGGAAGGACTATTTGAGTAGAAATCCATGTTCAAACACATATATTTTAATATTCTTTTACATAAACCTCTAATATAATGTGGTTCATGTTATAGAAGGATTCACCACTCCAGGGTATGGGTTTACTGAGCATTAATCACACCTGGGTGTTTGAAATCACTTGGTCTGTGGCCTTGTGAGTCCCCACCCCCATGCAGGTGTAGATTAATGCTCAGTAAACCCATACCCTGTCGTGGGTTAATCCTTCCATATATGATGGATGATGTTTTATCTTTCTGAAAATACAATTTAAAAAAATACAAAAAAAAAAGAAAGTTTCCAGGATGTGTTCCATTTTACATACAAATGTGTCCCTTTAATTTTAAATTGAAGTGACTTTATTTGCTCCCTAGAGCTTCTTAAGTTTATGGGCCAGTAGTTTTCCTTGCACCTCACCTGCTTCCCAGTATGTTTGTTTAAGTCTGAATAAAGCATATTCTGCTTTGTGATTACATATTGTATTACTCTCATATTTGATATTAATGACCTCCTTGTGTTGCGATAAGTCCTTGGATCCCAAGACAATAAACGACTGGGACGGTTTATTCATATAGGTGCAGAATGCTTAGATTATATTACATTTTGAGATGTAACAAGAAAGAGGATGGCTGAGACAGGGAGTGCATTACGCTGAGGAATCCAAATAGAATGAAACACGTCTCTGTTGTTTGCCATTCTCAGGATAAAGTGGGATGCTGTAAAAGTCTGTTTCAATGAACTTTTGTTCTGATACAATCTTGTCAGCCTGCACCACACAAGGATTTCCATATCCATGATGTTTTGTACTAGTTTTAAGGATTTACAGTGCATGCATGTAGTTTGGAGAGACACGCAGACAAACACTGAATTAGTGTACAAGTCTCACTAGGGGATCTTTTGGGTTCTCTGCTTTCTGCAATATTGTTCTGCTACAAGGTGAACTGTTACATTGCTATTGGTGGCATATTTCTGTTCGGTGCTCAGCTATATTATAAGCACCTTCCCAGCTAAGTGGGTTTTCCTGGCTAAAACCTGCCCTCATTCTGTTGCTTTCTATCACTAAACTTCTACCACTCGCTGCAAATGCCGGTGCCTGCTGGTTTCCGGATGCTCGCTGGAATCTATCTATCTATACCCTGCATGTCCACATGTGGCACTCCAACTTCCCAGGATTTGAAAACATCTCCTTCCCATTCTCAGCAGTATTTCATCTCCACCCAGCTGTGCCTGTTATATACCCATACCATTCTCAAGTGTTTACATTTGGGGGGGAAGGGTGCCACTGCAAGGATGATGGCCTTTCCTATAGCACCTTCTGCACCTCATTCAGTGATTTGTGCTCTCATAGCTACCCAGCTCATGTGCTTTTCTCCTGGCACTATCCTATTCTGTTATGTATTCTCCATGGTTACCATGGATTAATTATCATTCTAACCTGCTCCATTATTCAGCAACGCATTTCCCAAGCATGGAAATATGTGCCAAATCCACCACTATCTATCACCACTCCTACTGTATACCTGACCTAGTTCATCATCTCCTTCCATTAATACTGAGCTCCTATTCTTGCCATCTCCTCTTTGCAACAAACCTCATTATTCTATGTTGCCATTCCATCCATTCACCTCTCTACCTACCACTTCAGCTACAATTTTTTACTTTCTCCTTTGCTGTAGTTAAAGAGAGAGAGAGAGAGAGAGAGAAGAGAGAAGCACACAGTTCCTTAAATCAAGGAGGTAATTTAACAGACTACATTGAATTTAATTGTTAATTTTTGGGCCTGTGTAAGTAAATAGGAGTCAGTGTTTTGATTCTCTCTTTTTGGGGTTGACTTTTCTTAGTTTTAATTTTAATTTTCCAGGGAGGAACTGTAGCTGGGAGATAGGTGCAGTCATTTGGGACTAGACCTGTTACTTAACCTCTGTGAAATAGGTGTCTGAAAGAAAGTAAGGTACTACCTGGGGTGGAGGGTCAGAGTTGTATTTGATTGTTTCTGGAGGGCATGGGTTTACCTACACCCACCCTACCCCTCTCCCCACCCATCCCAAGCACATAACTTCCTTTATATCAGGATTCTAACATCACTTTCTCAAAATTGCTAACGACAGCCACCTGTTCGTATCCTTAAAGGCATAGCACACTGAATAGGGAGTTAAGACACTCACAACCTTGCACACACTAAAACAAGAACAAAAAAAATGAAAACATCTTAAACAGGTAGGGGGACAGACATGTGGGGAGTGGTGCAATGCACTGGCTGTGGAGCAGCAGTCTTCTGGGAGACATTCTGGAGGCTGCGTTGTGACCTATTTGCAGGCACCTCTCTGTCATGATGGGGGAGGCTGCTCATCTCCATTCTGCCCTGGCAAGGATTTTGGAAACCTGCTCCCCACCCAGGCCACCTCCACTGACTCAAAGGTTGCCAAGAAAGAGGAGCAGTTGGACCATGGTGGGCTCAGGGATGGTGAGGGTGGTGGAACAGGGGTGCATCCCTCCAGTTGTGACTCTCTGGTGGAGCATGGTATCTCTATGGAGTGGAGAACAAGGAGGATGCTGGGAACCTGCATGATGGAAACCCACGGGAGGATAGCACAGGACCCCACAAGGGAATGAAACAACTCCTAGTGGGGGACTCAGTCATTAGGAGGGTAGAACTGGGGGAGGGAGGAGAAAGGGAGGTAAGGTGCCACCCAGTGCCATGGCTTGGGGGGACAGGAAATGAATCCTCAGGGTCATGGGAGCAGCGGCAAGGGGGAGGGAGGGATAAGGGAGGTAAGGAGCCTGCCTTGCACCATGGCTTGGGGACAGGAAATGAATCCTCAGCATCATGGGAGCAGCGACAAGGGAGGGAGGGTAAGGGAGGTAAGGTGCCTACCTCGCACCATGGCAGGGGACAGGAAATGAATCCTTAGCATCATGGGAGCAGCTGCGGAAGGGGAGGGAGGGGGTAGGGAGGTAAGATGCCTGTCCGGTGTCATGGCTTGGGGACAGGAAATGAATCCCAGCATCATGGGAGCAGCTGCAAGGGGAGGAGGGGTAAGGAGGTAGGTGCCTGCCAGCGCCATGGCTTAGGGGACAGAAATGAATCCTCAGCAACATGGAGCAGCAGCAAGGGGAGGGAGGTGATGAGTAAGGTGCCTGCCCAGCGCCATGGCTTGGGGACAGAAATGAATCCTCAGGATCATGGGAGCAGCTGCAGGGAGGGAGGAGGGAGGGGTAAGGGAGGTAGGTGCCTGCCCAGTGTCATGGCTTGGGGACAGGAAATGAATCTAAGGGTCATGGGAGCAGCGGCAAGGGAGGAGAAGGGCAAGGAGGTGAGGTGCCTGCCTGGCGCCATGGCTTGAGGACAGAAATGAATCCTCAGGATCATGGGAGTATCGGCAAGGGGAGGAGGGAGGAGGGAGGGAAAGGAGGGAAGGTGCCTGCCCAGTGTCATGGCTTGGGGAGACAGGAAATGAATCCTCAGCATCATGGGAGCAGCAGCAAGGGGAGGAGGGGTAAGGAGGTAGGTGCCTGCCAGGCGCCATGGCTGGGGACAGGAAATGAATCCTCAGCATCATAGGAGCAGCGGCAAGGGAGGAGGGGTAAGGAGTAAGGTGCCTGCCCAGTGTCATGGCTTGGGGTGACAGGAAAGGAATCCACAGTATCATGGGAGCAGTGGCAAGGGAGGGAGGGGAAGGGAGGTGACCTGCCGGCGCCATTGCTTGAGGACAGGAAATTAATCCTCAAGGTCATGGGAGCAGCTGCAAGGAGGGAGGGAGGTAAGGAGGTAGGTGCCTGCCCAGTGTCATGGCTTGGGGGACAGAAATGAATCCTCAGCATCATGGGAGCAGCTGCAAGGGGAGGAGGGGAAATTGATGTAAGGTGCCTGCCCGGTGTCATGGCTTGGGGGACAGAAATGAATCCTCAGCATCATGGGAACAGCTGCAAGGGGAGGGAGGGAGGGGTAAGGGAGGTAGGGTGCCTGCCCGGTGCCATGGCTTGGGGACAGGAAATGAATCGTAAGGGTCGTGGGAGCAGCAAGGGAGGGAGGGAGAAAGTGAGGTGAGGTAAGGTGCCTGCCCAGTGCCATGGCTTGGGGGACAGGAAATGAATCCTCAGCATCATGGGAGCTGCTGCAAGGGAGGAAGGGGTAAGGGAGATAAGGTGCCTGCCTGGCACCATGGCTTGGGGGACAGGAAATGAATCCTCAGGATTGTGGGAGCATCGGCAAGGGGAGGGACGGGAAAGGGAGGTAAGGTGCCTGCCCAGTGTCATGGCTTGGGGAGACAGGAAATGAATCCTCAGCATCATGGGAGCAGCGGCAAGGGGAGGGAGGGGTAAGGGAGGTAAGGTGCCTGCCCAGCGTCATGGCTTGGGGGGACAGGAAATGAATCCTCAGCATCATGGGAGCAGCTGCAAGAGGGGGAGGGGTAAGGGAGGTAAGGTGCCTGCCCAGTGTCATGGCTTGGGGGGAAAGGAAATGAATCCTCAGCATCATGGGAGCAGCTGCAAGAGGGAGGGAGGGGTTAGGGAGGTAAGGTGCCTGCCCAGCGTCATGGCTTGGGGAGACAGGAAATGAATCCTCAGCATCATGGGAGCAGCTGCAAGGGGGAGGGAGGGGTAAGGGAGGTAAGGTGCCTGCCCAGCGCCATTGCTTGGGGTGACAGGAAATGAATCCTCAGCATCCTGGGAGCAGCTGCAAGGGGAGGGAGGGTAAGGAGGTAAGGTGCCTGCCCAGTGTCATGGCTTGGAGGGACAGGAAATGAATCCTCAGCATCATGGGAGCAGCTGCAAGGGAGTGAGGGGTAAGGAGGTGGGTGCCTGCCCAGTGTCATG
Source organism: Neoceratodus forsteri (assembly GCA_016271365.2). Taxonomy (NCBI): domain Eukaryota; kingdom Metazoa; phylum Chordata; order Ceratodontiformes; family Ceratodontidae; genus Neoceratodus; species Neoceratodus forsteri. The sequence goes on from JADMNL010000031.1 coordinate 2,178,612, forward strand.
GCTTGTGGAACAGGAAATGAATCCTCAGCTTCATGGGAGCAGCTGCAAGGGGAGGAGAGTAAGGAGGTAGGTGCCTGCCCAGTGTCATGGCTTGGAGGACAGGAAATGAATCCTCTGCATCATGGGAACAGCGGCAGGGGAGGGAGGGTAAGGGAGGTAAGGTGCCTGCCCAGTGTCATGGCTTGGGGGACAGGAAATGAATCCTCTGCATCATGGGAGCAGCAGCAAGGGAGGGAGGGTAAGGAGGTGGTGCCTGCCGGCACCATGGCTTGGGGACAGGAATGAATCCTCAGCTTCATGGGAGCAGCTGCAAGGGGAGGGAGGGTGAGGAGGTATGGTGCCTGCCCAGTGTCATGGCTTGGGGTGACAGGAAAGGAATCCACAGCATCATGGGAGCAGTGGCAAGGGGAGGGAGGGGTAAGGGAGGTAAGGTGCCTGCCCAGCGCCATTGCTTGGGGGGACAGGAAATTAATCCTCAAGGTCATGGGAGCAGCTGCAAGGGGGAGGGAGAGGTAAGGGAGGTATGGTGCCTGCCCGGTGTCATGGCTTGGAGGGACAGGAAATGAATCCTCAGCATCATGGGAGCAGCTGCAAGGGGGAGGGAGGGGTAAGGGAGGTAAGGTGCCTGCCCGGTGTCATGGCTTGGAGGGACAGGAAATGAATCCTCAGCTTCATGGGAGCAGCGGCAAGGGGGAGGGAGGGGTAAGGGAGGTAAGGTGCCTGCCTGGTGTCATGGCTTGGAGGGAGAGGAAATGAATCCTCAGCATCATGGGAGCAGTGGCAAGGGGGAGAGAGCTGGATGTCATTATCCACCTAGGGATGAATGACCTGGCTGAGAATGGGATCACAACAGTGCAACAGGAGTTTGTGGAGTTGGGGAAGGGTCTTAGACAAGTAGCACACATGGTAAATTTCTTGAAAGTGCTACCTGTCTATGGCATGGATGGGACTAGGGTACTCCGCACCATTGGGATTCAATGACTGGTTGAAAAACTAGTGCAGAGCTCAGGGATTTGGCTTCATTGGGGACTGGGGGTCCACCTGGAGGGATGCAGGCCTGTACTGGTGCAATGGTCTGCATCTGTCCAGGAGGGGAACCAAGATCCTAGGTGAGAGGTGTAAATGCTTCATTGGTAAGCATTTAAACTAGCCAAGGGGGGAGGCACTGATAAGGAGAAGGGAAATCCTACCCCCCCAACAAATCAGGGTAGTTAGTGAGGTAAATACCAAGATAGACCAGTCAATAGGGAGAAGGGTTGGGGTAAATGGAGAAAAAGACAAAGGCAATACAGACAGGAATGGGGCAAAAAGGAATAAGGCCATTAAAACATGTAGGGCAATGAGTATCAATTCCCATAGACTAGGTAACAAGCTCCCTGAACTGGTGGCCTTGATGGAAGAGGGATGCCTGTATATTGTGGCAGTCACAGAAACATGGTACACAGAGAACCATGACTGGGATGTCAACATACCAGGGCACACAATCTACAGGGGGGACAGGAAGGGTAAAAGGAGGAGGAGTAGCTCTTTATGTAAGGGAAGGGATCAGAGCAATAGAACTAAAGGGAAAATAGGGAGGAGACGAGGTGCTGAGGGTCACCCTGGAGACTGCAAATGGCACCACAGTCCACACAGGGATTGTATACAGACTCAGGGGGATGGACAAGGAAATGATAGAAGGCATCCTTAGAATGGCAGAGAAAGAGGAGATATGGCTGATGGGGGACCTAAATATGCCAGATGTTAACTGGAGCACCTTTGCTGCAGCCACATCCAAGAGCAGGGCCATTCTCTATGTCCTACATGAGAAATTCCTCAGACAGCTAGTTTTGGAACCCAGTCAGTAGGGAGGGAGCAATCTTAGACCTCGTACTTTCCAATGGGGACAGAGAGAGGATCTCAGATCTAGAAGTGGGTAGCTATCTGGGAACAAGTGACCACCAAACAGTGTGATTCATGATAAACTTAGCTGCAGAGTCATGCCATACAAAAGTGAAGGTACTGGACTTCAGGAAGTCTGATTTTGTCAAATGGGAGAGTGCCTCAGAAAGTACTAACAAACAGGCAAGAAGGTAGGGTGGCGCAACAGTGGGAAACATCAAACCACCATCACAAAGGCAACAAGCCTTTGTGAAACAAATAAACAGATCAAATGAAAGAAAAAACACTATGGTTTTCAAAAGAAGTGGCGAGGAAGGTTAGGGAGAAAAGATAGCATTTAGGAAGTATAAGAAACACAGAAGGAGCAGGACAGAGAGCTATACCAGTTAAGGCAGAAGAAAGCAGGGAAGTGAGTCAGAATAGCAAAGGCCCAAACTGAGGAAAAGATAGCCAACTCAGTTAGGAAGGGAGATAACACCTTTTATAGGTAAATTAGGGAGTAAAGAAAGACTGAGGCAGGGATAATGAGGCTGAATAAAGAGAAGGGTGGTTGGGCAAAGAGGGACAGTGAAAAAGCAGGGATACCAAATGAATACTTCTACTCAGTATTCACAAAGTAAGAGCGGTGGGAGATACCTAATCCAGTCAATAGAAGCACTCTGGATAGGGGGGTTGATATTAGTCCTTTCACAGAAAAGAAAGGGTTCTGAAAGAACTCGTAAAACTGAAGGTGGATAAAGCAATGGGGCCTGGTGGGATTCACCCCAGAATTCTAAAAGAACTAAAGGGAGAACTAGTAACACCACTGACTACCCTTTTTAATAAATCATGGGAGGATGGTATGGTACGAGAAGACTGAAAGAGGCCAGATGTGATTCCCCTTCACAAAAGTGGGAGCAAGACAGAGGCAGAAAACTACAGATCGGTCAGTTTGAACTCAGTGGCAGGGAAAATAATGTGATCACTTCTGAAGGAAAGAATTGTTGAGTATCTAGAGGCGGTGGGGCACAGGACCCAATGCAGCATGGATTTACAGCAGGAAGGTCATGTCAGATGAATGTAATCAATTTCTTTGACTGGGTGACCAAAGTAGTAGATCAGAGGGGCTGTGGACAGGGTCTACCTAGACTTTAGCAAGGCACTTGAAACAATCCAGCATAAAAGATTAATAAACAAATTAGCCAGCCTGGGAGCGGGTCCTAGGGTAGTAGCCTGGGTAAAACATTGGCTGGACAACAGAATGCAGAGTGTAATAGTAAATGGAGTCCACAGTGAAGAAAGAGGCTTACTAGTTGGGTACCAGAGGAGTTCAGTACATGAGCTGGTCCTTTTAATATCTTTGCAAGTGACATTGCAGAGGGTCTGGAAAGAAAAGTATCTCTTTGCAGATGATACAAAGATCTGCAACAGGGTCGATACACAAGGTGGGGTGGAAAGGATGAGAAGGGACTTGGCAAGGTTGGAGGAATGGTCAAATGTATGGCAGCTTAGATACAACACAAAGAAGTACAAAGTGATGCACCTGGGAAACAAAAACCCAGGGGAAGAGTACACAATGGGGGGTGAGATACTGACAACAGAAATGGCAAGGGACCTGAGGGTAGTCATATCAGATGACTTAAAGGTGGGCAAGCAATGTGAGAAGGCAGTAGGGAGGGCTGGGGGGATACTGGGATGCATAGCGAGAGGCATCACCAGTAGAAAACAGGAAGTTGTTGTCCCTCTGTACAGACAGTTGGTAAGACCACGTCTGATGTACTGCATGCAGTTCTGGAAACCCCATGTCCACAAAGACATAGACAGGGTGGAGGCTGTCCAGAGGAGGGCAACCAAAATAGTGCAGGGTCTGCACCATAGATACATAGATACATAGACAGTGTCGGCAGATAAGGGCCTATGGCCCACCCAGTCTGCCCATTTGAGCTTGTAAGTTCAGTTTGTTTTCCTAGAAGTCTGTTTCCCCTTACCCCTGACCTCTAAAATTCCTTTATGTCTATCCCATGCATTCTTAAATCCCGTGATTGTTTCAGCCCCCACCACTTCCTCTGGCAGGGTGTTCCACTTGTCCACCACCCGTTCTGTGAAGAAATTCTTTCTCATGTTTCCTCTGAATCATCCTCCCTCAACTTCATCCCATGCCCTCTAGTCCTGGAACATCTTTTCACTTAAAATAGTGTTTTCCTGCACCCTATTTCTCCTGTAAGATACTTGTATGTCTCTATCATATCCTCTCTCCTCCTCTCCTCCAGGAGTACATGTTCAGTTCCTTCAACCTGTCTTCATAGGACTTGTGATGCAATCCATGCACCATCCTTGTTGCCCTCCTCTGAACCTTCTCTACCCTGTCTATGTCCTTGCGTAGGTATGGTCTCCAGAACTGTACACTGTACTCCAGGTGGGGCCTCACTGGTGTCTTGTATAGTGGAATTATGACCTCCCTTTTCCTGCTGGTGATGCCCTTTCCTATACATCCCAGCATCCTATTTGCTTTACCTGATGCCTTGTTCTACTGTTTCCCTACCTTGAGGTCATCAGAGATGACAACCCCAAGATCCCTTTCCTGCTTGGTGCATGCTATATCCTCAACCCCCAACTGATATATTGTGCCAGGGTTTTTGTGCCCCATATGCATTATCTTGCACTTTCTTTGCATTGAATTTCAACTGCCAAACCCTTGACCATTCTTCAAGTTTCTGCAGGTCCCTTCTCATTCCCACCAGAAGACATATGAAGAAAGACTAAAAGAGCATAATATGTATAGCCTCGAAGAAAGGGGAGGGCATGACATAAACTTTCAGGTACCTCAAGGGAATCAACAAAGTCCAAGAGGGTAGCACTTTTCAGAAAAAGAGATGCATAAGAACAAGGGGGTGCAATCTAAAGATAGAGGGGGGGATGCCTCAGAGGTAACATGAGGAAGTATTTCTTCACAAAGAGGGTTGTAGATGCATAGAACAGCCTTCCTGAGGAGACTGTGGAGTCAAAAACAGTGGGAGAATTCATGAATGCATGGGACAGACATAAAACAATTCTAGTGGGGAGGTAGGAGGAAGTAGGCTGTTGGTTAACTAGGATCTGTAGCTTATCCGTTAGGTAGGGAAATGGGCATACTAGGTGGGCCAAGCAGTCCTTATCTGCTATCAAATTCTATGTTTCTATGTTTCCTTCGCTTCTCTACTCTCACTGCAGCAGTGTTGTGCATTGGACAGCCCATACCAGCAGTAGTCTGATCACCATCCCTACCTCACACTTCCTGGGGTGCTAACAGACGGTAGGCTTTCCCTGTCTACGGGGCTGGGATTCCATTTCAACCTCTACCACCAAAGATGGGAGCCATCTCTGAATTCAACCATGTCATACCAAACCTACTTTGTCTCCTATCAATTGCCACCCTGACTACCGCGACTGCTAGTCTTGTCTACAATCTACAGACAGTTATTGTACCTTACCTATTTCATACCAATTACCTACCTCATACCAAGCTGCTTCTTTCTTTTGGGAGCAGAACTGCCTTCTACTTATCAACCTAACATCCTCAATCCCTAACTCTGCTTGGTGGCATTGAATGCAGATGAGCTTGCCCCGACTACCAGGGATGGGATCCATGTCTCCATTCTACAGACTCATACCATGCCTTCTCTCACTATACCTGTTGCCGCTTCCCTTCAGGAATGGAACTTTCACTGTCTGTGTTCCCTCATCGACTTTACTGCTTCTGGTCACCACCATTCATCCACCGTCCCTGACAGCTGCTTGGGTCTCAGTCTACTGCTCCATCTGCTATGTTCTCAGCCTGATACCTGGCCACCACGTCTCTTCAGGAATAGGAGAGGTGGAAGACTAGGTTGCTGACAAGGCACCTAGCTTCACCTGAGCTTTTTTTTGGTTGCTTGTAAGGACAGAGCAAGAAACCCTACCAGAGCAGGAAAAAGATTAAAAGGAAATAAAGGCAAAAGTACTATATTGCAGAATTAAAATCAGCCTACCCCAATAAATCTCATACCAAAAATTAGGTTTCGTTACTTCATTTTAAAGTTAAGAGCTATTTTGTAACACTGATTTCACTCCCTGTTCAAAAGCCTGTTTCAGTGAAAAGCCACTGATGATGTCACAACCTGAACTCACAGACTAGTCCTTCCTTCAGCAACCTTTATAGGACCTATTTCTTCAAAGTTATCAAAACTGTAGCTGTATTTTTATTAAAAAACAAAAACTGACTCAAGATTGCCTGCAGTGCTTGCATTTCCAGAATGTTCAGATGCATGGTACGTAAGTAATAATACCTAACAGGATGGGTATTATTGGGATATAAAAAACCACCCAGGGGTGTAATGAGACCTGATGCTGTAGGCGGAGGGGCCTTATAGCTCCTGGAAGGTCCATTATATCCCATAACACCCACCTTGGAGGGTATTATTACACTTAAATAATGGGCTAAAATAATTTTGTAGTAATAATATTTATAAAAAAGAGGGTGAAACATGAATAAAAATGAACAGAAATGGCACTTTCCAAATAATAGTCAATTAGTACCAGGGTGCTGCTTCTTATAAGAATGTATTTTTTTCTATTATATTGCAGAGGAGTGTCTTGCTTATCTGGCTAGTGGTAAATATGTTCTTTTAGTTTTCAGTACCCCGCCCCCCCACCATGAATCTTCCAATTGGGCTAGTGTTAGATATTGTTTTGTATTGTAAAAAAATGATTTTTGTTTTGAGACTGTGACTGGGAAGCGAAGGAGCGGCAGTGGCGTAACAAGGATGGTATTAGGTGCAATTGTAGAAATCGGCTCGGCTGATGAACTGTGCTGCTGAGAAAAGAAGGTATTTTTATTTAAATTACAGGTTGGAAACTTGTTGGTGTGGAGATTATATGCTTGTGGCCAGATGGAAGGTTTTTGTTTTCAGTGTCACTGCTGCTCGGGATTTGAGCATGGTCAGTGCAGGAGAGAAGCAGGACTTCTCTGAAATCAGTGCCGGAGATGGAGTCGCGCTGCCGGGTGGCGTTGGTTGCAACAGTGGGTGGTGAGCGGAGGATGGGAATGGTTGCAGTCTTGCTATGATGTGTATGTTGCTAAGAAAAAAAGGAAAATACTTTTTTGTGTGTTGTTGCTTTTGTTTTAATATAATGCAGTGACAGCATGTAGGGACCGTACTGAGGAATGACTGAGGGGCGGTCCTACAGATCAGTGTCTCACTAATCAACAAGAAAGAATGGCATTGGAATGTGGGCAAAGGGATATCAGGTGGTGATGCATGCTGGCAGGAGGTACTTGTTTTTAGCAAGCGTCGTTAAAAATAACAGCCCAGATGAGAGTCTGTTTCAGCCAATCAGGATGCAGTTTACTTTACCCATTATCTAATGTACTCTAGAACACATCATGAGGTGGTTTTGGAATGCAGCACTGAACAAAGTTATAGACTGTCAAAGTGGTGCACAATTTTAGAATGTTGGGGGGACATGTAATCTCGGCACGTGGCATGAATGTGCCATCTTGCAGTGTGGTGGGACACTGAATCTCAGAATGTGACAGGGACACACATTAAAAAATTTAGTGGGGACTGACACTTCTGGAATATAAGTAAGGATATACACTGTTGAAATATGTCAGGACACACCATTTTATTTTGAAACTGCTGCGCTTGCCACATTCGGAATTATGTGCTACCACGTTTTAAAATTGTGCATCTCATCCCCACCACAATCCAACAATACCAGACCATCCAGGGGCATAATGAGGCCCGACACCACAGGCGGAGGGCCTTATAGCCCCTGGAAGGTCCAGTATTGCCCATACCGCCCACCCTGGAGGGTATTATTGCACTAAGAAAATGGGCCACTGAATGATATATGTTTGGGAAAAAAATATTTATTTTTAGATGTTAAAACTCTTACCCATTTGGTTTATTTTGTAATCAAATAGTTCCTCTGCCTGTATTAAATACCGTGTTTCTTTACACCTAGGGAGTTGTGTCTCAGTGGAGCCTCCGTATATGATCTGCCTCCGCTGTAACCCCTCCCTCCAGGTCACACCAGGAGACGAGCATCTTTTTGCTCAGTGTGCCTTTCCTGGTGAAACAATTTCAATAAATAAATAAATAGTTCCCACTTTGGAGCTGGTTGTTAAGGTTCCTCCTCCCAACTACACAGATACGTTCAGGGTTTAAGCTACAGTGCTTTTTATGTTTCCTTACTTTATTAATTAATTCATTCAGTTTTATTCATGTGTTCACATTTTTTTAACTATTTTACCCTACCCATCTTGATTGCTTGTTGATCGCTAATCCCACCCCGCGCTTCCATAGCACACTGGCTGGTCTTCCTAGTTTCCATTGGTTTCGTTTAACCGCATGTCGGGAATGTCTAATTTTGCAGTGTTATTGGAGGAGATTAGGAGAACTGAAGTGTGGCTCGAACATGCTGCAGCTTTTGGATGGATCGGGCATGACAGCTAGGAGACATGAACGCTCTGATAGCAGCAGGGTGTGTTAAGGAGCTACTTCTGAGCGTAAATGATGAGTGGTTATAGACGCTGAGGCTGGTTTTGGAGTAGGCGTAAGATAACCTAACATGTGGCTATTAAATTACAAAAGCAACAAGCAAAGTTTACTATGGGGGCATAACGCAGTCGAGAAGGAGTGTCCATGGGGAACTGTCATGCTCCACGCTCGGTCAGTAAGCGAACGGAAGGAGCAAGTAAGTAAACAAAAAAGGCCGTTTTTATTTGTTCGTGTGTACAGTGCTGAGACTGTATGTTTTAGAATTTATGGGGTGGTATCTGGGTTATGGACTGGGGGGCTCTTACTCGGTCTCCGTCTCACTAAGCCATTTTAAAAAAATAGCAGCAATTTGAAATTGTTGCTCACTGTTTTAGCCAATGACAAAGCAGGCTGGGCACAAGTATATCAGGCTGGACATCAGGTCGGCTTGCACTGGCACTTTTATTTCCTGGGCATCTACTGAAAGTTAATGTACCCTCTGGCAAGGGTAATAGCCAATCAGATGCCAGGAAATAAAAACCCATTTTCTAAAGTACATTAGATAATGAGTAAAGTAAAACTCGCATCCTGATTGGCTGAAACAGACTCTCATTTGGGCTGTTATTTTTTTAACGACGCCTGCTAAAAAACAAGTACCTCCTGCCAGCATGTATCACCACCTGATATCCCTCTGCCCACATTCCATTGCCATTCTTTCTTGTTGATTAGTGAGAGACTGATCTGTAGGACCACCCCCCTCAGTCATTCCTCAGTACAGTCCCTACACATGCTGTCACTGCATTATATTAAAAACAAAAAGCAACGACACACAAAAAAGTATTTTCCTTTTTTTCTTACTTAGCAACATACACATCATAGCACGACTACGACAATTCCCATCCTCCGCTCACCACCCACTGTCGCAAACAACACCACCCAGCAGCGCAACTCCATCTCCGGCACTGATTTCAGAGAAGTACTGCTTCTCTCCTGCCCTGACCATACTCAAATCCCGAGCAGCAGTGACACTGAAAACCAAAACCTTCCATCTGGCTGCAAGCATATCATCTCCACATCAACAAGTTTCTGACCTGTAATTTAAATAAAAATACCTTCTTTTCTCAGCAGCACAGTTCATCAGCCAAGCCGATTTCTACAATTGCACCTAACACCATTCTTGTTACGCCACTGCCGCTCCTTCACTTCCCAGTCACACTCTCAAAACAAAAAGCATTTTATTACAATACAAAACAATATCTAACACTAGCCCAATTGGAAGACTCATGGTGGGGGATACTGAAAAATAAAAAAAATATTTACCACTAGCCAGATAATGAGACACTCCACAGCAATATAATAGAAACAAGCATTTGTCAATGCCGAACGTTCCCTTGCAGATATTTGCAGTGGTATTTGGCACTTGGACATGGTTAAAAAAAATCAGTGACAAAGAAGTACAAGCATTTGTCATTGATGAATGTTGCTTGCTTCAATGTTCTGTTTAGGTATTTGGAAGTCATTGGCGAGCAAATATTGAAAATTCGCAAACTTAGGAGCGTGTGTAGGAACTGCGTAATGCACGCTTGTAAAACAGTCATTTTTAGGAATTTTTTCACCAAATTTTCAACATAGCCATTTTAAGACCTCTGCTCATGAACAGTGCCACTGTGATTTTCTTAATGTGTCCCATACATTGATTTAGCACACCGACTGCACCATTATGCGCTACAAAGAGCAGAAACACGTTTTGGGCAGAATGTGAAAAATGACAGCTGTACTGCTCATGGAGGTGAGGCAAATGGCAATGTTGAAAATCTGGGTAGAAAATATTGGAAATTCACAAATACGAGCGTGCATAAGAACTGCAATGCACACTAAATAAAACAGTCATTTTAGGAATTTTTCACCAAATTTTCAACATAGCCATTTTAAGACCTCTGCTCATGAACAGTGTCACTGTGATTTTCTTAATGAGTCCCATACATTGATTTACGCACACTGCTAGCCACTGTGTGCTACATGGCGGAAACATGTTTTGGGTGAGATGTGAAAATGACAGCTATACTACTCATAAGAAGGTGTGGTAAAATGGCAATGTTGAAAATCTGGAGTGGAAATATTGAAAATTTGCAAACCTACAAGCGTGTGTATGAACTGCGCAACGAACACTCGTAAAACAGTCATTTTTAGGAATTTTTCACCAGATTTTCAACATAGCCATTTTAAGACCTCTGCTAATGAAAAGTGTCACGGTGATTTTCTTAATGTGTCCCATACATTGATTTCACACACTGACTGCGCCATTGTGCACTACATGAGCGGAAAGACGTTTTGGGCAGAATGTGAAAAATGACAGCTATACTGCTCATAAGGAGGTGCGGTAAAATGGCAATGTTGAAAATCTGGAGTGAAAATATTGAAAATTCATGAACTTATGAGCCTGCGTAGGAACTGCACAACACACACTCATAAAACGGTCATTTTTTTGAATTTTTGCAAGACATTTTAACTTACCGGTGTGGGACCCTTCTCATGAATGATGTCACTGTCATGGTGTTATTCTGGCCTGAAGGCGGGATTTCATGCAGTGACCGTGAAATCACCCTTGGGCCCAAATAACACCATGACAGTGACATCACTTCATGAGAAGGGGTCCAAAACCCCATGTTGAAAATTTGGTGCAAAAAATTCAAAATGCCTGAGATATGCAATAAAGTTGAAACCCCCTATCTAGCCCATATACAGCTTACCACGGCATTTCCTCAGTTCGTGGTTGGCTTTGAAGAGTGACGTGTTCCTGGTCCACCGAAGATCATTGCACTGAGCTCTGGAGGTAAGTATGGGGTGAGGGGTGTGTGGGGAGGCAGGGTGCGCAGTGGGTGAGTACAGGTTGTGGGGGGCTGGGAGAAACACCGTGGAATTGTTTTTAATTTACAGTTTTTAAAAAAGAGACGGCGTGGGACATTTGCCACGCTGGGGTGGGCTCCCAGCATGGCAGCAAAGATTTGGGGGGTGGCATGATGCGGTGCAAGCACACAGTGGTGGTTTTCTTTGAAGAGAAGACCACCGCTGTCATACACAGCACTGCATCTGATTGGTGCAGGACTGCCACGCCTGCTCAATGAAGCAGGGGATTGCAGAGGAGGGGCACAACTCGAAAGTGTCCCATTCTCCCAAGACGTTCCTTGCGCATGCGTGCAAGAGAATGTAAAAAAGACATTCTCATGAGCAGCAGCATCCTATAGTGGTACTAAATGGACTATTCTTATAGAAAGTGCCATTTCTGTTCTTTTTTATTCATATTTCACCCTCTTTTTTTATAAATTTTATTACTAAAAAAATGAGTTTAGCCCCTTATCTAAGTGTAATAATACCCTGCAAGGTGGGTGTTATGGGATATAACGGACCTTCCAGGAGTTATAAGGCCCCCCACCTGTGGCATCAAGCCTCATTATGCCCCTGGGTGGTTCATTATATCCCAATAACACCCATCCTTTAGGTATTATTACTTATGTACCATTCATCTGAACATTCTGGAAATGCAAGCACTGCAGGCAATCTTAAGTCAGTTTTTGTTTTTTAAATAAATAATACAGCTACAGTTTTGATAACTTTGAAGAAATAGGTCCTATAAGGTTGCTGAAGGAAGGACTAGTCTGTGAGTTCAGGTTGTGACATCATCAGTGGCTTTTCACTGAAACAGGCTTTTTTGAACAGGGAGTGAAATCATTGTTACAAAATAGCTCATTACTTTAAAATGAAGTGACGCAGAAACCTAATTTTTGGTATGAGAGTAGGCTGATTCTAATTCTGCAATATAATACTTTTGCCCAGATTCCCTCTTTAACTTTTTATAACAAGTTATACAAAAACAAGCAAACGAAACACAAAATCAAACTTTTGCTTTCAATTTGCTCCTTCTGTTTACTCTGACCAGGTTATAAACACAGCAACTCATCTGGAATGGATATTATTAACTGCAGGTACTGCGGGACACTTTTCAGAAGGGCAGTTTTACAGGATTTAGGATACTGTCCTACATGCTGGACCACTGGATATCTAAGGGCTCAGCTCTAGGCAGCATGGGCAGAGATTGCATACCACATATCGCACATTCAAGAAAGAAATATATTTTAAGAACCACCTGCCATTTCCTCAACATCTAACAGAAGCACCTTAACCGTAGAGAGCAGTTGGTCCAGGAGGCTGGCAGGTGGTTAGGAAGGGCAAATCGGGTGCCCCATCACTCAGTGCTCTCCAAAGTATCACCGCCACAAACCATATAAAAAGTACAAAAAGGTGTCTGCCTTTATCTCCGAAATCAAACAAAGGGCCAGAGGACATTGCATAGCAGGACACTGCATCACAGGAGGTAGCACAACAAAACTCACCTGAAACAGGAACCAAAAAAAAAAAAAAAAAGAAAATCCCAAACACTTCTAATCATAGGAAACTCCATGATTTGGGGAGTTGATACCTACCTCCAGCCAGGAGTAATGATCAGCTATCTCCCAGGTACATCAGCATAGAGAGACACTGACTGCATTGCTAAAATCGTACAGGAAGCAGGAGAAATCATCGACATCCTGGTATACATAGGAACTAACAATGTCATCAGCCAGTCAGTTGTGGAGACCAAGGAACACCTAACCAGGCTGGGTGATAAACTGTCATCCATTTCATCTGGCATCTCCTTCTCTGAGATCCTGCCAGTCTGGGGGAGCAGATGGACGGAAGGTCAGAGAAGGGGAGATAGGGGATCTAAACATGTGGCTCAAAGGCTGGTGCCAGGAAAAAGGACACAAATTTGTAGGTAACTGGCAACAGTTTGGGGAGAGAATGTTCTTTAAATTCAATGCACTGCATCTGACTAAGGAAGTAGTCAGTGCATTGGAGCAGAAGTTTGACGTCTTTGCAAAAAATTTAAACTAGCAAATGGGGAAGGGGTGCAGCACTCGATACGTTGAATGGGAAGAACACCCCTACCCCTCCAGCTACTGATTAAACAGGAGTTTAGCATGTTTGTATTTCATTTGCATCACCAAGTAAGGAAAGCTAGCAAAATAGTCAGAAGAGTGGCAACTGGGGTTTAACGCAAAGAAGTGCAAGATCATGCACATAGGGAAGAGAAACCCTGAAGCCACCTATAGGCTGGGAGGGAAGTTGCTGGCAGTCACAAAGGAAGAAAGAGACTTGGGCATCATCATCACCGATGACCTGAAATCATCCAAGCAGAACTCTAAAGCAACAGATAAGGCTAGGTGGATGTTAGGGTGTATTAGTAGGGGTATCACAAGTCGTAAGAGGGAGGTAATAATCCCTCTTTACAAGACATTGGTTAGGCCCCATCGGGAGTACTGCATGTAGTACTGGAGGCCACACCTTCACAAGAACATTAACCAAATTGAGGCAGTCCAGAGAAGGATAACCAAAATGGTGCAGGGACTGCATCAGAAGACATATGAGGACAGATTAACGGAGCTCAATATGTATACCCTTGAGGAAAGGAGGGAGAGAGGTGATATGATTGAGACATTCAAACACCTTAAGGGCATTAACAAGGTGAAAGAGTCTAACATGTTTAAATATAAGAAAAATAGCAGGGCAAGGGGACACAGCATGAGATTAGTGGGAGGCCGATTAAGGGGTAGTGTGAGGAAATTCGTTTTCACTGAAAGGGTGGTGGATGCATGGAACGGCCTACCTCAGGAAGTGGTGGCTATGAATACAGTGCAGGGCTTCAAACAGGCATGAGATAGGCATAAGGGAGCAATACAAATGAGTATGAATAGATAGGCCACTGACAGAGCAAAGACCAATGGCACATTTATAGGGTAGAAAAGAAATGGGCAGACTGGATGGGCCTTGCAGTCCTTATCTGCCCTCAACTTCTATGTTTCTGTGTTTCTATGAAAAAGACCCTGGCTTCCCATATGATTTGCAGGGGAAATGCCGGACTTCATCCAACAACTAACACACCAAAATCTGGCCAATGGAAAATCATGTATACAAATCATCATAGTCTGGGAAACAAGATCCCAGACCTGCAGGCAATAATGAAAGAGGCTAAACTGGACATAGTAGCCATTAGCAAGACATGGTTCACCAGTAACCACACTTGGGAGACTTCAGTACCCGGCTATGCACTGTTCAGAAGAGACCAAGGTGCAAAAAAGGGGGGTGGAGTGGCCCTTTATGTCAATGAAAATATCAAAGCTACAGAAATTCAGAATACACATAAGGAGCCAGAAGAACTGTGGGTCACCCTGGAAACAGAAAATGGGACAGCCATATGAACTAGGGTTGTCTACAGGCCTACAGACCAGGGGGAGGACACAGACACATTACTGTTAGAAGATATACAAAACATGACAGCTAAAGGTGAGGTTCTGATAATGGGAGACTTCAACATGCCACATACACATTGATCAATACCAGGGGGAACATCTGCTAGAACTAGACACACGGTGGATTCCCTGCAGAGGGAGGGCCTCAAACAAATGGTACAACAACCCACAAGAGACAGAGCTATCCTAGATCTAGTACTGACTAACAGGGAAAGGATCACAGATCTCCAGGTAGAAGGACACCTGGGGGCCAGTAACCATCACATGGTATGATTCAATTTGGCCACTAGAACTAAATCATCCCATTCCAAAGCAAAAATATGGGACTTCAGAGGACTAACTTTGGTAAGATGGCCAACAGAGATAAGCTAGCCCTGGCAATGTAGTATGTGATGTGGGCGACTGCAACTGAGTGACCCGTGAAAGGGTGACTCAATTGTGACATCCGTCACACTGGCTACTGGTGAGGGTCAGTGACTGGATGGGGGGGTGGCTGACCACAGTGACAGAAAGTTGCTACAGGTATGCACGCAGGGATGGGTGGGAGCAAGCACGCATGGCAGGGGTGGGAGGAGATTTGAGGGTGGCACTGCAGTGAGCTGCTGAGCCAGCCCTATGGTGTTGCAGTGCGACGCATGGGTCTCGGTGGCTAGGGTGCTGGGTTTGGATCCGGGCATAGGTTCATTTTGCTGTGCCTGGACCAATATAATTTTTTTATATTTTGCCTCCATTGACATGCACTCCGCTGGAGTTGAGAATCCTTTAAGTGGGGGGTGCCCCCCGCAGAAATGTAAAAATAAACAAGTACTCAGTGACATTTTGTTGCGTGCTGGAAAGTCAAATTGCCGAAACTGATTTTCGGGGCTCTGACTTCGCTGTCACTGTGATCGCACTTCGGTGGTCATCATTATGACATAAAACCCCCTGGCAAGAAGAAATACAGTGAGTGAGTTCAGGCAAAGTGGGCAAGCATTAAGGATGCAATACTTGAAGCAGCATCCCATTGTGTCAGAGAGAAATGCAAGCATAAAAGATGAAGGAAACCACTTTGGTTCCCAAAAACAGTAACAGAAAAGGTTAGAACCAAAAGGCTGGCCTTCAGAAAATACGAAGGACTGCAGCGGGATGAAGATAGGAAGGCATACCAAACTGCCCTAAGGGAAGGAGGGAAGGCAGTAAGGAAGGCAAAGGCCCAAACTGAGGAAACACTAGCACGACCAGTAAAAGAAGGTGACAAGACTTTCTATAGATACATTAGAAGAATGAGAAAGTCCAGAGGGGGTATTGCTAAGCTCAAAGAGGATAAGGGAGAGTGCGAGGAGCAGAACCAAGGAAAAGCATCTTTCTTAAACAGATACTTCTGCTCAGTATTTACTGAGGAGAAGGTAGGGCATACCACAGCTCAGCACCATGGACACAGGGGGGATGGAGGTGTGCACTAGTTCCTTGAAAGAAAGGCTCCTACAAGAGCTGGCTAAGCTCAGGGTGGACAAGGCAATGGGACCTGATGGCATACATCCCAGGGTACTAAATGAGCTAAGGGTGGAACTAACAGAGCCATTATCAGAACTGTTTAGTGAGTCTCTGAGGACAGGAGAGGTCTCAGAACACTGGAAAAGGGCTCATGTGATCCCGCTCCACAAGAGTGGTAACTGGGAGGAGGCAGGAAACTACAGTTCAGTCAGTCTTACTTCAGTACTGGGCAAGATTATGGAGACACTCCTTAAGGAAAGGATAGTGCAACACCTGGAATCCATAGGAGCACAGGATCCAAGACTGCATGGGTTTACAAAAGGAAGGCCCTGCCAAACTAATCTCATAGATTTCTTTGACTGGGTAACCAGAGTGGTGGACCAAAGGGGAGCAGTTGATGTCATCTTTGATGCTCTGCCATTTCTTTATGGTTATATGTATATTTGTAATATAAATAGATAGTATGTGATTGTCTCACACCAGCAGGCAGTGAGGAAAAGACTTGACCTCTGACCACAAAAGATGTCAATGTGTGGAAAACCACAGGATGTTATAAAAAGACCAGAAGAAACCTAATCAAGTTTCCTGTCCTGTCTTTAATTAGTTTCTGGCCTTCTGCCAGGATATAGGTCTTATAAATTTTTATGGTCCTAGAGGAACAGACAATTTGATAACAGCACCATGTTGAAAGTTGTAAACCCTTTGATTTGGTAACAGGAACCAACAACGAGTTCAAAGAAATGTCTGATTCCAGACGGTCATATTTGGGAATTGGCTTTTTGCTGATGTTCACATTATTTAAAATATATCCTTGTAGATTTTATGAAGAATTAACTCTACGGGAGGGTCTAACTGACCTCACAGAAAGGGAAGGGAGATGCCTCTTGAAATGATCCAGCATCTGGTGAATATGTGACAAATTATTCCCGGACTCAAAGAGAGAAAGATTTCTCTGAGCTTTTGAAAGCACTAAAATGCAACATCTAGAATAAGAAAGACTAAGTACTTGTGGTAGGAGTTTATATTCTGTATTTTCAAATTTTTTTGTATGACTGTAAGATTTATAGTATAACTGTTCTGTATTTGATTTTACCTGTTTTTACCATTTTTGGTAAACAACCTTTTCATTGAAATACTGCTTGTTTGTCTTCTCAGTTTTACTTTGCATGTGATGCTGACCCTGTGTTTAAGTCTGACAGCTGTTAAAAGCTTGATTGCATTACTGAGCTTGCTTAAAAAGTAAGAAATACCTAGGACTCATATAGAGTTCTAAGGGTACATTTTGGAAAACCTGGCTGGATGCCCCTGGGTGAAGGATTGTACCGCATCCCCCCAAAGAGGGTATGTATCCAAGCCTGTTAATTGGGTATGCTAGCACAAGATTCACAGTTTGAATCCATCCAGAACTCGAGGCTTGAAGGTTATTCAGACCTAAAAAAAGACACCTGTCACCTGTTCACAATATTACACTCTGAGGTTGGCACTGTAGGAGGGTTTGTGACATCACCTACCTCGACTTCAGCAAAGCTTTTGCTACTGTTCCACACAGAAGATCGATTAATAAGCTGGGCAGGCTCGGGGTGGGTCAGAAGTTGGTCAACTGGGTGGCAAACTGGTTAATGAGCGGAAAACAGAGTGGTGGTTAACAGTACACAGTCAGAAGAGATGCAAGCCACAAGTAGGGTACCTCAGGGATCAGTCCTGGGGCCAGTCCCTCTTCAATAACTTCATCAGTGACATTGCAGATGGACTGGAGGGTAAGGTTTGTATGTTTGCAGATGACACCAAGATCTGCAACATAGTAGATGATCTAGATGTGGTGGGCAGAATGGGAAGAGATCTGGATAAACTGGCAAAATGGTCGGAAGAGTGGCAAATGGGGTTTAACCCAAAGAAGTGCAAGACCATGCACATAGGGAAGAGAAACCCTGAAGCCACCTATAGGTTGGGAGGGGAGTTGCTGGCAATCACAAGGGAAGAGTGAGACTTGGGCACTAAAGCAGTAGGTAAGGCTGGAGGGATATTGGGGTGTATTATTAGGGGTATCACAAGTTGTAAGAGGGAGGTAACAATCCCTCTTTACAAGTCACTGATTAGACCCCATCTGGAATATAGTGTGCTGTGCTGGAGGCCGCACCTGCACAAGGACATTAGCAAAATATAAGCAGTCCAGAGAAGGGCACCAAGATGGTGCCGGATTGCATCAGAAAAGATATGAGGACAGATTAACAGAGCTAAATATGTACACCCTAGAGCAAAGGAGGGAGAGAAATGATATGATCGAAACATTCAAATATTTTAAGGGTATTAACAAGGTGAAAGAGTCTAACATGTTTCAATATAAGAAAAATAGCAGGACAATAGGAAGCACCATTAGATCAGAGGGAGGCCGATTAAGGGGAAATATGAGTAAGTTCTTTTTCACAGAAAGGGTAGTGGATTCATGGAACGGCCTGACTCAGGAAGTGGTGCCTTTGAATACAATGCAGGGCTTCAAACAGGCATAGGATAGGCATAAGGAAGCAATACAGATGAGTGTGAATAGATAGGCCATTGACAGTGTACAGGCCTATGAGACATTCAAAAAGTAGACTTGATGGGTCTTGCAGTCCTTATCTGCCATCAACTTCTAAGTTTCTATGTCTTTACTCATGTTGCTCCACCACCTTATCTTATCTGCAAACTAGATGACTTCCTTGGCTGGGAGCCAAACTTTAAAAGACTATCTACACTGATGCCGATTACTGATTTCATTCTGGAACAGGACTTCTCCAACCACGTTATCTCATCATTCACATCTCCTAGCTGAATTCAGCCAGGATCATTCTGCCTCGAATGACTCATCTGGACCATGTCCTTCCATTCTGCTGCTTTACATGTGTTTCTTCACCTGTTTCCCGATGCCCTGACCTTTCTGGACTTGGACATCTTCCTGAGTGGTCTTCACTTCTCCCCGGAGTTGTTCTTCCAGCCTCACCATTCAGGCAATGCAGAGACTACCTTGCCTGGTCCATGGCCCTAGCTTACAACACTGTGTCTGCTGTCTGGTTCTTTCCCTACTGTAGGTCACTGCTTCTTTTCAGGACTGGGGCACTTTCACTCTTTCACTTTTCTGCCTCTCAGCTCTGCCTGCGACTTCAACTACGGAACCAGGACCTCACCGATCATCTTCATCATAGGGATCCTCCTGGCTTGTTCAATCCTTCTCTCTCTTCAGGTCGACTGCCTCATGGACTTCTTTGCTGCAAGTTCCCCATTCAGCTGCTCTGCACGTTTTCTTTGCAGATATGGAACCTCATTCTTCATCGCTCCAGCACCTTCCATCATTTCTCTGGTTGCTTCCAGCCTTTGTCAGATGTGGGACTCCTGTTGCTCATGGTGCTTAGCTTGGCTCCTTGGCCTTCCATGGATCATCATCCAATGTCTTGCTTCAACTTTCCTGCACTTTGCTGCTGTTCATCTTAGATATACCCTCTGATTTCTGTCCATCCAATCACCATCATTCCTCGGACACTTCTTCTCTTTTGTCATCCTCATACATGGAAAGGACTTAAATCCTCTGTTCTATTCAGACTTCATAATCATCATCGCCTCTACCGATATCAGGGATTTACAAGAGAATCCATTCAACGATGGATTTCACACATTTTACCTTATGCTGCCTCTTAGTTCAGCAATGACACTGATGACCACCTTACTCAACACCTACTTCTCAACAGCCATTGCTAATTTTAGGAATTGCATATGTATCATCCAGAATATTCATTCGTGGGATCTCCATCGTTTAGCTGATACTCGATTCCACTCCATCCACTCCTTAGATTTCACTCCCGGACAAAGTTATTCCTTATACTATTATCCGCACCTGTTCACCTAGTACTTTCTGCCAGGTTAATCACTCTTCCAGCAGCCCATTCAGCCTCTTTTTCTCCAAGTACCTTCATTAATCTCTACAGTAAAGACCATCACTGAGAACTGTCTGTCCTGAATTCTATCTGGCATTCATAAGAGCCAAGTCAAATTTACCAACTCAGCTTTGCATCCCTATAGGCGTTTATCTGCTGTAGCACTAAATCCTATGGCACCCTGCATTTATTGATCTCACTACCAATTCAGCCAACAGAATCTTTGTCATCCACCTCAAGCATTTCTCTTGAACTTCAGCATCAGGTTTTCCCATTAACTTCACTACCTATGCCACGTCAGTGCATCTTCTACATGATCGCACCACAGGAATACCCACATGTACTTCAGACAGGGTACCAGCAAAGGATTAAGCATAAAGTCATGAGTATCATGACCAAAGAAGCCATCACTTCCTTATACCACATTTCTAATAGTTCCTCATATACACTAGGTTACTATCTGGATGGCTACGCAAATTATCTTCTGGGCTTTACTAATCACTTATGGTATTATTCCTATCGGGCACTCAAACTCCTCTACTCATTTCAATCTGGGATGCTTATCTAGTGACGTTCACTCTCTAAGCAATTCTTTACCTTTAGACTATCTCAAATATCGAACCTTATATGAACTGGACCAGTCACTCTTAACTTTAATAATCATCATAGCTATTATAGTGTAGTGTCTAGTCTCATATCAATCTCATCTTGCACTCCTACGTCATAACCTCCATACAATTCCTCTGACATCCATCCTTTATCACCTTGGAATTTTGGCCTACATTGGCCCTTCTTTAATTAGGATTTGCTTTACACATAGGATTTCACAGTCTCTGTGGACAGATGTACCCTTCGTCTTCAGGATCATCATTCAATTTGTATCATCCTCAGATCAAGAATGTACCATCATCTCCATGGCACTCAGACTCTTCTACAATCATACTCTATGGATGTTTCCTTAGTGACTGCTTGGTCAAAACAGAATTGCTAGCCTCCAGACCATACCATTACATTCAAGCCTCTCACAAGTTGGATCATTCACTAATTACTTCTTCTACCATTACAGTCCCACCATTTCCAGTTTGGTATCTTATCGATTACACTAATGATCCCTCTGCCTATTACAATTCAGTTGGACAAGCATCATTCATCATCTTGGATACTTGGACTTTTTGTGTCCTCATTCACTTGGATTTACTTCATACTCAGGATTCCATTGCTTATTCAGAATGGATCTCCTCTTCATCTGCAGGATCTTCATCTGATCAATATCATCAGTGGATCAAAGATGGATTATCGTCTCTCCAAACAACTCACTGACCTTGAATTAGTTATGGTTACTAGAATCTAGATCCTTCTCCATTTAGTATGTCCAGAAGGATGGGCAGATCTCCAGCCATGGGTCCTCTGAGATTTCCTCCACCTGGGTTTTTTCCTCTCCTATTCAGGGGATCATAATCTCCATGAGTTGGAGGAGGTTTCTTTTTGGGCCCTCTATTCCCTACAAATTACTACCTACCTACTGTCACAACCCCACTCAGCATGTCAGGCCCTCTGCTCCCACAGTACCAACCTTCGAGAGCAGTAGTGTGAACTGGGTAAAAGAACAGGGTAACCCTCCTGTCTGTTTTGTGGGTCCGAATCACCTTGGTCTCAAGTTCTGGAAGGATTCAAACTGTGAACCTCTTGCTAGTGTACCAAATTGTACAGGCTCAGATAATTCTGCTCTTCGAGGAATACCAATATATTTCGCCTATGGGCACCTAACCAGGTATACAAAATGAATCCTTTGAACTCTATGAAAGATCTTAGGAAAATTCTTACCTTTTCCCAGTTTGATAAACCATTAAACTTATGAACAGTTTTATCAGTCTTAATCCTCCATACATCACATGCAAAAGAAATGACTTGGAAGGCACACCAGGCAGTTTCTTTAAATACAGATTTACTTAAAATGGATAAAAAAACATGTAAAATGTAAACACAGAACACTATATCACACAGCATACAATCACTTAAAAGAAACAAGGTCAAAATGCAAATAAACTCCTACCACCTTTCACTTAGACTTGTCTATCTAATGTATTCTTATCTTCTTGCAGCGCTATTGTTAGATATTGTTGTTTCAGAGTCCAACAGAAATGTGTCAGTTGAAAAACATAGAATACAATTTAAAATGCTGTTTCAACCCCTTCCATGAGCTCTTCCTTCCAGAATATAACAATTATACAAAACAGGATGTCCAATCAAGAGCTGTATCAAATACTAAGGGCCAGATATTCAAAAGGGTTGCACCATGTGCAACAGGGTTGTGCATGCTCAAGTTCTAAATTGCGCCATTCTGCGATATTCAGCAGGAAGCAGTTGCGCCACTGAAAACAGGCTGAGCAACAGCACAATGCAAATGAATGCATGCTCAACTGGAGGGGGAGGAACCATGCATAAACTGCACAGCCCGATATTCAGCCGGGCTGTTCAGAGTTGTGCAGGCACAACCCCCAACCTGAGCCTGCAGGACCTTGAGCCAAAAAAAGGCGAGTGGGGCCACCACAGGTGAGCTGCTGTATTGCAGGGCACAACAGCAGCTGCCACCTGTGGCTGGCTAACTCAGTCTCTGTGCCCCCAGCAGCCCAATCTCAGGCATAGTGTACTCCCCCCACCAGCCCGATCGCGGGCATCAATGTAGCTCCCCTCCTCCCGTTCCATCCCTGGTGGTCCAGTGGACCGAAATGCCCGATTGCGGGCAGAAAGTAAAGTGACCCCCTGAACATCCCCTTGTGCCCAGTCGTGGGCAGAAAGTAGCGTAACACCCCAGAACATCCCCTTGTGCCCGATCATGGGCAGAAAGTAAACAGTAACAGCCCCTGAACATCCCCTTGTGCCCCAATCATGGGCAGAAAGTACAGTGAACCCCCCACGAACATCTCCCTGGTGGTCCAGTGGACCAAAATGCTTAATCATGGGCAGAATGTAAATTGAACCCCCAAAACATCTCCCTGGTGGCTAGTGTCCCCACCCCACCCACCTACGAAGTCTCACCATCCGCCTCTCGCAGCCGGCGGCAGCATCCCACTCGCCTGCCGCCTGCCACCCACCGACTGACTGCCTGGTAGGGCTGCATGCCCATTGGCAGAGCAAGAGCCAATAGGTGTGCAGCCCATACCGACATGACAGTCCAGATTTGTGAATTTCATTTGCACCAATGGGGTGCAGCCCTACTGGGCAGTCAGTCAGTGGGCGGTGGGGCGGCAGGCAGGTGGGATGCTGCCGCCCACCGGCTGCTGGGGGAGGCGGGTGGTGGGGCTTCATGGGTGGGGTGGGGGGGACACTGGCCACTAGGGAGATGTTTTGGGGGTTCAACTCATTCTGCCCTGATCAGGCATTTGGTCCCACTGGACCTCCAGGGAGATGTTCGGGGTGGGGGTTCATATGTACTTTCTGCCCATGATTGGGCACAAGGGGATGTTCAGGGGTCACTTTACTTACTGCCCACTATCGGGCATTTCAGCCACTGGACCACCAGGGATGTGAAGGGAGGGGAGTTTTTAAACATACCGCCCATGATCGGGCATTTTGGTCCACTGGACCACCAGGGATATGTATGGGAGGAGGTGGGGGAGCCACATTGCTGCCCGTGATTGGGCTGCAGGGTGCATTGGTCCCAGATGGCTGCTGCCAGGCAGGGCGCCAGGTGCAAGTCCTCAGGGATCGACGCACCTACATGCTAATGGCATGCAAATCGGGCCATAATCAGATTCAAATGGCCCCCCCGTGCCTTGCATGAATTATGGCCCCATTTGCACGTCACCTTTTGAATATCGTGATTTTGTGCATGGCGTAATGGTACTTGCGCCACCGCAAGTTGAATGCTCCACTCTGACAACTTGCGGTGGTGCAAGTTCCACTCTTGCTCTATGCACATGGCTGTGGCTGGGGGGTGATATTCTAAGGAGTCACTCAATAGCACAACTCCTTTGAATATCACCCCAGCCACACCCCTGCACAACTATTTTGCGCAGCGCAAGGGCTTGCGCCTCAGAATGATGCAGTTTGAATATCCAGCCCTATGAGTTCAGCAAAACTCACTTTCCAAATTATGACATTCTTAATTAAGTCTGTAATTTTCCAGTTCCTTATTTGATCTATGAGCAGTTTCCTGCTTTTCAAAGACATCACAGGGCTTTTAGCACCATAGTGATAGAACCTGTTTTCTTCCTCTAAATGTCATAAAAGTTTATGATCTCTATCCTGGCAACTGGTGAGCTTTGATTATGTCAGGGAAACAGGAGATTCTTAATTATGTCTCCCTAGCTTTCAGGTTAATATCCTGTAGTTGAAACCTGGGGGGGGGCATCCCACGGGCTGTCTCATGAGAGACACTCAATAACACATTTTTATATTAAAAAAATCATACAGCAATCATAACCAGCTGGCCAAGAGTCACAATCCTCCCCACCTAGACTGAATTTGGGGGCTTTATCCCCTGTATGGGATGAGCTTCCCAAATCAGTTCACTCCACATAGACATGAGACAAGCCATCTGAATTCTGTTTGGTCTCTCCAGCCCTATGTAAGATTGTCAGGTCATACCCTTGCAAAGCAAGACTCCATCTTAACAATCTGCCATTAGTTTTTCCCATTTGCATCAGCCAAACCAGGGGGTTGTTGTCAATTTGTACCACAAAATGCTGCCCATATAAATATGGCTCTAACTTCTTTAGGGCCCACATTATGGCAAGTCACTACTTTTCTACAGTAGAGTATGCCTGCTCCCTGGGAAGTAACTTTTTACTCAGGTACACTACTGGGTAATCTTTCCCTTGGTTGGATGTCTGACATTAGTACTGACCCAATACCCACATTTGAGGCATCAGTCTGAACTATAAAAGGTTTGCTATAGTCAGAACTTGACAATACAGGAGAACTGCACAGTGCCTCCTTCAGTCTGCTAAAGGTTTCTTCACAGGCTGGGTCCCAGGTAATTTTCTTTGGCATACTTTTCTTTACCAAGTCACATAGGAGAGCAGCCATGACACTGTATTGGGTAAACATTTTCTATAGTACCCTGCTGACCCTAGAAATCTCCTGACCTGCTTCTGCATTTCTGATCTGGGCCACACCTGGATCACCTCTATTTTTATTTGGTTAGGACAGAGCTGTCCCCAGCCTACCACATGCCTGAGGTATGCCACTTCTCTCATGGCCACCTGGCACTTCTCAGGTTTGACAGTGAGTCCAGCCTCTGTATTCTGTCCAGCAACTCCCTAAGGTAGGATAGGTGTTCCTCCCAGCTGGCACTAAAGATGGCAATGTCATCCAGGTACACCACAGTGTACTCCTCAGCACCATTTAATACCTGGTTCACCAACCTTTGGAAAGTGGCCGGGGCATTCTTCATTCCAAAAGGCATTACTTTAAATTAAAATAAGCCTATTGGAGTGATAAAGGCCAACCTCTCCCTAGCTCTGTCCATTAACTCTAACTGCCAATACCCCTTGGTCATGTCAATGGTTGTAAGGTAGATCGCCCCTCCCAACTTGTCCAGGAGTTCATTTGTCCAGGGCATCGGGTGGGCGTTGGACTTCGTGACTGCATTCAGTCCATGATAGTCCACACAGAAACAAGTAGAGTCATCTGTCTTGGGCGCAAGGACTGCGGGTGAGGCTCAGGGGCTGCGGGATCTCTGAATTACCCCTAAATCCAGCATCTCCTCCACTTCCCTCCTAATGTCCTTTTGGACAGCCTCTGACACTGGATATGTTGTCCACTGTATGGGCATCTGTGTTCCTGTCTCCACATTGTGCATCGCTAAGGTGGTTAGTCCAGGCTTGGTGCCACACAATGGGGCAAAGTCTGCTAAAAACTCCCTTACTTCTTGGATCTTGTCCAGGGCCAGCCTGGGAGACAATTTTACTGCCTCCACAGAGGACTTCCACTTGCTTTTTTCCAGTAAGTCCAGAAGGGGGTCACCTTTGTCCATCCCCTCCCCAGGACTACACACTGCAAACACCATGTCAGCCCTATTAGCATATGGTTTCATCATGTTGACATGGTATATCCTTTCTGTCTGTCTTCTGTCAGGTAACTCTATAATATAGTTCACATCATTTACCTTCCTAAATACTTTGTATTGACCTGCTCACTCAGCCTGCAGCTTATCTTTCCAGACCGGAATAAGAACCATGACTTTCTGACCCATAATGTACGAGCGAGCTCTGGCTCTGCAGTTGTACCACACTTTTTGTTTCTGTTGGGCAGCTGCCAGTTTGCTCTGGGCTGTCTCCATAAGCTCCTTCAGTCTTTCCCCAAACCTAAGGACATAATCCACTATGGGAGTTCCCTGAGTGGCATGCTTGCCTTCCCAGTCCTCCCGGATCAAGTCTAGGGGTCCATGTACCCGGTATCCATCGAAGAGTTCGAAGGGTGAAAATCCTGTCGACTCTTGGAGCACCTCTATGTATGCAAACAACAGGTGGGAAAGGTATTTCTCCCAGTCCCTCCCATGCTGTTCAGCAAACACCCAAAGCATTGACTTCAGGGTACCATTAAATCTTTCCACAAGGCTTGTGGGTGATATGGTGTTGTGCATCTCTGCACCACCCCACACTTCTCCCATAAACATTTCATCAGGTCCGACATGAAGGAACCCCCTCGATCGGTGATAACCTCCTGTGGAAACCCAACACAGGAGAAAATCACAAGTAAGGCATCTGCCACTTTGTCTATCCTCAGTGAGGATAGGGTGACTGTCTTTGGGTACTTGGTGGCATAATCCGCCACAGACAGGATGAATCTCTTCCCTGAGGAGCTAGAGGTATTTAAAGGCCCCACAATATCCATTACCATCCTCTGGAATGGCTCCTCCACTATGGGCAATAGAATTAGGGTGGCTTGGATTTTCTTGCCCACCTTCCCTATTTCTTGGCACTGGTGACAAGACCTGCAATATTCCTTCATTTGCTGGGTGAAGCTGGTCCAATAGAAAGTCTGGGCCAACCACTGCGTAGTGTGTGCAATTCCCAGATGACCAGACAAGGGAATATCATGTGCAGTCTTGAGCAACTGCTCATGGTACCACTGGGGGATGACAAGCTGCTTGCCTATCACCCCTCTCTCTGTCCTTGCATCCTGTGTATACGTCAGTCCATTGTCCCAATAAACCTTATGTTTCCCATCACCTCCTTGTGCTCCATCAGAGTCTGCCCAAACCCTCAGCTACTCTAGACTAGTGTCACTTTTCTGAGCAGCTGCAAACTCCTTACACATTCCCAAGGTATGGGACAGGTCCCCTTCAATCTCTAAGCTAGGGTCCCTAGCACTAGCCTCAGGGAACTCAAGATCATTGTCATCCCTAACCCTCTGACAATGGGTCAACCCTCCTTCTTCAGAGTAACCCTCTGTAGCTGTGTGGTTAACTGCTACTGGGGAAATTTCTACCCCCTTTTCATTAGTCTCCATATCAAGAGACACAGGCTGGGGAACCAGCATCCCAGTGGTTTCCACAATGGCTTCTGTGGGGTTCAGGGAACTATAAATTTCCCTTGCTGCTTGGCTACAGGTAACTGCACACACCATCCCCTGTTGGGGATTGTTGCCAAGGATGACATCCACTGCTAAGGTTTTGGCTACAGCCACCTGTTGCACAGTTCCCTGTTTCACCCCAGTCTAGAAGAACACTAGCGAGGGGCAATGTTTTCTCCCCACCAGTAAAGTCTTGTTCAGTGACATATATATTGGGTATAAGCTGACCAAACTGTACCAGATCCCCTTTTACCAATGTCAGGGATGCTCCTGTGTCCCTTAACCCTTGTGTCTGTACACCATTCACCATGACTGGGTGCATGTGTTCCCTCATGTTCACAGGCATGCTTCCAGGGACACACAAACAACTCACTTCTTTCCTAGCCCCGGTTGTGTATTGCTCACCCATTTGGGGCAACATCTGACAATATGCCCAGTTTCTCTACACAACCAGCATTCATTTCTTTTCTCAGAGAAATCTTTTATCTGAAACCTGGGGCTAACTGGTTTTGGTGGAGGCAGTGAGGGTTTTAGCTGCCCTGAAGGTGCGCTTTTCCCTTTCTGCATTGCCACACCCACCCCATTTGCTCTCAGAGCAGGTCTGCTCCTGGCATAGCAGTCCGAGAGTTCAGCAGCCTCTTGTACTGTTTTGGGATCTCGGTCCTCCAGCCAGGTTTTCAGCTCTGCTGTGCATGCCCAGAAAATCTGTTCTAACAGAATCACATTTTCAATTTTATCTACAGAGTTTGCTTCAATTCCTTCCCACCAACATTTTAAAAACTGACGTTGTTTCATGGCTAGCTCCTTGTAGCTCATGTCAGGGCTTCTCTTGAGCTTACAGAATTTAGCTCTGTATGATTCAGCAGTTAATTCAATTTTTTTTAACAGTGCAGCTTTAAGTTTACTGTAATCATCACTGTCCTCAGTGCATCCCAAGCTTTCCTGGTCAGTTGCGGGAATAGCTGGAAGCTGCAGGACTCTCTATGAATTTTAGCCTGAATACAAACCTTTTCAAAGGAATTTAAAAAGGCATCCATATCGTCCCCCTCTTTAAATTCAGCTATCAATTTTGAATTCAATTTGTAACCCAGTCCTGTAGTCCCAGTTAAAACCAAGCCACTTACCTGCTCTGGTGCTGATGGTTGGAGTCGTAGCTTCTCCAGTTCATGTTGCCTCTGGTGCTGTCGCTCATCTCGGTCTGCCTCTCGCTGTACACGCTCCCTCTTCTCCTCTGTGGCTTGCTTCTCTCACTCTGCTTCTCACTGTTCACGCTCCCTCTTCTCCTCTGTGGCTCACTTCTCTTGCTCTGCCTCCCTCTGGAACTCCAGCTCCTTTCCGCACAACTCAATCTGCAGCCTGAGTACTTCTGGCTCCACAATGTTGTTGACCTTCCCCTGGCATTGGCCATGCTGCCCTCCTTATCGGATCTGGACACTGCACTGGCTGCTAGTCCTTCCACACTCAAGGTTCAGTCCCTTACAGTCACTGTCTGTGACTCAATGCTCTGGGTTTCTGCTACCAGCAGGGCATCCATGAGGTTCTGCTTGGTTGCTTTCACCTTGTACAGGACTCCTCTGTCCCTGCACAACTGCTTTAAATAGTCTACAGTGTTACCGCTGTAGTTGGAAGCCATCTTCTTCCCTAACTACAGCTACTCTAACTTGCACTTTAAAAAAAAATAAAACAGGTAGGAACTTGACTGTAAGTCAAGTGATATAGTTCTGTGTCCTTTTTAAAAAAAATAAATCACTGCCTTGTTTTGCAAGTGAGCTGACAGTATTAAGCTGACACACTGAACAATAAAAGCTTGTATTACCAAAATTATCCCACCGCTATCACTAATCTGACGCAACCCCACTCAGCAGGTCAGGCCCTCCACTCCCACAGTGCCAACCTCCGAGTGCAGTATTGTGAACAGTGCAACCCTCCTGTCTGTTTTGTGGGTACAAATCACCTTTGGTCTCAAGTTCTGGAGGGATTCAAACTGTGAACTTCTTGCTAGTGTACCCAACTGTACAGGCTCAGATAATTCTGCTCTTCAGGGAATGCCAGATATCTTTTGCCTACGGGCACCTAACCAGGTATACAAAATGAACCCTTTGAACTTTATGAAAAACCTTAGGAACATTCTTACCTTTCCCCAGTTTGGTAAACCATTAAGCTTATGAACAGTTTTGTCAGTCTTAATCCTCCATACATCACATGCAAAAGAAATGACTTGGAAGGCACAGCAGGCAGTCTCTTTAAATATAGATTTACTTAAAAATGGATAAAAAAACATGTAAAATGTAAGCACAGAACACTATATCACACAGCATACAATCATTTAAAAGGAACAAGGTCAAAATACAAACTCCTACCACCTTTCACTTAGACTTGTCTATCTAATGTATTCTTATCTTCTTGCAGTGCTATCATTAGATGTTGTTGTTTCAGAGTCCAACAGGAATGTGTCAGTTGAAAAACACAGAATACAATTTAAAATGCTGTATTTCAACCCCTTCCATGAGGTCCTCCTTCCAGAATATAACAGTTATACAAAACAGGATGTCCAATCAAGAGGTGTATTAAATACTATGAGTTCAGAAAAACTCACATCCCAAATTATAACACTCTTAATTAAGTCTGTAATTTTCCAGTTCCTTCTTTGATCTATGAGCAGTTTCCTGCTTTTCAAAGACATCACAGGACTTTTAGCACCATAGTAATAGAATCTGTTTTCTTCCTTTAAATGTCATAAAAGTTTACGATCTCTATCCTGGCAACTGGTGAGCTCTAATTATGTCAGAAAAAATGAAAATCCTGAATTATGTCTTTCTAGCTTTCAGGTTAACCCTTAGGCTGCCACCGACATAATATCTTGTCCTAAAAACCCATGCATTCTAAATCATCCAGCAGCCTAAGGTTAATATCCTGTAGTTGAAACCTTGGAGGGGGGGTCATCCCACAGGCTGTCTCCTGAGAGTCACTCAATAACACATTTTTATATTACAACATCATAGAACAGCCATAACCAGCTGGCCAAGAGTCACATCTACTACTACGCAAGGGTGGGAATAGAGTAAAGCCACAAAAAGTACTACAACGTTACATAAGCATATTTATCTCATCTCACCTGACTGCTATTCCATAAACATTGAACATATAATGTGAATGGCCTGTCAAACCTGATTAAAGGAAAGAAAATCATGACCGTAGGGAGGCAAATGAAAGCAGAATTATTCTTACAGCAGATGCAACTGACTGATGGGGAGCACCAAAAACTGAAACAATTTAGGTACAGGGAAGTGCACACCTCTTCCCATAAATCTGGCAGGAAAAGAGAGGTGGCAATACATATATCCAAAAATATCCCATTTGAATATCTATAGAAAGAGGTGGATAGAGAAGGGAGATATGTTATCCTGAAAGGAAAGTTGCATGGACAACTGGTAACACTGGTCTCAGTTTACGACCCCCCAGGATCTAACTATGCTTTCTATAATTACTGGTGACTATAAATATCATCTGGATTACTGTTTTGTTAAAATTGCATATCAACCGGATTTCAGGTTATTATGCTCCAAAGGCAATAATAACCCATCACACATGATGGAGAAAATGTGGGGAAGCAAGAGCTACACATGAGCAGGTCTTTTATCAATGTCCTAAAATACAGGATGTCTGGCAGGAAATAAAGAACAGATTAAGAGAGATCTTCCAAATTCAGGGAGAGCTACAGATACAACACTGCATTTAGGGCCTACCACGATTAGAAGTTAAGGACCTCAGTAGCAAACACTTGTGGACCATCTGCATAGCTGCATTAGGGAAAACCATTACTAATAAAATTGATAAACCTGACTCCCCCACCCTTTATGGGTGGTAGAGGGTAGTGGATGATATACAAGAAATGGAAAGATTAACATACCAGATACAGGATAGAATGGAGACATTTAGGGAACGGTGGACGAGATGGATGACAGAGACAGAATAATAACAGAGCAGTTCTCTGGAGCAAGTCCCTTTTGAATGGATGTCCTCAAGAAGTCTCTGCAGAGAATAAGCTTGACCTCTACAAAAGCAAATTGTTTCACTACCTCACCAGTTTGAGTAGCTGTGATGGTTCCCACTAGGCCTACAGTACTCCCTTCTGCTCCTTCCCCTCATCTGGTTCTTTCCCTCTCCCCTCCACATACTGTGCTCACCTAACCCTCCTACTGCTCCCCCATTCTCAGTCTCTCGACCCCACCCCCTCTCTGCCCCTCTCTCTCTTTGGCGCATTATCCTCAACATAGTGTTCCTCTCCCCCTATCCACCCCAACCACTCCTACTCCTGACTTCCCCCATGCTCTCCTCCCTCCTTTTCCTCCCTCCTGCTCCCTGCTCCTCTCCCTCCCATACCTTCTTCCTCTGCTGCTACTCTCTGATCTGTAGCTCATCTTTACTTCCTTCTTCCCCAGTTCCTCAACCACTTACCCTTCTTCCCAGCCTGCTCACCCTCTTCTTCCTCCTTTACCCTGCCCAATTTCCTCCCCCCTGACTCTTTCGCCTTTAGCTCCCCACCCATTTTTTCCCTCATGTCCTCCTTCTTCTCTCCTCTGCTCACTTTACTCTTCATACGCCCAGGCCACTGCTTGCACTTATTGTAACCTTCTGCACTTATATGACAGCGTCACTTCTGTGACTGCCTCCCTTACCCCTACCTGAGTTACTCCTATCCACGTCCACCGTTTCCCTGTACCACACCACTATTTCTCATTTTATACCCAATTCTGCTTGTAAATGATCCTCTTTACATTGTGTTGTGCTTTACTTACTGAAGGTACTATGACACGGAACCTCTAATGTTTCTCTAAACGTTGTTTTGTGTTTATTGTTTGTACCAACACGCGTAACCCTTGTAAATGAAACTTTGGTTCAAAGGTATTTTGTAATCCTAGTATTCAATAAATAAATAAAAATAAAGTCACCTGTAGGGGCACAGTGAAGAGAGGATGGGGAGATGGAGAGAAGAGGATAGACAGAGCCAGCCTACAGAATACTATAGGAACCAGAGGAGAACAAAGAACAAGAAAACAAATCCTAGTGGACTTGCCTCAGCCCCAGACAGTGATAATGAACAAAAGGACAAAAAGTACATTAGAGGTAATTCCTTACCGTCTCACATCCTGCATAGCTTTAGAAAAGGGTTTATTTTTATTTTTATTTTTTTTATTTTGGTTTCTTATCACATGTATTTTGTAAGGTAATGAAAATAATAAGTGAACAGGTCAAGCAGGAAAAGAAAGGTACTGGAATACTAAAAGGAAACTGAGAAATGGCTAGAACCTGTAAAGCAACTGCACTTTGGACTGAATAACTTTGATTTACTGAAAACTGAAATGGAAAATCATCTTTTCAAATATAAATATAAAACAGATGGTCAAACAAAACACTAGGTCGAGCACTCACCAAACCTCAAATAGGTCATGGGCACAGGTCTCCAAATCAAAAAGAACTTACTTTATTATGTACAAAACATGAAGCAGACAAGCTTGTATGCTTTATGTTTTTATGTCAGTGGTGAAGCCATGACATCAGGGTGCGTGCCACTCCCCCAGAACAGAGGAAAAAAGCACCCAGCCTCCTAGATGACAGAGCAGGGAAAGCACAGACCCTGATAGCTCACACCAACCTGGCATCACAGAGGAGTTCAATGAAATACTTGAAAGTCTCGGGGTGTCTCCACCCCACCCCATACCCACCTGGGAGGTACAGCCACAGCTCCATCAGGACTCACCGGGTGGATCAGCCAGGTTGTGAGGTGGGGAGACTACAATGTCCGTCTCCTGAAAGAGTGGAGACTGGGTGCGAGGGAGGAATGTAAACAGAAAAAAAAATGGATCAGCGAAACAACCTGGCCCTGGTGCAGCAACGTGTGGAGATGATGGTGAGATCTGTTGATAGAGGGAACATTGTTTAACCAGGGGTAGCACACTAAGTCAAAGCTTGTTTCCAGATGCGACCTGAGAGCAAAAGGAAGTTAATTGACTTGCTCAAGATAACACAGTATGCACCTAGGTAGCTGTAGGATTCAAATCTAGGTCTTCAGATCTGCAGCTCAGAGCCTTAACCCACTGCACTATATTGCCTCCATAAACACTGCAGGATGGTCGAGAAGGCATTAGCAGCAACAGCAGTGGTCATCAAAGAACAGAATGTAGTTCACAACCAAACTAAGCAACTTGAGAATCTGGCCCAACTGGCCAATGTGTAGCTTCATGCTATACTGGAGGGGACTGAAGAGGGAGACCTTTCCACATTTCTTGAGTGCTGCTTACCGGAAGCCATGAGACTTGGTTTTGCAGTCCCGATTATCAAGGCATACCGAATCAACTTACACAGAGTCCTTAACAACATGGTGGGGCTGAGATCTATATTAACAAGAACCACCACTTCAGTGCTCAGGGATCAGATTCTGAGGGTGGCAAAGGAAGCTTCACTGGTGAAGATAGTAGAGGGCAAAGGTACAGTTTTTTGCATACTATTCATATGCCACCAGACAAAGATGCAAAGCTTTTATGAGGGTAACCAAAAACCTGCAAACTATAGGGACTGTGTGCAGGTTATCTTACCCAGCCCACTTCAGTTCATTTGTCTGGACAGAATGTACTTCTTCATGGATGCTAAAGCAGCCGGGGCCTTTGTGGCAAAGTTACCCTCTAGCAACCCAACGGCAGAAACAACAGAGACTCTGGAGGATGAACTTGAAGCTAGTTGGATATATTTAAAATCTTGGGAAGTTAAACTTGTTATATTAGTTCATGCTTAGCCTGTTTCCCTTTTTTTTTAATAAATGCATTTTTCCATTTTTTTCTGTTTTTGCCTCACAGGTCCTGGGACCCCAGCAGACACGGCAGTGGATGCACATGGAGGCTGACATGCACTCTGGGCACCAGCTCACTCCCTTCTGCCCCATCTGTGGTAATTTCCAGGCTCCCTGTAGCCCTAACTACCATCCGTCCTCCACTGGGTGGCAGTCAAGGGCCATGGAAACCCCTCATCCCTCTCCGGTAGAAGAGAGCAGCCTCGCTGCAGCTCAATACTGCTCCTCGCCCCCTTCCCACTGACCTAGACTTATTTCCAAACCCAGGTCACCGGTGTGGCATCCAGCACCTTAACCCTCAGTGCCACTGGGCTGACCTTAGCCTGTTCCTCTTTGAAGATAGATTTTTTTTCATGGATGTCTGAAATTATGGTGCAGCACTTGCCCCCACTTGATTTCCTTGCATTATGTTCTGAGGACCATATAATAAATATAGGACATCCAGTACGGAAATCCCGCACTCACCACCTCAAATAAAGGCTGCTCACAAACATCTGCTGAAGTGTTGAAAAGTTTATCAAACTACCAGTGCAGGACACACCGCACCACACACCTTGACAAATTTTGGAAACCAATCCTTTCTCAATAATTAATATATGGTTTCTGTAGCTGTGCAGCCAGAGCACTGGGACAAAAAGGCTAAAGCTTACTGATTACACATGTAGTGGGAATGACAATAAAAACATGATAATACCTGCCAAGTACTTAATTTTCTAATGAAGCAACTCCATGTAGAATGATTAGAGTGATTCTACATGGTTAGTGGCGGCAGGCAGGAGACATGGTGGGCAGAATGGGATGATTAGAGTGATTCTGCATGGTTAGTGGCAGCAGGCAGGAGACATGGTGGGCAGAACGGTGCTGGAAAGCTGTCTGAATTAGCTTTGTGGTGATTCAAGATGGTGAGTTTGCCATCGCACAGGAGTTTCAAGAAGTTGGATCTACTAGCGTGAACACAACACCTCCTGTACCACAGTACATGAGCAGTACACTCATGTTAATCCTGCTCCCTCCGACTTCTAAAATAATTCAGCAGTGTGGCAGTGTGCCTCAGTCTTTGTTTTATTAGGAAGGAGAGTAAACTTTCTAGATAATAGTTGGCATAACATTTCTCAGTTCTTTATTGACTTCTGAAGTTTAAAGTATAACTTTATAGTGCGCTAATAATCTAACGTTTCTTAGTTTTTGCGTTACAGTGAAGTGCCAGATATAAGCATTGTTATTCACAATTCTGTCTCACAGGAATGTCCCTTTTTAAAGCCTTAAAGCATATGGCCATCAAATGTGTTTTAGATAAACATTGAGCACAGTCCTATATGAGCACTGACTGCAGTTATTGCCACTGACTATGCAGTTTTTTTCTTCGGGTAGGATTTAAAAATGCCCCCTCACTGTAGTTAAATTCAAAATGTTAGTCATGTTGCGCTGTATTACTTCTAAGTACTTTGTATCAATAATGGCAAGACAAAGGCAAGATAAAGGTAATCTTTATTTATACATGTTCAATCCTGAAGGCTCTGAGCACTGTGCGTAGTTCATCAGTAAAACAGCAAACAAGAACTATGTTAAAACAACACTTTAAGATACAAGTCAATTAATAAAAGATGCAAGGCACAGAAAACCAAGAAATGCTTGTTCAAATAGAAAGGTCTTAAAGGAGGCTTTAAAGGCTGCGCCATGTTGACCATATGACTATAAGGGGTTCCATAAAACTGGAACTCCGAGTGCTCTGCCCTCTGAATGTCTTATCTGGGAAGGGGGGGCAATAAGCATGCCCACACTATTAGAGTGGAGGGGGTGAACTGGGTGGTAGGGAACAGGGCACTCTTTCAAGTAGTCTGGTCCCAAACCAGGAACGGCCTTGTATGTTAACAAGCATACCTTGAAGGTGATGTGCCACCACACAGCCAGGCAGTGCAGCATGCACAAGACTACCGTGATATGGTCACTCCATGAGGAGCCCACTATCATTGAGGCTGCAGCAATCTGGAGGAGCTGCAGGCATCACACCACACCTCCAGATCGCCCTAAGTAAAGAGTGTTGCAATAGTCCAACTTAAAGGAGACAGGAAATTATTTTTCTATAGTTAACTGCCTTTCCACCTTCCTTCCTTTCCATGCCAGTTCTGTATTCTGATATGCTTTGATGATTTTTGGATAAATAACCTAGCTTTGGAATGCCCTTAGATGTATACTGAGTTATACACTTATCACCAACTACTGCACTTGATTTTCATATTTCCAAGACATTCTATGACATCAGTACCTCCCATTCCATGTTATTCATCTGGATGGCCTGGAATGGGAGTTTGTGATGTCATAGAATGTTCAGGCACTATGAAAAGAGAGAAAGCAGCAACAGCTGAGGAGAGAAGGATTCACAGTAGTTACAGAGGCAACAAAATTTGAATATTAATTTAACAAAAAAGGTCAAAAACATATCAGAATATGGGTAGCCAATACAAGAACAACTAGAAAGCTTCTAGAGGTGTAAAAAACGGTTTCCTATCACAAAAACATGGACAAGCAACACCAGGTCCAACAGAACTAGATGTGGCTTGATCATGGCAATATTTCAAAGATGGTAAAAGCCAGAGCAGACCACAGTCAACACCTGCTGTTCCAGCATCAGTCTACAGTCCAAGATTACCCCCAGTCCTTCACTGTGTCAACAGCCATGACAGACTGGCCACTCATTGTCAGGAGAGTCAAACCTGCAACAGCAGCCCGAGCCCCAGCATTCTGGTTCGATCACCATGACCTCTGCCTATCCTGGGTTAAGACATAACCAGTTTGAGGCCATTCAATTATTTATTTCAGCCAGACACTAACTCAACACAGAAGCCACAACATTTTCCCCAGGAGAACAAGACAAGTACAGGGGAGTAATATCCACATAGCAGTGTAACTCAACACATGATTGACACCATTTCACAGAGGGCATCGATGGTATGTATTGGCTATTAAATGCAATAAAATAAAATAAAAAAGAATTAATCAACCTTGATCAAATACTTAGTGTAGAAGAGTCTATCAACAGCACATGTTAGAGGCGCGTGTAAGTTCCAAATGATGTTTTTCAAATAAAGTTTCAACCAGTTGTCTGGCTCAGTGCCTTGGTCTTTGATCAGTGTTTTCTGTCTCCTTAATGAGTAGCAGTATTTCCTGCAATGTTTCTAGTAGAAAACTTGTGGCTGAATTTCTGTAAAACAGAGAAACAGTACTCTTGTCAAACTTTGAAATATGTAAAAAAACAGAACTCTCTGCAGTTAACTAAGGAGGAGAGGCACTTGGGGGTCACAATCACAGATGATTTGAAGGCCGCTGGGCAGACAGCAAAGACTGTGGGAAAGGCCAGTGGGATGTTGGGGTGTACTGAAAGGGGAATCACAACCTGAAGGAGGGAGGTAACAGTTCCACTGTACAAGACCCTGGTGAGACCCCACATTGAATACTGTGTACAGCTCTAAGGACCACACCTTTGAAAGGACATTGACAAAATAGAAATGGTGCAAACAAACTTTATTTTCATAGCGCCTTTCTTAAAATCAAGGAGCAGAGTAGGGTGACCAAAATGGTGAAGGAATTACATCACAAGCCTTATGAGGAGGGAGTGAGGGACCTCAATTTACATGTTGAAACAAAGGAGATAGAGGTGACATGACAGAAACATTCAAGTACCTCAAGGGCATAAACAAGGTGGAAGGGGACAACATATTCCATATTAATAGTAGTGCCAGGATAAAAGGATACAACATGAGACTGAGGGGTGGCCACATAAGGGGACATATCAGTAAGCACTTTTTTATGGAAAGGGTGGTGGATGCATGGAATAGCCTGCTCCAGGAGGTGGTGGCAGCCCCTTCAGTGGCAGGCTTCAAACATGAATGGGACAGAAACAAAAGAATAATAGAGATAGGAAGAAAAACTGAAGCCAATGACCAGATAGGGTCACTGGATGCTTCATTAGGCATTTTAAACAGGCAGACTGGATGGGCTTAGCGTTCCTTATCTGCAGACAACATCAATGTTTTTTTTTTCCAATTGTTTAACCAAGAGAGACATACTAAGCTGAAAGTTTGTTTACAGGTGTGATCTGGGAGCACAGGGAAGTTATGTGACTTGCTCAGGGTCACACAGTAGGACTGTTTAACCAGGAGAGACACACTAAGCAGAAAGCTTGTTTAGAGGTGTGACCTGGGAGCAAAGGAAAGTTAAGTGACTTGCTCAGGGTCACACAGTAGGACTGTTTAACCAGGAGAGACACACAAAGCTGAAAGCACAAGCCACGCCCCCTGGGTCTGTGTGGTGGCTGCTTGTGTTTGTCTGTGTCTGTAGCTTAGTTTTTGTGGATTTACATGTTTTTCTGCTTGTGGTAACTATACCATTCTTGCTCACTACATCCGTGAAAGTCTCCTGGACTGGATTTCTGCAAAAAAATCATCATCAGGTATCTTTATTTTCATTTTAAAATCAACTTTTTGGAAGCTATCCCAAGCAAAACATAAGTGAAGCAACTACATCTGACAACCTTGGTGACTCAGGGTCCTGCTGGAATCCATACTTTCATCTGACCTGCTCCATGATCTGTATGTGGGCTGTTCAGCAACCTGTTTGAATGACAAAAAGCATACAGACAAAGGTTTCACGTCCTGCATATGTGCAGGCACAGTTAATCACCTTCAGAATTTTAACATTTCAGTGACTCTGGACCTCAGCTGTTGATCATTCTTTTGGCTTTGACTTAACCACCAGGTACCTATCTGCAAGCGACTGGGTGCAACTGAGAAGCTACAGCAAGGATAAATGGGCATATCATCCTCTATTACTAACAACCTCCTTGCTCTGGGTCCCTAGACACCTGCACTGGTCCAAGCCGCATAAGCCTCAGAAGTATAATTCAATTGACTACGAAGTACAGCAACTGTATCTTAAACTCCTACTCCTCCTCCTCCTCCTCTTGATATCAGGAAGTGTCCACTCAAATCCTGGCCCTGTCTCCTGCAGTACAACAAAGCCTGCCAAAATGGAGGGGCTCAAAATTGCCCTAAACATCTGCAGTCTCCTCCCAAAACTGGCCTCCCTTCAAATCTTTGCCAGCCAACACAACCCGGATATCCTTGCCATCGTCGAAACTTGGCTGACACCTAATACTCCGGATCATGCCATCTCTATACAAGGCTACAAGATATTCAGGCTGGATAAGACCTCAAAAAGGGGTGGTGGGTGTGCAATCTACATAAAGGACTACCTCACCTGTCTACCTGGTTCTTACCCCACCACAGAAACCTCAGTGCAACTCCTCCCTATCAAGATACTACTTGGTGCCCAAAACAAAGTCCTCACGATTGCTCCTGTCTATATCCCAACAAAAGATCCTGATTCTAGCCTACAGGCTGTCCTCGAGTTCATAAGTACACAACCTTCTGACATCAAACTCCTTCTCCTTGGGGACTGTAATATAAATTGGCTTGCTCCTGATGCAGGGTCAAACAAAGATGCTATCCTAGCAGCAAATTTAACACAAGTGGTAAATTCCCTACCAGGAAAAACTACAAATCAGGACCAGCACCCTCATTGACTGGATCCTTACCAGCCACCCTACCAGTATAACCAATGTAAGTGTTCTCCTGACTCGCTCAGTGATCACTCTCCAATAATATGTATCTGGACAAATAAGTTTCGTAAGCCGACTCCAAAACCATCTATAGCAGAGTCCTACCTTATGGCAACCTTATTCATCTCAAGACCTGTCTTAGGCAGGTAGACTGGTCCTTGATTAACAAAACTCAAGATGTTGGCCTAGCCCTTGATTACTTTATTTCTGCTTTCAACACTGCCTGTGACACCTATGCACCAGTAAAAAAGTGCAAAATCAAAGCAATCACAAATCCCTGGCTCACGGCGAAGCTATTGGCACAACTCAAAAGTAGGGATCAACTCTGGGCCACTGCAAGAGTTACTGGCACTCTGTCGGACATTCAAAAGTATAAACAGGCTCATAACCACTGTACTAAACAGATCCACTTGATGATGAGCTCCTACTTCAAGAATGCCATCTCCAACTCCTGGGGCGAAGGGAAATCCTTCTGGGACAACATAAAGAATATCATGGGTCAGCAGTCCAAATCCTCCCTACAATAATGAATGTGGATGGAACCACTACATTAGACCAGAGATCATTGCAAACACCTAAATGATACCTTCATGGACCTTAGTGGTGTCCTCTCATCTGATTTCTTCACTGATGCTGACCCCTCCAATTTCTACTTCTACTACTGCCTCTCCAACCAAACCACCCTTCCATTTCAAATTAGTAAAGGCACATGACGTCTATAAATATATAAAGAAGGCCATTTCTAAGTGCCGAGCAAGCAGCAACACTATTGACCTTAAACTTCTGTCCCTCACTCTGGAGGAAGTACTGCTCCCCCTCACAAAATTTTCAATCTCTCCCTCTGCTACAGCCAATTCCCTAGGAAATGGAAAGCTGCAGTTGTCACTCTGGTGCACAAAAGTGGTGATAAGTCACTGCCTGGTAACTATTGCCCAAAATCAATACTACCACCTCTCTCTAAGGCCCTTGAATGCTTGGTGGCGGACCAACTTTCAGACTACCTGGAAAAGCACAACATCCTATGCACTCAGCAGCATGGATTTAGGAAAGGGCACAGCACATTGACTGCCCTACTTGAATTCTCAGGAGCAATCCACAATGCCATGGACAAAGGAAACCTAACTGGAGCAGTCTACATTGACTTAACCAAGGCATTTGATACAGTTCACCATGGCTTACTTATCAAACAACTTCTGTCCCTAGAGCTCTCACAGGGTCCTGGTGACTGGGTAAAAAATTATCTTGTTCAGCGCTCTCAGTCTGTAAAAGTAGCTGGAGTTCTCTCAGACTCAAAACCGGTTCGCTCAGGAGTTCCCCAGGGATCCATCCTGGGCCTTCTCCTTTTCAGCCTTTTCCTAAACTCCCTCCCCAAATCCCGCCCTGAACAAATAATCCTCTATACCGATGATGTCTTGATTCTTGCCACTCATAAAGATCCGAACCTCTTACGCCTCAACCTTCAGCATGCTTTTTCAAAGTTGAGATGTGGTTCCTTGAACATAAGCTGGTTCTAAACCACAAAAACTAAATCCATGCTCTTCTTTAACTCTAAAACAAGAAACGGCAAGTCCACTCACCATTAATACATACCTGGGAAATACCCTTGAACAAGTGCCAATTTTCAAGTATCTTGGAATCAACTTTGATCAAGGCCTAACCTTTGCAACTTACATTGATAGTACAGCAAAAACTATTAATCAGCGAATTGGGATTCTGTATTGGAACCGACAGCTTCTTACCCATTCTGCACTGAGGATTGCCATCCAATCCTCTATCATCTCAGTCGTTGATTATAGCTTAGTTATATACAGATCTGCCACTACTACAGCACTTAGTCGCATTACAACATCCCTAAGTAAGGCCAGTCAGTTGCTCACTGGTGCACACTGATGTACCCACACATGTGAACTCTATGCTGACTCAGGTTGGTTGCAACTCTCAAACTGGATAAAGTACCTTACCTGCCTGATGGCGAAAAAATCCACTCTGGGCCTCACTCCATCCTGTATCCAAGACCTGTTATGCCCAAGCGCTAGCACCCATTTTACCAGATGATCAGAACACCAGCCTCTCCAAGTCCCCCGATGCCGGACTTCTCAGGGACAAAGATCATTTGCCTATCATGCCCCCAGCTGGCTAAATGCCCTCAGCAGTCATATTACTGCCTCCACCTCTATAGGTATTTTCAAATCAAGGCTTTTCTTTCACCTTGCCACCTCCAGCTCCTGTGACTGCCTTGATTAAACCTCCTACTTTCTCACTACCCACCCTGTCCCATTATTTGACAAAGACATGTTTGGGAAACCTTTTCTCCTGCTATTGTCTGCTACCCACACCTTTCACTTACCCTCTCTGTTCTGGACTTTTTCCCTATTTGTTTATCCTAATCTGGCACGACCTCTTTCTTGTAATAATAATGTGATTATTGATATCTCATGTCCTTTCACACAAATGATTTGATATGTATTTGTATATGTTTTCTTGCTCTTGACACAACACAAATTGTTGTGTTATCTATGTAACCTTTTGCACTGTACCTAATTGATGTGGAACCTTTGTAAAAGAGCCTCTGGCTCAAAGGTAGTAATTCCTAGAACAATAAACTAAGCTAAACTAAAGCTTGTTTACAGGTGCGACCTGGGAACACAGGGAAGTTGTGTGACTTGCTCAGGGTCACACAGTATGATTGTTTAACCAGGAGAGACACACTAAGCTGGAAGCTTGTTTACAGGTGTGACCTGGGAGCACAAGGAAGTTAAGTGACTTGCTCAGGGTCACACAGTATGATTGTTTAACCAGGAGAGACACACTAAGCTGAAAACTTGTTTACAGGTGTGACCTGGGAAGTTAAGTGACTTGTCAAGGTCAGACAGTATGCAAGTGAAGGCTGTGGGATTCAAACCCAGCTCTCCAGATTTGCAGTTCAGAGCCATAAAACACTGTGCTATACTGCTTCCTTGTGTCTTCATGTATCTTGTAACAGTTTAACTGCAATGCGTAGACATAATGTGTTTTTTTTCAAGAGGATGGGATGCAGCTGCAAATGCAAGCAGCAGCATCTGTGTCCATTTCTGGAGTCCAGGCAGCACTGCTGCTGTGTTCAGACTATGCATCCATTTATGATAAAAAGTCACAGTCTGTGGCAAAGAATGGACTTCACTGCATCCAAACTGGACTCAAGTACAACTGCGTCCATTTCTGGAGTCCAGGCAGCACTGCTGCTGTGTTCAGACTATGCATCCATTTACGATAAAAAGTCACAGTCTATGGTAAAGAATGGACTTCACTGCATCCAAACTGGACTCAAGTACAACTGCGTCCATTTCTGGACACAACTGCATCCATTTCTGGATGCTGTTAGGTCATTTGATAGATGGTCTAACCCTTTTGGATGCCTTTCTGCTTTGAAAATAGATTAGTAGTAGATGTATCTTGGACAGAAAATTCCATCTCCTCCCCCCAGGTTCATGTGAACTGTGATTATCTTTTGCTGTCACCCAGCTATGATTTGCAGAGCCAGACAGCGAGGAGCTACTGCTCAACCGGTGCTTTGCTAAAAGTCTCCTCACAATCAAGAAGAAAAGGGAAGGGAAGGGTTGTGTAATAAGTAAGGGATACCGCTAAACTGTATCTGTGTAGAATTAAGTTCTACTTGTTATGTCAGTTTATTGATGTTCCATACATGGCATATCTGCATTTTGTACTACTTTTACAAAAATGAATAAAATATACATTAAAAAAAGAAGAAGGGAAGAACACCACAGAAACATGTGGCGCCTGCGGTGCTATCTTGGCCATGCAGTGTTCACCGTGATTCAGTTATCAAATGTCATTCCATGAGTAACATATACACACCTCTTCTGCTTCATCCCTTCCATGAGTTATATATACCCGCCCTTCCTGCTTCATAGCTTCCATGAGTTAAATATACCTGTCCCTCCTGTTTCATCCCTTCCATGAGTTATATATACCCGCCCTTCCTGCTTCATCCCTTCCATGAGTTAAATATACCTGTCCCTCCTGTTTCATCCCTTCCATGAGTTAT
This sequence comes from Neoceratodus forsteri, assembly GCA_016271365.2. Classification (NCBI taxonomy): domain Eukaryota; kingdom Metazoa; phylum Chordata; order Ceratodontiformes; family Ceratodontidae; genus Neoceratodus; species Neoceratodus forsteri. The sequence continues at coordinate 2,222,727 of JADMNL010000031.1, forward strand.
ATATAATCACCCTTCCTACTTCATCCCTTCCATGAGTTAAATATACCCGCCCCTCCTGCTTCATCCCTTTTGTAATATATACCCACCTCCCTGCTTCATCCCTTCCATGAGTTATATATACCCAGCCCTCCTGCTTCATCCCTTCCATTAGTTACATACACCCACCCTTCCTGTTTTAGCCCTTCCATGAGTTTTATATATATATATATATATACACCTGACCTTCCTGCTTCAGTCCTTCCATGAGTTATATATACCCACCCTTCCAGCATCAGCCCTTCCACAAGTTATATATACACCCACCCTTCCTGTTTCAGCCATTCCATGAGTTATATATATATATATATATATATATATATATATATATACCTGCCCTTCCTGCTTCAGTCCTTCCATGAGTTATATATACCCACCCTTCCTGCATCAGCCCTTCCACAAGTTATATATACACCCAACCTTCCTGCTTCAGCCCTTCCACAAGTTATATATACACCCACCCTTCCTGTTTCAGCCATTCCATGAGTTATATATATATATATCTGCCCTTCCTGCTTCAGCCCTTCTATGAGTTATATATACACCCACCCTTCCTGCTTCAGCCCTTCCTCAAGTTATATATACACCCACCCTTCCTGTTTCAGCCCTTCCATGAGTTATATATATATACCCACCCTTCCTGCTTCACTCCTTCCATGAGTTATATATACCTGCCCTTCCTGCTTCAGCCCTTCCATGAGTTACATAAACTTCCCTTTCTGCTTCAGCCCTCCATGAGTTATATATACCCGTCTTCCTGCTTCAGCTCTTCCATGAGTTACATATACCCACCCTTCCTGCTTCAGCCCTTCCATGAGTTATATATACCTGCCCTTCCTGCTTCATCCCTTCCATGAGTTATATATACACCCACCCTTCCTGCTCAGTCCTTCCATGAGTTATATATACCCGCCCTACCTGCTTCAGCCCTAACTCATCTCTTAAATAAAAACATCCACAACAGGCATGAAAACACATATATGATAGTCAGTTCAAACAACAGTCCTTCTAGCAAGCACTAGTCTGCTAATAGCTTACAGTTCAACATCACAGTTTTTACTTCTCTGAGTCCACTGCTGACTCTCCACCCTCCAGTCTCACTGAAAATTCAGTTCTGTGGCTAGCTCAGCTATATTCTTACTCTTGGCAGAAGCCCTGCTCTTCTTTTGTTCTATAAACAAGGGGGTTTAAAAATAAAGTATGATACAATAACAGCGGTACCCCACCCCACTTCCCTTGACAAATGATACCCAAGAAGCCCAAGAGGCATCGTAACATTTATGGTAACCCATAGATACATAGATACATAGACAGTGTCGGCAGATAAGGGCCTATGGCCCACCCAGTCTGCCCATTTGAGCTTGTAAGTTCAGTTTGTTTTCCTAGAAGTCTGTTTCCTCTTACCCCTGACCTCTAGAATTCCTTTATGTCTATCCCATGAATTCTTAACCCAGTGACAAGTAAGGTTGGAAGAACAGTCTGGAAATCATGGAATGCACACCAGGTGGATAAATAACTGCTGTCCACACTCAAGAGTACTCTTGAGTGTGGACAGCTGTTATTATCCACCTGATCCCTCAGATCCTTATGCCTTTCCTTGTGCAGGATCTGGGAATACAGGAGGTTACCAGATCCTGCACAAGGGTAAGGCATAAGTTCAGTAAGGCCAGAAAACCCTGCTGGTGGATCCAGGAGGTACAGGAGGTGGTAAGGGACAAGAAGGCAGCCTATAGGCACTTCAAGTGCTCAAGGAGTGAAGGGAAGCAGAAAGAATATGAACTGACAGCCAAGAGAGTCATCAGGGTGGTGGGAGCAGCTAAGGCAAAAAAGGAGCTGTCCTTGGCCAATGGGATATGGAGGGGGGACAAGGGGTTCTTTAGATACATAGGGGGAAAAAGGAAAGTAAGGGGCAGATCAGCAAAATAAGGATTGAGGATGGTTGGGCACAGGAGGCAAGGGAACAGGCAGAAGTCCTAAATGAGTACTTTGCCTCAGTTTTTACCAGGGGGTGGAGGGGCTATGTCTCGAGGGGGGAGTGGGGGCAAATTGAAGGAAGTGGTGGGACCAGTAGAGACCAGGTGCCCTGATGGATCTGGGGAAAGGGAGTTGCCACCACAGACAGGTGGGGGGCCAGCACTACAGGGTGAAAAGAGGAAGGACGTGGAGGCTGAAATTCCAGTACAGAGAGTAAGGAAAGCCCTCAGGTCCCTTCGGATGGAGAAAGCACCTGGGCCAGATGAGGTGCATCCCAGGGTGCTGAGGGAACTTGCGGATGTCCTGGCAGTCCCTCTAGTGGAGCTTTTCAACATCTCTCTGAGGACTGGGTGGGTGCCCCGAGACTGGAAGGTGGCCCATGTTGTGCTGATCCACAAGGGGGGGGATCAAGAGAGGAGGTGGGAAATTATAGGCCCATTCGCCTGACATCAGCGGTCGGCAAGGTGATGGAGGGTATTGTCAAGGAAAGGCTAGGGGGTTATTGGATCAAACTGGGTACTTGAATGATAGGCACCATGGCTTTGTCATGGGAAAATCATGCCAGACAAACCCTGTTGAGTTCTATGACTGGGTGACGATGGCCCTGGACAAGGGTAGGCCAGTGGACGTCCTCTTTCTGGACTTCAGCAAGGCATTTGATTTGGTACCCCACAGTGGCCTGTTGACTAAGTTGAAGAAAATGGGGGTAGGGAGACAGTTGTTAAGATGGATAGGAAATTGGCTCTCTGAGCATACTCAGAAGGTGGTGGCTGGAGGGTTAGCCTCATCCTCAATGTGGATTACTAGTGGGGTTCACCAGGGGATAGTGCTGGGGCCACTCCTGTTCAGCACCTATGTCTCAGATATCAGGAAGGGGATCAGGAGTGAGATGAGTCTCTTTGCAGACAACTCAAAGCTGGGTGCAGTGGTGGATGAGGAGGAGGGAGGGTGGCCTTGCAGGAAAACCTGGAGGCTCAGGAAGGTGGTCGGAAAATGGAAACTAAAATTCAATGCAAGGAAGTACAAGATTCTGCACCTGGGAGTCAGAAATCCAGGTTAGGGGTATACCCTGGGAGGAGACATGATTCAAGTCATGGAGGGTGAGAGGGACCTGGGAATAGTGGTAGATGTCAAAATTAATAACTAACAGACCTGAAGGAGGGTAGCGGAAAGGGCAAATAGGATGCTGGGATGCATCGCCATGGGGATTACCTCTAGAAAGGTGGAAGTGATCCTTCCACTGTACAATTGGTGGTTAGGCCACACCTCAAGTACTGTGTGTAGTTTTGGAGACCATATTTAAAAAGGGACATCACACTCCTAGACAGGGTCCAAAGGAGGGCAACCAAAATGATCTGGGGCCCGTGGGAGAGGACCTATAAGGAGAGGCTCAAGGAGCTCGACATGTACACCCTGGAGGAGAGGAGAGAAAGGGGGACATGATGGAAGTCTTTAAGTACATGAAAGGGATCAATAAAGGAGGCTCAGTCAGGGTGTTCCAAAGGAAAGAGGGTGGGGCAACTAGAGGTCAGGGGTGTAAGTTGGAAGGGGCAGGCTCAGAGGGGAGAGGAGGAGATGTTATTTCACTGAAAGGGTGGTGGAACCATGGAATGCACTGCTCATGGAGCTGGTAGAAGTGGAGGCTGTGGACAGGTACAGGGGAAAGGGTAAATCTGACCAGGCCCAATACAGGTGGAACATCTGGGACTGGGGACAGTATAACTCAAGGGGGAGGGGGGGACACCAAAATCATCCCTCAGTGTGGGTGATGAAAATCGAGCAGACTTGAGAGACCGTTAGGCCTATTCTGTTGGCATTTTAGTATGTTGGTACGAGTTCCATGATTTCCAGACTGTGTTGCTGTTTTCACATTGAGCTCACTCTCTGCTGAGCGTCTCTTTCCTTATTCACTCATTAAGGTTGGGAGGACCCCAGCCTTTCATCATGTTATTGTATTTAGGGCCGGCCCGTCGGCGCAGTGGTGGGATTTCCGCTTGCGACGCCGGCAACCCAGGTTCGGGAACAGACTCGGGTCGCTGGAAGGGTCGGCCGGGGGGAGAAGGATAGAGTGCCCTATGGGCTGCTCTCCTTCTCCAGGGGGGAAGGTGGGTTGATGCTCGGTGCATGAGTGACCCCCGGCGGAGGCTGGGAGTCACACAGCTACCGGCACACGAGGATACTTTGGAGGCGGGACAGGACGTCATGGGTCATTGCACGTCCCGCCTCCCAGAAAAGCGGAAAATGGACGGCTGCCGGTCGCCCTCTATGAAGCCCGCCGCGGCTTTGATTAGCCCCCCAGGCTGGTTCTCCGACCTATCACATGTCTGCGGGGTGTTAGCTCCCCGCATCCCGTAGCCCCACCGTGGGGGGTAAGCCACGGAGTATCGGAGGGCTCGAGGCCGTTCTGGGGGGTGGAAGCCATTGGCCCGTGACCGGGCTGATTCTCTGGACGACCGGCAGCTAGGAGGAAAGAAAAAAGCAAAATGGAAAAAAAAAAAATGTTATTGTATTTAGGTTCAGTTTATTTTCTAAGGCCTCTCTTGAATAATTTCTTTTCATTCCTTTATTCTTCCTATAGAGAAGCTTCTAGGCATGGTGCCACAGGACTGGAGAACAGCACATGTAGTGCCCCTTCACAAAAGTGGTCCCAAGGATGATCCGGGGATTACAGACCTGTCAGCCTGACCTCCATCTGACCTCCATTGTTCGCCAGCTCATGAAGACCATGCTGGAGGAGTGGTTGGTGGAATATCTAGAGAAGCATGGTCTCCAGGATGAGAGGCAGCATGAGTTCATGGGGAGGGAGGAGATCGTGTCAAACAAATCTGATTGACTTCTTTGACTGTGTCACGAAGACAGTAGACGGGGCGAAGAAGTAGACGTTGTCTGTCTCGATTTCAGCAAGGGCTTTGACTCTGTGCCCCACAAAAGGTTGATCAGGAATGTGGTGGATCTTGGAGTTGGGGACTAGATAGTGAGATGGGTAGAAAACTAGCTGAGGAACAGAACCCAGAGGTTGGTAGTGGTTGGGGGAAGAGAGTTATCTGGCACCAGAGAGGTGACCAGTGGGGTCCCACAGGGCTCCGTGCTGGGGATGGTGTTGTTCAATGTCTTCATCAGTGACACTGAGGATGGCATTAAGGGCAAAATGTGTCTATTCACAGATGACACCAAGCTCTGTGGGTGAGTGAACACAGCTGAAGGGATACAGGACCTAAAGGAAGATCTGTAAAAGCTGGAGAGGTGGTCCAGGATCTGGAGCTTGGTTTCAATGCAAAGAAATGCAGAGTTATGCATACTGGAGCCAAGAATCCCAGGACAGAGTATTACTTGGATGGAGTCTGAGTATCTGCTTCTCAGGAGAAGGATCTGGGAGTGATGATCACTAGTGACCTGAAGCACTCCATGCAGTGCAAGAAAGCAGCAGCAAAGGCAAACAAGATGCTAGGATGCATATCTAGGAGGATCAGTAGCAGGAGAGAGGAGGTTATACTGCCCTTGTACAGGTCACTGGTAAGGCCGCATCTAGAGTGTGGAGTTCAGTACTGGTGTCCACACCTCAAAAAGGACATTAACATGCTGGAGAAGGTCCAGAGGAGGGCTACAAATATGATAGCCGGTCAGTAGGGCAAGGCATATGAGGAGAGGTTGAGGGCACTGAACATGCACTCCCTGGAAGACGGGGGGAGAGGGGGGGACATGATTGAGACCTTCAGGTACTTTAAAGGGATAAATAAGGTTGATAAGCGGAGTCTCCTTAAGCTGAGTGGCAACCATATCATGAGGGGGCACAGTCTTAAGGTGAAGGGTGGGAGGTTTAGGAGGGAGGTCAGGAAGCACTTCTTCACAGAGAGGGTGGTGGACACTTCAAATGCACTGCCAAAAGAGGTAATCTCATTGAAGACAGACAGTGGGCAGCTTTAAGAGAGGCTGGGATAGGCATAGGGGGAAGGTAAGGATCATGGGTAGGGAGGATGAGAGGAGTGGGGAGAGAGGGCAGGGACATTAGCTCAAGCTATGGACCCTGCAATACGCGCAGACTTGATAGATCAAACAGCCTTTTTCTGATGGCTTCTTAGTATGTTTGTATGTTCTGATCTTCACCTCTTCACTCTGCAGTGTGAATTTTCATATGCCTTTTAAGGGGTCTCGTATCTTTATAAGCACTCCCACATTCTTTACACTTGTACAACTTTTCTCGGGGTTAGTGTTTCCAAATGTTTAGGGATTTCTAATACTGTGGCAAGACGACCCCATTCTTAAGCCAGGGCATATTCAAAACTCAAGTAATTAGTACTGTATTAGTCTTTGATGTTTGCTGAGAGCGCTCTTCTCAGCACATGCAACGTCCCCAAAATGGCTTCCTTTTGAAGTTCATAAGGTGTCACATGTATTAGTAGCATATTTAAATGCACCTGAAAGTTCTTTTTGATTAGTCCCATTGCTCCAAGCACTGTTGGAATGATTTGTGTGTCCTTATTCCACATCATTTTGGTTTCTGACTGCATAGCTTGGTATTTCATGATTTTGTCTCTCTCTGTACGCAGCACACTGTAGTCACTAGGGGTGGCTATTTCAATCAGCAATGCTACCTTTGTTCTCTTTTCTTGTATTACAATATTGGGTTTTCTTGCTTCCACTTTCTTGGCTGTTGGTATTGGGTGATCCCATGTGATCATTACTTTTTTATTCTCTGTGGTTCATGTTTCCAGTGCCTCTCTGCTACCTGTATGTTATAGTGCTTGCACAGTTTCCAGTGGATCAATCTTGCTACATTGGTGTGTCTTTCAGTATACAGGCCTTCTGCCATGAGTACTTCACATCCAGCCATGAGATGTGCAACTGTTTCTAATTCTGTACTACAGAACCTGCACTTGTCTGTTTCTCTTGTTTTTTTCTATGGATTTTGTGAACCATCTTGTGCTTAGCCCACCATCTTGGGCTGCCATTATCACTCTTTCATCTCATGGTCTAAATTCAACTCTTTTTAACCACTCATGGGTCAGGGCTCGATCGACCTGTGGTTGCTCCAGTAGCTCCCTGTATTTTCCACTATAATTATGGGCTTTTCAATTGTTTTTTCTTTTCTGTTGGTCTTTATCCTTATACTCCTTTTTCTGATTCTTTGCGCTTTCTGTTGCAGACAATTCCTTATCTACTTATGGATTGACATCAATCTCTGCTACCCTTCTGAAGGCTTCTCTTAATTTGATGAGTGAAGTCGTTTTAGGCTTATTTTGTTCATGATACAAGACCTTGACTATATTTGGGTCCAGAGATGTCAGTAGGCATGTATGTAGCCCCACTATTGTGGATTTATATGTGTGATCAATCTCAATGAGGCCCATGCCTTCCTCTGCCCTTGGGATATATAATCTTGGCAAGCAAAGGGTTTTGTATATTAATTGGTGAGCATGAAACATTTTTCTTGTTTTTATATCTAACCAGTTCAACACTTTCTGTGGCCAGTCTGTCACACCAAAGCTGTATGAGATCACTGGAAGGTGAGTTGGTTTATAGCTTGCACTTTATTTCATGTTGTCAAAGCAGTTTTCAGAATTAGCTTTAAGCTTCTAAAACATTTCTTGCTTACTTTTACTCTCATTTCTTCATGTTGTGCTCTTGCTCCTTCATCTATTCCCAGGTATTTATACACTCCCTCTTGCTCAAGTTCTTTTTATGTCACAAACCTCCGCCAGATTCATGTTTTCTTTATGAGTTAACTTTCCTGCTACAAATGTTGCTTTGGCACATTTGTCTAAATAAACATCATCCGTATGTCATCAGAAAAGGTCTTAACAATTTGTAGTTGTTCTTTCAAATGTTTGTAAGATGAACTATAAAGTTTTAGGTCATCTACAAATAGAAGGTGAGATGTTAGCTGTTGATTGTTTTTGTTTCTGGGGTTCAAGCTCTATCCATAGCCTAGGTTGTTGATTAGGCTACTCAAGGGATTGAGGGCAAGGCAAAACATAAGTGGTGACAAGGAGTCACCTTGAAATATCCCTCGTTGGATGCTTATATTTGGGATGGTGATTGAACCTTTCTCATGATTTAATTGCAGGGCGGTTTGCCACTTTGTCATTGTTGTGATGAAGTTTATCAGTGTGGGATGTATCCTGTAGATCCGTAAACACTCAGTAAACCAGGAGTGTGGGATACTGTCAAATGCTTTTTTGTAGTCGATCCATGCTACACTAACATTTCAGCATTTTTTGCAGCTCTCCATAATGGCTTTGTTCAACAGGAGATGGTCCTTTGTACCATATGATTTTCTTTTATTTCCTTTTTGTTCTATTGCCATGAATTTTTTGCAGTCTAAATGATTGTAGACTCTATCTGCATCGATTCCCTTATATAGTTTATATGTTGTTGGTAAACAGGTTATTGGGCGATAGTTCTTGGGGAGACTGGAGGCTCAGATTTAATAAGTCACGGTATTCCTATCGTTAACCAGATGGGTGTCAAGTCAGGATGTGCGTATAAATAGTTTTTAGGTAGCTAAATCTTGGTGCAAAGATGTTAGTACTTTTAGCCAGAAGTTGGGTACTGCATCTGGACCTGGGGTTTTGCAGTTGGAGGCCTTCCTTATCTTCACTTCTATCTCCTTTGCTATTATGTCAGGCCACTCCATATCTCTAGTAGTACCATTTCTTATGCTGTCTTTAATTTCCTGTATCCACTTTGTATCCCTATTATCAGGGCCACTGGTTTTTGGTTTTTAACGGAAAACCCGGTAAAATTCCAGAATTAGAGCTGCCTGAACACCAGTAAAAACAAAGATTTAATGGAATCTGGCATTTTATACCAGATCAATAAATCTACAAAACTTGTATTTTTCTTATAATTGCTTCCTGTATTATGTTCAGTTTGCTTTATTTAATGCTCTATATATTAAACCTTCTTTTATTCTGATTATTTATACACATACTAAAAGAATGACTGCAGAATCCCGGTAAAATCCAAAAATTAAAGTAGCAATCACCGGTGCAATTCCAGAATCTGAAATCTTGAAAATGGAATTTCATTTTTTGAATCACCGTAAATCAGTGGCCTTGCCTATTATGTTCAACTGGGTCTTCATGAATACTTCTCCAGAATTCCTCAATTTCTTTCTTTACTGGTGGTGTTTTTATGTTGGCTGTTTTCTTTCCCAGCTCCCTATAGAATTTCTTCGGGTCTTCTCTAAACCATGTATTTTGCATTTTTTCATTGTTCCTTTCTACATATCTCCTGAGCTTCTCAGCTTGAGCAGAGATCTTAAGCTTGTCATTTGAGATGTAAAATTTAGGTCCTGATCTGTTTTAATACAGCATTGTTCTTTGATTTCATCCTCTTTCCTGATGACTTTCATTGATCCGTTACCCTTTGTAAACTCCTCCAGCAGTGGTACTTCTGATCTTAGCTCCATAATTGTCCCTTCTATCTGCTTTTTCCATGGTGGTATGCTGAATTTCTCTCTCTTTTTGTTTTTCATTCCTTGCTTTTTTGGCGCAGCTGTATTTGTTATTAGTCTCGCTGCACAGTAGTGTATTCTGTTGATTTCAGTGACATCATATGGACCCCTCTGCATGGTTCCAATAGCTTTGTTTATCTGTTTTATGTGTTCTTTAATTGTGTATGTCAGGCGTAATTTTTGCAGTCTTTCCCTTTGGTGTATTTTGATATATTTGTCCATGTCAATTAAGTCCAGCAAGTCTTCTGTCATATTTTCTTCCTCTTGGTTTTGGGTTGTTCCTGTAGTTGGCATTTCCTGCTCTTCCACTCACTTCTACTATCTTAGTTGTCCTCCTCTGTACCATTCCATGCATCCACCACCCATTCAGTGAAATAGAACTTCCTCCCATTACCTCTTATGTGGTCCCTCTAATCTCAATCAGCATTCCCTGTACTATCTTAGTTGTCCTCCTCTGTACCATTCCATGCATCTACCATCCATTCAGTGAAATAGAACTTCCTGCCATTACCTCTTATGTGGCCCCTCTACTCTCAGTCAGCATTCCCTGTACTATCTTAGTTGTCCTCCTCTGTACCATTCCATTCATCCACCACCCATTCAGTGAAATATAACTTCCTCCCATTACCTCTTATGTGGTCCCTCTAATCTCAGTCAGTATTCCCTGTACTGTCTTAGTTGTCCCCCTCTGTACCATTCCATGTATCTATCACCCATTCAGTGAAATAGAACTTCCTGCCATTACCTCTTATGTGGTCCCTCTAATCTCAGTCAGTATTCCCTGTACTGTCTTAGTTGTTCTCCTCTGTACCATTCCATGCATCCACCACCCATTCAGTGAAATAGAACTTCCTCCCATTACCTCTTATGTGGTCCCTCTAATCTCAGTCAGTATTCCCTGTACTGTCTTAGTTGTCCCCCTCTGTACCATTCCATGCATCCACCACCCATTCAGTGAAATATAACTTCCTGCCATTACCTCTTATGTGGTCCCTCTAATCTCAGTCAGTATTCCCTGTACTGTCTTAGTTGTTCTCCTCTGTACCATTCCATGCATCCACCACCCATTCAGTGAAATAGAACTTCCTCCCATTACCTCTTATGTGGTCCCTCTAATCTCAGTCAGTATTCCCTGTACTGTCTTAGTTGTTCTCCTCTGTACCATTCCATGCATCCACCACCCATTCAGTGAAATAGAACTTCCTCCCATTACCTCTTATGTGGTCCCTCTAATCTCAATCAGCATTCCCTGTACTATCTTAGTTGTCCTCCTCTGTACCATTCCATGCATCCACCACCCATTCAGTGAAATAGAACTTCCTCCCATTACCTCTTATGTGGTCCCTCTAATCTCAGTCAGTATTCCCTGTACTATCTTAGTTGCCCCCTCTGCACTATCTCCATCGTGCAAAACTTTATAAAGGTGCAACCTCCAGAACTGTACACAGTATTCTAGATGAGGCCTTAGCAGTGTTTTGTACAGTGGAACTAGTACCTTCCTCCTACAACTTGAGATACCTCTTCCTGTACACCCCAATATCCCACTGGCCTTCCCCACCTCCGTTTATGCCTGCTTGATGGCCATCAGGTCATCTGTGATAATGACCCCCACATCTCTTTCCTCCTTGACAATTGACAGAAACCCCTTTCCCCATCTTGTAGTTCTCTCCCGGGCTTCCTCTCCCCACATGCATGATCTTACCTTTTTTTTCCTTTTGTCAAATTATTTGTTTGTCTATTTTTTCCCTGTTTTTTCACCCACCCTCACATCCTTGGTTTGAATGCGCACATGTGGAAGCAAACACACATCGTACACTGTGGGACGCCCTTCCTCCCAGTCACCAGTACCCACCTGTGCCACCACTGGACCTCCATCTAGAGGCAACAGAAGGAGAGATGCCAATAGGCAGCTCAGTTAAGCTCCCAGTCTCTCCCCCCATACTGGTTCCCTGATGTCCGAGGTTGTTCCCAAACCCTGGTAACCAGTGTAGTGCAAGGTAAAGCATCCTTGTATCTCAGTCCTCAATGTCACCAGGCCGGATGATCTTACATTGTTTACCATAGAATTCCAGTTGGCACACCTCAGGCCATCTTTCCAACTTCTCTAGGTCTTTTCTCATTCTTACCACTCACTCTGTTGTATCCGCCATGCTGCAGATTTTAGTGTCATCAGAAAACAGGCAAACCTTCCCCTACAGCCCTTTTGCAATGTCATTGATAAAGACATTGATGGTACTCCACTGGTCACCATTTCCTCGGACTTGGTTCCATTTACTACTACCCTCTGCCTTCTGTCCCTGAGCCAGTTAGTAGCTGAGTTCACCACCTTGTGGCCCAACCCCAGACCACTCAGCTTGTTGACCAGGCATCTATGTGCAACAGTATGGAAAGCTTTGCTGAAATCTAGGTAGGCAACATCCACCGCTCTCCCTTGATCCACAACTATTGTCACCCAGTCAAAGAAATCAATTACATTTGTTTGACAAGACCTTCCTGCTGTGAATCCATGTTGCCTTGGAAACTGCACCCCCATGGATTCCAGGTGTGGCACAATTCGTTCCCTAAAGAGTGTCTCCACAACCTCCCCAGGAAGGCAGTTCCATGCATCCACCACTCTCTCCGTGAAAAACATTTTTCTCACATCACCACTGAGCTGTCCTCCCTCTATCTTCAAATTGTGCCCCCTTGTTCTTACACATCTCTTTTTTTGAAAGATGCTACTCTCCTGGACTTTGTTGATTCCTTTGAGGTACTTGAAAGTTTCTATCATGTCCCCATCCCTCCTTTCATCAAGGGTATACATATTAAGCTCTCTCAGTCTCTTCATATGATTTCTGATGCAGACCCTGCACCATTTTAATTGCCCTCCTCTGGACTGCTTCCATCCTGTCTATGTCCTTGTGTAAATGAGGTCTCCAGAACTGCACACAGTACTCCGGATGGGGTCTCACCAACTGTCTGTACAGAGGGTTAACTACTTCCCTTTTTATGTTTGCTTGCATGCATGTGCCAGAAACATAGTGTGATGATCCAAAATGCAGTGCTGTACAGTTGAAAGGGAGAACGCTGCTTGAGTAAGAAGCACTCCACCTCCACACACACACACACCTTTGCATGCACATTGCGTGCTGATGCACTCCTACCTCTCCCATGCACACACTGTATGGCTGACGGGGGATGCCCAATCCCCCATCAGCTCTACTGTCCCCCCTGCAGTCTGTATGGCCGATGGAGGTGCCCAATCCCCCATCGACTCTACTGTTCCCCCCAGACTATCGGGTGCCACGCTGGGAGCCTACCCCAGTGTGGCAACAGGTCCTATGGCCAATGGGGGTGCCCAATCCCCTATCAGCTCCACTGCCTCCCCAACAGCCTTAGAGCTGCCATGCTGGGAGCCTACTCCAGTGCAGCAAATGTCCCGCATAGTCAAAATAAAAAAAAAGAAAAGGAAAAAGCTTCCCTTACTGCTGTCTTCCCTCTCTCCCACCCGTGCCCACCCACTGCGCACCCTGCCTCCTCACACCCCCACCTCACCCCATACCTACCTCTGGAGCTCAGCATGATGATCTTCTATGGACCAGGAACACATCTGCACTCTTCAGAGCCAACCGCGAACTGAGGAAATGCCGGTAAGCTGTATAATGTAATGAATAGGATTTTTTCAACTTTGCTGCATATCTGAGGCATTTTTTGGAATTTTGGCATCAAATTTTCAAAATGGTGTTTTTGGGACCCCTCCTCATGAATTCTGTCATTCTCATGGTGTTAATCAGGCCTGAAGGGTGATTTTGTGGTCACTGCAAGAAATCACCTTTCTAGACTGAGTAATGAAATGACAATGCCAGTATTCATAAGGTGGGCTCTCAAAAAGCCTATGTTGAAAATTTTGTGAAAAAATTCCCAAAAAATTACTGTTTTACGAGTGTGCATTGCACTGTTCCTACACACACTCGTAGGTTCACAAATTTTCGATATTTTGCTCCGCATTTTCAACATTGCCATTTGACCACATTTCCTTATGAGTAGTACAACTGTCATTTTTCACATAGGTTCATAGGTAGAATACAAAGTCAAGGGACAGGTTCATTATAACTTCGTCTCACATTAACTTGGGTGGTAATAATATTTATAACCACTCATGTAATAATCTAAATTACTTTTAAACATGTTGAAATTGTGACTATTCGCAACTTCCTGTGGCAGAGAGTTCCACACAGTGATTATTCTCTGTGTTATAAAAGCTTTCCTCTTATTTGTTTTTACAAAAAATGTCTTGAGTTTAATATTGTGTGATCATGTAGAATTAAAGGGGTTACCCCACTCTGAGCATAGGGTTTCAAATAGTCTAATCTCTTGTGGCTTGACAAATTAAACATATATCACCTCTCACTGACCTATATTCCAGTGAGTAAAGATTTTGTTTTTTAGTCTATCTTTATAAGGAAGCAGTTTTAGATTCTTAATATACTTTGTAAATCTAAGTTGTACTCTTTCTCGTATGATGTTATCCTTTATTATACAATGGCAAGAAAGAATCTTGGACTGTGATTGGTCAGTTTGGGGCTGGACCCATGATGTTATCCCAGCACGTCACCACAGGTCTAGTCTCAGCCTCACTGTGAAGCTGTAGATGACCTTGAGCCCATTGACCTTGATCGTTTCCTCTGCTCTTAGAAAACAATAAATATTTCCACACAAAAACATCTTTAAAATTATTTTTTTTTATTCTGTATAACAGTGAGCCATTGTATAATAGGAATAATGCACTCCAGGGTGTGTGTCATTTGGGAAACGCCATGCCTGGGGCATTGGACGCACTCGGCCAGCGGCCTCATGCCCAACCCCCCCAGGCGTGACGTTATCCCAGCACGACACACACCCTGTCGTGCATTATTCTCTATCAAAGTAGGTGCACAAACAGAAGAGCAATAATTAAATTGTGACCTAATCAAACTACTGTATAATGAAATATGAGGATTGTTGTCGCAAGCATACACAACAAAACAGTGCTTGATCGAGAGGTTTCCGTGGTAACCTGAGACCTCAAGGCGTAGCTCGAGAGGTCGTTACAGGAAACCTCAAGATCGCATAACTGCTTTAGTGTTAGGTATGGTTGTCATACACAATCTTTATAGTGTATGGGCAACCATAAATAGCACTGGTGAACACCGTAAAAAAAAAAGATGCATTTCTGTGTCTGCCGCCAAAGGCTTCTTTCCCGCTGCTGCAGCGCCGCCTATTGCGCATGTGTGAATATGTTCGATCTTGTTGTGTTGCACCGGTGATGCACTGGGTGCAACACAACAAGATCGTGACGCACCGAGTGCAGGACAACAACGCTGTTCCAGGCATGGATTTCCATGCGGAACAGCGTTCCACCATACACTATAAGCACATCTGCATCTCTACTCTTTAGATTTTTGAAAATACAATTTATTAAGTGATGACATTTTTTAACTGTCAAATTATTGTGATCTGTAAATTTCAGATCATTACCTATAACAATACCCAAGACTTTTTCAGAAGAGACTTTGATCAGTGGTACATTGTTTATTCATAATGAGACATCAGGTTATTTTTACCAAAATGTATACATTTGCATTTAGTTATATTTAAAGATAAATTATTTTGAGTAGCCCAATTTGATATATTGTTTTAAACTTATTTAGAGATTTTGTACAGAAGTAGAATTATTTACAATACAGCCCAATTTCGCATCTTCTGCATATTTATTAAGCCATACCCAGTTAGATGTTGACATACAGGAAATAACAATATTAAACAGAACAGGTCCCAGCACAGAACCCTGGGGCACTCCACTTCCTTATGAACAGTGCAGCTGTCATTTTTCACAACATGGCCGAAATATGTTTTCACACTTTCAGCACAGAGATGCGTGGTCGCTGTGGGAAATTATTGTTCGGGACAGATAAAGAAAATCACAGTGACACTGTTCGTGACTGGAGGTCCCAAAATGCCTGTGTTGGCAATCTGCAGTAAACAATTCCCAAACTAATTACATTACGGGTGCTCATTGCACAGTTTCTACGCACGCTCATGACTTCACCAGTTTTTTTTTTTTTAATATTTTCACTGCAGGTTTTCAACATTGCCATTTTTTACACCTCCCCATGAACAGTACAGCTGTCATTTTTCAGATCCTGTTCAGAATGTGTTTTTGCACCTGTGGTGACAAATGCCGTAGTCGCTGTACAAAAGCAGCTTTTGGCTAACAAACTAATATCACCACTGTTCATGAGGAAGGGGTCACAAAAAACTCATGTTGAAAATTTAGAGTGAAAATACCAATGAATGCCTGAGGCATTAGGGTTTCTGACCATAACACCCCACCCTGTAGAGAATGACAGGCATCAGGGCTGTGACTTGGTATTTTTGCCTGCAATGCTCATACCATTCCACTCCTACCCACACCCTGCAGCCACTGAGAGGCATTGAGGTGTGTCTTGGACTCTTTGGCCCCAGTGTTCACCCCATTTTCCTATACCGCACCCATCTCACAATATATCCTGATGGAATGGGGTGTGCATAAGTGCCAAAGACCCCAAGGCACACCATGACACTTGTCAGTGTCTTCACGGTAGGGTGTGGTGAAATGGCATGGCTGTTATGCCTGACGACCTAAAGGCACACCCCAATGCCTGTCACTCTCTGCAGGGTGGTGGTGGGGTTGGCTTCAGTTCAATACTTCACTGCCATTCCTATTATGCAGCTCTGTAACTCCTACACTACCAATGCCAATGCCAGCAAGCAAACATTCGGCATTGACAAATGCTTGTTCTGCTTGTGATGCCCCTTCCTGTGCATCCCAGTATCTTCCTGGCTCTCCTTACTACTTTTCACATTGCTTATCCACCTTTAGATCATCTGATATGACTACTCCCAGGTCCTTTTCCATTTTTGTTGTTGTTAGTACCTCCCCTGCTATTGTGTACTCTTCTCCTGGGTTTTTGTTTCCCAGGTGCATTACTTTGCACTTCTTTGCATTGAATCTATGTTGCCATATGTCTGACCATTCCTCCAACCTTGCCAAGTCCCTTCACATCCTTTCTACCCCCCTTGTGTATCTACTCTGTTACAGATCTTTGTGTCTTCTGCAAAGAGGCATATCTTTCCCTCCAGACCAACTGCAATGTTACCTATAAAGATGTTAAAGAGGACTGGACCCAGTACTGAGCCCTGAGTCACTCCACTAGTAACCCCCCTTTCCTCGGAATGTGTTCCATTCACTATTAACTTCTGTGTCCTTCTGTGCAGCCAGTTTGCTACCTAAGCTACAACCCTTGGACCCACTCCCAGGCTGGCTAACTTGATTATTAATCTTTTGTTCGGGACTGTGTCAAATCTCTTGCTAAAGTCTAGTTAGGCCATATCCACAGCCCCTCCCTGGTCTACTACTTTGGTCACAAAGTCAAAGAAATCAATTAGATTCGACTGACATGACCTTCCTGCTGTAAATCCATGCTGCTTTGGGTTCTGTGCCCCACTGGCCTCTAGGTACTCAACAGTTCTTTCTTTCACAAGTGATTCCATCATTTTCCCTACCACTGAGGTCAAACTTACAGGTTTGTAGTTTCCTGCTTCTGCCTTGCTCCCACTTTCGTGAAGGGGAATCACATCTGCCCTCCTACAGTCCTCAGGTACCACCCCATCCTCCCATGATTTATTAAAAAGTGTGGTCAGTGGTGTCATCAGGTCCTCCCTTAGTTCTTTTAGGATTCTGGAGTGAATCCTGTCAGGACCCATTGCTTTGTCCACCTTGAGTTTTAGGAGTTCTTTCAGGACTCTTTCTTCCGTGAATGGACAGGCGTCAACCCCACTACGCAGAGTGCATCTATTGTCTGGTTTAGGTAATTCCTCCTCATCTTCTTTTGAGAATACTGAGCAAAAGTATTCATTCAGTACCTCTGCCTTTTCACTGTCTCCCTCTGCCCACCTCCCCTCTCCTTTATTAATCTTCACTATTCCTCCCTTAGCCTTTCTAGGTAGGCAACATCCACTGTTCTCTCTTGATCCACAACTTACTGGCCTGCAGTTCCCTGCATCTTCTTTGCTGCCACTCTTGTGAAGAGGGACAACATGTGCCCTTCTCCAGTCATCAGGGACTGTGTCAGTGTTTAGGGACTCTCTGAACAGGGTGCCAGTAGGACTACCAGCTGCATTCTTAATTCTTTCAGGATCCTAGTATGTATGCCATCCAGACTCATACCTTTGTCCACTTTTAGTTTTCTAAGCTCTTTTAGTACCGTCTCCTCTGTAAAAACACTTCCCAGCTTTTAACAATTAAATAAAAACCCTAGCTGATGCATTAACATCTTTGTTTGCAATTAATTTCCATTTTTACATTCGATTGCGTGCATGCACAAGGAACGTCTTGGGAGAATAGGACAGTTTGGAGGTGTGACTGTCCTGTGCAATCCACTGCTCCATTGATCAGGCGTGGCAGTCCTGCACCAATGGATGCAGGTGCGGTGTATGACAGCGGTGGTCTTCACTTCAAAGAAACCACCGCTGTGTGCTGGTAGCACCTCATGCCCCCCATAGCTTTGGTGCCATGCTGGGAGCCCACCCCAGTGTGGCAAACCTTATTTTGGCCAGCGGAAGTGCCCAATCCCCCGTCGGCTCCACGTCCCCCTCAAAAAACAGCTTTCTCTGCTGCCACGCTGGGAGCCCACCCCAGCGTAGCAAACATCCTGCATCGTCTGAATACAAAAAAAAACTGTAAATAAGAAAACGTTCCATCATGTCTCCCCACCCCTCCCACAACCCACACCACCCACTGTGCACCCTGCCTCCCCACACTCCCTCACCCCATACTTACCTCCGGAGCTTGGCGCGATGAATCTTCGCTGGACTGGAAACACGTCTGCACTCTTCAAAGGCGACCGCGAACTGAGGAAATGCCGGTAAGCTGTATAATGGGCTAGATTGGGGGTTTCAACTTTGTTGCATGTCTCAGGCATTTTGGGGAATTTTTGCACCAAATTTTTAACATGGGTTTTTTTGGACCCTTTCTCATGAATGATGTCACTGTCTTGGCATTATTCGGGCCCGAAGGGTGATTTCGCAGTCACTGCATGAATTCACCTTTCAGGCCCAATTAATGAAATGACACTGCCAGCATTCATAAGGTTGGCTTTCAAAAAGCCTATTTGAAAATTTGGTGGAAAAATTCCTAAAAATGACCATTTTACGAGTGTGCATTGCTCAGTTCCTACGCAGGCTCGTAAGTTCGCGAATTTTCAATATTTTCACTCCAGATTTTCAACATTGCCATTTTACCACACCTCCTCATGAGTAGTACAGCTGTCATTTTTCATATCCTGCCTAATATGTGTTTCCGCCCATGTAGTGCACAATGGCGCAGTCGGTGTGCGAACTCAATGTATGGGACACATTAAGAAAATCACAGTGACACTGTTCATAAACAGAGATCTTAAAATGGCTATGTTGAAAATATGGTGAAAAAATTCCTAACAATGACTGTTTTACGAGTGTGCATTGCACAGTTCCTACACACGCTCGTAAGTTTGCAAATTTTCAATATTTCCACTCCAGAGTTTCAACACTGCCATTTTACCACACCTCCTTATGAGCAGTACAGCTGTCATTTTTCACATCCTGCCCAAAACATGTTTCCGCCCATGTGAGTGCTAGCGGCGCAGTCAGTGTGCGAACTCAATGTATGGGACACATTAAGAAAATCACAGTGACACTGTTCATGAGCAGAGGTCTTACAATGGCTATGTTGAAAATTTGGTGAAAAAATTAATTCCTTAAAATGACTGTTTTACGAGCGTGCGTTGCGCAGTTCCTACGCACTCTCGTAAGTTCGCGAATTTTCAATATTTGCACTCCAATGACTTCCAAATACCTAAACAGCACATAGAAGCAAGCAATATTCGGTGTTGACAAATGCTTGTTTATTTTTGTATTCACTTGCATGCATATGCAAGGAACGTTTTGGGACAGTACGACTTTTTGAAGGTGTGTGACCCTCCTGTCCAATGCAGTGCTCAGTGTAACGTGTGCAACCCTACTGCACCAATGGATGCATGAGCTGTCTATGACAGCAGTTTGGCAGCAGTGGTCTTCAGTTAAAAGAAAAGCACCACTGCAATCAGCGGTGGTAACGTGTGTGTATTTAACATATTGATGTAACCTTTTTCCTCTGGCTGCTAATAAAATTCCTCTCAATTCCTCCCTCTGCTGCTGTCTACCCTGCTCTCTTGTTATTGCCCCCACCAAACACATTGTATGTGCAGATGGAGTGTACAGTCCCCATTGTCTCCAGGCCCCCCAACAAACACCCAGGTGACATGCTGGGAGCCCACCCCAGCATGCCCATTGTCCCTGAAAATGGGAAAACTGTCCCGCAACATCTTTTGTTTTTTTAAAACCTGTGAAAACAGAAAACTGTCCCTCGCTGTGTCTTGTGCCCCCTCCCTAAACCCACACCCACCTTCTGCATACCCCACCTCCCCCTCACCCCATACTTACCTCCGGAGCCTGGCGCAATAATCTTCAGTGGAGTGGGAACACGTCTGCACTCTTGAAAGCTGAACGCAAACTGAGGAAATGATGGTAAGCTGTATAATGGCATACATTTTTTTTCAACTTCTATCTTGGCATTTTTGAGCATTTTGGCACCACATTTTCAACAGGGGGTTCTTGGGACCCCACCTCATGCATTCAGTTACTGTCATGTGAGTTATTAGGTCCCCAAAGGTGATTTCATGGTCACTGCACAAAATTACCTTTTGGGATTAACTAACTAAACAGTGTCACTGTTAATGAGGTGGGCTCCCAAAAGCCTATGTTGCAAATTTGGTGAAAAAGTGTCAGAAAATGACTGTGTTATGAGCGTGCATTGCGCAGTTTCCATGCACACTCATAACTTCGAGAATTTGAAATATTTTCCCTCCAGATTTTCAACACTGGTATTTTTTCACACCTCTTTATGAATAGTACAGCTGACATTTTTCACGTCCTGGCTGAAATGGGTTTTTGCACATTCAGCGCACAATGGTGTGGTCACAGTGAGAAATCAATGCTCAGGACAGACTATGAAAATCACAGTGACACTATTCATGAGCAGAGGTCCCAAAATGCCTATGTTGAAAATTTGGTGACAAAAGTCCACAAAATGACTGTGTCATGAGTGTTCATTGCGCAGTTTCCATGTATGCTCGTAAGTTCAAGAAATTGTTGTATTTTCACTCCAGATGTTCAACATTGATATCCCTTCACACCTCCTTATGAATGCTATAGCTGTCAATTTTCACATCCTGCCCGAACTGTGTTTTTGCACATGTGGAGTAGAATGGTGTGATCGCTGTGGGAAATCAACGTTCAGGACAGATTAACAAAATAACAGTGGGACTGTTCATAAGCAGAGGTCTCAAATGCTTTTGTAAGGTGGGGGTAACAAAAAGGTCATGCTGAAAATTTGTAGTGCAAATACCAGCAATCCCACAGGGCATTAGGGTAAAGCACCATACGTGATAAACACCACTGCAAATACCTGCAAGCGAATGTTCGGCATTGACAAATGCTTGTTTGAAATAGTTTAACATTATCCTTATTTAACTGTGGGAGTACAGGGTCCAAAGTTATGTGTGTGATTAGAATATATTCAACAGATGCATGTAACTTGGGCGTTTTCAGGAATTTCTCACCAAATTTTCAGCATGGCCATTTTAGGGACCCCACATCATCAACACTGACACTGCCATTTCGTTAATCTGTCCCGAATGCTGATTTTGCAAAGTGACCACACCAGTCTGTGCAAAACAGGTGCGAAAACATGTTTTGGTCAGGATATGAAAATGACAGCTGCCTACCGTTCATGAGGGGGTGTTAAAAAAGCAATGTCAAAATATGGAGTAAAATATAAATATTGTCGCAGTTACACGTGGCGTAGAACCTGAGCAACACAAGTTTATAATGTGGTCACTTTTTGGAATTATTACAGGTATATCTCTATACCTAAGTTTAGGATTATGCAATATTTCATTGTTTCCAATATATATTTTACCCCGGCGAAACTATATGACAGGAAACTGAGACAGACAGACCTTTGTTTTAGATGTGGGTTGGGAACAGGAGACCTGCTACATGTGATGTGGGAGTGCTCCAAAATCTTTTCTTTATGGTCTGACATAAAGGATCATATGGACCCAGTCCTAAATTATTCAGATTATATCACACCAGAGGTCTGTATCCTGGGGATTTTCAGGAATAAAGGGAACCTTACCAAATTTCACCTAGCTTTGATGTCTGCTTTAGTGAAAGCCTTCTTGGTTCAACATTGGAAAGATGATCAAAGTATACCCTCGGACAATGGGTCCGAGACCTGGTGTCTTCCTTGGGCAGAATAAGGAGGCAACTTTGGGGTGAGGGGAACAGAAAATTGTATGCTAAGAGGTGGGCTCCTTTGGAAGCTATCTATTTGCCACAGAGATCTCTGCAGGTCTGTCTGTCTCTTTCATGAATAGCATGAATTTAGTTTCTCTTAGGATATGAAGAAGTCAAACCTTTTTCCTTTTTCTCTGTTTTTTTCTTCTTTTTTTGTGTTGGTAGTCTAAGTGGGTTGGGGTATAGAATACAGGTGAGTCACTTGGAGGTTGAACAAGCCTGATATGTATGCCTTTCAAGGGTTAGGTAGGGATGGGACTCTCTCTCTCTCACTTCAGGGGACGTAGCGGGGCTCCATCTTGGATTTAAGTTAAGGATTGTATTAGATTCCCGTCAGAGGGTTAATAGCTCAAAAATGTATTTTTGTTTATATGGTGGAATCTGCTCCTGTTACTGGTTTTTTTTTTATTCTTAATTTCTTTTCTCATTTTATCATATATTGAATGTGAACTGTTTTCAATACATATGCTTGCTATATTTCTGGAGACATTTTGCCAGTAGGGAACATGAGTTATAGTTTAGACACAGGAGTTGCCAACCGACTAATCTACAGCTATGAGATGGACTCCTGCTATGTTTGTAGATAGGGGTTTGTATATAGTTCATACAGTCAGTTTTGGGGCTGTATACCCTGGCTTGTCCAGGTCCTTTGTCTTAGTTGTTATCTGTTTTCCTTTTCTTTTTTCTATTTTCTGTAGTGGTTTGTTGATCTAAAATCAATAAAGATCTGTTGAACAAAAAAAAATATAATGTGGTCACTTTTTGGAATTATTTCACCAAATTTTCAACATGGGCTTTTTGATACCTACCCTCATGAACACTGGCATTGTCATTTCATCAATCTGTCCTGAAAGTTGATTTTGCACAGCAACTGTGCCAGTCTGTGCCACACGTACAAAAACATATTTTGGACAGGATTTGAAAAATGACAGCTAAACTTGTCTTGAGGAGGTGTGAAACAATAGTAATGTTGAAACTCCGGAGAAAAATATTAAAAATTATCGAAGTTACAAGCATGCGTAGAATCTGCACAATGAATGCTCATATTAGAGTCATTTTTGGAAATTTTTGCACCATAGTTTCAACATTGGGTTCTTGGGGCCCCACTTCATGAACACTGGCACTGTCATTTTGTTAATTGGTCCCAAAAGGCTATACTGCACAGCGACCATGAAACCACATTTTGGGACCAATCAGCAAGATGACAGTGACATTGTTCATGAGGCAGGGTCGCAAGGACCCCATGTTGCCAGCCCCATGGAGCAGGGGGCTGAGGCACAGGATGCCTTACTTCAAACCATGCCGGTGACCTCGGTTTCTAGAGCAGACTCAGGCTGTTGGAGGTTTGGCAGGGAAGGAAAGGACTGAGCATCCAGAGGACAGCTCCCCTTTCCTGGGAAGGAGAGGGGTAGAAGTTCCTGCTGTCTGGTGACCCCCAGTGAAGACTGGGAGAGTAGCAACAGTCGGGATCTCCAGTAAGGGGATTTGCCATGGCAGTGCTCCTATAAACATACATGGAGGAATACATGCCTCTTGCTGATGCACATTACACTGTCAAGCCTTTGGGGGGGCAAGGAAAGTGGAAAATCCCTGGTAGCCTTGTAGGCAAAGTTGGGTCATGTGGGATGGCGCCCATGTAGTTTTAGGTCCTGCTGACCAACAATTGCTTCTCTCTCTCTCTTCACTCCTTGGTCACGCTACTAGATTATAGACAGAGTGCCAATAGGAGTGGATGGTCCCACCCTGGAGGCGCTCAGAGCTGGGGGCTGGGTGGCCAGAGGAGAGGAGGGAGATGAGCCCAAGTCAGGAGTCAGTAAGAGGGCTTCAGGAGTGTGAGAGAAGGCTGTAACTTGAGTGACCACACCAGAGAGATGCCAGGATTCCAGTGAGTAGGGGCCATAAAGAAAGTTGGAAAAAAACGAAACCCATGTTGAAAATTCGGGGTCAGAATTCCTAAAACTGGCTCAGATAACATCAGTTAAAAACCCCATTGACTGCCACTGACTGCCATTGTACAGCTTACCTTGATTCCTTCAGTTTGTGGTTCACCTTTGAAAAGTGCAGACATGTCCTGGTCCAGAGAAAGATCACAGCCACTGACCTCTGGAGGTAAGTATGGGGTAAGTGGGGTAAGGGAGGTAGGTGTGTAGAGGAGGGTAGGGATGGGAGGGAATGAAGGGAGATGACGAGGGACAGTATTCTTTTTCCAGGTTTAATAATAAAAAAAAACATTGGGGACTGTTTTCTTTTTTTTTTTTACAGATACATAATACATTTGGGGACACTGGGAGTGGGCTACCCAGTGTTCCACATTGTCAGAGGGAGGGGAGCTGCTGTCAACATGGAGATTGGGCACCCTGCTGCCAGCAAACATAACAGGAGAGAAAATGGCAACACTGCTATGGGGGGATATAGTAGGAACACTGAGAGTGGGATCCCCAGTGTTCTACAATAATATGGGAGATTTATACACAACTAGGGACACCTGGGAGTAAACTACCCAGAGGGGAATGGGAGGCTACTGCCGACACTAGGATTGGGCACCCCAGTGTTCCACAATAATATGTCAGATTTATAAACAATTGGAGACACTGGTAGTGAATTACCCAGTGTCCCACACTGAGGGGGGATGGAAGGCTGCTGCCAGCACTAGGATTGGGAACCCCACTGCCAGGAAACATAACGGGGGAAATGGTAACACTGCTGTGGGGGGGGATACAGTAGGAACACTGAGAGTGGGATCCCATATGCTCTACAATAATACGGGAGATTTATACAAAACTAGGGACACTGGGAGTAAACTACCCAGAGGGGGATAGGAGGCTACTGCCGACACTAGGATTGGGCACCCCAGTGTTCCACAGTAATACGTCAGATTTATACACAATTGGAGACACTTATAGTGAACTACCCAGTGTCCCACACTGAGGGGGATTGGGGGCTGCTGCCAACACTAGAATTGGGAACCCCACTGCCAGGAAACATAACAGGGGGAAATGGTAACACTGCTGTGGGGGGGTATATAGTAGGAACACTGAGAGTGGGATCCCCAGTGTTCTACAATAACACAGGAGATTTATACACAACTGGGGACACCTGGGAGTAAACTACCCAGTGTCCCACACTCAGGGAGGAAGGGGGCTACTGCCGACATGGAGATTGGGCACCCCGCTACCAGCAAACATAACAGAGGGGAAAATAGCAACATTGCTGTGAGGGAAATATACTAGGAACACTGTGAGTGGGCTTCTCAACGTTCTACAATAATACGTAAGATTTATACACAACTGGAGACACTAGCAGTGAGCTAACCAGTGTCCCACACTGAGGGGGTGGGGGGGCTACTGCCAGCACCGGGGTTAGGCACCCCTCTGTCGGCAGTGATTAAAATAATTAATAACAACATTCCTCAGTCCCTACACTTAGGAGATGTAAAAGGGGAAAATTAAAGAATTACTAGGTAAATATGTGGTGTTTACCTAATGGGGCTGAGAAATCTAATTCTGGGGTCTGTTTACCCAAAAATGAGCAGGGGCTATTGATTGCAAATCTCACCCACCCCGTATTGTCACATGAGCAAGGTAGCATCAGGATTCTACCACAATTTGAAGCATGGACTACCATCCGAAACACATATTATGGGACCACATGCAAAAAAATAATGACAGGAGCGTGTTCCTCAGGGCCGACTAGGTAACACAACTGTTAGTGTTTACCTAGGGGCAGTACTTTTTTAAATATTCAAATTTTCCACCCTCACTAATGGAAAACAGGGTGGCAGAAATGGGAACTGAAAACTGAAACTGCGAACAGTAAAGTGCAAATGGTAAATGGCATTTACCATTCAAACAGTACATTGCAACTAGTAAATTACATTTACCTCTTGCACTTTACTGTTCGAATGGTAAAAGTTATTTACTGTTTGAACAGCCTGTCGTGCATCTTTAACAAAAATTATAATAATTCAAAAATGATAATATATTTTTAAAACCAAACAATTTACTGGCACACCCTTGGTGCCCACTCCTTCATCCCTGAGAATATCAAAGGCAAACTTAATTCTGTGTGTGTTGTACATGAGAGCAAAACATTCCATGTTATCCTGTGGGGAAAAAATGTTTTTTGTGTGTTTTTGACCACTTTATATCTCCCAAACCATAAAAGCTGCCATCATGAAACTTTCCACATCTTGTGACACTGATCACATGACACCAAATTCCAATTTTTGGATTATTTGTTTGTCTAATGACAAAGTTATTGAGCTACAAAAATTGAGATTTAACATTGAAAGGATGTACCAACCATAACTATAAGGTCACTATTGTGCCTTGAAAATTTGATCCTAGCAAGGCCTATGTGTTCTTCCTATAGGATCTTCGGGCAGGAGTGAGCATATGTCCATCTAACCCGCCCGCCATACATTTCAACAGCTGTAACCCCAGCTCCCTCCCTTCAGGAGATACTTAACTTATCTAATTACATTTACATTGGTAAACTGACATTCGTAACTATTGTCTCATAATGCATTCCAGATTTGTACCACCCTCTGTGTGAAGCATGTTCCTCTCTTTTCTGTGCTATAGGTACACTGTAGTAATTGGGACATATTCCTTCTAGTTCTTTACCCCGGCTCTTTGAATTCAAGATAAAACATTCCCTTATATTGTCATCTAATATTTTCTTCTACACAGCTGTCAAGTTGACTGAGTCTCCTAATTTCTAAACTAAACCATCCTTGTCTGTTCAATCTCTTGTCATATGATAGACCTTCCATTCTTCTTTATTTGCATGTTTCAGTTATCGGTGACTGATGGCGATGGTGACAATGACTGGGTGCACTGCCGCTGGCATCCTGTTTAGGTGGCACCCACTACTGCGCAGCAACAACACATTTCAAAGGATGGAGTTCCACCATGCAATATATAGAAGATATTGCCTGAGTAACAGTGGTTAACCACAATGTAATCACCTCAAGCAATTGCCAGGACAACCAAGTAAGCCTCAAGAGTGCAGTTTGAGAGGTTTACAGTTGTTATGGCAACCGCGAGTGGTGATTACGTCCATGGTGGACCACTGTTACTCAGGTATTGTATTTGATAATGTATGGAAAACTAGCCACTGTGTGGAAAAAGTGAGTTTTTTTCAATGTGCGTTTGTTCTCCTGCTCATCTATGAATGCCTTCTGGTTTGAATGTTCAGGAACAGAAGTGCTGAATTTAGTCATTGTGATCTATACTGCAGCAGGTCTGTAACTGAATGCAATGTGTGTGTTTTGAACGAAAGCAGCAGATCACCTTTCCTTTCCAAGAATTTTGACAGGTGGTGCCATTCTATCCTGTAATCCCATCATTATGACCTAGTTAAGCAAGGTTTACAGCACACTGATGTCATAATGATGGGATTATCAGGATATAAACTGATCGAAAACAGGGGTTAATAGGCATTGTCCATGCATTATATAAGAAATGTATGTATTTTACTATTAAGATGTTAATTACATTCACTTCTCCATGCAGGAGGTTCATATGTCAGACAGAACATTATGACATCACAGAGCAGGTTGCAATCATTTCATCACCATGGTGACCTACCATAGGTTTCACAGAGAAAAATGTTTTAAAACATAATCTGCCTGGCATGATAAAAACAAGCATTTGTCAATGCTGAATGTTTGCTTACTGACATTGGCAGTGGTAGTGTAGAAGTTACAGAGCTGCATAATAGGAATGGCAGTGAAGTATTGAACTGAAGCCAACCCCACCACCACCCTGCAGAGAGTGACAGGCATCGGGGTGTGCGTTTGGGTCATCAGGCATAACGGCCTTGCCATTTCACCACACCCCACCCTGCAGAGACTGACAAGTGTCACGGTGTTCCTTGTGGTCTTTGGCACTTATGCGCACCCCATTTCATTAGGAAATATGGTGAGATGGGTGCAATATAGGAGAATGGGGTGAAGTTTGGGGCCGAAGAGTCCAAGGCATACCTCGATGCCTCTCACTGGCTGCAGGGTGTGGAATGGTATGAGCATCACTGACAAGAATCCCAAGTCACACCCCTGATTCCTGTCATTCTCTTCAGGGTTGGGCATTATAGTTGAGAACCCTAATACCTCAGGCATTCGTTGGTATTTTCACTCCAAATTTTCAACATGTTTGTTTTGTGACCCCACCTCATGAACAGGGGGAATATCAGTTTGTTAGCCGAAAGGTGTTTATGCACAGTGACTACGGCATTTAGCACAACAGGTGCAAAAATATTCCGAACAGGATGTAAAAAATGACAGCCGTACTCTTTCATGGGGAGGTGTAAAAAATGGCTATGTTGCAAATGTGTAGTAAAACTATAAAAAAAAATGGTGAAGTCACGAGCGTACATAGAAACTGTGCAACGCACACCCGTAATATAATTAGGTTGGGGATTTCTTACAGCAGATTGTCAACTCAGGCATTTTGGTGCCTCCAATCATGAACAGTGTCACTGTGATTTTCTTTATCTGTGCCGAACAATGATTTCCCACAGCGACCACGCATCTCTGCACTGAAAGTGTGAAAACACACTTCAGCCATGTTGTGAAAAATGACAGCTGTACTGTTCATAAGGAAGTGTGGAAAAATGCCACTGGTGAAAATCTGGACTGAAAATATTACAAAGTCATGAACTAACGAGGGTACGTGGAAACTGCACAATGCTCACTTGTAACACAGTCATTTTATGGACTTTTGTCATCAAATTTTCAACATAGCCATTTTAAGACCTCTGCTCATGAACAGTGTAACTGTGATTTTCTTAATCTGTCCTAAACATTGCTTTCACACACCAACAGCACCATTATGCACTACATGTGCGAAAACACATTTTGGGCGACATATGAAAAATTGCAGCTGTACTGTTCATAAGGAAGTTTAATAAAATGGACATGTTGAAAATCTGGAGTGAAAATATTAAATTTGCAAACTTACAAGCATGCATAGGAACTGTGCAATGCGCACTTAAAAGCCATTTTTAGGAATTTTTTCACCAAATTTTCAACATAGCCATTTTAAGACCTCTGCTCATGAACAGTGTCACTGTGATTTTCTTAATTTGTCCCGTACATTGATTTCGCACACCGACTGCGCCATTGTGCACTACATGGGTGGAAACACATTTTGGGTGAGATGTGAAAAATGACAGCTGTACTGCTCATAAGAAGGTGTGAGTACGATGGCAATGTTGAAAATCTGGAGTGAAAATATTGAAAATTTGACTAACCAAGTCGCATGAGGAACTGTACAACGACATCGTAAAGTCATTTTTGGAATTTTTTCACCAAATTTTCAACATAGCCATTTTAAGACCTTTGCTCATAAACAGCATCACTGTTATTTTCTTAATTCATCCCATACATTGATTTCGCACACCGACTGCGCCATTGTGCGCTACATGGCGAAACATCGCTTTGGGTAAGATGTGAAAAAATGACAGCTGTACTAGTCATAAGAAGGTGTGGAAAAATGGCAATGTTGGAAATCTGGAGTCAAAATATTGAAAATTCATGAACTTACGAGCGTGCATAGGAACTGTACAATGCACGCTCGTAAAACAGCTATTTTTAGGACTTTTTTCACCAAATTTTCAATATAGTCATTTTAAGATGTCTGCTCATGAGCAGTCTCACTGTGATGTTCTTAATTTGTCCCATACATTGATTTCACACACCGACTGCGCCATTGTGCGCTACATGGGCAGAAACACATTTTGGGTGAGATGTGAAATATGACAGCTGCAGTGCTCATAAGGAGGTGAGGTAAAATGACAATGTTGAAAATCTGCAGTGAAAATATTGAAAATTCACGAACTTATGAGCCTGCATAGGAACTGCGCAATGCACACTCATTAAACAGTCATTTTTGGGAATTTTGGCACCAAATTTTCAAAACGGGTTTTTGGGACTTCTTCTCATGATTGATGTCACTGTCATGGTGTTATTCGGGCCCAAAGGGTGATTTTGCAGTCACTGCACAGTCATTGTGCGAAATCACCCTTCGGGCCTGAATAATGCCATGACAGTGATATCATTCATGAGAAGGGGTCTCAAAAACCCATGTTGAAAATTTGGTGCAAAAATTCAAAAAAATGCCTGAGATGTGCAACAAAGTTGACCCCCCATCTAGCCTATTATACAGCTTACTGGCATTTCTCAGTTCGCGGTAGGCTTTGAAGAGTGCAGACGTGTTCCCAGTCCACCGAGGATCCTCGTGCCAGAGTCCGGAGGTAAGTATGCAGTGAGGGGGGGTGCAGGGAGGCTGGATGTGCAGTGGGTGGATGCGGGTTGTGGGAGGGGGTTGGGAAACTCACCGTGGGACTGTTTTTTCTTTACAGGTAGAAAAAAAAAACAACGACATGGGACGTTTGCCAAGCTGGGGTGGGCTCCCAGCGTGGCACAAGGACGTTGGCGGGGGAGTTCAGGCGATGGGGGATTGGGCACCCCCATCAGCCTAAGGAATAGATTGTCATGCTGGGGTGGGCTCCCAGCGTAGCACTTACTACTCAGGGGGGGGAGGACAGTGTAGCCGATGGGGGATTGGCACCCCCGTCGGCTATATTATTAGTTACCACGCTGGGGTGGGCACCCAGCATGGCATTTTGGAAGCCTTTGGGGGGGACAGGTGGAATGCAGCACAGCTGATGGGGATTAAGCACTCCGTCGGGTATACAGTACGTGCGGGGGGGGCGCGCGTGTGTGTGTGTGGGGGGGAGCTGTGCATGAGCAGGCGATATCTTATTGCTGCTCACTCAAGCGTAGCTGCTCCTTTCAACTGTATGCCTCTGCATTTTGGAGCGTGTCATAGACAGCTCCAGAATGCATCGGCTTACAGGTGCCGCGCCTGCCAGCACACTGACTGAATTGGAGGAGGAGTTGACACATCTCCAAAATCTTCAATGATGGCACTATGTTTCTTGCACATGCATGCAAGCAAACATAATGATTCCCCTTAACAGTTGGACACTGCTTTGTTTTATTTTTTGTTTTGTTTTATCAATAATATGACCTTTTCGTGGTTAGTGTAAATGGTTATTTTTGTACGGATCAGTTTATCAGTAGATTTTGCTGTAAATTAAAACTTTTCAGGGGATGTAAGCATTCAGTCTGTGTGGATGTGAGTCGCTTTATGGGAGATGCAGATGTGCTCAGATTGATCCGCAGGACAGAGCATACGCATTAAAAGACAAACTGCTATATCTTGGATCTGATTCCTCTGGTCCCGAGGAAAATATGCAAACCACAAAGGGTACCAACCGACTGTCTTTTGTGCCTCTCCATAACCCAGAGGTGAGTCAATTACACAACTTTCATCCTCCCCCACTTCTTCAGTCCAGCTGCTGCACAACACTCTGCAATGTTATGCTATTTTTGAAATAGTTATTTTTCATTCTAAACTGTTTTGGCTGGGAGAGACAGAATAAGCCATGGTTCATTTCAAGGTGCATCCTCGGAGCACAGGGGAGGTTAAGTGACCTGCTCAGGATCACACAGTATACTGTACAAGTGGCAATTGTGGGTTTCTAACATAGGTCTGCAGGGTCTCCAGGCTGACAGCTTGATGCTCTAACCACCAGGCTACAGTGCCTCCCATGTATATATTTGTTAATCTCTTATAGTTGTCCCATTTCATAGCCCCCCCGCAGCTCCTATAGCAAAAAAGCACTTCCATTGTGTGATACAGGGTCTGAATGGACTAATTCATTTGTTGGGGGGGCATGTCTGTAGAATCATGGGCCCAGATGTAACTATTACCTCAGCTCAAGCTATGCTTTCTATTACTAGAGTTCAGCTAAAGGATTGCTTTGTTTTTTTGCATTATTTGTTCCCCTCCTTACAGAGTCCAGGACCCATCACTACTTCAGGCTTCCATGGCCCTCGACATACCTCCTACTACCCTCTTGAGCCTCCTTTACCTCATATCGCAGCCTGCCCTGGGGTTACCCGACATAACCCTTTGCCAGGTGAGTCCCTCCCCTCCGAGGGGGAAGGCACCAATGGGGTAGCCAGCACACTCTTTCTCTTAGCCTGACTGCACTGCTGAGGTGGACATGGCTCTTTCTGGGGTTTTGGAAGTGTCAGTGGACTAGCAACCATCATCCGGCTAATCCTGTAATGCTTTCCACTTTTCTGGTGTTCTCCTTGTTCTGTGACTCATGCAGTGCTCCCAGTCTTCACTTGGGGCTACTGCAGAATGATTAGGCCGTGCTACCCACCCCAAGAGAGGACAGCAGTCCAATGGATGCTCAATCCTCTTCTCCCCTTGTTGTGTCACTCATGCAGTTCTCCCAGTCTCCTTTGGAGGCTGATGCAGAGCGATAAGGCCCTGCTACCCACCCCTGGAGAGGACAGCATTCCAACAGATGCTCAACCCTCTCCTCCCCTTGTTGTGTCACTCATGCAGTGCTCCCAGTCTCCACTGGGGGCTGCTGTAGAGTGATAAGACCCTGCTACCCACCCCAGGAGAGGATAGCAGTCCAACGGATGCTCAATCCTCTCCTCCACTTGCTGGCTCCCAGTGCCCCGAGTCCATTTCCAAACCTAGGTCACCAGCATGG
The DNA here is from genome assembly GCA_016271365.2 of Neoceratodus forsteri. Classification (NCBI taxonomy): domain Eukaryota; kingdom Metazoa; phylum Chordata; order Ceratodontiformes; family Ceratodontidae; genus Neoceratodus; species Neoceratodus forsteri. The sequence continues at coordinate 2,255,212 of JADMNL010000031.1, forward strand.
TGCGAGGAATTCACCAGTGCCTCAGCCCTCTGCATCACTGGCCCGGCCATAATTTTTCTTTTTAAACATGATTGGATTTATGATGGAGGGCTTAGTGCTGGTCCCCACATTTTACAGAGCAGGTATCTGGGACTGTGCCCCCCATATATTACAGAGCAGGTCACTGGGACTGTACTGGTCCCCACATTTTACAGAGCTGGTCGCTGTGACTGTGCTGGTCCCCATATATTACAGAGCAGGTTGCTGGGACTGTGCCCCCCATGTATTGCAGAGCAGGTCACTGGGACTGTGCCACCCATACATTACAGAGCAGGTCTCTGGGACTGTCCCCCCATATATTACAGAGCAGGTCGCTGTGAATGTGCTTGTCCCATATATTACATAACAGGTCGCTGGACTGTGCCACACATATATTACAGAGCAGGTCTCTGGGACTGTGCCCCCCATATATTACAGAGCATTTCACTGGGACTGTACCCCCCCCCATATATTACACAGCAGGTCACTAGACTTTGCTGGTCCCCATATATTACAGAGCAGGTCTCTGGGACTGTGCTCCCCCAATACATTACAGAGCAGGTCTCTGGGACTGTGCCTCCTACCAATATATTGCAGGGCAGGTCTTTGGGACTGTGCCCCCCCAAATATTACAGAGCAGGTCTGGGGCTGTGCCACTCTCGTATATGAAAGAGCAGGTCTTTGAGACTGTGCCCCCCTATATATTACAGAGCAGGTCTCTAGGACTGTGCCCCCTATACATTACAGAGCAGGTCTCTGGGACTGTACCTCCTCCCAATATATTACAGGGCATGTCTTTGGGACTGTGTCCTCCCCATATATTACAGAGCAGGTCTGGGACTGTGCCACTCTCATATATGACAGAGCAGGTCTTTGGGACTGTGCCCCCCTATATATTACAGAGCAGGTCTCTAGGACTGTGCCTCCTATATATTACAGAACATTTCATTGGGAGTGTACCCCCCATATATTACACAGCAGGTCCCTAGACTTTGCTGGTCCCCATATATTACAGAGCAGGTTGCTGTGACTGTGCCCCCCATATATTAAAGAGTAGGTCTCTGGGACTGTGCTCCCCAATATATTACAGAGCAGGTCTCTGGGACTGTGCCTCCTCCCAATATATTGCAGGGCAGGTCTTTAGGACTGTGCCCCCCCATATATTACAGAGCAGGTCTGGGGCTGTGCCGCTCTAGTATATGACAGAGCAGGTCTTTGGGACTGTGCCCCCCTATATATTACAGAGCAGGTCTCTAGGACTGTGCCACCCTATACATTACAGAGCAGGTCTCTGGGACTCTGCCTCCTCCCAATATATTGCAGGGCAGGTCTTTGGGACTGTGCCCCCCTATATATTACAGAGCAGGTCTGGGGCTGTGCCACTCTTGTATACGACAGAGCAGGTCTCTGGGGTTGACTCTTTGGCATAGCAGTAGGGTTACGGCTTGCAAGACTGGTGACCAGGTTAAGGAATGAGCCACGGTTTCTAAAGAGTCAGCTGGGGGAGAGGGTGTAAACACCCCAGAGGATGTTTACCCTCTCAGACAAATGCTGCTGGCTGCCTTGTTACAATGCTACCCTTGAACTGTATTAATCTGTACTCTGTTTGCAATGTCCACATTGTTGTAATGCCTGTCTTGATGTTCCCCATAATTTGTATTTCTCTGATGTGGAACCTTTGTAAAAGAGCCATGGCTCAAAGGTATTTGTAATCCTAGACTTGATAAATAAATAAATAATCCCATCGTTATGACCTAGTTAAGCAAGGTTTACAGCATACTCATGTCATAATGATGGGATTATCAGGGTATAAACTGATCGAAAACAGGGGTTAATAAGCATTGGCCATGCATTATATAAGAAATGTATGTATTTTACTATTAAGATGTTAATTACATTCACTTCCCCATGCAGGAGGTTCATATGTCAGCCAGAACATTATGACATCACAGAGCAGGTTCCAATCATTCCATCACCATGGTGACCTACCATAGGTTACACAGAGGAAAATGTTTTAAAACACAATCTGCCTGGCATGATAAAAGTGATTCCCCTTAACAGTTGGATACTGCTTTGTTTTGTTTTTTGTTTTGTTTTATTAATAATATGACATTTTTGTGGCTAGTGTAAATGTTTGTTTTTGTACGGATCCATTTATCAGTAGATTTTGCTGTAAATTTAAACTTTTCAGGGGATGTAAGCTTTCAGTCTGTGTGGATGTGAGTCGCTTTATGGGAGATGCAGATGTGCTCAGATTGATCCGCAGGACAGAGCATCCGCATTAAAAGAGAAACTGCTACATCTTGGATCTGATTCCTCTGGTCCCGAGGAAAATATACAAACCACAAATGGTACCAACCAACTGTCTTTTGTGTCTCTCCATAACCCAGAGGTGAGTCAATTACACAACTTTCATCCTCCCCCACTTCTTCAGTCCAGCTGCTGCACAACACTCTGCAATGTTATGCTATTTTTGAAATAGTTATTTTTCATTCTAAACTGTTTTGGCTGGGAAAGACAAAATGAGCCACAGTTCATTCGAGGTGCACCTCGGAGCATAGGGGAGGTTAAGTGACCTGCTCAGGATCACACAGTATACTGTACAAGTGGCAATTGTGGGTTTCTAACAGGTCTGCAGGGTTCCAGGCTGACAGCTTGATGCTCTAACCACCAGGCTACAGTGCCTCCCATGTATATTTGTTAATGTCTCATAGTTGTCCCATTTCATAGCCCCCCCACAGCTCCTATTGCAAAAAAGCACTTCCATTGTGTGATACAGGGTCTGAATGGACTAATTCATTTGTTGGGGGGGGGGTATGTCTGTAGAATCATGGGCCCAGAAGTAACTATTACCTCAGCTCAAGCTATGCTTTCTGTTACTAGAGTTCAACTAAAGGATTGCTTTTTCTTTCTTTTTTTTTGCATTATTTGTTCCCCCCCTACAGGCTCCAGGACCCACCACTACTTCAGGCTTCCATGGCCCTCGACATACCTCCTACTACCCTCTTGAGCCTCCTTTACCTCATATCGCAGCCTGCCCTGGGGTTACCCGACATAACCCTTTGCCAGGTGAGTCCCTCCCCTCCGAGGGGGAAGGCACCGGTGGGGTAGCCAGCACACTCTTTCTCTTAGCCCCACTGCACTGCTGAGGTGGACATGGCTCTTTCTGGGGTTTTGGAAGTGTCAGTGGACTAGCAACCATCATCCGGCTAATCCTGCAACACTTTCCACTTTTCTGGTGTTCCCCTTGTTCTGTGATTCATGCAGTGCTCCCAGTCTTCACTGGGGGCTACTGCAGAACGATAATGCCCTGCTACCCACCCCAGGAGAGGACAGCAGTCTGATGGATGCTCAATCCTCTCCTCCCCTTGTTGTGTCACTCATGCAGTGCTCCCAGTCTCCTCTGAGGGTTACTGCAGAGCGATAAGGCCCTGCTACCCATCCCAGGAGAGGACAGCATTCCAACAGATGCTCAACCCTCTCCTCCCCTTGTTCTGCACTCATGCAGTGCTCCCAGTCTCCACTAGGGGCTGCTGCAGAGCGATAAGACCCTGCTACCCACCCCAGGAGAGGACAGCAGTCCAACGGATGCTCAATCCTCTCCTCCACTTGCTGGCTCCCAGTGCCCTGAGTCCATTCCCAAACCTAGGACACCAGCATGGTGCGAGGAACTCACCAGTGCCTCAGCCCTCTGCACCACTGGTCTGGCCATACTTTTCTTTTTAAACATGATTGGATTCATGGTGGAGGGCTTAGTGCTGGTCCCACATTTTACAGAGCAGGTCTCTGGGACTGTGCCCCCCATATATTACAGAGCAGGTCACTGGGATGGTGCTGGTCCCCACATTTTACAGAGCTGGTTGCTGTGACTGTGCTGGTCCCCATATATTACAGAGCAGGTTGCTGGGACTGTGCCCCCATATATTGCAGAGCAGGTCACTGGGACTGTGCCACCCATACATTACAGGGCAGGTCTCTGAGACTGTGCCCCCCTATATGTTACAGAGCAGGTCGCTGTGACTGTTCTGGTCCCCATATATTACAGAACAGGTCACTGGGACTGTGCCCCCCATATATATTGCAGAGCAAGTCACTGGGACTGTGCCACACATATATTACTGAGCAGGTCTCTGGGACTGTGCCCCCCCCATATATTACAGAGCAGGTTGCTGTGACTGTGCCTCCCATATATTAAAGAGCAGGTCTCTGGGACTGTGCTCCCCCAATATATTACAGGGCAGATCTCTGGGATTATGCCCCTGCTATATATTACAGAGCAGGTCTCTGGGACTCTGCCTCCTCCCAATATATTGCAGGGCAGGTCTTTGAGACTGTGCCCCCCATATATTACAGAGCAGGTCTGGGGCTGTGCCACTCTCGTATATGCAGAGCAGGTCTCTGGGGTTGACTCTTTGGCATAGCAGTAGGGTTACGGCTTGCAAGACTGGTGACCAGGTTCAGGAATGAGCCAGGGTTTCCAAAGAGTCAGCTGCATAGAGGGTGTAAACACCCCAGAGGATGTTTACCCTCTCAGACAAATGCCGCTGGCTGCCTTGTTACAATACTACCCTTGAACTGTATTAATCTGTACTCTGTTTGCAATGTCCACATTGTTGTCATGCCTGTCTTGACATTCCCCATAATTTGCATTTCTCTGACGTGGAACCTTTGTAAAAGAGCCATGACTCAAAGGTATTTGTAATCCTAGACTTGATAAATAAAATAATCCCATCGTTATGACCTAGTTAAGTGAGGTTTACAGCATATTGATGTCATAATGATGGGATTATCAGGAAATAAACTGATCAAAAACAGGGGTTAATAGGCATTGCCCCTGCATTATATAAGAAATTTATGTATTTTACTAATAAGATGTTAATTACCTTCACTTCCCTATGCAGGAGGTTCATATGTCAGCCAGAACATTATGACATCACCATGGTGATTTACCATAGTTTTCACAGAGAAAAACGTTTTAAAACACAATCTGCCTGGTATGATAAAAATGATTCCCCTTAACAGTTGGATACTGCTTTGCTTTGTTTTATTAATAATATGACCTTTTTGTGGGTAGTGTAAATGGTTGTTTTTGTACGGATCAGTTTATCAGTAAATTTTGTTGTAAATTAAAACTTTTCAGGGGATGTAAGTAGGGTTGTCAGAACTAGTTCGAAAAAGATTCAAACCCATCACGAACCCTGGTGTTCGAGTTCTAATTCAGAACTCGAACACTAGTGGGTTCGCAAACGGGTTCGAATCTAACTGCAACGCAAGCTTGCCTAGCCCAGTGTCTGTTCTGAAGGGATGGGGATGGAGAGAGGTTGAAGGAGCAGGATGGGATTGGGAGGCACAGTGCCACAGGAGGCAGAAAGGAGGTGGAGGGAAGGGTCATGGGTGCATGATGGCAGCATGCACAAACTGGTGGGGGCTGATGTGGACTGCACTGAGTCAGAGTCTCGGACTGCGCGTCTGCGTACTTCATCCCCACAGTCATGTTACCACCTGACCATCTGCTCTGCAGTCAGGTGGTGGAGAGACGTAAACTGGCGCGGGGTTGCTCCGTTCATTACCCAGCCAATGCCATAAAGGAGTTGCAGGGCAGGCTGCAGCAGCTATGCTAATTGCTCGCTCCCTCTGTCTGGACTAGCTCTGGCAAATGGCAATTGCTTGCTAAACTAATTAAAAATCGTCATGTGTTTGGGCAAACTAAAAAAATTAAAAAGCAAAGGGGTGGGTGGGGGTGAAAACTAAAGGTAGGGGCAGGGACTCAGGGTTGGGATTGGGAGTGGGAACTGAGGAAAGAAAGGGCCTGAACTAAGCGTGAGAAACCTGTTGGAGAAAGCTCAGCCTGAGGATGAGACACAGACAGAGGGAAGGAAGTTAAAGTTGCTGAGTATTTGAGTGAAACTGAGAGAATTTTATCGTAGTCTCAGACAGCAGTTCAAAAACTTTATTTTCTGCATGGTGTAGTTGTTTCACACTGGGAAGAAGGAGCGAGCATCAGATGACTGGGGGAGGGGTGAAGAAATTAAAACAAACATTGTGACTCGAGGAAAATTAAGTTTAACTTTAATGTGTGAGTCTCTGAGAAGTTGAAACATTTGAATTTGATGGCATTTTTTTTAATTTTTACTTACTACTTTATACTACTCCACAAAACAAAGTAAAATAATCAAGAGGACAGAGAGGGGAAGGGATTCTGTGGTAACATAGAAACATAGAAACATAGAAGTTGACGGCAGATAAGGACCGCAAGGCCCATCCAGTCTGCCTATTTCTTTTTCTACCTTATAAATGTGCCATCGGCCTTTGCTCTGTCAGTGACCTATCTATTCATAGTCATTTGTATTGCTCCTTATGCCTATCCATGCCTGTTTGAAGCCCTGCACTGTATTCATAGCCACCACTTCTTGTGGTAAGCCATTCCATGCATCTACCACCCTTTCTGTGAAAAAGAATTTCCTCACATTCCCCTTAATCGCCTCCCTCTAATCTCATGCTGTGTCCTCTTGTCCTGCTATTTTTCTTATATTTAAACATGTTAGACTCTTTCACCTTGTTTATGCCCTTAAGGTGTTTAAATGTCTCGATCATATCACCTCTCTCCCTCCTTTGCTCAAGGGTATACATATTGAGCTCCGTTAATCTGTCCTCATATGTCTTCTGATGCAGTCCCTGCACCATTTTGGTTGCCCTTCTCTGGACTGCCTCAATTTGGTTAATGTCCTTGTGAAGGTGTGGCCTCCAATACTGCGCAGTACTCCAGATGGGGCCTAACCAATGTCTTGTACAGAGGATTATTAACCTCCCTCTTATGACTTGTGATCCCCTACTAATACACCTAACACCCCCTAGCCTTACCTACTGCTTTAGAGGTCTGCTTGATGATTTTAGGTCATCAGTGATGATGATGCCCAAGTCTCTTTCTTCCTTTGTGACTGCTAGCAACTCCCTCCCAGCCTATAAGTGGCTTCAGGGTTTCTCTTCCCTATGTACATGATTTTGCACTTCTTTGCATTAAATCCCAGTTGCCACTCTTCTGACCATTCTGCTAGTTTATCCAGATCTCTTCTCATTCTGCCCACCCATCTGGATCATCTACTCTGTTGCAGATCTTGGTGTCATCTGCAAACAGACAAGCCTTACCCTCTAGTCCATCTGCAGGGTCACTAATGAAGATGTTGAATAGGACTGACCCCAGGACTGATCCTGAGGTACCCCACTTGTGACTTGCATCTCTTCTGACTGTATACCATTTACCACCACTCTCTGTTTTCTGCCAGTCAACCAGTTTGCCACCCAGTTGACCAACTTCTGACCCACCCGAGCCTACCTAGCTTATTTATCAATCTTCTATGTGGAACAGTGTCAAAGCTTTGCTGAAGTCAAGGTGGCGACATCAACTGCTCCCCTTGGTCCACCACTCTGGTTACCCAGTCAAAGAAATCTATGAGATTAGTTTGACAGGACCTTCCTTTGTAAACCCATGCTGTCTTGGATCCTGTGCCCCTATGGATTCCAGGTTTGCACTATCCTTTCTAAGGAGTGCCTCCATAATCTTGCCCACTACTGAGGTAAGACTGACCAGTCTTAGTTCCCCGCCTCTCCCTGCTACCACTCTTGTGGAGTGGGATCACATGAGCCCTTCTCCAGTCTTCTGGGACCTCTCCTGTGCTCAGAGACTCACTAAACAATTCTGCTAATGGCTCTGCTAGTTCCTCCTTTAGCTCCTTAAGTACCCTGGGATATGCCATCAGGTCCCATTGCCTTATCCACCCTGAGCTTAGCAGCTCTTGCAGGACCCTTTCTTTTGTGAAGGAGTAGTGCTCACCTCCTCCCCTGTGTCCATGATGCTGAGCTGTGGGCCCTGCCTACCTTCTCTTCAGTAAATACTGAGCAAAAGTATCTATTTAGGATAGATGCCTTTACAGGGTCCTCCTCCTCACATGCTCCTTTTCTCCATTAAACAGCAATACCCCCTCTGGACTTTCTCCTTTCACTAATGTATCTATAGAAAGTCTTGTCACCTTCTTTTACTGTTCGTGCTAGTGTTTCCTCAGTTTGGGACTTTGCCTGCCTTACTGCCTTACCTGCTTCCCTTAGGGCAGTTTGGTATGCCTCCCTATCTTCATCCCGCTGTGTTCCCTTATATTTTCTGAAGGCCAGCCTTTTGGCTCTGACCTTTTCTGCTACTGTATTTGAGAACCAAAGTGGTTTCCTTCTTCTTTTGCACTTCCTTTTCTGTCTAACACAATGGGATGTTGCTTCAAGTATTGTATCCTTAATGCTTGCCCACTTTGCCTGTACCTCCTCACCTGTGTTTCTTTTTGCCAGGGCTAGCTTAACTCTGTTGGCCATCTTACTGTACTGTGCTGCTGAGCGTTCTTCTATTCCACCCTATAAAATTATTGATAGAACAACACCAGGCTGTTTTTAGGTTTTTTTTTTTTTGTTTTTTTTTTTACACAGTACTCCCTACTTGTGTGTTGTGTGTGTGACTCCACGACACTGTATCTCTCTACTCTCCTGTGGTGTTCCCATCACCCTGCTGTGACTGCTGACTGTGTATCCTACCCATTGTGTGTTACTGCAAGAAGCCCATTGTTGGGCAGTCGTGTGGTGGCATTATCCTTAAATACATGACATAAGCCCAGAAATATATTTCCCTGTTGGGAGGAGAGACAGAAAAATCTCTTTCCTTGGGTTGTATGTGTGTGTGTGAGTGTGACTCCGTCTCCTTTGGTCAGCCCATCTGCTGTGTGCCTTTTGACTGCACTGTACCCTACCCAGTGTGTGTTACCGAGAGAGGCCCAGTGGCCAGTTGTTGTGTGGTGGCATTATCCTTAAATGCATGACAGAAGCCCAGAAATATATTTCCCTGTTGGGAGAAGAGACAGAAAAATCTCATTCCTCGGTTTGTGTGTGTAACTCTATCTCCTGTGGTCAGCCCATCACCCTGCTGCTGTGCACCCCTTCACTGCTATGCGTATGCCTATGCCCAGCAGCTCAATCATTCTGTAAGCCTTGAACCTGGGATCCTTTAGTTGCAAACCGTCATATTCTTCAATTACTTTCAGTCCACTGCATCACAGTGTCACATAGCCAAAATAAAATTTTGGAGTTGTAGCCAGTGATCATAGATCACATTGCTTTCTTGCACAGGAATTGTGTGGGTGTATTCCCTGCAGTATACTGGTTCTGTTATGGCTGACACCAACATAGATGAAGCATCTAGATGCTGGTGTTGGAGCAGGTGTTGGTGGTAGTGGTAATCCTGGTGCTAGCAGAAATAAGCAAAATGTTTCACGTGATAAAATTCAACAAACAGCAAAAGAGCAACAGTGAAGTGTGGTAAAGGGGGACCTTTTAAGAAAACCTGTACAGCTGCTGGGGTCACACGGAGAGGCACCATAAGGTATGCCATTCCTGCTGTTAAGATCCCTGTGACTAGCAGCAATAATGCAAGTGATAGTGAGTCCCTCTCTGACTCAGGCAGTAGCTCTTTGTCTCAGTCCGACACTGTTGTGTCTCACAACGAATCATTACTTCCTCAACAAAGTGAAATGAGCAAGTCTGCTGACAATGAATCAGGTAGTGCACTTGCAAATACATCCAGCACTGTTGGCAATGAAGAGGACATATCCATTGAATCCCCCACTTCTGTGTTGGCCAGTAATGAAAATCCAGAGTCTTCTGCCCACTCATCTAGCACCAAGGAGCATGTCCCAGGTTCTGTTAGGACAGGTGAAAAGACACAAACAGTCTTTAGCTATCTTCCTAGCACTCGAACAAAATCTGTCACATCTGAGGTGTGGAATTATTTTTCTGTCAGTAAAACTGATCCATGCAGAGCAATTTGTTCCCTGTGTGAACAGAGTGTAAGCTGTGGCAAAGTTGTGTCATGCCTTGGCACTACAGCTCTTAAACGCCATCTGGAAAAGCATTCAGTTTTGCTTGATCATCCAAAACCCATGTCCTCCATCTTCCAGACCACACATGAGAAGGGTCAGGAATCTGAAATGGATACTGAATTGTCTGAACTTGATGCGGGCAGAACCACTGCCAGCCCTAGGATCACTGTTACCACCAATGCCAGCACCATTAGTATCAATTGCACATCCAGTGATGGCACTGAATGTGTAAGTCCTAGTCCACCATCTCTACGTCCATCTGCTCATCAAAGCACGGTGTATAATAAACCAGCAGGGACATGTTGTAAACAGCTAACACTGTCTCAGGCATTTGAAAGGAAGAATACCTTTACTAGAAATCATCCAAAGATCCTTCATCTTAATCACCAAATTGGTGAACTGTTAGCCGGAGCCCTTCTCCCATACTCTTTGGTAGATCATGAGGTTTTGAGAGCTCATGACATGAAACTTAGCTACAATGTTCCTCATCGAAGGTACTTTTCCTATGTTGAAATACCAGACATTTATCAGGCTTTAAAAGCGACAGTGATGCTTGCACTTAAAACTGCGGAAGGTGGGGTTATTCATGTCACAACAGATATGTGGACCAGCACTCAAAACATAGATTACATGTCCTTACGCTCATTGAGTCACATTTTCTTGTGCTTCTTCAAAACAAAGACACCCCAAAAAGATGGCGCTGCTGCATATAAAGAAGTTTGGGCAAAGTCATACTGCTGCAAACATCTTGCAGGAGCTAAATGACCTCCTTGACGAATGGGTTTATTCTCACAGTCTAAAATGTGGCTTCATAGTAAGTGACAATGGAGCCAACATCTTGAAAGCAGTACAGGATGGAGGATTTCTGCATGCTTCTTGCTTTGCATTGCTTACACTTAATTGTCACGGGATTTCTCAGCAACGAAACACAAGTGGATGGTATGATTGCTGTTTGCAAAAAAATTGTGACTCACTTTTCACATTCAACCAAGGCTATACTGACATTGTCCAAACTGCAAAAAAACCACAAGCTGCCCCAGCAAAAGCTGATTCAAAATGTTTCCACTCGTTGGAACTCAACGCTTTATATGTTGCAGCACCTCTTGGAGCAAAAGCAAGCTGTACATGAGTATTGCTCCAGTTACATTATTGGAGATGGCATTATGCTGTCTGTGCTGCAGTGGAAATTAATGGAGACAGTGTGCTGTATCCTAGCTCCTTTTGAGACAGCTACAAGGGACATGTCTTCTGAAGGTGCATCTGTGAGTCAGGTTATCTCACTCATAATGCTCATTTCACATCATCTTAGAGTTCTAAATCTACAAATAGAAAAAGACAGATCTGAAGCGCAGACAACATGTCTCCTGTATCATGGGAATCTCGAAAAGAGAATGAGCGAGTGCGTCAAAACCAATGACAAATTAGTTGCAATGATGAAATAAAAACACTACATCCTTGCAACTCTCTTAGATCCCAGGTTCAAGGCTATACATCTTCCAAAAACAGATGATATAGAGCAGTACAAATGTATGTTGCTAGATGAGCTGCAGCACTCACAGGAGTCAAACACAGACATGCACAGTACCTTCAGGTTGTCATCACCACAACATGCAGGTCCATCTTCACAAAAGGATACAGAACTGGAAAAGTCACCAAACATTAACAGTAGTTGTTCCACAACTGCCACTTCTTCAACCCTTAGTAGCAAGCTAAATCTGTGGGAAAAACCTTTCCCAACTTGCTGCCATACCAGCTTCTGCTGATTCCTCTTCTGAGTGGTCTCTGTCCATCATGGTAGACAGTTACCAGCAAGAACTGCCTATTCCTATTGATGCATGCCCTTTTGAATACTGGAGATCAAAAAAGTCAATTTGGACAGAGCTGTATGATGAAGCCTGTAAATATCTTGGTTGTCCTGCAACAAGTGTCTCTTCAGAATGCATGTTTAGTACAGCTGGCAATATTGTGACAGACACCAGAAATAGGTTGCTGCCAGAAAATGTACACACGTTAACTTTTATTAAATTTAATAAGTCAAGATTTTCGTATCCCTACAAGAGTATACAAAATGATCCTGAAGTGATTGATGTTGTGGATGTTGATGGTGATGACAACTCAGATGGTGGTGGCTGGTAAATACTGTGTGGGACAGAGTCTCTCTGTACCAAAAAGGAAACTTTTACAGACTATGATGACTTTGGTTGTCTCTCTCCTTTCTTGATCTACTACCTTGGACTGTATACCCCCAAAAACTTTCACCATTTCATAGCAAACTGCTTTGTAGCTAGGGTCTAAACTAAAGTCAACTAGTTTTATTTACAGGACAATTTTAACATCAGTGGGAACAGGCCCAATCTTGGCATAAAAGGGACACTGTCACATCAATCCTTATCCTTTCTGTATCATATTATTTATAGTTAAAGTGCAACTATATATTTTTGGATTTACCTTCTGTGACTTTGTGGTGCATCAGTATGGGTTGGGACAGGAGACGGTCTATTTTCAATTTTAAAGAGGACAAAACAATGAGTTCTAATTGGTAGCTGTTCATTATTTTTCAATTATAGAAATGTTAGCCATAAACCAAAAATGGATGCTAGTACATGGGTGAGGGTTGTGGGTTGGTTTTAACATGGGTGTAAGGGTGGCATGGGTGCTACTGCACAGATGAGGGTGGAGGAAGAAATGTGGAATGGGTGATGGGGTGAAATGTGGGTGTTGTTTTAGTCCTTTCATTTACAGATTCGTGATCGGCTGGGGATGGTGAGGAAAAAAATGATGACAGACCAAACCTACTGTACACATAATATATATTCTTATTAAATACATTGCAAACTGCTGCCACCTAGCACAATTGTCCTGTCCCCTTTAAAAAAAGAATAAAGGAATCAGAAATAAAAAGAAAATCTGCATCAGCAGTTTTCACAGAATGTGACCTATCATAAAGTGTTTTTGCTTTACAAGTAGTGATAATTTGATACATAATGGGGTTGACAGACGCTGTCCCTTAAACATCACATGCCAACTGCTGCAGCTACATTAAATGTTCCTTAAGTTAGTATGTGGTGAGGAAACCACTTTTTTCATTTATGTGACTGAAATACAGATTTTATTGAAGTATCAGCTGCAAAAATGCATCATCTTAGAAAGTTGTATGTATTACTTCAATTTGCCAACAAAAATGTTGGTATATGTATGCATTATCATAGAAAATTGCATGCATTTTTTGACAGCAACAATGACTGGCATATTTTTTTTATTCAAATGTCTTGACTGACTACGTTATGACATAATGGGCCAGATATTCAAAACTTTGCCCCGGGGCAAAATTAGCACTGCCCAGCGGGCAAACTTAGCCCGGAGCACAGAGCACGCTATATTCAAAAGGAATAGCCCAGGGCAAACAGCTTCCGAATATGGCATGGTAATGAGGCCATGCAAACTGGGCTGGGAGTGCAGGGCAAAAATAGCCCTGGAATAAGACAACACTGAATAAAGCAACCAGGAAGTGCAACCCACAACAACAACACAGTACACAGCAACATGAGGGCAAGTACAGACGAACTACGTGGCCAATGTGTGTGCCAGCAAATGCATGGATGCAGTACAGCTGCAGGAAGCAGCAGATGTGAAAGAACAGTGATCAAAACTGTATAATATTCCCCAAACCAATAGCGCCGCGCTAACACATTAGCGCAGCATTAGCGCTGAGCTAAGCAGTTAGCCCGGAGCAAACACGTTTGCCCGGGGCTAAAATGTGCCATATTCAAAAGTGCCATGCAAATGAGCCTACTTACGTAGTCTCTGGGCAAACAACCGGATTAGTATCTCATTATACCCTGATTTGCATGCAGTTTGCCCAGCATTACTGCAGAGTCCCACAGAGCCACCTGTAGGTCAGTCTGGAAGTACAGGGCTGACCAGGTCCAACCGCAGCTCCACCTGTAGGTCAGTCTGGCAGTGACGATGATTAGCTGCAGGCTACATGTAAACAGTACAGCATAGCACAGCATATTATACCCCAGGGACAAGACACCATAGGCACAGGTGGTGGTGGTGCTGCATGCAACTGTCACATTGTAGGGCATGCTACAGTGCACAGCAGAAACTACAGCAGCAAGGGGCCAGTAGTGCGTGGACACAGCAATGCCTATGGTTGTAAGGCGGTGATGATGACTGCACTATACACAGTGGCGCCCAACCTGCGGATGTTTTCTGACACTGGACATTACTGTTACGCTGTTGTGTGACCCACAGATGCTCACAGTGACATGTACATTTCTGGCTTTGTGTGCTATGGCAGTTGTACAGCTGTGAGGTATGTGGCTGGGGGGCATATATTATCCGAAAGGCACACTGGTGTTGGGGTATTCCCAATACTGACCCATGTACACTGCATGATGTGTCCCAGCCTTGTGGCCACACCTGGTCTGTAGCACAGCCTCGCCACCCATACATGCTCCCCAACATCCTCCATGCCCGCAGTGCAGCATGTGTCTGGCATCTGTTGGTGTCCACGGAAGTGTGGTCCACAGGTGTGCTGTATGGCCACACTGCCATGCTGTCCACTGGTGGCAGGGTCACCACTTACTGCCTGGCATGGCTGGGACTGGTGACAGATTATGGCATCATTGTGATGCCATCAGTTAGCAGCATGCTTCCTATGTTTGGCTTTATCTATGTGTCATATTTATTTGTTAGGGTCGCGCAAAACCAGCGCTAAACCCGCATAAACGCGCAAAAGCCATAATGTCGCACAAAGCTGATTGCCCAGGATTAAGACCAGCTTTTCCTGGCGGTAATTGTGCATCACATACAGTGTCGCTGCTAAGTCACAAGAAACCACTTAGCACAGCACTAGTCACTGAATATAGTACTGGCGCCTGTATTCATGTCAGTTTTGCATACATTATCATTTTGCCCAGCGCTAATGCAGTTTGCCCGCGCTTATTTGGCCTTTTGAATATGGCAGACCCGCTAATCCCGCTAAACCTGCACAAATGGTTTTTGCCCAGCGCAAAGTTTTGAATATCTGGCCCAATATGTTTTGCAACAGTTCCACATGCTGCTGCTGTAGTACTTGGCTTGACTTTGTTATAAAAGCTTTCTTTTAAACATAGCAACTTTTGATTTACTCATTTAAAACAGAAAGCAGCAAATAGCTGAAATTAGGTAATATCAGTTATTTTTTCTCATAATTCATGACGATGGGTATATATAACTGAGTACATAAATGGCTAATGTGCCTCTTTCTTTCTTTCACTAAGGAACTATGATGCAGCTGCAGCAGGATAACTTTAACATATGGGTGGGTGCGTGGGCCTGTTACGTATTAAGTTGCTGGCTTTAGCAAACAGAAGAAACCATAGATAAACCTAGTTGTATTCCTATCAATGTCACACATAATTTCTCTCCCCCTTACATTGAACAGTTTTTTCCTTTACATGTATTTTATTACTATCTTCATTACTGGCAGGACAATAAAAAAATAAGGTTCAAGTTCTAAAAAGTTCTAAAAAAGATTAGAACCCTAGAACTTTTTCAAAAGTTCTAGACTAGAACTAGAACCCAGGACTTCAGAGGGTTCTGACAACCCTAGAAGTAAGCCTTCAGTCTGTGTGGATGTGAGTCGCTTTATGGGAGATGCAGATGTGCTCAGATTGATCTGCAGGATACAGCATCCACATTAAAAGACAAACTGCTACTTCTTGGATCTGATTCCTCTGGTACCGAGCAAAATACACAAACCACAAACGGTACCAACCAACTGTCTTTTGTGTCTCTCCATAACCCAGAGGTGAGTCAGTTAAGCAACTTTCATCCTCCCCCACTTCTTCAGTCCAGCTGCTACACAGCACTCTGCAATGTTATGCTATTTTTGAAATAGTTCTTTTTCATTCTAAACTGTTTTGGCTGGGAAAGACAGAATGAGCCACGGTTCATTTCGAGGTGCATCCTCAGAGCACAGGAGAAGTTAAGTGACCTGCTCAGGATCACACAGTATACTGTACAACTGGCAATTGTGGGTTTCTAACATAGATCTGCAGGGTCTCCAGGCTGACAGCTTGATGCTCTAACCACCAGGCTACAGTGCCTCCCATGTATATATTTGTTAATCTCTTATAGTTGTCCCATTTCATAGCCCCCGCCCCCGCAGCTCCTATTGCAAAAAAGCACTTCCATTGTGTGATACAGGGTCTGAATGGACTAATTCATTTGTTGGGGGGGCATATCTGTAGAATCATGGGCCCAGAACTAACTATTACCTCAGCTCAAGCTATGCTTTCTGTTACTAGAGTTCAGCTGAAGGATTGCTTTTCTTTCTTTTTTTTTTGCATTATTTGTTCCCCTCCTTACAGGCTCCAGGACCCATCACTACTTCAGGCTTCCATGGTCCTCGACATACCTCCTACTACCCTCTTGAGCCTCCTTTACCTCATATCACAGCCTGCCCTGGGGTTACCCGACATAACCCTTTGCCAGGTGAGTCCCTCGCCTCCGAGGGGGAAGGCACCGGTGGGCTAGCCAGCACACTCTTTCTCTTAGCCCCACTGCACTGCTGAGGTGGACATGGCTCTTTCCGGGGTTTTGGAAGCATCAGTGGACTAGCAAACATCATCTGGCTAATCCTGTAACGCTTTCCACTTTTCTGGTGTTCCCCTTGTTCTGTGACTCATGCAGTGCTCCCAGTCTTCACTAGGGGCTACTGCAGAATGATTAGGCCATGCTACCCACCCCAAGAGAGGACAGCAGTCCAATGGATGCTCAATCCTCTCCTCCCCTTGTTGTGTCACTCATGCAGTGCTCCCAGTCTCCTCTGGGGGCTGCTGCAGAGCGATAAGGCCCTGCTACCCACCCCTGGAGGGGACAGCAGTCCAACGAATGCTCAATCCTCTCCTCCACTTGCTGGCTCGGAGTGCCCCAAGTCCATTCCCGAACCTAGGTCACCAGTGCCTCAGCCCTCTGCACCACTGGGCCAGCCATACTTTTTCCTTTTAAACATGATTGGATTTATGGTGGAGGGCTTAGTGCTGGTCCTCACATATTACATAGCAGATCTCTGGGACTGTGCCCCCATGTATTACAGGGCAGGTCACTGGGACTGTGCTGGTCCCCACGTTTTACAGAGCAGGTCACTGTGACTGTGCTGGTCCCCCGTGTATTGCAGAGCAGGTCACTGGGGCTGTGCCCCCCATATATTACAGAGCAAGTCACTGGGACTGTGCCACTCTTATATTACAGAGCAGGTCTCCGGGACTGTGCCCCCCCATATATTACAGAGCAGGTCGCTGTGACTGTGCTGGTCCCCATTTATTACAAAACAGGTCGTTGGGACTGTGCCCCCCATATATTGCAGAGCAAGTCACTGGGACTGTGCCACCTGTATATTACAGAGCAGGTTACTGGGACTGTGCCCCCCCCATATATTACAGCGCAGGTCGCTGTGACTGTGCTGGTCCCCATATATTACAGAACAGGTTGCTGGGACTGTGCCCCCTATATATTGCAGAGCAAGTCACTGGGACTGTGCCACACATATATTAAAGAGCAGGTCTCTGGGACTGTGCCCCCCATATATTACAGAGCAGGTCACTGGGACTGTGTCCCCCCATATATTACACAGCAGGTCACTAGACTTTGCTGGTCCCCATATATTACAGAGCAGGTTGCTGTGACTGTGCCCCCCATATAATAAAGAGCAGGTCTCTGGGACTGTGCTCCCCCAATATATTACAGGGCCGGTCTCTGGGACTGTGCCACCCCATATATTACAGAGCAGGTCTCTGGGACTGTGCCTCCTCCCAATATATTGCAGGGCAGGTCTTTGGGACTGTACCCCCTGCTATATATTACAGAGCAGGTCTGGGGCTGTGCCACTCTCTTATATGACAGAGCAGGTCTTTGGGACTGTGCCCCCCTACATATTACAGAGCAGGTCTCTATGACTGTGCCCCCCCTATACATTACAGAGAAGGCCTCTGGGACTGTGCTCTCCCAATATATTACAGGGTAGGTCTCTGGGACTGTGCCCCCTCCCAATTTATTGCAGGGCAGATCTTTGGGACTGTGCCCCCCATATATTACAGAGCAGGTCTGGGGCTGTGCCGCTCTCATATATGACAGAGCAGGTCTTTGGGACTGTGCCCCTTCCCAATATATTGCAGGGCAGGTCTTTGGGACTGTGCCCCCTATATATTACAGAGCAGGTCTGGGGCTGTGCCGCTCTCGTATAAGACAGAGCAGGTCTCTGGGGTTGACTCTTTGACATAGCAGTAGGGTTACGGCTTGCAAGACTGGTGACCAGGTTCAGGAATGAGCCAGGGTTTCCAAAGAGACAGCTGGGGAGAGGGTGTAAACACTCCAGAGGATGTTTATCCTCTCGGGGGAGTGAGGGTTCACTGTGCCATAACATGCACACCTCCAGTGGAAGCAAAGGAGGTGCAGTTTCTCACAGCCGGCAGCAGAGTGGGGGAGTCACCTGGATTGTACAAGTCCACACAAATAGCATGCTAACACTGCTGACATCAGGGTGGGGGGGCCAAGAAAAACTGGTAAATCTTAAGCAGGGTGGCAGGAAGATGCTGGAGTCTCGAAGGCCCAGTACATACTGACCAGGTGCAGATCCATGTAGGTTTGGTCACTGCTGGGAACTGGTTCCATCCTGGTGGCCTCCCCATGTGGGGTACACCATGGGGCAATGGAACTAGGCATGTCCTGGGGATGGGGGGTGACGATGCTGGGCACTTCAGTGGAAGGGGTCATGCCTGGAAGTTGGGGAACAGTAAATAAAAAAAAGAGCAGATCTCAACCCGGATAAAAAGGCTTAAAACTATTATATTTATGGCAATTATGTTAAAACAATTGTGACAGAATAGATGGCAATTTTCAGGAGATTAACGATGGGCTGAGGAGAAAAAGGGCCCAAGGTGCAGCTGGGGGGCATCCCCCCTGCAGCCGGTCATTAGTCCCCAGGAAATGACAGGCTGTAATTTCACTATTGCAATTCTACATCTAATCACACTGGGAAGGCAGAAAAAATGCTTTTTAAAAAAACATTTACAAGCGTGAGCAACACTTTGAGCTGTTCTGAGCATTTCTAAGGGATTGACACCCAGTAAAGCAGCAAATCACAGCACACATTCACCCTGATGAGTTTTAATTAGAGAAAATTAATTTTAGTGCTGAAATCTGCCTTTAAATCCCAGGGGTGGTGAGGGAGACCTCTCTGCAAGTGGGGTCCACCCCCGCACCGAGACGCCGCAACTCCGCTACCAAGATAGAGGTGCCGGCTCACTGAGCAGAGCTCGGCAGACTTCCCTCACATATGCAACCTCTAGAACACTGTTCCCCTGCCTGGTGCAGGAGCTGCTCCAATTCTAAAGAGCACTTTTTCTGTGCTGCAGAAATAATTCTGTTTACCTGAGACAAAGGGCTCCTGTGCTAGGCTGGAGCTGCACCTTGGGGTAAAAGAAAATCTTTTCTTCAGGACCGCTTTGTGTTTGAATTTCATAGATGCAATGGCACCCAATTGGACTACAGCTGCTGTGTGACATGCACCCCTCCTTCTACTAAAGGCAGGAATCTGAGTCCAGTGGCTCTCAAACAGCTGGAATCTTCCTTTAAATCTCAGGGGTGGTGAGGGAGACCTCTCTGCAAGTGGGCCCCCCAGCACCTAGACACTGCAAATCCGCCCCTGAGGTAGAGGTGCCGGCTCACTGAGCAGAGCTCGACAGACCTCCCTCAAGTCTGCAACCGCAAGAACACTGTTCCCCTGCCTGGTGCAGGAGCTGCTCTGATTTTAAAGTGAAGTTTTGCTGTGCAGCAGAAGTAATTCAGTTTACCTGAAATAAAGGGCTCCTGTGCTGAGCGGAAGCTGTACATAGGGGAAATTTTTCCACTCTGCCCCACCTGTTCCCTCCTCCCCACAGGACCCACAATGGGCACTCTCCAAGGGTTTGAAGATTGCACACATGAACGTCTGCAGCCTCAGACCAAAAATGCTAGTGGTGCAAGCTTGGCTAGACCTCTATAAGCCAGATATTCTGGCCATCTCTGAGACCTGGCTTAAGACCAGCATCCTCAACCATGAGATCATGCCCCAAGGATACAACTCCTTCCACAAAGATAGGGAGAGAAAAAGAGGGGGTGATGTGTTAATCTACGTGAAAGACAACCTAATGGTGTCAAACCTAACCCTGAAGCCAGACCCAACCCCAGATAGTGAATCAATATTCATACGGATCACCCTCAACCAGTCCAAGCACCTCACAATAGGATGTGTCTACAATCCCCCAAAGATGGCTCTCCAATCCCTAGAGGCCATCACCAGATTCTTGGCCAAAGACGTCACCACGGAACTTATTAGGGGGAACTTCAACCTAAATTGGGCCCATGACTCTAACAAAGACCTCAAATCCCTGACACAGGAGGCAAATCTATTACAGGTTATTTCAGAACCCACCCGGTTGAACCATAAATTGGGGAACCACACCATTCTGGACTGGGTTCTGGTGACAAACCCCACCAATATCTAGAAAGCTGGGCTCATAACTGATGCCCTGAGTGACCAATCCCCAATATTCTTCATCTGGAGGAATAATGTGCCCAAAGTCCAAACCAGAATATTCACTGCCAAGATTACTCAGACTTCTCAGAGCCACAATAAAATAACTACATCAATAGCATGGACTGGAAACCCATCAGGCTCCTCCCCTCCTTTGATGAGGCACTAAACAGGAATACTTCCAAAACTCATTGACTACAGCAGCCAACCTCTTTGCCCCACTAAAGAAGCTCAGAGTACAAGCAGCTACTATAAGTGGATCTCTCCAACTCTAAAAGCCCTGATGATCTGCCAGAACAAGGCCTGGAAGAGGTTTAACATATTTCTGTTGCTTTTGTAGTCCACATTTTAAATACTGCTCACTGTTCCTCAACCCATGATTCTTGCCCCATTCCCTTCTATGCATCTTTCAAGCATCTCCCCATTTTCCCAAAGTCTGCCCCCTAAAATCCAGGATGCATGTTTTTGTGTGGTTTGGTTCTGCTTCTGTGATTTCGAACCACAATGACTGGTGGTCACTGTTCCCCAGGTGCGTCCCCACTGTTACCCCATCACACTGTGTCTGTTTGTGAGCACTAGGTCCAGTATTGCTGGTTGTTTTAATAGTCATCATGTACATTTATATATAGGTACACATATACATATTTACATATTACATAGAGTAAGCTGGGAGTCATTACTCCATTGGCTGTTCATTAAATCTGGCTTTACAGAATGCAGCAGTTACTGAGGGCATCATCTGAAATGGTGTCATGAGCCAATGATGTGTTCCATCATTTACATACGTTCTATTCTCTGGGCACATCCGGTTCTATAGGCTGACTGCAAGAGTTAATAATATATAGGGGATATGTGATGTGTTCCATCATTTACATACGTTCTATTCTCTGGGCACATCCGGTTCTACAGGCTGACTGCAAGAGTTAATAATATATAGGGGACATGTGATGTGTGATGCTGTCATATGCATTTTATCTCATGAGAGGTTGGTGACCACATGATCTTTCATGAGCGATGGAGCGTGATGGTGAAAATTGATTTTGCTCCTCAGTTTAATTTCTTTTGCTTACCGTTATGCTGTTATGGGCCTTTTTTCTTCTTCTTTTTTTTTCCAGTTGTATTTATGCTCCAGTGGGACCAGAGCATCTCTCAGTAATAGCCACGTGACCCCTGCCACTACTGCCAGCCTGACACCTCTCTGTGGGACCAGAGCACCTCTCAGTAATAGCCACGTGACCTCTGCCACTACTGCCAGCCTGTCACCTCTCTGTGGGACCAGAGCATCTCTCAGCAACAGCCATGTGACCTCTGCCACTACTACCAGCCTGACACCTCCCTGCTACTGTTCTTCCACTCAGTCCAGCCCCCCAGACCACCCCCTTGGGGAGAACCCACCTCACCTATCTGAAAGTAGAGAGGTGGTCCTGGGCTGGGTAGGGAGCTGGGACAGCCAGTGAAGGCTTGGTCCCACAGTGGGATGTGAGTATTGCTCCCTTGGGTCTCCTTCTCCTCCTCCTCCTCTGGTCCACTAGGGTTTTTTCCTTGGAGTTACACCTCAGAGCACGGACATGCAATGATGTCCAAGCAGCTACATACTGACATCTGCCACCACTCTGCTCCCAGTATCAGCAATGCTCATGCAGGGCTCCTGGCCTCCACTGGGGACCATTGGTGAGCAGTGCAAACCCCTGTACCCCTCCTGGGAGGGGAGAGCAGTCCTCTGGATGCTCAATCCTCTCCCTCCCCTGCTGACCCCACATGACCCAAGTCCATTTCTGAACCCGAGTCATGAGGTGTAGCACGAGGTGTGGTTTCCAGTGTCTCAATCCTCAGCACCACTGGGTCAGCCATGGGCGTTCTTTGTGAATGTGTCCTGCTATGTGGTTAAACTGGCGCTCCCACATTCAGGCAGGCTCCATTGGCATGGAGTTGTAACCTAGCAATCAGGTTGCTAGGTATTGTGACAGATAGCTGTATGTATGGATATGCAAATTTCAACAGTTGCCTGGTGATTCTGTTGCTATGGTGATTGTCAGGCAGCCAGTGCTTTGCATTGGCAGATGCACTGGGGGAACATTTTACTCATTGGCTGGCATTCAAAGATGGACAGGTTCAATCCATTCTGCTTTCTGTCAGGCTTTATCAGGGTGATTTGTTATTAATGTGGAGAAACTGAGTCATTATATGATTGCAACTTTTGGAGCTAGTGTATTTTGAAATTTAATCAAGAATGCCAGTATAGGATTGCAACCTTTTTGGAGTTACTGTATTTAGAAATTTAATCTAAAATGCCAGTATAGGATTGCAACCTTTTTGGACATGTTGTGTTTAGAAATTTTATCTAAAATGTCAGTATAGGATTGCAACCTTTTTGGAGTTAGAGGCCCGGATAGTCAAACTGCACCAGGCTGTTGCTCAAGCCTGGGCACAGCTCAACTTGGCTGCACAGGGGTGTGGACTGGGTGATATTCAGCAGAGCTGCACCATGGCTCAGCAGTGTTGAATATCACACCCTGGCCACTCCAGTGTGTATGGTGCAGTGGCACTGCACCTGTGCAAGTGGCCAGAGTGGATCATGGAGATGCGCTAGCACAAGTTCCATTGCACCATGCACAGCAACCATGATATTCAAAACTTGACATGCAAATGGGGCCATAATTTATGCAAGGTGCACATGGGGCCATTTGCATGTCATTATGGCCCCATTTGCATGCAGGTGCACGGATCCCCAACTACTTGCCAGCCGTCAGGGACCGACGCCCCATGCAGCCCGATTGCAGGCATTTGTATAACAAAGTAAATATTCACAAGATCCCTGGTGGTCCAGTGGATCACCATCTGCCTGATCATGGGCATCTGTGTAAAATCAGAATTTGTCCTATATCCCTAGTGGTCCAGTGGACCGTTATCTGCTCAATCGGGCATCTGTTAAAAAAAAATACTTCAATATCCCTGGTGGTCTAGTGGTACCCCCCACCCACTGAGCCACACTGCCCCACTTCCCCCATCAGCCAGCAGGTGGCAGCACCCCACCCACCTGCCCCGCCCCACTGCCCGCTGACTGACAGCTCATTAGGACTTCACGCCCTTTAGTTCACATTCATTTGACTATGTTCACATACCTGGAATGTGTAGTACGGAAGGGGCTGCATGTCCATTGGCTCATGCTGTGAACCAATGGGCATGCATTTTTTTTAACAGATGTCTGATTGGGTAGATAGCGGTCCACTGGACCACCAGGATATAGGACGAATTTTGATTTTACACAGATGCCCACGATTGGGCAGATAGCGGTCCACTGGACAACCAGGGATATTGGACGACTTCTGATTTTACACAGATGCCTGCAATCGGGCAGATAGCGGCCCACTGAACCAACAGGGTTATAGGACGACTTCTGATTTTACACAGATTCCCACAATCAGGAAGATAGTGGTCCACTGGACCACCAGGGATATTGGACGACTTCTAATTTTACACAGATGTCCACGATCGGGCAGATAGCAGTCCACTGGACCACCAGGGATATAGGACAGTGTATTATTATTTTTCACAGATGCCCACAATCGGGCATGGGGGTGCTGCCTGGTGCAGCTGGAGCTCTGGTGGCCACTCACAGGTGGCAGCTGCCATGTTGCACCCTGCAATGTGGCAGCTCACCTGCGGGTGGCCATCAGTGGTTCCTTTTTTGGGGGGCATAACTTTGTGCTGGCACAGGTAGAGGTTGCACATGCATGGTTCTGCACATCCCGGGCTGAATATTGGGCTCTGTAGAGTATGCATGGGCACACCCCCCACCTGTGCCTGCATACATTACTGATGCGCTCCAGCACATCGGGATTTGTGCTGCACACTTTTCCCTTTTGAATATCATGCCAGGGCGCATTAGTGGGTTGCACATGGCGCAGCACTGTTATGCCATGTGCAACCCTTTTGAATATCTGGGCCAGTGTAATTAGAAATTTAATCTAAAATGTCAGTATAGGATTGCAACCTTTTTGGAGTTAGTGTATTTAGAAATTTAATCTAAAATGCCAGTATAGGATTGCAACCTGTTTGGAATTACTGTATTTAAAAATTTTATCTAAACTGTCAGTATAGGATTGCAACCTTTTTGGAGTTACTGTATTTAGAAATGTTATCTAAAATGCCAGTATAGGATTGCAACCTTTTAATTTTTATTTATTTTATTTAAACAGCAGTTTGGAAAACCTTTGAGCCATAGGCTCATTTACAAAGGTTCCTTGTCACAGTAAGACAAACGAAAATACACAGTAAAACAGTACAACACATAAGTATAACAGTAAATTAAGACATAGATACAAACAAGCTGGTACAGGTAGGATGGATGCAAACAATACCAGAGTTATGTTGTCCTTAGCAGCTTAGTAATAAGCTTTGTCATAAGTATTGAGTACGGCTTTGACTAGTGGCAGTTACAGCATCGGGTGTTAATAAGGTGGTTACGTAAGGAAGTTTTGAAGCACGATATAGTTGGAGCTTCAGAGATGGAGGGGGGCAGTGTGTTGAACCAGGAGGGGGCCCTAAATCTGAAGGCTCTTTGGCCGTGAGAGGTCCTAGCTCTAGGGATAACAAGAGAGGTTTTCCCAGAGGTCCGAGTATGAACTAGTGGGACAGAGCGGCATATGGTGGTGGTCAATCCTGGTGGGGATAGCCCAAGGAGGGTCTTTTTTGTAAGGGTACAGGTCAGATATTTGAGGCACTCGTCGAGATCAAGTACCAGCGCTTTAGCATACAGTAGACAGGTGTGTGTCATCCTAGGTGCTCCAGTAATTAACCTGTAGGCCTTATTCAGAGTAGTGCAAATTTTATGGAGTGCGGTCTGATCAGCAGCACCATACACGGCAGTCCATAGTCCACTAGGGACAGGATAGAGGAGGGATCATAGTCAAAGAGCCTCCGGGGAGGCAGTGTTTATACCGAGCAAGATGCCCAATCGGATATTAGTGGCAGTGGCTAGGGCAGCGATGTGTCCATGGAAGTAGAGGGAGGGGTCAAAATGGATCCCTAGGTATTTATAGAGCAAACTTGTTCGAGTGGGAAAGAGGACCCAGAGTGAATGAGGAGTTTGAAGTTGCAGGACTTGTTTTGGGGATGAGTGAAGAACATGGTTTTAGTTTTTTTAAGATTTATCACCAATCTATGTTCCTTGAACCAGCCCTCGGCTTCAGTGAAGGACTTCTGCAGTGAGTCCTGGAGGGCAATAGGCTTACGACTTGAGGCAAAGATGACTGCATCATCAGTGTACAATAGAATGTTCCCCAAGCAAGAGCGTGGAAGGGTGTTAAGGTAAAGGGAGAATAGTAAGGGGCCCAGAATGGAGCCCTGGGGAACCCCAGAAAAGATGGGACAGATGTCTGAGTAGGTCCCATTAATTTTTACACGCTGTGAGCAGTCAGACAGATAACTGGTGCACCAGGAGATAGGCCCAGCAGCAAAACCAGAGAGACTAAGGGCATCAAGAAGGAGGGGGTGGGAGACAGTGTTGAAAACTTTCGAGAGGTCAATGAAGACAGCACCAGCCGGAGAACAAGTGTCTAAGGAGGAGTGGAGAAAGTTGGAGAACTCTAGGAGGGCTGTGTTGGTACTGTGGCCCACTCAGAAGCCATGCTGCTCAGGACAAAGGACATTGTAGGCGGAGAGGTAGTCAGAGATTTGAGAGGCCACCACTTTTTCCAAGGCCTTGGAGAGAGGAGAGAGAATGGAGATCGGTCGATAGTTTCCAGCAACAGTCCAATCACCACCTTTAAAGATAGGGGTGACAGTGGCAACTTTCAAGGCAGTTGGAACCTTCCCAGGCAAAGAGAGTGGTTGATGAGGCATGTGATCGGGTAAGGACTGTGTCTAAAACCAGCCGTAGGATACGGATCCAGGGTGTCACTGCCTTGTACTATTACTCTTGAGGGCAGTGACAAGGTGCGACCTAAGTTCTTGGGCAGAAACACGGTGGAGGAGAAAATAAGAGCGAGAAAGATTTCGGCAGGTGCTGGGGAGGAGGTCAAAAAACTTTGTAGGGAGAATAGAGCTAAGGTCAGTGAATGAGGTGTTGAGGTGGTTGGCTATGAGGGCTGGGTCTGAGGAGATCACACCATTAATGTTGATCTGGGTGGGTGGGGGAGTGCACTCCCATTTAACTGTTTAATGTTATCCCAGAAGGTTCTGGGATTCCCCATGAGGCAGTGAGTGAGGACCGATAGTGCTCAGACTTGGCCTTTCTGATGGCCCGAGTGCACTTGTTTAGGGCAGCAGCATATAACCACCTGTCATTGGGCCAGCCAGTCTCAATGGCACGGTGCCATAGGTTGTCCCTATGTTTGAGCTGGTGGATCAAAGCTGGGGTAACCCAGGGGGCATTCTTCCTTTTAGAACGACGGGTCAACAGCTGGGGCAAAGATATCACAGGCATTATTAAAAGTTTGGGTAAAGAAGGAGAGAGCTGTGTCAATGTCAGGAGTTGCCTGTACAGGAGAACAGTCAATTTGGGACAGAAGTTCCTTAAGTTTTATCAGTCCACCAGGTATTAGACGCTGTCGCATGTGGACTGTGCTATGGGTTTGGGGACTGAGGATGACCAGTGGAATAGAATGGGGAGTGATCATGAGAGAGTCTGGGAGGACTTGTACATTGGGGATCCGATTAGGTGGTTGGTGAGTACCACATCAAGCAGGGTACTGGAGCCTCTCTTGGGGTTAGTCCTGGTAGGGTGGGTAACTAGTTGCATTAGGTCTATTGCAGAAAAGGAGTCTCGGGTAGAGGAGAAGGAGGGGCTGAGTCAGTTGACATTTAGATCACCCACCAGAATTTGATCAGCGGAAGGAGGTAGAGAGGTAAGGTATTCTGTAAGAGAGGCAATGGCCTGCGTTTGGTCCCTGGGGGGCACGTATGCAGTAGTCAGATAAAGGAGTCCCTTTAAAGGGTCAGGGGTTAGTTTCAGCGTAAGCGCCTGGGCCCTGGAGTCAAGGCTGGGAGCGGGCGGGGCTAGTACGAGGAGAGATTCCTTGACATAAATAGCGCAGCCACCGCCCCGTCTCCCAACAGTTAGACCGGAAAAGGGTGAAACCAGGAAGGGAGACTAGGGAGTCAGGGGAGGATTTCGACAGCCAAGTCTCAACCAGGGTGATGACATCAGGGTTAATTGAAGTGACCAGGCATTGTAGTGAGTCAAACATTTTTAGGAGGCTACAGATATTCATGGAGACCATGCATAGGCCTGAGGTGCGAGTTGGGGAGCTTCTGAGAACTGGGCCAGGGTTTGGATGAATGTTCCCTGACAGGAGTAGTAGCATGACTAACACCCTGGCTGGGAGATGGTGAGAGGTTTTCCAACGATTGACATGAGGGGGGGAAGGGAGGCTAAGAGAGAAGAGGGTGGGCAGGGAGGTACAGGAGGGGAAAGCAAGAATAAGAAGTCACCCAGATGTGCCTGAGGTGAAGAGAAAGCTAGGAGGAGGGCAGGGAGGACGGGGACACACAGAGGTCCCAAGAGGCAGGAGAAGAGGTTCAGAAGCAAGGGGAGGGAGGGGTGCCAGGGCACAGTGTGGACTAGCAGATGGGTAAGTGCACTGCTAGTGGGGATAGGCACAGGCAGAGAGTGAGGCAGGGCCAATACATTGTGGTGAGCAAGATCCCAGGGAAGTAGTGCTGTACAGATAGGAGTAGGAAGTAGTGAGGGAGCATATGTCCCTCTAGTGGCCAGCATGTATAACCTGCAAATGGGAAAGTGGGGAGATAGGTTCTGGGCAACAGGACGTGATGTCACTGGATGCGATGTCACGGGGTGGATCCTTAAATTGACAGCCGCCCCTGGGTGGGAGGGTGGTTGGGGCAGGCGGGACAGATGGCGTGAAGCGCTGTCAGGCTAGCACCCCTCTGCAGGCATCCAGATGAAGAGAAGAGGCTCTCTTTACCTCAAAAGTTTTCAGGCTGGAGATTTGGCTTCCTCAGCTACTCAGGTGAGCTGCTTGTTGCTTCAGTTGATTGATTGTCCCGAGTGCCTAGCTTGTGGGGAGCTGCCTATGTAGTGGAGAAAACACAGCCTCTCATTACTATGCAGCGGGAGAATATGTTGTGACTTACACAAAAGGAGCTCCACTCTAAGCAAACAGGGCTATTCCAAAATGAGGTCACACTAGGACCCAGCTAACCTAATGCCTTCAGTTACAAGCACAATTAGCTCAATACCACCATATTAAACAAGTCTGATCTATATTAGCTGCTTGGTATATCTGGCTTTAAGATGTAATCAGCACGGCAACTCTAGAAAAAACAGTGAGTCCCTAGCTTTACACTTCAGCATTAGTAGCACAAAGAGAAGCAAATAACAAGCCCACCAAGTGGTGAACAGGAACAAAGTTCATAAAATATAAGTGTTCATCAGGTAGCACCCCTCTGCAGGTGTCCAGATGAAGAGAAGAGGCTCTCTTTTCCTCAAAAGTTATCAGGCTGGAGATTTGGCTTCCTCAGCTACTCAGGTGAGCTACTTGTTGCTTCAGTTGCTTGATTGTCCCGAGTGCCTAGCTTGGGGGGGGAACTGCTTATGCAGTGGAGAATACCCAGCCTCTCATTACTATGCAGCGGGAGAATATGTTGTGACTTACACAAAGGAGCTCCACTCTAAGCAAACAGGGCTATTCCAAAATGAGGTCACACTAGGACCCAGCTAACCTAATGCCTTCAGTTACAAGCACAATTAGCTCAATACCACCATATTAAACACGTCTGATCTACATTAGCTGCTTAGTATATCTGGCTTTAAAATGTAATCAGCAATTAGCTCCAAATACTACCATATTAAACAAGTCTGATCTATATTAGCTGCTTGATATATCTGCCTTTAAGATGTAATCAGCACGGCAACTTTAGAAAAACCAGTGAGTCCTTAGCTTTACACTTCAGCATTAGTAGCACAAAGAGAAGCAAATAACAAGCCCACCCAGTGGTGAACAGGGAACAAAGTTCATAAAATATAAGTGTTCATCAGGTAGCACCCCTCTGCAGGCGTCCAGACGAAGAGAAGAGGCTCTCTTTACCTCAAAAAGTTATTAGGCTGGAGAATTGGCTTCCTCAGCAACTCAGGTGAGCTGCTTATTGCTTCAGTTGTTTGATTGTCCTGAGTGTCCTTCTTGGGGGGCTGGGGAGCTGCCTATGTAGAGGAGAAACCACAGCCTCTCATTACTATGCAGCGGCAGAATATGTTGTGACTTACACAAAGGAGCTCCACTCTAAGCAAACAGGACTATTCCAAAATGAGGTCACACTAGGAACCACCTAAGCTAATGCCTTCAGTTACAAGCACAATTAGCTCAATACCACCATATTAAACAAGTCTGATCTATATTAGCTACTTGGTATATCTGGCTTTAAGATGTAATCAGCACAGCAACTCTAGAAAAACCAGTGAGTCCTTAGCTTTACACTTCAGCATTAGTAGCACAAAGAGAAGCAAATAACAAGCCCACCCAGTGGTGAAAAGGAACAAAGTTCATAAAATATAAGTGTTCATCAGGTAGAACCCCTCTGCAGGCATCCAGATGAAGAGAAGAGGCTCTCTTTACATCAAAAGTTATCAGGCTGGAGATTTGGCTTCCTCAGCTACTCAGGTGAGCTGATTGTTGCTTCAGTTGCTTGATTGTCCTGAGTGCCTGTCTTGGGGGAGCTGCCTATGTAGATGAGAAAACACAGCCTCTCATTACTATGCAGTGGGAGAATATGTTGTGACTTACACAAAGGAGCTCCACTCTAAGCAAACAGGACTATTCCAAAATGAGGTCACACTAGGACCCAGCTAACCTAATGCCTTCAGTTACAAGCACAATTAGCTCAATACCACCATATTAAACAAGTCTGATCTATATTAGCTGCTTGGTATATATGGCTTTAAGATGTAATCATCACGCAACTCTAAAAAAAAGTGAGTCCCTAGCTTTACACTTCAGCATTAGTAGCACAAAGAGAAGCAAATAACAAGCCCACCCAGTGGTGAACAGGAACAAAGTTCATGAAATATAAGTGTTCATCAGGTAGCACCCCTCTGCAGGCGTCCAGATGAAGAGAAGAGGCTCTCTTTACCTCAAAAGTTATCAGGCTGGAGATTTGGCTTCCTCAGCTACTCAGGTGAGCTGCTTGTTGCTTCAGTTGCTTGATTGTCCCGAGTGCCTAGCTTGGGGTGGGTGCTGCCTATGTAGTGGAGAAAACAAAGCCTCTCATTACTATGCATCGGAGAATATGTTGTGACTTAAACAAAGTAGCTCCACTCTAAGCAAACAGGGCTATTCCAAAATGAGGTCACACTAGGACCCAGCTAACCTAATGCCTTCAGTTACAAGCACAATTAGCTCAATACCACCATATTAAACAAGTCTGATCTATATAAGCTGCTTGGTATATCTGGCTATAAAATGCAATCAGTAATTAGCTCCAAATACCACCATATTAAACAAGTCTGATCTATATTAGCTGCTTGGTATATCTGGCTTTAAGATGTAATCAGCACGGCAACTCTAGAAAAAACAGTGAGTCCCTAGCTTTACACTTCAGCATTAGTAGCACAAAGAGAAGCAAACAAGCCCACCCAGTGGTGAACAGGGAACAAAGTTCATAAAATATAAGTGTTCATCCGGTAGCACCCCTCTACAGGCGTTCAGATGAAGAGAAGAGGCTCTCTTTACCTCAAAAGTTATCAGGCTGGAGATTTGGCCTCCTCAGCTACTCAAGTGAGCTGCTTGTTGCTTCAGTTGCTTGATTGTCCTAAGTGCCTGTCTTTGGGGGCTGCCTATGTAGAGGAGAAAACACAGCCTCTCATTACTATGCAGTGGGAGAATATGTTGTGACTTACACAAAGGAGCTCCACTCTAAGCAAACAGGGCTATTCCAAAATGAGGTCACACTAGGACCCAGCTAACCTAATGCCTTCAGTTACAACCACAATTAGCTCAATACCACCATATTAAACAAGTCTGATCTATATTAGCTGCTTGGTATATCTGGCTTTAAAATGTAATCAGCAATTAGCTCCAAATACCACCATATTAAACAAGTCTGATCTATATTAGCTGCTTGGTATATCTGGCTTTAAGATGTAATCAGCACGGCAACTCTAGAAAAAACAGTGAGTCCCTAGCTTTACAATTCAGCATTAGTAGCACAAAGAGAAGCAAATAACAAGCCCACCCAGTGGTGAACAGGGAACAAAGTACATAAAATATAAGTGTTCATCAGGTAGCACCCCTCTGCAGGCATCCAGATGAAGAGAAGAGGCTCTCTTTACCTCAAAAGTTATCAGGCTGGAGATTTGGCTTCCTCAGCTACTCAGGTGAGCTGATTGTTGCTTCAGTTGCTTGATTGTCCCGAGTGCCTAGCTTGGGGTTGCTGCCTATGTAGTGGAGAAAACACAGCCCCTCATTACTATGCAGCGGGAGAATATGTTGTGACTTACACAAAGGAGCTCCACTCTAAGCAAACAGGGCTATTCCAAAATGAGGTCACACTAGGACCCAGCTAACCTAATGCCTTCAGTTACAAGCACAATTAGCTCAATACCACCATATTAAACACATCTGATCTATATTAGCTGCTTGGTATATCTGGCTTTAAAATGTAATCAGCAATTAGCTCCAAATACCACCATATTAAACAAGTCTGATCTATATTAGCTGCTTGGTATATCTGGCTTTAAGATGTAATCAGCACGGCAACTCGAGAAAAAACAGTGAGTCCCTAGCTTTACAATTCAGCATTAGTAGCACAAAAAGAAGCAAATAACAAGCCCACCCAGTAGTGAACAGGGAACAAAGTTCATGAAATATAAGTGTTCGTCAGGTAGCACCCCTCTGCAGGCATCCAGACGAAGAGAAGAGGGCTCTCTTTACCTCAAAAGTTATCAGGCTGGAGATTTGGCTTCCTCAGCTACTCAGGTGAGCTGCTTGTTGCTTCAGTTGCTTGATTGTCCCGAGTGCCTGTCTGGGGGGGGGGTGGAGCTGCCTATGTAGTTGAGAAAACACAGCCTCTCATTACTATGCAGCGGGAGAATATGTTGTGACTTACACAAAGGAGCTCCACTCTAAGCAAACAGGGCTATTCCAAAATGAGGTCACACTAGGACCCAGCTAACCTAATGCCTTCAGTTACAAGCACAATTAGCTCAATACCACCATATTAAACAAGTCTGATCTATATTAGCTGCTTGGTATATCTGGCTTTAAGATGTAATCAGCACGGCAACTCTAGAAAAACCAGTGAGTCCCTAGTTTTACACTTCAGCATTAGTAGCAGAAAGAGAAGCAAACAGGCCCACCCAGTGGTGAACAGGGAACAAAGTTCATAAAATGTAAGTGTTCATCAGATAGCACCCCTCTGCAGGCATCCAGACGAAGAGAAGAGGCTCTCTTTTCCTCAAAAGTTATCAGGCTGGAGATTTGGCTTCCTCAGCTACTCAGGTGAGCTGCTTGTTGCTTCAGTTGCTTGATTGTCCCGAGTGCCTAGCTTGGGGGGTACTGCCTATGTAGTGGAGAAAACACAGCCCTCATTACTATGCAGCGGGAGAATATGTTGTGACTTACACAAAGGAGCTCCACTCTAAGCAAACAGGGCTATTCCAAAATGAGGTCACACTAGGACCCAGCTAACCTAATGCCTTCAGTTACAAGCACAATTAGCTCAATACCACCATATTAAACAAGTCTGATCTATATTAGCTGCTTGGTATATCTGGCTTTAAAATGTAATCAGCAATTAGCTCCAAATACCACCATATTAAACAAGTCTGATCTATATTAGCTGCTTGGTATATCTGGCTTTAAGATGTAATCAGCACGGCAACTCTAGAAAAACAGTGAGTCCCTAGCTTTACACTTCAGCATTAGTAGCACAAAGAGAAGCAAATAACAAGCCCACCCAGTGGTGAACAGGGAACAAAGTTCATAAAATATAAGTGTTCATCAGGTAGCACCCCTCTGCAGGCATCCAGATGAAGAGAATAGGCTCTCTTTACCTCAAAAGTTATCAGGCTGGAGATTTGGCTTCCTCAGCTACTCAGGTGAGCTGCTTGTTGCTTCAGTTGCTTGATTGTCCCGAGTGCCTAGCTTGGGGGGGAGCTGCCTATGTAGTGGAGAAAACACAGCCTCTCATTACTATGCAGCGGAGAATATGTTGTGACTTCCACAAAGGAGCTCCACTCTATGCAAACAGGGCTATTCCAAAATGAGGTCACACTAGGACCCAGCTAACCTAATGCCTTCAGTTACAAGCACAATTAGCTCAATACCACCATATTCAACAAGTCTGATCTATATTAGCTGCTTGGTATATCTGGCTTTAAGATGTAATCAGCAATTAGCTCCAAATACCACCATATTAAACAAGTCTGATCTATATTAGCTGCTTGGTATATCTGGCTTTAAGATGTAATCAGCGCGGCAACTCTAGAAAAACCAGTGAGTCCCCAGCTTTACACTTCAGCATTTGTAGCACAAAGAGAAGCAAATAACAAGCCCACCCAGTGGTGAACAGGAACAAAGTTCATAAAATATAAGTGTTCATCAGGTAGCACACCTCTGCAGGCGTCCAGACGAAGAGTAGAGGCTCTCTTTACTTCAAAAGTTATCAGGCTGGAGATTTGGCTTCCTCAGCTACTCAGGTGAGCTGCTTGTTGCTTCAGTTGCTTGATTGTCCCGAGTGCCTAGCTTTGGGGAGCTGCCTCGAAAGTTATCAGACTGGAGATTTGGCTTCCTCAGCTACTCAGGTGAGCTGCTTGTTGCTTCAGTTGCTTGATTGTCCCGAGTGCCTTTGTGGAGTTTCTGTATTTAGAAATTTTATCTAAAATGCCAGTATAGGATTGCAACCTTTGTGGAGTTACTGTATTTAGAAATTTTATCTAAAATGCCAGTATAGGACTGCAACCTTTGTGGAGTTACTGTATTTAGAAATTTTATCTAAAATGCCAGTATAGGATTGCAACCTTTGTGGAGTTACTGTATTTAGAAATTTTATCTAAAATGTTTTTGCCATGTCTTAGAAATAATCTTTTTGCTGACAAATACACTTTTTTTCAGGTGGACTGCAGGGCCAAGCATTGCAATGTACACAGGTTGTAAGACGGCTGCAAGCTTAACGAAACTTGTTTCTGCACTCAAGCTTGGGGAAGTAGCTCCCATCAGTTCTTTTCTTCAGTAAGTGTCTGTGACTCTTGGTTATAACTACTGTGTAGAAATTACATTTGTGGGAAATGTTTGCTGTGTTTGGGGATAGAATAAACTAAAAGGATGTTGACACAGGTGCCACATTGACTGAATTTCAGCATGATGATGGTGTGTGTGTGTGTGTGTGTGTGTATGAGTATGTGTGTGTGTATGTGTGTGTGTATGTGTGTGTGTACGTGGGTGTGTACAGGAGTGATTCCTTTGTTTGAGTTTTTTCCACTCACATTTGGAAAGTGGAGCTGTGCGGCAATTGAGCCTTGAGTTGCAAACATCACAACTATTACAGCAGTTACCTCCAATACCAAGGTTTAATTTGTTGGGTGCAGTGAAAAGGTCATGTCAGTCACACAGGCTGTATACCATTGTGACGTACCGGAGAGTGGAGAGAACAAAAGTGATGAACCCGATTCATAAGATATATTTTTATCTATGAATCAGGTTCGTTAGAGGCTATGATACGTAGAAACAGAAACATAGATGTTGACGGCAGATAAGGACCACTTGGCCCACCTAGTCAGCCCATTTCCCTACCTAGAGGATAAGCTGTAGATCCTGTATAACCAACAGCCTATTTCTTCCTACCCCCCACAAAATGTGCCTTACGTCTGTCCCATGCATTCTTGAATTCTCCCACAGTTTTAGACCCCACAACCTCCTCAGGAAGGGTGTTCCATGCACCCACCACACACTCTGTGAAAAATGCTTCCTCACATTGCCCTGAACCATCTCCCTCCTATCTTCAAATTGTGTCCCCTTGTTCTTGCACATCTCTTTTCATAAAGATGCTACCCCTTCTGACTTTGCTGATTCCACTAAGGTACTTAAACATTTTGATCATGTCCTCCTTTCCAAAAGGCTATACATATTAAGCTCTTTTAGTCTCTCTCATCTGGCTTCTCTTGCTGATTCTGCACCATTTAGTTGCCCTCCTCTGAATTCCTCTGTCCTGTCTATGCCCTTGCAGAGATGGGGTCTCTAGAACTGGATGCAGTACTCCAGATGGGGTCTCACCAACTGTCTGTACAGAGGATAGTAACTTCCTGTTTTCTGCTGGTGATCTCTCTCTATACATCCCAGTATTCCCAAGCCCTCCCTACTGCCTTCTCCTGGTGCTTGCTAACCTTAAGGTCATCTGATATGATAACCCCCAGGTCTCTTTCCATTTTTATGTTTGCTTGCACGCATGTGCAAGAAACATAGTGCCATCATCAGAGATTTCGGAGGTGTGTCACCTCCTCCTCCAATTCAGGCAGCGAGCTGGCAGGCGCGGGCCCTGTAAGCCAATGCATTTTGGAGCTGTCTATGACACGCTCCAAAATGCAGTTCTCACTGATTGAAAGAGGAAGCTAGCAGGTGAGCAGCAATAAGAAGCTGCTCACGCGCACTCCCAGCCACAGTGTGCACGCCCCAGGACGCAGCGTATAGCCGACGGGGTGCCCAATCCCCGTCGGCTGAGCTGCATCGTCCCCCTTCCCAGTATTTGGTGCCACGCTGGGAGCCCACCCCAGCATGGCAATCAATAATTTTGCCGACGGGGGTGCCCAATCCCCCATCGGCTGAACGCCCCCAAGTCCTTGTGCCACGCTGGGAGCCCACCCCAGCGTGGCAAACGTCCCCAGATTTTTTGCCGACAGGGGTGCCCAATCCCCGTCAGCTGAACACCCCAAAGTGGTTGAGCCATGCTGGAGCCCACCCCAGCGTGGCAAGCGGTCCCACAATGTCTTTTTTTTTAACCTGTAAAACAAAAACTTGTCCCACGGCACATCTCCGAACCCCCTCCCACAACCCGCACCCACCCACTGCACACCAGCCTCTCCACCCCCCTCACCCCATACTTACCTCTGGACTCCAGCGCGATGATCTTGGTGGACCGAACACGTCTGCACTCTTCAAAGCTGACCGCGAACTGAGAAATGCGGTAAGCTGTATAATGGGCTAGATAGGAGGTTCAACTTTGTGCATATCTCAGGCATTTTTGAATTTTTGCAAATCTTCAACATGGGTTTTGGGACCCTTCTCATGAATGATGTCACTGTCATGGCGTTATTCGAACTCGAAGGGTGATTTAGCAGTGACTGCGCGGTGACTGTGAAATCACCCTTCAGGACTGAATACCACCATGACAGTGACATCATTCATGAGAAGGGGCCCGACCCCATGTTGAATAATATTAGTGCCAAAATTCAAAAAATGACTGTTTAACCAGCGTGCGTTGCGCAGTTCCTTGCCAGCTCGTAAGAGTTCGCGAAATGTCAATATTTTCCAGATTTTTCAACATTGCCATTTCACCACACCATCTTATGAGCAGTACAGCTGTCATTTTCACATCTCACCAAAATGTGTTTCCACCCTTGTAGCGCAGAATGGGCATGTCGGTTGTGCAAAATCAATGTATGGGACAAATTAAGAAAATCACAGTGACACTGATCATGAGCAGAGGTCTTGAAATGGCTATGTTGAAAATTTGGTGAAAAAATTCCTAAAAATGACTGTTTTAGGCGTGCGTTGCGCAGTTCCTCATGCGCTCATAGGTTTCTTAATTTTCAATATTTCACTCCAGATTTTCAACATTGCCATTTTCCACACCTTCTTATGACAGTACAGCTGTCATTTTTCACATCTCACCAAAGCGTGTTTCTGCCCATGTAGCGCACAATTGCGTCATCGTGCAAACTCAGTGTATGGGACACATTAAGAAATCACAGTGTCACTG
This sequence comes from Neoceratodus forsteri, assembly GCA_016271365.2. Classification (NCBI taxonomy): domain Eukaryota; kingdom Metazoa; phylum Chordata; order Ceratodontiformes; family Ceratodontidae; genus Neoceratodus; species Neoceratodus forsteri. The sequence continues at coordinate 2,292,634 of JADMNL010000031.1, forward strand.
TTCATGAGCAGGGATCTTAAAATGGCAATGTTGAAAATTTAGTGACAGAATTCCTAAAAATGACTGTTTTACGAGTGTGCGTTGCACAGTTCCCACGCACACTCGTAGGTTTGCGAATTTTCAATATTTCCACTCCAGATTTCCAACATTGCCATTTTTCCACACCTCCTTATGAGCAGTACAGCTGTCATTTTCACATCCTGCCCAAAGCGTGTTTTTGGCCAATATGCGCACAATGGCGCAGTGGGTGTGCAAGCTCAATGTATGGGACACATTAACAAACCACAGTGACGCATGTTCATGAGCAGAGGTCTTAAAAATGGCTATGTTGAAAACTTGGTGGAAAATGCCTAGAAATGACTTTTTGACGTGCGTCTGCACAGTTCCTATGCATGCTCGTGAGTTTGCAAATTTAATATTTTCACTCTAGATTTTCAACGTCCATTTTATTAAACTTCCTTATGAACAGTACAGCTGCAATTTTCATATGTCACCCAAAATGTGTTATCGCATGCATAGTACACAATGGTGCTGTTGGTGTGCAAGCAATGTTTAGGACAGATTAAGAAAATCACAATTACACTGTTCATGAGCAGAGGTCTTAAAATGGCTATGTTAAAAATTTGGTGACAAAAGTCCATAAAATGACTGTATTCAGTGAGGCATTTGCAGTTTCCGCGCATCCTCGTTAGTTCATGACTTTTGTAATATTTTCAGTCAGATTTTCACTAGTGGCATTTCCCACTTCCTTATAGACAGTACATCTGCCATTTTTCACAACATGCGAAGTGTGTTTTCACACTTTCAGTCCGAGAGATCGTGGTCGCTTGTCGGAAATCATTGTTCAAGCACAGATAAAGAAAATCACAGTAACATTGTTCCTGATCGGAGGCACCAAAATGCCTGAGTTGACAATCTGCTATAAAATATCCCCAACCTACTTATATAGCAGATGGTCGTTGCACCAGTTTCTATATTTATCCGTGACTTCACCATTTTTTAAATATTTTACTACAGATTTTGCAACATTGCCATTTTACACCTCCCATGAAAAGTACAGCTGTCATTTTTACATCCTGTTCGAGATATTTTTACCTGTTGTCATAAATGCCGTAGTCACTGTGCATAAACACCTTTCGCTAACAAACTGATATTCCCCTGTTCATGAGGTTGGGGTCACAAAACAAACATGTTGAAAATTTGGGTGAAAATACCAACGAATGCCTGAGGGTATTAGGCTTTTCAACTAAATCGCCCAACCCTATAAAGAATGACAGAATCAGGGGTGTGACTTGGGGATTCTTGCCTGTGATGCTCATACCATTCCATACCCTGCAGTCACTGAGAGGCATCGAGGTATGCCTTGGACTCTTCGGGCCCAAACTTCACCCCATTCTCCTATATTGCACCCATCTCACCGTATTTCCTAATGAAATGGGGTGTGCATAAGGGCCAAAGACCCCAAGGAACACGTGACACTTGTCAGTCTCTGCAGAGTGGGGTGTGGTGAAATGGCATGGCCGTTATGCCTGACGACCCAAATGCACACCCAATGCCTGTCACTCTCTGCAGGGTGGTGGTGGGGTTGGCTTCAGTTCAATACTTCACTGCCATTCCTATTACAGCTCTGTAACTTCTACCACTACCTGCCAATGCCAGTAAGCAAACATCGGCATTGACAAATGCTTTTGTTGTTATACTATCCCCCACTGTGTAATCTTCCCTTGGGTTTTGTTTCCCAGGTGCATTACCTTGCACTTCTTTGCATTGAATCCTAGCTGCAATACTTCTGACCATTCCTCCAACCTTGCCAAGAGCCTTTCCATGCCTCCTTGTGCTCAACCCTGTTGCAGATCATTGTGTCATCTGCAAAGAGGCATACTTTACCTTCCAGTCACTCTGCAATGTCACTTATAAAGACATTAAAAGGGACTGGACCCACTACTGAACCCCGCAATATCCCACTAGTAACCCCTTTCTGCAGAGTGGACTCTATTTACAATTCCCTTCTGTGTCCTGTTGTCCAGCTATTGTTTTACCCAGGCTACCACCCTGGGATCCACTTCCAGGCTGGTTAATTTGACTATTAATCATTTTGAGAGTGACTGTGTCTTCTGCCTTGCTAAAGTCTAGGTAGGCCATGTCCACAGCCCTTCCCTGGTCTACTACTTTGATCACCTAGTCAAAGAAATCAATTAGATCAGTCTGCCTTACAAACCTCACAACATGGGGTTCGCACCTGACTAAGGCCACATGCAGCATGGTAGCTGTCCCAGCTTGGCCTGCCTCCCAGCAGATGGACCTCACCCAGATGAAGACACTGCTATTCTCGGCTGCTCTAGCCAGGCCAGCCTTAAAACATGGGACCCCACCCTGACCATAGCACAGTGCTATGCAGCAGTAGTCCCAGCCTGGCCAGCCTCCCAACATGGGGACGTTGCCCTTACTAAAGTACACTGCAGTGTGCAGCTGTCCCGACTGGCCAGTCTCCCAACATGAAGACCCCACCCAGGCCAAGACACATGACTGAGCAGCAGCTGACTCAGACTTGCCAGATTCACAACATGGGGACCTCACCCTCACCAAAGCACTCTGTTGTGCAGCAGCTGCACCATCCTGACCAGCCTCCCAACATGGCTACACTGCTCCAACCAAGGCCCATAGCTGTGCAGCAGCTGTCCCATCCTGACCAGCCTCCCAACATGGCTACACTGCCCCAACCAAGGCCCATAGCTGTGCAGCAGTTGCCCCATCCTGACCAGCCCCCCAACATGGCTACACTGTCCCAACCAAGGACCATAGCTGTGCAGCAGTTGCCCCATCCTGACCAGCCCCCCAACATGGCTACACTGCCCCAACCAAGGCCCATAGCTGTGCAGCAGCTGCCCCATCCTGACCAGCCCACCAACATGGCTACACTGCCCCAACCAAGGCCCATAGCTGTGCAGCAGCTGTCCCATCCTGACCAGCCTCCCAACATGGCTACACTGCCCCAACCAAGGCCCATAGCTGTGCAGCAGCTGTACCATCCTGACCAGCCTCCCAACATGGCTACACTGCCCCAACCAAGGCCCATAGCTGTGCAGCAGCTGCACCATCCTGACCAGCCTACCAACATGGCTACACTGCCCCAACCAAGGCCCATAGCTGTGCAGCAGCTACTCCATCCTGACCAGCCTCTCAACATGGCTACACTGCCCCATGAAAGGCCCATAGCTGTGCAGCAGCTGTCCCATCCTGACCAGCCTCTCAACATGGCTACCCAGCCCCATCCGAGGCATATAGCTGTGCAGCAGCTGTCCCAGCCTTATCAGCCTCCCAACAGGGGGATTGCACCCTGACCAGAGCACATGTTCTTGCAGCAGCTGCCCCATCCTGATCAGCCTCCAACATGGCTACTCTGCCCCATTCAAGGTCCATAGCTGTGCAGCAGCTGTCCCAGCCTGATCAGCCTCCCAACATGGAATCCTCACCTAACTAAGGCATACCACAGTGTGGCAGGTTGCCCCAGCCTGGTGAGCCTCCCAACATGGGGACCTTGCACTGACCATGGCACATTGCTGCAGCAGCTCCCCAGCCTGGCAGTCTCAAGCATAAGGACCCCCTGACCAAGGCACATGGCTGTGGAGCTACCGTTCAAGCCTGGCCAGTCCCCGAACATAGGAACCTACCCCACCCAAGACACACTGGTGTACAGCAACTGTCCCAGTCTTGCCAGCCTCCAAACATAGCGACCCACCCTGACCAAAACACACATCAGTGCAACTGCTGTCCCAGCCAGAACAGTCTCCCAATATGGGGACCCTGCCCTGAGGCACATGGATGCAAAGCAACTGTCCCAGCCTGAACAGCCTCACAACATGGGGACTCACCCCATCCCAGGCACACTACAGTGCAGCAGCTGCCCCAGCCTGGCTAGCCTCCCAACATGTGGACCTCGCTCAGACCTGGGCACACTGAGATGCAGCAGCTGGCCCAGCCAAGACTCCAATCATGTGGACCGCTCCCTGACCAATGCTTATTGATGTGCAGCAGCTGTCCCAGCCTGGCTAGCCTCCAAACATGGGGACCCTGCACCAACCAAGAGATACTGCAGTGTGGCAGGTGCCCCAGACTGACCAGCCTCCCAACCTGGGGACCCTGCCCTGACTGAGGCACACTGCTGTGCGGCAGCTGCCACAGCCTGGCTAGCCTCTCCAACATGGGAACCTCACCCTGACCAAGGCATATATTGGCGCAGCAGCTGCCACAGCCTGGCCAGCTTCTCCAACATGGGAACCTCACCCTGACCAAGGCATATATTGGTGCAGCAGCTGCGCCAGCCTTACCAGTCTCCCAACATGGGGACCCCAACCCTACTGAGGCACACATCAGTGCAGCAGCTGCCACAACCTGACCAGACTCACAACATGGGGACCTCACTTCACCAGTGCACACTGCTGTTCTGCAGCTGCCCCAGCCTGCATAGTCTCACAAGGGGACCCCACCTTCATTTAGGCACACATCAGTGCAGCAGTTGCCCCAGCCTGCCCAGTCTCACAACACAGAGACCCCACTTAGACCAAGGCACATTGTTGTTCAGCAGCTGCCTGAGCCTGACCAGTCTCAAAAGATGGGAACCCCACCATGACTGAGGCATGAATCAGTGCAGCAGCTGCCCCAGTATGACCAGTCTCACAACATGGGGACCCCCCCAGGCCAAGGCTCATTGCTGTTAAGCAGCTGCCCAGTCTGACCAGTCTCAAAAGATAAGAACCCCACCCTGACTGAGGCTCTCATCAGTGCAGCAGCTGCCTCAGCCTGCCCAGTCTCCCAACATGGGGACCCCAACCTGACTGAGATACACATCATTGCAGCAACTGATGCAGCCTGACAAGTCTTCCAACATGGGGACCCCAAACTGACTGAGGCACACATCAGTGCAGCAGCTGCCCCAGCCTGCCCAGTCTCACAACACAGAGACCCCACTTAGACCAAGGCACACTGCTGTTCAGCAGCTGCCCCAGTCTGACCAGTCCCTAGATGGGGACCCCAACCTGACTGAGGAACACATCAGTGCAGCAGCTGGCCCAGCCTGACCAGTCTCCCAACACGGGGACCCCAACCTAACTGATATACACATCAGTGCAGCAACTGGCCCAGCCTGACTAATCTTCCAACATGGGGACCCCAACCTGACTGAGGTATACATCAGTGCAGCAGCTGGCCCAGCCTGCCCAGTCTCCCTACATAGGGACCCCAACCTGACTGAGGAATACATCACTGCAGCAGCTGGCCCAGCCTGCCCAGTCTCCCTACATGGGGACCCCAACCTGACTGAGGAACACATCAGTGCAGCAACTGCTATAGCCCGACCAGTTTCCCAACATGGGGACCCCAACCTGACTGAGATACACATCAGTGCAGAAACTGGCTCAGCCTGACAAGTCTTCCAACATGGGGACCCTAACCTGACTGAGGTATACATCAGTGAAGCAGCTGGTCGAGCCTGACAAGCCTTCCAACATGAGGACCCCAACCTGACTGAGGAACACATCAGTGCAGCAGCTGACCCAGTGTGACCAGTCTCCCAACATGGGGACCCCAACCTAACTGAGATACACATCAGTGCAGCAACTGGCCCAGCCTAACCAGACTTCCAAAATGAGGACCCCAACCTGACAGGTATACATCAGTGCAGCAGCTGGCCAGTCTGACCAGTCTTCTAACATGGGGACCCCAACCTGACTGAGATACATATCAATGCAGCAGCTGTCCCAGCCTGTCCAGTTTTCCAACATGTGGACCCAGCCTGACTGAGATACACATCAGTGCAGCAACTGGCCCAGCCTGACAAGTCTTCCAAGATGGGGACCCCAAGCTGACTGAGGTATACATCAGTGAAACAGCTGGTCGAGCCTGACAAGTCTTCCAACATGGGGACCCCAACCTGACTGAGGAACACATCAGTGCAGCAGCTGGCCCAGTCTGACCAGTCTCCCAACACGGGGACCCCAACCTAACTGATATACACATCAGTGCAGAAATTGGCCCAGCCTGACCAATCTTGGAACATGGGGACCCCAACCTGACTGAGGTATACATCAGTGCAGCAGCTGCCCCAGCCTGCCCAGTCTCCCTACATGGGAACCCCAACCTGACTGAGGAACACATCAGTGCAGCAACTGCTATAGCCCAACCAGTTTCCCAACATGGGGAGCCCAACCTGACTGAGGAACACATCAGTGCAACAGCTGGCCCAGCCTGCCCAGTCTCCCTACATGGGGACCCCAACCTAACTGAGATAGATATGAGTGCAGCAACTGGCCCAGCCTGACCAGTCTTCCAAAATGGGGACCCCAACCTGACTGAGATACACATCAATGCAGCAGCTGCCCCAGTCTGACCAGTCTCCCTAGATGAGGACCCCAACCTGACTGAGGTATACATCAGTGAAGCAGCTGGTTGAGCCTGACAAGTCTTCCAACATGGTGACACCAACCTGACTGAGGAACACATCAGTGCAGCAGCTGGCCCAGTCTGACCAGTCTCCCAACATGGGGACCCCAACCTAACTGAGATACACATCAGTGCAGCAACTGGTCCAGCCTGACCAGTCTTCCAACATGGGGACCTCAACCTGACTGAGGTATACATCAGTGCAGCAGCTGGCCCAGTCTGACCAGTCTTCCAAAATGGGGACCCCAACCTGACTGAGATACACATCAATGCAGCAGCTGGCCCAGCCTGACCAGTCTCCCAACATGGGGATCCCAACCTGACTGAGGAATACATCAGCAAAGCAGCTGGCCCAGTCTGACCAGTCTCCCAACATGGGGACCCCAACCTGACTGAGGAACAGATCAGTGCAGCAACTGCTATAGCCAGACCAGTCTCCCAACATGGGGAGCCCAACCTGACTGAGGTACACATCAGTGCAACAGCTGGCCCAGCCTGCCCAGTCTCCCTAGATGGGGACCCCAACCTGACTGAGGAATACATCAGTGCAGCAGTTGGCCCAGCCTGCCCAGTCTCCCTACATGGGGACCCCAACCTGACTGAGGAATACATCAGGGCAGCAGCTGGCCCAGCCTACCCAGTCTCCCTACATGGGGACCCCAACCTGACTGAGGAACACATCAGTGCAACAGCTGGCTCAGTCTGACCAGCCTCCCAACATGGGGATCTCAACCTCACTGAGGCACACGTCAATGCAGCAGCTGGCCCAGCCTGCCCAGTCTCCCAACAAGGGGACCCAACCTGAATGAGATACACATCAATGCAGCAGCTGTCCCAGCCTGTCCAGTCTCCCAACATGGGGACCCCAACCCGACTGAGGTACACATCAGTGCAGCAACTGCCATAGACTGACCAGTCTCCAACATGGGGACCCCAACCAAACTGAGGAACACATCAGTGCAGCAGCTGGCCCAGCCTACCCAGTCTCCCTTCATGAGGATCCCAACCTGACTGAGGTACAAATCAGTGCAGCAGCTGCCCCAGCCTGCCCAGTCCCATTACATGGGGACCCCAACCAGACTGAGATACACATCAGTGCAGCAACTGCCATAGACTGACCAGTCTCCCAACATGAGGACCCCGACCTGACTGAGATACACATCAGTGCAGCAGCTAGCCCAGTCTGACCAGTCTCCCAACGTGGGAACCCCAACCTGACTGAGATACACATCAATGCTGCAGCTGGCGCAACTAGACCATGACCAGTCTCCCAGCATGGGGACAACAACCAGACTGAGTAACACATCAGTGCAGCAACTGCCATAGACTGACCAGACTCTCAACATGAGGACCCCACCCTGACTGAGGAACACATCAGTGCAGCAACTGCCACAGCCTGACCAGTCTCCCAACATGGGGACCACAACCTGACTGAAGTATACATCAGTGCAGCAGCTGGCCCAGCCTGACCAGTCTCCCAACATGGGGACCACAACCTGACCAGTGCACACTGCTGTTCTGCAGCTGCCCCAGACTGACAAGTCTCCCAACATGGGGACCGCAACCTGACTGAGGTACACATTAGTGCACCAACTGGACCAGCTTGACCAGTCTCCCAACACGGGGAACCCAACTTGACTGCAGTACACATCAGTGCAGTAACTGGCCCAGCCTGACCAGTTTCCCAGCATGGAGACCCCAACATGACCAGTGCACGCTGCTGTTCTGTGGCTGCCCCAGCCCAACCATTCTCCCAACATGGGGACCCCCACCCTGACTGAGGAACACATCAGTGCAGCAACTGCCACAGCCTGAACAGTCTCTCAACATGGGGATCCCAATCTGACTGAGGAACACATCAGTGCAGCAACTTGCCCAGCCTGACCATTCTCCCAACATGGGGACTACAACCTGACTGAGGTACTCATCAGTGCAGCAGCTAGCCCTGCCTGACCAGTCTCCCAACATGGGGACCCCACCCTAATTGATTAACACATCAGTGCAGCTGCTGGCCCTTCCTGACCAGTCTCCCAACATGGTGACCCCAACCAGACTGAGGTACACATCAGTGCAGCAACTGGCCCAGCCTGACAAGTCTCCCAGCATGGGGACCCCAACCTGACTGAGGAACACATCAGAGCAGCAACTGGCCCATCCTGACCAGCCTCCAAACATGGGGACCACAACCTGACTGTAGTACACATCAGGGCAGCAATGGGCCAGGCTGACCAGTCTCACAGCATGGGAACCCCAACCTGACTGAGGAAACACATCAGCAGCAACTGGGCTCCAGCCTGACCAGTCTCCCAACATGGGGACCACAACCTGTCCAGTGCACACTGCTGGTGTTTGCAGCTGCCCCAGCCCTAACAGTCTCCCAACATGGGGACCCTCACCCTGACTGAGGCACACATCAACGTAGCACCGCCGCAGCCTGACCAGTCTCCCAACATGGGGATCCCAGCCTGACTGAGGAACACATCAGTGCACAACTGGCCCAGCCTGACCATTCTCCCAACATGGGACTACAACCTGACTGAGGTACTCAACAGTGCAGCAGCTAGACCTGCCTGACCAGTCTCCCAACATGGGGCCCACCTAATTGAGGAACACATCAGTGCAGCAACTGCCACTGCCTGACCAGTCTACCAACATGGGGACCAGAACCTGATTGAGGTCCACATCAGTGCAGCAGTTAGACCAGCCTGACAGGTCTCCCAACATGGGGACCCCAACCTGTCTGAGTACACATCAGTGCAGCAACTGGCCCAGCCTGACCAGTCTCCCAACATGGGGACCCTACCCTGACTGAGGAACACATCAGTGCTGCAACTGGCCCAGCCTGATCAGTCTCCCAACATGGGGACCACAACCTGACCAGTGCAAACTGCTGTTCTGCAGCTTCCCCAGCCTGACCAATCCCCCAACATGGGGACCGCAACCTGACTTGAGGTACACATCAGTGCAGCAAGTGGCCCAGCCTGACCAGTCTCCCAACATGGGGACCCCAACCTGACTGAAGTACACATCAGTGCAGTTACTGGCCCAGTCTGACCCGTCTCCCAACATGGGATCACAACCTGACCAGTGCACAATGCTGTTCTGCAGCTAGCCCAGCCTGACCAGTCTTCCAACAAGGGGACCCCACCCTGACTGCGGAACACATCAGTGCAGCAACTGGCCCAACCTGAACAGTCTTCCAACATGGGGACCCCAACCTGACTGAGGTACACATCAGTGCAGCAACTGCCTTAGACTGACCAGTCTCCCAAACATGGGGACCCCAACCTGACTGAGATACACATCAGTGCAGCAACTGCCATAGAATGACCAGTCTCCCAACATGTGGAACACGACCCGACTGAGGTACACATCAGTGCAACAGCGGGCCCAGCCTGACCAGTCTCTCGACATGGGGACCCCAACCTAACAGATGTACACATCAGTGCAGCAACTGGCTCAGCCTCACCAGTCTCCCAATGTGGGGACCACAACCTGACCAGTGCACACTGCTGTTCTGCAGCTACCCCAGCCTGACCAGTATCCCAACAAGGGGACCCACCCTGACTGAGGAACACATCAGTGCAGCAACTGCCACAGCCTGACCAGTCTCCCAACATGGGGATCCCAACCAAACTGAAGTACCCATCAGTGCTGCAGCTGGCCCAGCCTGACCAGTCTCCCAACATGGCAACCCCAACCTGACTGAGGTACACATCAGTGGAGCAACTGGCCCAGCCTGACCAGTCTTCCAACATGGGGACCCCAACATGACTGAGGCACACATTAGTGGAGCAACTGGCCTAGCCTGCCCAGTCTCCCTACATGGGGACCCCAACCTGACTGAGATACACATCAGTGCAACAGCTGGCCCAGTCTGACCAGTCTCACAATGTGGAGACCCCAACCTGACTGAGATACACATCAATGCACCAGCTGGTGCAACCTGATCAGTCTCCAAGCAGAGGGACAACAACCTGACTGAGGAACACATCAGTGCATCAACTGCCATAGACTGACCAGACTCCCAACATGAGGACCCCACCCTGACTGAGGAACACATAAGTGCAGCAGCTCGTAGAGCCTGCCAAGTCTCCCAACATTGGGACCCTACCCTGACTGAGGAACACATCAGTGCAGCAATGGCCACAGCCTGACCAGTCTCCCAACATGGGGACCACAACCTGACTGAGGTACACATCAGTGCAGCAGCTGGCCCAGCCTGACCAGTCTCCCAACATGGGGACCACAACCTGACCAGTGCACACTGCTGTTCTGAAGCTACCCCAGCCTGACCAGTCTCCCAATAAGAGGACCCACCTTGACTGAGGAACACATCAGTGCAGCAACTGCCACAGCCTGACCAGTCTCCCAACATGGGGATCCCAACCTGACTGAGGCACACATCAGTGCAGCAGCTGGCCCAGCCTGCCCAGTCTCCCAACATGGGGACCCAACCTGAATGAGATACACATCAATGCAGCAGCTGTCCCAGCCTGTCCAGTCTCCCAACATGGGGACCCCAACCTGACTGAGGTACACATCAGTGCAGCAACTGTCATAGACTGACCAGTCTCCCAACATGGGGACCCCAACCTAACTGAGGAACACTTTAGTGCAGCAGCTGGCCCAGCCTGCCCAGTCTCCCTACATGGGGACCTCAACCTGACTGAGATTCACATCAGTGCAGCAGCTGCCCCATCCTGCCCAGTCTCCCTACATGGGGACCCCAACCTGACTGAGAAACACATCAGTGCAACAGCTGGCCCAGTCTGACCAGTCTCCCAACATGGGGATCTCAACCTCACTGAGGCACACATCAGTGCAGCAGCTGGCCCAGCCTGCCCAGTCTCCCAACATGGGGACCCAACCTGAATGAGATACACATCAATGCAGCAGCTGGCCCAGCCTGACCAGTCTCGCAACATAGGGATCCCACCCTGACTGAGGAACACATCAGTGCAGCAGCTCGTAGAGCCTGCCCAGTCTCCCAACATGGGGACCCTAGCCTGACTGAGGAACACATCAGTGCAGCAACTGCCACAGCCTGACCAGTCTTCCAACATGGGGACCACAACCTGACTGAGGTACACATCAGTGCAGCAGCTGGCCCAGCCTGACCAGTCTCCCAACGTGGGGACCACATCCTGACCAGTGCACACTGCTGTTCTGCAGCTACCCCAGCCTGACCAGTCTCCCAACAAGGGGACCCACCCTGACTGAGGAACACAACAGTGCAGCAACTGGCCCAACCTGACCAGTCTTCCAACATGGGGACCCCAACCTCACCAAGGTACACATCAGTGCAACAACTGCCTTAGACTGACCAGTCTCCCAAACATGGATACCCCAACCTGACTGAGGAACACATCAGTGCAGCAACTGTCCCAGCCTTCCCAGTCTCCCTACATGGGGACCCCAACCTGACTGAGGAACACATCAGTGCAGCAACTGCCACTGCCTTACCAGTCTCCCAACATGGGGACCACAACCTGACCAGTACACACTGCTGTTTTGCAGCTGCCCCAGCCTGACCAGTCTCCCAACATGGGGATCCCAACCTGACTGGGGAACACATCAGTGCAGCAACTGGCCCAGCCTGACCATTCTCCAAACATGGGGACTACAACCTGCCTGAGGTACTCATCAGTGCAGCAGCTAGCCATGCCTGACCAGTCTCCCAACTTGGGGAGCCCACCCTAATTGAGGAACACATCAGTGCAGCAACTGCCACTGCCTGACCAGTCTACCAACATGGGGACCAGAACCTGTTTGAGGTACACATCAGTGCAGCAGCTGGACCAGCCTGAACAGTCTCCCAACATGGGGACCTCAACCTGACAGAGGTACACATCAGCGCATCAATTGGCCCAGCCTGACCAGTCTCCCAACATGGGGACCCCAACCTGACAGAGGTACACATCAGCGCAGCAATTGGCCCAGCCTGACCAGTCTCCCAACATGGGGACCCCAACCTGACTGAGGAACACATCAGTGCTGCAACTGGCCCAGCCTGACCAGCCTCCCGGCATGGGGATCACAACCTGACCATTGCAAACTGCTGTTCTGCAGCTTCCCCAGCCTGACCAATCCCCCAACATGGGGATCACAACCTGACTTGAGGTACACATCAGTGCAGCAAGTGGCCCAGCCTGACCAGTCTCGCAACATGGGGACCCCAACCTGACTGAAGTACACAACAGTACAGTTACTGGCCTAGTCTGACCCGTCTCCCAACATGGGATCACAACCTGACCAGTGCACACTGCTGTTCTGCAGCGACCCCAGCCTGACCAGTCTCCCAACAAGGGGACCCCACCCTGACTGAGGAACACATCAGTGCAGCAACTGGCCCAACCTGACCAGTCTTCCAACAAGGGGACCCCAACCTGACTGAGGTACACATCAGTGCAGCAACTGCCTTAGACTGACCAGTCTCCCAAACATGGGGACCCCAACCTGACTGAGGAACACATCAGTGCAGCAATTGTCCCAGCCTGACCAGTCTCCCTACATGGGGACCCCAACCTGACTGAGATACACATCAGTGCAGCAACTGCCATAGACTGACCAGTCTCCAAACATGTGGACCACGACCTGACTGAGGTACACATCAGTGCAACAGCTGGCCCAGCCTGACCAGTCTCTCAACATGGGGACCCCAACCTGACTGATGTACACATCAGTGCAGCAACTAGGTCAGCCTCACCAGACTCCCAACGTGGGGACCACAACCTGACCAGTGCACACTGCTGTTCTGCAGCTACCCCAGCCTGACCAGTCTCCCAACAACGGGACCCACTCTGACTGAGGAACACATCAGTGCAGCAACTGCCACAGACTGACCAGTCTCCCAACATGGGGATTCCAACCTGACTGAAGTACCCATCAGTGCTGCAACTGGCCCAGCCTGACCAGTCTCCCAACATGGCGACCCCAACCTGACTGAGGTAAACATCAGTGCAGCAACTGGCCCAGCCTGACCAGTCTTCCAACATGGGGACCCCAACGTGACTGAGGCACACATCAATGCAGCAGCTGGTGCAACCTGATCAGTCTCCCAGCAGAGGGACAACAACCTGACTGAGGAACTCATCAGTGCATCAACTGCCATAGACTGACCAGACTCCCAACATGAGGACCTCACCCTGACTGAGGAACACATAATTGCAGCAGCTCATAGAGCCTGCCCAGTCTCCCAAAATTGGGACCCTACCCTGACTGAGGAACACATCAGTGCAGCAACTGCCACAGCCTGACCAGTCTCCCAAATGGGGACCACAACCTGACTGAGGTACACATCAGTGCAGCAGCTGGCCCAGCCTGACCAGTCTCTCAACATGGGGACCCCAACCTGACTGATGTACAGATCAGTGCAGCATCTGGCCCAGCCTGACCGGTCTCCCAACATGGGGACCACAACCTGACTGAGGTACACATCAGTGCAGCAGCTGGCCCAGCCTGACCAGTCTCTCAACATGGGGACCCCAACCTGACTGATGTACAGATCAGTGCAGCATCTGGCCCAGCCTGACCGGTCTCCCAACATGGGGACCACAACCTGACTGAGGTACACATCAGTGCAGCAGCTGGCCCAGCCTGACCAGTCTCTCAACATGGGAACCCCAACCTGACTGATGTACAGATCAGTGCAGCATCTGGCCCAGCCTGACCGGTCTCTCAACATGGGGACCACAACCTGACCAGTGCACACTGCTGTTCTGCAGCTACCCCAGCCTGACCAGTCTCCCAACATGGGGACCCCAACCTGGCTGAGGAACACATTAGTGCAACAGCTGGCCCAGTCTAACCAGCCTCCCAACATGGGGATCTCAACCTCACTGAGGCACACATCAGTGCAGCAGCTGGCCCAGCCTGACCAGTCTCCCAACATGGGGACCCAACCTGAATGAGATACACATCAATGCAGCAGCTGTCCCAGCCTGTCCAGTCTTGCAACATGGGGACCTCAACCTGACTGAGATACACATCAATGCAGCAGCTGGCCCAGCCTGACTAGTCTCCCAACATGGGGATCCCACCCTGAATGAGGAACACATCTGTGCAGCAGCTCGTAGAGCCTGCCCAGTCTCCCAACATGGGGACCCTACCCTGACTGAGGAACACATCAGTGCAGCAACTGCCACAGCCTGACCAGTCTCCCAACATGGGGACCAAGAACTGACTGAGGTACACATCAGTGCAGCAACTGGCCCAGCCTGACCAGTCTCCCAACATGGGGACCACAACCTGACCAGTGCACACTGCTGTTCTGCAGCTTCCCCAGCCTGATCAGTCTCCCAACAAGGGGACCCACCCTGACTGAGGAACACATCAGTGCAGCAACTGCCACAGCCTGACCAGTCTCCCAACATGGGGATCCCAACCTGACTGAGGCACACATCAGTGCAGCATCTGGCCCAGCCTTCCCAGTCTCCCAACATGGGGACCCAACCTGAATGAGCTACACATCAATGCAGCAGCTGTCCCAGCCTGTCCAATCTCCCAACATGGGGACCCCAACCTGACTGAGGTACACATCAGTGCAGCAACTGCCATAGACTAACCAGTCTCCCAACATGGGGACCCCAACCTTACTGAGGAACTCATCAGTGCAGCAGCTGGCCCAGCCTGCCCAGTCTCCCTACATGGGGACCCCAACCTGACTGAGATACACATCAGTGCAGCAGCTGCCCCAGCCTGCCCAGTCTCCCTACATGGGGACCCCAACCTGACTGAGGAACACATCAGTGCAACAGCTGGCCCAGTCTGACCAGCCTCCCAACATGGGGATCTCAACCTCACTGAGGCACACATCAGTGCAGCAGCTGGCCCAGCCTGCCCAGTCTCCCAACATGGGGACCCAACCTGAATGAGATACTCATCAATGCAGCAGCTGTCCCAGCCTGTCCAGTCTTCCAACTAGGGGACCCCACCCTGACTGAGGAACACATCAGTGCAGCAGCTCGTACAGCCTGCCCAGTCTCCCAACATGGGGACCCTACCCTGACTGAGAAACACATCAGTGCAGCAACTGCCACAGCCTGACCAGTCTCCCAACATGGGGACCACAGCCTGACTGAGGTACACATCAGTGCAACAGCTGGCCCAGCCTGACCAGTCTCTCAACATGGGGACCCCAACCTGACTGATGTACACATCAGTGCAGCAACTGGCCCAACCTGACCAGTCTCCCAACGTGGGGACCACAACCTGACCAGTGCACACTGCTGTTCTGCAGCTACCCCAGCCTGACCAGTCTCCCAACAAGGGGACCCACCCTTACTGAGGAACACATCAGTGCAGCAACTGGCCCATCCTGACCAGTCTCCAAACATGGGGACCACAACCTGACTGTAGTACACATCAGGGCAGCAATGGGCCAGGCTGACCAGTCTCACAGCATGGGAACCCCAACCTGACTGAGGAACACATCAGTGCAGCAATTGGCCCAGCCTGACCAGTCTCCCAACATGGGGACCACAACCTGTCCAGTGCACACTGCTGTTTTGCAGCTGCCCCAGCCCGAACAGTCTCCCAACATGGGGACCTCACCCTGACTGAGGTACACATCAGTGCAGCAACTGCCGCAGCCTGACCAGTCTCCCAACATGGGGATCCCAGCCTGACTGAGGAACACATCAGTGCAGCAACTGGCCCAGCCTGACCATTCTCCCAACATGGGGACTACAACCTGACTGAGGTACTCAACAGTGCAGCAGCTAGACCTGCCTGACCAGTCTCCCAACATGGGGAGCCCACCCTAATTGAGGAACACATCAGTGCAACAACTGCCACTGCCTGACCAGTCTACCAACATGGGGACCAGAACCTGATTGAGGTCCACATCAGTGCAGCAGTTAGACCAGCCTGACAGGTCTCCCAACATGGGGACCCCAACCTGTCTGAAGTACACATCAGTGCAGCAACTGGCCCAGCCTGACCAGTCTCCCAACATGGGGACCCCAACCTGACTGAGGTACACAGCAGCACAGCAATTGGCCCAGCCTGACCAGTCTCCGAACATAGGGACCACAACCTGACCATTGCAAACTGCTGTTCTGCAGCTTCCCCAGCCTGACAAGTCTCCCAACATGGGGACCGCTACCTGACTGAAGTACACATCAGTGCAGTTACTTGCCCAGTCTGACCAGTCTCCCAACGTGGGGACCACAACCTGACCAGTGCACACTGCTGTTCTGCAGCTACCCTAGCCTGACCAGTCTCCCAACAATGGGACCCACCCTGACTGAGGAACACATCAGTGGAGCAACTGCCACAGCCTGACCAGTCTCCCAACATGGGGATGCCAACCAAACTGAAGTACCCATCAGTGCTGCAACTGGCCCAGCCTGACCAGTCTCCCAACATGACAACCCCAACCTGACTGAGGTACACATCAGTGCAGCAACTGGCCCAGTCTGACCAGTCTTCCAACATGGGGACCCCAACGTGACTGAGGCACACATTAGTGCAGCAACTGGCCCAGCCTGCCCAGTCTCCCTACATGGGGTCCCCAACCTGACTGAGATACACATCAGTGCAACAGCTGGCCCAGTCTGACCAGTCTCCCAACATGGAGACCCCAACCTGACTGAGATACACATCAATGCAACAGCTGGCACAACCTGACCAGTCTCCCAACAGAGGGACAACAACCTGACTGAGGAACACATCAGTGCATCAACTGCCATAGACTGATCAGACTCCCAACATGAGGACCCCACCCTGACTGAGGAACACATCAGTGCAGCAGCTCGTAGAGCCTTCCCAGTCTCCCAACATGGGGACCCTACCCTGACTGAGGAACACATCAGTGCAGCAACTGCCACAGCCTGACTAGTCTCCCAACATGGGGACCACAACCTGACTGAGGTACACATCAGTGCAGCAGCTGGCCCAGCCTGACCAGTCTCTCAACATGGGAACCCCAACCTGACTGATGTACACATCAGCACAGCAACTGGCCCAACCTGACCAGTCTCCCAACGTGGGGACCACAACCTGACCAGTGCACACTGCTGTTCTGCATCTACCCCAGCCTGAACAGTCTCCCAACATGGGGATCCCTACCTGACTGAAGTACACATCAGTGCTGCAACTGGCCTAGCCTGACCAGTCTCCCAACATGGTGACCCCCAACCTGACTGCGGTACACATCAGTGTGGCAACTGGCCCAGCCTGAATAGTCTTCCAACATGGTACCCCAACATGACTGAGGCACACATCAGTGCAGCAACTGGCTCAGCCTGACCAGACTCCCAACATGGGACCCTAACCTGACTGAGGAACACATCAGTGCTGCAACTGCCATAGACTGACCAGTCTCTCAACATGAGAACCCCAACCTGACTGAGGAACACATCAGTGCAGCAGCTGGTCCAGCCTGACCAGTCTCCCAACATGGGGACCCCAACCTGACTGAGGAATACATCAGTGCAGCAAATGGCCCAGCCTAACCAGTCTCCCAACATGGGGACCCCAACCTGATTGAGGAACACATCAGTGCAGCAATTTCCATAGACTGACCAGTCTCCCAACATGAGGACCCCAACCTGAATGAGGAACACATCAGTGCAGCAACTGGCCCAGACTGACCAGTCTCTCAACATGGGGATTCCAACCTGACTGAAGTACACATCAGTGCAGCAACTGGCCCAGCCTGACCAGTCTCCCAACATGCGGATCCCAACCTGACTGAAGTACACATCAATGCAGCAGCTGGCCCCACCTGACCCATCTCCCAACATGGGGATCCCAGCCTGACTGTGGTACACATCAGTGCAGCAGCTGGCCCAGCCTGCTGATCTCCCAACATGGGAGAATTAATTCACATATCTGGACTGCCTTGCCCATGCTGCATGCCCATTGGCTCTTGCTTTGCTCAGTGGGCATGCAGCCCTGCAGGCTCAGTCAGTCGGTGGGCGTCGGGGTTGTTGGTGGGTGGGATGCTGCTGTTCCGGCTGCCGGGGGAACGGGTGGTGGGGCTTCATAAGTGGGGGGTGGGGGGACACTAGATTACCAGGGATATGTTCGGGGTGTTACACATCTACAGCCTGTGATCAGGCTTAGCGGTCCACTGAACCACCAGGGATATGTTCTGGGGGGGTTTACACATCTACAGTCCGCGATCGGGTTAGCGGTTCACTGGACCACCAGGGATATGTTCAGGGTGGGAGTTTTACACATCTTCAGCCCGCGATCAAGCCAGTCGGGGGTGGGTGGCTTTCGTACACATTTGCCTGTGATCAGGCTGCAGGGGGCGTTGGTCCCCGATGACTGCTGCCTGTTAGGGAGCCAGGTGCAAGTCCTTGGGAATCGGCACACCTGCATGCTAATGGCTTGCAAATGGGGCCATAAACAGATGCAAATGGCCCCCCTGCGCCTTGCATGAATTTTGGCCCCATTTGCATGTCACCTTTTGAATATCGGAAATTTGTGCATGGCACAATGGTACTTGGGCCACCGCAAGTTAAATGCTCCCCTCTGACCTCTTGCAGTGGCACAAGTTCCACTGCGCCATGCACAGTGGCTGTGGCTGAGGCGTGATAATCAAGGTTGTTCAATAGCACAACTCCTTTGATATCCCCCCGGCCACACCCCAGCACAACTATTTTGTGCAGCACAAGGGCTTGCGCCACAAAATAGCGCAGTTTGAATATCCAGCCCCCTATGTTCACATACCTTGAATGGAGACTCATATTACAGACAAATGCATGTTACTCTGTAACCCCACTGTAAGTAAGTAACTAAAACTTGTTATTCATACACAATGAATTGACTGATCTACTGAGTCAAGGTTCATTTTCAGTGAGGTCCAAACTTCAATGTCAGTTTTATTTTTATCATCATATATTTATCTTCATATACATAAATACAACAATACAACATAAAACATACTCAGCTTCAACAATTACAATACAAAGTATAACATACACATAGTCATATTGCTCTGTATTCTATTACTTAGCTGGCGTTGCTTATAATATTCTGCATTTTTCCACCAAGGAATTCCAGCATTCTGTAGGTACTTCTCTTTGACAAGTAGGTTTCACAGGGTGCTGCCCAAGTGTGAGGCCATGCAGTGTCAGGAGGCATTCTGTTCACTTTACAGCTGATTGGGCTGTATCATTACTGGCTATGAGTCTATGTACATCACAGTAAGCCTTAGCAACAAGGGCTTTGCCATAGGGGGATGGTATAACAGGACAGCACCCTCAACAGGTCATATATTGCTGGTGAGGTGTATCAATATTCTGTTGAAGCATTTGCAATTTTAATATGCTCAACAAAGATATCCTTGTAATGCTTATCCTAACAGTGGTCAACTATTAATATTTTTCAGAGCCAGCCAATGGACTCCAGTAACAAACAAAACCATGGCACCCCAAGACCAGGAGATGCTGGACCTCAGTCACTGCACAGGCGACAAGCTGTGTACAAAAAGCAGCATTTCTGCAGAAGAAACCAGGAAGAGTGTGAACGATGCCCAAGGTAGCAGTAGTGCAACTGAATCATCAGATGCAAAGACAGAGGTGGAGCAAAGATCCAGAGGGGAGTCACGGGCTAAAGAGGAACCAAATAATGATCAGCTAAAGACTGACCGTGAAAACCCTGGTGGAATTAAGGTCTTTCATTTAGGCTGTGCAAAACCAACCACATGCAAAACAGTCCCATGGAGCTTATTAACAACACCCATGATCACCAGCATAACGCCAGGGAAGGGAATTGTTTATTACCAGTTACCAACATGTGCTAATGAAAGTGAACCTCTGCTTTCGGAAGGATGTCAGGAACATAAAAAAAAAAAGTCTGTTGAAGGAAAAGCAAGAAGAGCTGCTAAATCTTCACAGAGTATATTTTGGGGCAGTAAAAGAAAAGCTGCACAGTCAACTTTTGTGCTGCACCCCACAAGGCAGTTGGGAGAGTGTTGTAACAAAAGCATTAGCCAATCAGTCTATGACATGCCAGAAGATGAAAAGCAATTGCATAAAAACTCTAGAAAGATGTCTCAGAAAGCTCCAGTTGAAAGGAAGCTAGGAAAACAAAAACATGTCTTGGCTGAAGATGAGGCCAGAATGGGTTACAGAAAATCACAACAAAAAACAAAGTGCAAAGATTTGGACAGGTATCATGAAACTCATGTTCAAGATCAACAGCCAAAGGTCCAGCAGGTGGTATTGCAGCAGACTGAGAAAAAGGCACTGGTGGAGCAGACGCTCTTTCCACTCAGACTCCCATGACAAGAAAAGAACTCTGCAAACACACAGACAAGCAAGTAAGGAGGCCTCGAAGGAGTTACGGTTCAGTGAAGTTGCTTCTCCTGCTACAGTTCCACAGTGCGAAATAAGCAGTCAGAAAACTCTGAATGCAGCCAGGTGGGCACTTGAAAGACCCCCTTCTGTGGTAGTGGGTCATTCCCAAGCAAAGGCAAGACATAGGCATGAGACCAGAAGCAGAGGTCTAAGCAAAAGCAAGAAAAGGGCTCGTAAGGAATACAGAGCTCCAAATGAAGCAGAGATAAACCAACATGCTGGTCAGCAAGATGATAAGAAACATGATGTCCTGCAGCAAACTCTGAATGCAGGTCAGCAGACACTTGAAAGACTCCCTTCTATGGTAAGGGATTGTTCCCAAGCAAAGGCAAGATGCAGGCATGAGAGCAGGAGTAGAAGCTGGAGCAGGAAAAGGGCTCGTAAGGAATACAGAGCTCCAAATGAAGCAGAGACAAACCAACACGCTGCTGAAGGATGTCATGTTTCTCATCATCTTGCTGACCAAACTCTGAATGCAGGTCAGCAGGCACTTGAAAGACTCCCTTCTATGGTAAGGGATCATTCCCGAGCAAAGACAAGATGCAGGCGTGAGAGCAGGAGTAGAAGTTGGAGCAGGAAAAGGGCTCGTAAAGAATACAGAGCTCCAAATGAAGCAGAGACAAACCAACACACTGGTCAGCAAGATGATAAGAAACATGACGTCCTTCAGCAAACTCTGAATGCAGGTCAGCAGGCACTTGAAAGACTCCCTTCTATGGTAAGGGATCATTCCCGAGCAAAGACAAGATGCAGGCATGAGAGCAGGAGTAGAAGTTGGAGCAGGAAAAGGGCTCATAAGGAATACAGAGCTCCAAATGAAGCAGAGACAAACCAACACACTGGTCAGCAAGATGATGAGAAACATGACGTCCTTCAGCAAACTCTGAATGCAGGTCAGCAGACACTTGAAAGACTCCCTTCTATGGTAAGGGATCATTCCCGAGCAAAGACA
Source organism: Neoceratodus forsteri (assembly GCA_016271365.2). Lineage (NCBI taxonomy): Eukaryota > Metazoa > Chordata > Ceratodontiformes > Ceratodontidae > Neoceratodus > Neoceratodus forsteri. The sequence goes on from JADMNL010000031.1 coordinate 2,314,339, forward strand.
AGATGCAGGCGTGAGAGCAGTAGAAGCTGGAGCAGGAAAAGGGCTCATAAGGAATACAGACCTTCAAATGAAGCAGAGACAAACCAACACACTGCTGAAGGATGTCATGTTTCTCATCATCTTGCTGACCAAACTCTGAATGCAGGTCAGCAGACACTTGAAAGACTCCATTCTATGGTAAGGGATCGTTCCCGAGCAAAGGCAAGATGCAGGCATGAGAGCAGGAGTAGAAGCTGGAGCAGGAAAAGGGCTCGTAAGGAATACAGAGCTCCAAATGAAGCAGAGACAAACCAACACACTGGTCAGCAAGATGATGAGAAACATGACGTCCTTCAGCAAACTCTGAATACAGGGCAGCAGGCACTTGAAAGACTCCCTTCTATGGTAAGGGATCATTCCCGAGCAAAGACAAGATGCAGGCGTGAGAGCAGGAGTAGAAGTTGGAGCAGGAAAAGGGCTCGTAAAGAATACAGAGCTCCAAATGAAGCAGAGACAAACCAACACACTGGTCAGCAAGATGATGAGAAACATGACGTCCTTCAGCAAACTCTGGATGTAGGTCAGCAGACACTTGAAAGACTCCCTTCTATGCTAAGGGATCGTTCCCGAGCAAAGACAAGATGCAGGCATGAGAGCAGAAGTAGAAGCTGGAGCAGGAAAAGGGCTCGTAAGGAATACAGAGCTCCAAATGAAGCAGAGACAAACCAACACACTGGTCAGCAAGATGATGAGAAACATGACGTCCTTCAGCAAACTCTGAAGGCAGGTCAGCAGGCACTTGAAAGACTCCCTTCTATGGTAAGGGATCATTCCCGAGCAAAGACAAGATGCAGGCATGAGAGCAGGGTAAGTTGGAGCAGGAAAAGGGCTCATAAGAATACAGAGCTCCAAATGAAGCAGAGACAAACCAACACACTGGTCAGCAAGATGATGAGAAACATGGCGTCCTTCAGCAAACTCTGAATGCAGGTCAGCAGACACTTGAAAGACTCCTTCTATGGTAAGGATCATTCCCGAGCAAAGACAAGATGCAGGCGTGAGAGCAGTGAAGCTGGAGCAGGAAAAGGGCTCATAAGGAATACAGACCTTCAAATGAAGCGAGACAAACCAACACACTGCTGAAGGATGTCATGTTTCATCATCTTGCTGACCAAACTCTGAATGCAGGTCAGCAGACACTTGAAAGACTCCATTCTATAGTGAGGATCGTTCCGAGCAAAGGCAAGATGCAGGCATGAGAGCAGGAGTAGAAGCTGGAGCAGGAAAAGGGCTCGTAAGAATACAGAGCTCAAATGAAGCAGAGACAAACCAACACACTGGTCAGCAAGATGATGAGAAACATGGCGTCCTTCAGCAAACTCTGAATGCAGGGCAGCAGGCACTTGAAAGACTCCTTCTATGGTAAGGATCATTCCGAGCAAAGACAAGATGCAGGCGTGAGAGCAGGAGTAGAAGTTGGAGCAGGAAAAGGGCTCGTAAAGAATACAGAGCTCCAAATGAAGCAGAGACAAACCAACACACTGGTCAGCAAGATGATGAGAAACATGACGTCCTTCAGCAAACTCTGGATGTAGGTCAGCAGACACTTGAAAGACTCCCTTCTATGCTAAGGGATCGTTCCCGAGCAAAGACAAGATGCAGGCATGAGAGCAGAAGTAGAAGCTGGAGCAGGAAAAGGGCTCGTAAGAATACAGCTCCAAATGAAGCAGAGACAAACCAACACACTGGTCAGCAAGATGATAAGAAACATGGCGTCCTTCAGCAAACTCTGAATGCAGGTCAGCAGGCACTTGAAGACTCCTTCTATGGTAAGGATCATTCCGAGCAAAGACAAGATGCAGGCATGAGAGCAGGAGTAGAAGTTGGAGCAGGAAAAGGGCTCATAAGGAATACAGACCTTCAAATGAAGCAGAGACAAACCAACACACTGCTGAAGGATGTCATGTTTCTCATCATCTTGCTGACCAAACTCTGAATGCAGGTCAGCAGACACTTGAAAGACTCCCTTCTATGGTAAGATATCATTCCCGAACAAAGGCAAGATGCAGGTGTGAGAGCAGGAGTAAAAGCTGGAGCAGGAAAAGGGCTCGTAAGAATAAAGAGCTCCAAATGAAGCAGAGACAAACCAACACACTGGTCAGCAAGATGATGAGAAACATGACGTCCTTCAGCAAACTCTGAAGGCAGGTCAGCAGACACTTGAAAGACTCCCTTCTATGGTAGAGTATCATTCTCGAGCAAGGCCAAGATGTATGTACAAGAGCAGAAGCCAAATCAATCAAAGAGGAAAGTAGGAGAGCTGTCAGGAAGAGTTGAAAAGACGTCCTAGTTGTCGAAGAAGATGGTTATGTTTGTTCTTACAAAGTTATACAAAGCATCTGAAAGGAGCAGTCTGTTTACTGGAATTCTGCAACAGCTATTTGATCTTTCAAGAGATGAATTATTCCTCTTGCAATATGACTTACCCAGATCACCAGAAAAGGAAAAAAAATATTCACCATAGTTTTCTTGTTTCTTCCAGGGCGATCCCTCAGTATGCTTAAACTAATGTTGTCAGCCTCCTGTGTTGACCTGCCCAGAGAGAATGGAACATGTAAGCAATAAGACACAAAGGGGTGTGCAAGGTATAGATTTTACCACATGCACAGGGGCATAGTGAGGTATGAGGTCACAGGCTGAGTGCCTTCTACCCCTGAAAGAGCGGTAAATTCTGTACCACGCACACCGCTGGCATGTGTTCTTATAATATGAGCTCCTTTTCTTACATTTTATTGTTGGGAAAGGCATTTTTATATGCAGAAACAATAGATTTTCCTGAGTGCACTTATGGTAAAACAGTCCTTTCGCTCACTGTAAATGATGTCACAGATGCTGTCATTGTATTATTGCCTAGCTTCTTCATCCTGTTTTTTGTTTGTTTGTTTTTCCCCACATTCAAGGTATGAAATGTTTATCATGGATTGTTTACCATGGAAAATATGGATTTAAAATTCTTCTCCGTTCCACTGGTAGAATGTTCCTCTCCTAACACACTGTATACACACACATACCATGGAGAATAATGTATGGGCAACCATACACAACCCCAAGATTGAAACACATGCTGAGTTGTGTGATTGCCCATATGTTGTTTTATATAGTATGTGTTTTTTTACACTGAAATGAGAGACCACCACTGAAGTGAAAAGAAAATAATATTGCAGTTTCTTTGTTCTGCTCTATGAATAAAATAAAATTTATAGATTTTTGAAAGTTAAAAGTTTCTACTCTGGGCATAGGGTGGTTATTAAGTAGCTAGATGTGGGGTAAATAAGAAATCTTAAACTGAATGACCTTTTAACAGTGCAGAACAGTTCAGAATATGTACAGCACTTTGGAATGCACACAATTCAGAATGTGCACAACAGGGATTTTGAGCAGGCTGGTTTTTATACAGAACAAAGGCTAGTCATATACTATAAAGGTCTGTTCTACAGTCAGAGAACCAATTACCTCACTGCCAAGGCAAGCAGAAGATATTTCCCTGATGAGCAGGTAAAGACGGAAGGGGGAATTTTCACTGTCAACAAAGAAACAGTTGTAATGAAAACTATAAACCTGGAGAGATGGAACACATGCAAATGATGGAACGCTTTGCACGTGAGCATCTCTCAAACACTGCCTCTACCAACTCTCTGTGTTCTAACCTCTTCAGATTTTTCTCTCCACCTGAAGTCTCGTTGCTCAGAGTGCCGTTAGTCCACTTTCTCCAGTGTGAAGAAAACTTCAGATTACTGATATATTTTATTTTCATTTACTGCCTTTACTAATTTTTTTTTATAGTTAATCTTAGTATACATTTAAAATTTGTTATTTTCCTCGTTCCTCTCGGTTCGGTAGAACCGTGGGGAACTGGGTTAGTTTTAGTTAAAATCGTGGTTCCCTGATTAAAGGACCACCTTATTTACTTCAAAAAAAGTTATTTAATTTGTTATTTTGTAACTAATAAATCTCAGTTACTGAACCGCTAACCCAGCTCCTTTTCTCTTCTCCTTCAGTTCAGTTCCTTGGTTCCTTCTTGGTTCCAGAACTGACTGCAACTGCTAAAAAAAAAAAAAAAAAAAGAGTTTAGCGGTTGGTATTTTTTCTGCTGTTTAACATCATGTTGGAGAAACCTAAAACGAAGACCGGTGAACCCAGTTTCAAAAACTGTTTGTAGTGTGGAGAAGTATTTGCAAAGGCAGAGAAGCACACATTATGTGTGGCTTGTCTGGGATTTGAACATTTAAGAGAGGAATGTAAAGTCTGCAAGACATTCCATGAAAAGACTATTGAAAAATGCCTTGAAAGGCTTATAAAGAAAACTACTAGGGATTCCTCAGGCTTTAACAAGCTGACACTCCAAGCTACTGTGGCTGAACCCCTGTTTATAACTGTCCCTGCCCATGAGATGGCAAAAAGGGCAGAAAAAGAATAAATGAACCATCTGACTCCATGGTTCCTTCTAAGAGAACAAAGAAATTAAAAAATACATAACCCTCGTCTTCCAAACTGGGGACTTCTGTACCTTGTCTGACTATGCCTTCGGCCCAGGAGATGGCCCAGGCATTTAAAATAATTCAGACATTGCAGACTCTAATCCCTCCTCAACAGCCTCCTGCTGCTGCTCAGGGTCCCCAGGCTGGCAACAAGGGTTAACCCTCTACTTCTGTAGCAGGAGGTGTTGATGAAGATGACTTTGGTGGGGAGGAAGAGACAATAGAACCAGAAGTTCCCCTGAACAGGACTTTGGTTCCCCTCCAAGATTGCTTAGAATATTCCTCTCACTTTTCATTTTTCAGGAGGATGGTAGATGCACTAGTCATCTCCAGCACTGAGCAAGTAGAAGACGAGGAGGAGGTAGAATATATGGAAATGATGGGGCTGACACCCACAAAACCCCTCCTCCTCCTCCTCCTCCCTGTGTATACATTTTTTTAAGAAAGTTGTCTTGAAGCTTCTATAGGCACAAAATTATATCCCTCACCTTGACAGGAAGATTGACAAAAAGTACTAACTGGATAGGGAGGGAGCCGATTTCCTCTTCTCCCACCCTGACCACCAGGGGGTTATACAGCAAGCTGCCTGTGATTAGGCCAGAGTCCCTCTTTCTTCACACCCTCCAAATAAGGACTCTAGAAAAATCGACAGTATGGCCAAGCCTCCTTAGCCATGCGTCAGGCTAATTTTCAAGCCTTGCCTGCCCAGTATCAGAAATCAGTGAGGCAGTCAGTTTTGGCTATGTCTCAAAAAGCCTCCTCGCCCTTGTCGGATGACCTGGGAAAAACTGCCAGGTTTGGGTTCGAGGCGGCTAAGTACCAGTTTCAGATGGCGGCTGACACTAGTGACACTGCAGCCAGATGGATGGCAATTACAGTGGCACAGAGGAGATTTGCATGGCTCAGAGCCACAGATCTGACTCAGGATATGCAGTCCAAAGCACTGGATTTTCCCCTAGAGGGTAACTCCCTTTTGTGGGGAGTCCACAGTGGCCTACATGAAGAAAGCATATGAGTATAAAGCCAGTTATCAAAGCAACTCTGCTAAAGAGAGAGTTGCTCTATCCAGCAGGCCTTATGGAAGGGGAGGCCAGGGCAGGCCCTTTTATACCAGGCCTTTCTTCCAGCTAGTGGCTTTGCCTCAATATCAGCGGTACCCACAACAAGGAGACTCCAGGGGAAAGAAGGGGTTCCAGGCAAGGGTCCCAGACTCAGTCTCAGCCCCAAACTAAGCAACCCCCCCTGAGGTACAGACCATCTCTTCCCTCCCTATCGAAAGCAACCTGTCCCACTTCCTCCAGGCTTGGTCAAACATCACCACAGATAAGTGTGTCCTGGAGGTGGTGGGTCAGGGTCAGTCTCTGGACTTCAAATCCCTCCCTCCCAAAAAGATCAGGATTTTCAGTTCAGCCTCTCTAGCAGAAAAGGCACTGCTAGAGTCAATGTTTTGAAATCTACTACTGATTAAAGCAATGGAGCCAGTTCAAACCACCTTGGGAGGAAGTGGTTGCTACTCAAGATTGCTTATTTTTTATATAACATTTTGGATTCATGACCTTAGAGTCAGACACTCATTTTCAAAGGCACCACGTCGATATACAGTAACATCAGAGCTACATTAATACACAGTGACATCAGAATAATACAATAATTACAGATGTAGGCATACACAATTGCAGCAGTTACTTATCAGGACTGATTAATACCAGATTTATGGATATGGGCAAACAATAGTTTACAGCAGAACTTAATAGAACAGGACAATTGAAGTCAGTATACTGGTCTGACAGAGTCTAGTACAACACTGTTCACCAAGCAAGGTACCTTTAGGTAATTGTTTTGCAGATAGTACAATCTAGGATATAAAGTGGTGCTGAGATGGAGAGGGCTTATAGCCAGGACGTGGACCTGACAGTGTCAAGATTAGTAGTACTGAGTGATCAGGAATGCCGAAACTTGGAGTAAAGAGCTCAGGGGTGCAGGGTGGCTGCTGGGAAGTCTGGGATTGGGGAGTCAGGGTTTAAGGGCAGTCCCAGCCATTGGTGACCTGGAGGTGTCCTTTGAGCAGTGTTTAGAGAAGACCAAGTTTGGGCTCAGACATGATGTGATGAGGGGTGCTGTTCATCCAGAGAAGGGTTCAGTAGACAAAGGTATGCTGACTGTGAGATGTGTGGAGGCGGGGGGACAAGAAATGGTAATTTGACAGAGTTGCGTGTGCGGTTCTGGTAATGGGAGAAAGCGTTAGTAGGGACACAAGACTGGGGGGGATAGTCCTGAGGTGAACTCTTTGGCCATGAGGCAGGTGTGATGTTTGACCCTGCTATCAAAGTTGAGCCAGCTGGATTGTTGGTAGAGGGAACAACTGTGGATGAAGTGGTTGTAGTTAAGAATGAGGCGACAGGCTTTATTAATGGAGACTCTGACACACTGGAGGGAGGTGGTGTCAGCAGCACCGCAGATTAGGATCTCATAGTCAATGAGGGTGAGTACCGATGAAGAGATGGCTAGACAGAGTGCATTGGGGGTAAGGCAATGTTTAACTCAATGAAGTAGGCCAATCCTGGTGTTTACAGCAGTGCAGTGATGATGAATGTGTGCATGGAAGTTGAGAGCAGACTACAGGCATTGATACTCATTGCCCTCCATTTAATGTTGGCTTTATCCTTTTCTCCCCCATCCCTGCTCTTATTGCCCTTGTCTATTTTTTCATTTACCCTGTTCTGCCCTGTGTTGAGCTCTGTACCTCAGTTTTTACCTTACTACCTGCCATGTTTTGTGGGGGGAGGCTTGAAATGTCCTGCCTTTTAACCCCTTTGGAGGTTCATGTGCTGTCATTTCAATCCCTCTATGGAAATACAGCCTTGTTTTTTTATGGTTGCCCTTGCATTATTCTCTATGTTATGTATATGTGTGTGTGTGTGTGTGTGTGTGTGTGTGTGTGTGTGTGTGTAGTGTGTTAGGAGAGGAACAGTCTGCCAGTGAAACTGAGAAGAATTTTGAATTCATGTATTCCATGATAAACATTCCATATCTTGAATGTGGGGGAAAAAAATACCAGGATGAAGAAGCTAGACACTAATGCAATGGCATCATCATCCATGACATCATTTACAGGGGTGCGGAAGGACTGTTTTACCATAAATGCACTCAGGTAAATCTGTTGTTTGTACATGTGAAGATGCCTTTCTCAACAATAAAAAGTAGAAAAAAGGAGCCCATTTCATAAGAGCAATACGACTCTCAGGGGGCTGCGTGGAACAGATTTTACCACACTCCCGGGGGTTGAAGGCACTCTGCCTATGATCTTGTACCTCATTACACTCCTGGGCATGCAGTAATATGTTTTATTGCTTTCTTATTCTTCCACTTTGGGCCCCACTCCCTATCAATCCATACCCTATGGACTCATCCCATTCTACCAGACATTTGTTGAACGCCATGATCTTCTGCTTCCTGGCTGCATTAGTTCTTGGTACTAGGAGAATTCTGGATAATGCCTCTGACCTTCTTTCTTTACTGCATAGTCCTCCCACTTCCCTGAAACATTTCTGCACCACTTCTACCCTTCTTCCCTCCTGCTCATTCGTGCCCAAGTGCACCACCATGTGTGGTTTCACCCCTACCTTCTAAACACATATGTTAATATATTGACCCACTCTTCCTGCCTTCATGCCTGGCATGCACTCCACCTAAATGCTGCATTTTCTGGTGCTTCTGGACCCCTTCTTACTCTGTTAAGTACTGAGACCACCAGAATGATGACCCTCCCTCTTTTCTGTAGCCTTTTCACCCTTCTTTCTCATGCTATTCCTCTGCCCGGACTCAATTCCCCTCCCCTACTCCTCTTTCAATTGACCCTTGTGCATCCTTTGAACCTTACTTATCCTCTATTTTTGCCCTTCTTCCTTCTCCTTTTTTACTCCCCTACTTGATCTGTCTGCTTCCTTCCTACTTCCATTTCCCGTCCTGTGTCTGCAACCCCGACCTGAATCTAAACACCTCTCCTTGTCACTGTTCAGTTTAGTTCATTTTTATTGAAGAACTGTATAAAAAGATTGAGATTTTTGACTTTATAATATCAATATAGATGACTAAGACATGTTACAGTACAATGCAGCAGCGTGCGTATAGATAAACAGTACATAGAATAACTTGTATTTTTTCACTATAAACTGAGGGAGCAAAAGTATCAATAACTGAGTTATTTTTATTAGCAGCTCAATATATAGATTAAATAAAAGCGGTGCCAGAAGGCACCCTTGTTTAACTCCTCTGTTCATGTTTAGAACATCTGTCAGAGCTCCACCACGAGAGGACTGAATCTCAGCTGTGGTGGTTTGATGTAGCATTTCTAATATTGCCAGTAGGTGAGAGTCAATCCTTGCATTAGCCAGAGTTTCCCATAGTGTCTGCTTGGCAATTTAATTAGAGGCTGCCTTTATGTTGATAAACCCAACATAGAGTACAGAATTTCTTCCCTTGACATATTTATCTACTAAATAGTTAAGTGCGAATAATAAATCTAGAGAAATGTGTTTTTGTGTTAAATCCACACTGGGATTTAGAGACTAAATTATTACAGACTGACCATAATAGAAGTCTGTCCAGAATTATCCTTGCATACCTTTTTTTGTAATACTAGTAATAGAGTCATTGGTCAAAAGTCAGAGTTATAAAAAAACATTTCTGCTGGCAGGCTGTTCGTCCCTGCTGCTTTGTTTCTTTTTTGACTTTCAATAGCTAATTTAACCTCTCTTATACAGAGCTGAAACATATTAAAGAGCACAGAATCCAGGGCTATATCCATTCTTATGTCTCACTCCCCATCTTCATCTACCACCTGATACATTTCTGAAAAATGCTCTAACCACATAGCTACAAGGATCATACTGTCAGTGTTATATGTTATTTGTGTATTGTCCATAAGGTTACAAGGGCAAAGAAAATGCTTGAGTCTTTCTTTCACATGGCATCCTGTAAACTCTCCCATAGCTTATTTTTATAATTCTTTTTTCAAATTAGGAATTTCCTGTATTCTTCTCTAAGATTTTTAAGTGCTCTTATGATAACACAAGAGGGATTTCTAGCTCTAATCCTATCTGTTTTGTTTACTTCTTTTTTTATTATCATACTATGGGTTTATTGCACCAACACACCCAGAATTATCTGTTCTTTTATTTGCACATAATTTAATTTCAGAGGTACCTATACATCTAGTAAAGTTTCCCACTAAATGTATCGCTTCACTATATAACATTATATTAGTTAAATGATTAAGGTCATACTGTAAGTTAGTAATGATAATATCCACTACATCTTTTGAATACCCTTTCCAAGATACCTTTTTCCCATTCTTAACACACATATGTCGATCCTCTTCCCTTTCTGCATTTACATTCTTTGCAACATTTTAAAAAGTAGTCTCAAAACAACATTCAGTAGGAGAATGGTGACTTCCCTACATTTTCTTAATTTTAAAAAACTTTCCCAAATCATAGGTGGTGCTTCTACCAAACACAAATCTAACTCTCTCCCTCCCCATTTTATGTTGTAAAGGTGACCCCACCATCCCAATCTTCTTTAGCTCTACCATTTAATACTCTTAAACTAAACTTTTCAAATAACTTTAGCAAAGACGTGCCTTTTTATTTACTAATTTATCATTTGATTGACTCACAGAATTATTGGCTGTATCATTTATACACCAATCAAATTAGTATTCCTCCAATAAATTACCTGTATGGACATTTAGTTACTAATTTATCCTTTGACTGTCTCACAGGAATATTGGCTGTATCATCTATGCACCAATCAGTAGAGTACCCCAAATAAATTACCTGTATGGGAATTTAGTTACTAATTTATCCTTTGACTGTCTCACAGGAATATTGGCTGTATGATTTATACACCAACCAGTAGAGTATCCCCCAAATAAATAACCTGTATGGGTATTTACTTACTAATTTGTCCTTTGACTGTCTTAAAGGAATGTTATCTGTATCATCTATATACCAACCAGTAGAGTATCACCACAGTAAATTACTGGTATTGGCATTTACTTACTAATTTATCCTTTGACTTCCACAATGGAATATTGGCTGCATCATCTAAACACCAACCAGTAGAGTATTCCACCAAAAAAAAATACATGTATAGGCATTTACTTACAAATGTATCATTTGATTGTTTCACAGGAATATAGGCTGTATCATCTATACACCAATCAGTAGAGTATGCCCTCAATATATTACCTGTATGGGCATTTACTTACAAATGTATCCTTTAACTGTCTCACAGGAATATTGGCTGTATAAGCTATACACCAACCAGTAGAGTATGCCCCAATACATTACCTGTATGGGCATTTACTTACAAATTTATCATTTGATTGTTTCACAGGAATATTGGCTGTAGCATCTATACACCAACCAGTAGAGTATCTCCCTCAGTATATTACCTATATGGGCATTTACCTACTAATTTATCCTTTGACTGTCTCGCAGGAGATTGAAAGTATCATCTATACACCAACCAGTAGATTATTCCCACAATAAACTACCTGAATTAGCATTTACTTACTAATTTATATTTGATTATCTCACAGGAATTTTGGCTGTATCATCTATACACCAATCAGTAGAGGATCCCCCCCCCAAGTAAATTATCTGTATGTGGATTTACTCACTAATTTATCACTTGACTGTCTCACAGGAATGTTGACTGTATCATCTATACACCAATTAGTTGAGTATCCACCAGTAAATTACCTGTATGGGCATTTACTTACTAATTTATCATTTGATTGTCTCACAGGAATACTGGCTGTAACATCTATACACCAATCAGTAGCGTATCCCCCCAATACATTTCCTGCATAGGCATTTGCTTACTAATTTATCCTTTGACTGCCTCACTGGAATATTGGCTGTATCATCTATACACCAATCAGTACAGTAGCCCCCAAAAATTACCTCTATGGGCATTTACTTACTAATTTATTCTTTGATTGTATCACAGAAATATTGTCTGTGCCATCTATTTGCCAACCAGCAAAGTATCCCACCAATACATTGCCTGTATGGGCATTTACTTACTAATTTATCATTTGACTGTTTCACAGGAATATTCACTGTATCATCTGTATACCAACAAGAAGAATAACCCCCCAGGAAATTACCTGTATGGACATTTGCTTACTAATTTATCCTTTCACTGTCTCACTGGAATATTGGCTGTATCACCTCTACACCAACCAGTAGAGTATCCCCACAATATACTATCCAAATTAGCATTTACTTGATAATTTATCTTTGACTGTCTCACAGGAATTTTGGCTGTATCATCTATACACCAATCAGTAGAGTATCCCCCCAGTAAATTACCTGCATGGGCATTTACTTACTAATTTATCATTTGACTGTCTCACTGGAATAATGGATGTATACTCTATACACCAACCAGTAGAGCATTTCCCCAATATTTCCCCCAATATATTACCTATATGTGCATTTACTTACTTACAATACTAATTTATCCTTTCACTGTCTTACAGGAATATTGGCTGTATTATCTATTCACTGACCAGTTGAGTATCCCACAATAAATTATCTATGTGGGCATTCACTCACTAATTTACCCTTTGACTGTCTTACAGGAATATTTGCTATTTCTATTCACCAACCAGTAGAGTACCCCCGTAAATTACCTATATGGACATTTACTTACTAATTTATCCTGTGATAGTCTCACAGAAATATTGACTATATCATCTGTACACCAATCAGTAGAGTATCCCCTCAATAAATTACCTACATGGGAATTTACTTACAAATGTATCCTTTGAACATCTCACAGGAATCTTGGCTGTATTGTCTATATGCCAACCAGTAGACTATGCCCCCAATACATTACCTGTATGGGCATTTACTTACTAATTTATCTTTTGACTGTCTCACAGGAATATTAGCTGTATCAACAATACACCAAGCAGTAGAGAATCACCCAATACATTTCTTGTATGGGCATTTATGTACTAATTTATCCTTTGACTGACTCACATGAATATTGGCTGCATCGTCTATGCTCCAACCAGTAGAGTACCCCCCTCAATATATTACCTGTATGGGCATTTACCTACTAATTTATCCTTTGACTGTCTCATAGGAGATTGGAAGTATCATCTATACACCAACCAGTAGATTATCCCCACAATAAACTACCTGAATTAGCATTTACTTACTAATTTATATTTGATTATCTCACATGAATTTTGGTTGTATCATCTACACACCAATCAGTAGAGGATCCCCCCAAGTAAATTACCTGTATGTGGATTTACTCACTAATTTATCATCTGACAGTCTCACAGGAATGTTGACTGTATCATCTATACACCAATTAGTAGAGTATCCACCAGTACATTACCTGTATGGGCATTTACTTACTAATTTATTATTTGATTGTCTCATAGGAATATTGGCTGTAGCATCTATACACCAATCAGTAGAGTATCCCCCCATTAAATTACTTGTATAGGCATTTACTCACTAATTTATCATTTGACTGTCTCACAGGAATATTGACTGTATCATCTATAGACAAATCAGTAGAGTATCTACCAGTAAATTACCTGTATGAGCATTTAATTACTAATTTATCCTTTGACTGTCTCACAGGAATATTGGTTGTATCATCTATAAAACAACCAGCAGAGTATCCTCCAATAAATTACCTGTATTGGCATCTATGTACTAATTTATCCTTTGACTGCCTCACAGAAATATTGGCTGTATAATCTATTCACTAACCAGTAATGTATCCCCCCAGTAAAATTACCTGTATGGGCCTTTACTTACTTATTTATCCTTTGACTGTCTTACAGGAATATTCACTGTATCATCTATACACCAACAAGAAGAATAACCCCAAAGGAAATTATCTGTATGGGCAATTATTTACTAATTTATCATGTCACTGTCTCACAGGAATATTGGCTGTATCATCATCTTAACTTCTGCTCTCATTTAAAAATGAACCCCGATTGCATTTCTGTTCAGCTACTGGAATAACCTAATTAATAACCTCTGGAGATAGTACAGCCCTTGCAGATGGTTATTACATTTTCATCTTCTGTAACTGTTACAGTCCCTTTATTAGTTGTTTACTGTTCTTAACACAGTTGCCATTACAAGTACAGTGATTTTCATATTTATTAGGCATAGTTTGTTCCTGGTCAATCAATGTAGGACCTTTATTCTTTATTTCATCTAAATCAGAGAGCTGTAACTCTGGGCCGGTCACATTAGTAGAATTCACCTTATTGTTCACGTTCTCCTTCTCCGTATTTACCCAGCTAGTTCCTCCCTGCTTCTGATCTCCTTTAGTAGGGGATGCATCCCTCCATATGAAAGTTGTAATAATTGAGGGCCAACTGTACCACTCTTTACCGTAGAAGAAGTTAAAGATGGATTAATGATTTTTACTACTTTTTATTGCCTCTAAGTTATAATTGATTAGTTGAATGACTCAGAAATTGAGTTATCTTAATAGAGTCCTTTTTAATACCTTTAGCTGGTTCATCCACCTGGGCTGCTCCCTGTGGTACACTTTTACTCCCTTTTTACCGTAGGTCTTTAGTTCCTTTGTTATCATCTCTTGCTGTTTAGACATCCAAGTAAAAAAGTAGAGAGAAATGTACTCACACAGTAGAATATAAATAATTAGAAGTCCCAAAATGTTAATATATAATAAAATATAATAAAAGTATGTATTAGAATGTAAGGGAACCAGAAACCATAAAAAGAAACACGTTTTAAATTATCCCTTCTCTTCAGACTAAGCTTCCTATGCATTATACTCTATGTATATACTATGTAAACAGAGACAAATCCAAACTGTTTAAATCAGCATGCTATAGAGTCAGTCAGAGTCAACTGAGATGCCAGACTGAAGTGCTGAGGTTCACATTTCCAAACTCTCTCAGGTGAGCATCCAGAAACTGAGTGGCATTACAACAGCAATCTTTGGCTTTTCACCCAGTGCTTCAGCCATTTCACGTGACTCTGCTTCTCTTGGGTCCCGCTTCCACCTCAGGTATCTTCTGACACACTGCCAGTCGCACTGCTAGAACACCTCGGTCCCTGGATTCTACCGATAGTAAGGCCTTATTCCACCTGAACAAAAAAAGCAGAACACACTGGTGAGATGCTACAGTGATCAGAGTCCCAATGAAAGATCGTACCTTTTAAAAATGGCATTCAAGCATTGTATCCCTGCTTCAGTACTCTTCTCCCAAGAGTACAAAGCATAAAGTGGTGTCTGTCTCATCTAAATACCTCAGCACTCCCAGCTCACAGAATGACTGCAGACCAACCAGCACGACTTGCATTGAACTGCATCTGAGAAGTCCCCTCTTTTAAAAAAAAGTAATAGTCCAGTAGCAGCTAACTGAGAGAGGGACGAATTTGCTAGCTGATGCATTTGTTAGTGTGCTGCTGGGACTCCCTTGTCACTGGCTACCCGTGACTCCCCTGAGCCGCACTCTTCCTTGTGCCCCCCTTGTACTTTCCTTGCTTGGGCTACCTGCTGTGTCTCCCTTTCTGTTCTCAACCTGCCCCACAATCTTCCCTCCATTAAATACTTCCAAGCCTCCTACCTTTGCTCCCCTCCTGTCTCTGCTGCCATCTAGATTACTGATTTTGCCTCCCACTTCTCTGCTGTCCTTCCTGCCCACCCTACTACCCACCTCCCCCTCTTCCCAGTAATCCCCTCACCCACTCCTCCAGGCTAATTAACACTGATCACCTGTTCCTATGCTCATTTCTTATTTCCCAAGATGCCCCAGTTACCCCTCCCTATGAGCTATGTTCCTTTTCTGCCCCATTCCCATCTTCCCCATTCTTGACTACTCTCCAGTCATCAGCTCCTGTTCTCAGCTGCCCTCCCCATTACAGTGTCTACTCCCCAAACCCCCCCCCCAGTGAGGCCTGCATCTTGTGGTCCTCCCTATGGATGAGCTGCAGACACCACCTATTCAGATACCACACACCTTCTTTGTGGCACTCATGCTTTAGGGTTGCTCATGTGAGGGGACACTTGGCCCCTGGGGGGGAGAGAAAGAGAGAGATATCAGCTGAATGAATTACACAGAACTAGTACCTGAGTGTGTGGAATGTCTCCCAGGCATTATTAACTGATAGAGAATTGCTGTACATGATTGTCCAAGCAACAAGATGCGTTTCCACTACGTGGGAGACAGAGCTCGCCCACCTCTGTTTGTATTAGTTTAAGCATACTGAGAGTTTCCTGGGGTTTGAATTAAACTTTTCTTTTTCAACAAACTTTATTTACTGTAAGTAATGTCATTAACAGAGACACTCAAATCAATAAGTGACTAAACAATTTGCTTTTTGGTTTGTTAAAAGGTATTCTCTAAAATGAGTTCTGTATTAGTCCTTGTGTAATTCTATTAACATTTAAACTAATAAAATCTTTACTGGAAAATTAATAGACTCTTTGTCTTGGAATTTTGTAATCTAAATGACTCTTGCACATTAAGTAGCAGAGACTAAAACAGGAAACTACTTTTTTGTTATACAGTAGTTCTCATTCCTGTCTCATTATCTCCTTCAATGAGTAACTGATAACACATGAGAGGATGTGCAGTCATGTGGAGTGAATTTGTGCTTTGAGTGGTTGTTTGGCACAAAGCAAAGTCAAGTGTCACTAAACCACGTGAGAAGTGTATTTATTCCAGCTGACCACTTGCCACTGGAGTGTGCTGTCACACTTATAAAGTAGCAAGAAATGCATTTATTCCAGCATGGCCACGTACTGTGGAGTGTGTTGAGACACTTATAAAGTAGCAAGAAGTGCATTTATTCCAGCATGGCCACGTACCGTGGAGTGTGCCATCACAAGAAAGAAATGCATTTATTCCAGCATGGCCACGTACCCTAGAGTGTGCTATCACACTTATAAAGTAGAAAGAAATGCATTTATCCAGCACGGCCACATATCCTGCAGTGTGCTATCACACTTATAAAGTAGCAAGAAGAGCATTTATCCAGCATGGCCACATATCCTGCAGTGTGCTATCACACTTATGAAGTAGCAAGAAGTGCATTTATCCAGCATAGCCACATACCCTGCAGTGTGCTGTCACACTTATTTAGTAGAAAGAAGTGTATTTATTCCAGCATGGCCATGTACCCTGGAGTGTGCTGTCACACTTATAAAGTAGCCAGAAGTGCATTTATTCCAGCATGGCCACGTACCATGGAGTGTGCTGACACACTTATAAAGTAGCAAGAAGTACATTTATTCCAGCATTGCCACATACCCTGGAGTGTGCTGTCATGCTTATAAAGTAGCAAGAAGTGCATTTATTCTAGCGTGGCTACATACCCTAGAGTGTGCTGACACACTTATAAAGTAGCAAGAAGTGTGTTTATTCTAGCATTGCCACATATCCTGGAGTGTGCTGACACACTTATAAAGTAGCAAGAAGTGTGTTTATTCCAGCATGGCCACGTACCCTGGAGTGTGCTGTCACATTTATAAAGTAGCAAGAAGTGCATTTATGCCAACTGACCACATGCCCTGGAGTGTGCTATCACACTTATAAAATAGTATAACTGGGTTTTCATGTTAAAAAGTAAAGGAACCTAAACAAGCATTTGTCAATGCCTAATTTTTGCTTGCAATGTCAGGACAATTCTGGAAAACATAATGTCTAGACAACATGTAGGTAACATTTCACACTTAGTTTAGCTTAGTGCAGATTTCTATCAAAACAGGGGCCAAGATATTGTATGTTATGACTTTTGTTTCATAGGGAGGACCTAAAACCCCAAGGCTGACCATAACTTTGAACATGATCTATGTGATTCTCACAGAGGGTGGTGTGCTTTTGGAACAGTTTGCACATTGAAGTTGTAGGATGTAGGAGCCTAGAGAAACTTAATAGTAAGCTGGACGAGCACTGCATCAATAACAAAGTGAGAGGTTACACCCTTTGAGAAAAGGGCGAGCAAAAAGGGCAACACTACCTAGTACTGCTCATATACAACTTAAGAAACCTATAAATAATACCAAGGTACTATGTCATGCACTTTCAGATTTGAAATGGGGAATACCCAGGGTCTCCACACAGCATTACCTTTTATACATCTGAAAATGTTACAAAATGAAAGCCTCATATTTTTTACACAGTTACCAGCATATATTCTTGTGTCAGTTTACTATTATTGGAAAGCTTTTGAATGCCTTGCAATGCTCCCCAATGCAAATGATGCAGTTCCATACTGAGCTGTATTTTGCCTGAATACTTTAAATATGGCCTTGAAACACTTGTCTTGTGTTTGCCTATATGATGTATGCAGTATTTAATGTCCCAACCCCACTTCTTGCTAAGCTCACAGTGCCCACCCCAAGTGCAGTCCATGATGGGGAAGGAACAGGAATACCCTCCTTGTGCCCTCATATAGTGCTGACTGTGTTCACAACTGAACACTTGCCACAAGATCCCAGGGCTTCCTCTCAAATCTGGGGAAGGGTAAAATACAGTCTCAACTCTGTAGCCAGGTAAAGACCCTCCATGGTTATTGTACGTGGGAGGCCCAGGCATTACAACCTCTTCTGGGCTGGCACTTCATAACCCTGATTGGTGTATTCTACAGTGGGTTGTACAGCAACCTAGTTCTTCCTTACAGACTCCTCCTGTGGCCTGTATATCTCCTCTGCTTTGGCACCCAGATTTCCCTATCAGGATCCTAGTCTTGGTAGTGAATGGTAGCACTTTAGCAATCAAATAGGCTGGTCTCAGAAATTAATATACCTTTTACCTTGGCACCCAAAAATCTCTCATTAGCAGCTTTTAAAAGTAAAGTGCTTTTACTAAATGAAATAATTATAACACAAACTTTTACAAACAGAAGATTTCTGAAATCTGGTTACAGAATAACAAAATAAAGTAGAAGAAATATAAATATAAAATGTACTATAACATTTTAACTCTCTAGTTTCTACCTGGTTCATGGATGAACAAAGTCCAGAAAATAGAGTTTTCAGCTAACAATTCTCTCTTGCATTCACTGGTCTTTAGTCTGTCTCTGTGGCAGTCTTGCTTCCCTTGTGTGTCAGGAACAAGTGTCCAAAATGCAATGCAGTGCTCTGAGTTTCTGTTTAGAGATCCTTTTAATGACTTGGTCATCCCCAAGTCCAGCTGTTTATTTTCTAACATACTAACATTGTAAAATGCCAGCAGAATAGGCCTAACGGTCTTTCATGTCTGCTCATTTGTTCAGCCCCCACCCTGGGAGCTGACCTTGCTGCCCCCTCGCCTTCTCAGGCTTCTCCCTTCCCAGTTCTGGGTATTCTCGCTGCACTGGATTTTGCTTCCAGAACCCTTCTCCTGTACCTGTCCCACACCCCCTTGAACCCCTCCACCATTTCTGCCTCCACCAGCCCCCTGGGCAGTGCATTCCATGGCTCCACCACCCTCTCAGTGAAGTAGTACCTCCTCCTTTCTCCCCTGAATCCCCCCTCCAGCTTCAACCCATGCCATCTAGTTGTCCCCCCTTCCTTCTGAGCACCTTGACTGTTCCTCCCCTATTTACCTCCTTCATGTACCTTAAGACCTCTATCATGTCCCCCTGATCTCTTCAAACAGGGATTATTCAAATCACATGATTCTCAGGCTCATCCGGGATTTGAACCCTGGACCTCACACAGCCTAAGCGAGAATCATTCCCCTAGGCCCCAGCCTTTTCTAGGCCAGCAGGGGTCTCTCTTGTTCTTTCCCAGTTTTTAAGTGAACCCTAATATTCATTAGTTAGATTCTCTTACAGTTCCAATATCCTGCAAGCTAATAAAATGCAAATAGACTGGTGGCAACCATGCTGACACCTCCTGCCTAAAATGCACTTCTCTTTGAGTTCAAAGTTTATTACAGTGTGAGATGGCTTCCAGTTCCTGTCACTTAATAACATGTAAATATACCATGAAAGTTTCTGGAAAGCAAGGAGTTTCCTCTTGAAGTGTAAAGTTTATGACAAGTGACAGATTCTGCATTCTCCTGAGCAGTATTACATGTTTCCCATTGTCAAAGCTCATTCTTCTGGCCTGTTTGGGAATGTAAACATAACCAGGTTCCTCTGTATGTAACCCTTTAAAAACACATGGGCATATTTCTGTTATCTTCATCTCCAGGCCCTTTTTGGAGGATTTAAAACATACACAAAATCACAGAAAAATATAACAAAAATATGTATGCAATGGGATAGCCTGCTGGCACTGATAGTAGAGGCACTGGACGCCATACCTCATGCCACTCTGGTGACCCAGGTTTGGGAACAGACTCAGTCTGCCATGGATCAGCAGGGGAGAGAAGGGATTGAGAATCTGGAGGACAGTTCTCCCTTCCCTGGGAGGGATCTGGGCCAAGCACCACCCCTTAGCAGCTCCTGATGGAGATGGGGGCAGCACAAGAAATGTGCAGTGCAGCAACTTGGTGGTGGAGCGGTGTCAAACATCAGCACACCAGTGCCAAGACATCATTGCACATCTGTGCTCCAGTGGAGAAATTAAAGTGAAAATACCCCAGAGGACTAGGGAGGCAATTGGGGCTCCAGGGACCTAGCCCACATCCCCAGCACCAGAACAGCACTCCTCTTCCTTGCCTTTGCTACCTATACAGGGTGGTAATTCCTCTGGAACAGAGAGTGCGAATGGCCAAAACCAAAGTAACACAGCTGCACAAGCATAACGCTATACTGACTGCGTGGGCCATTGAATTAATGCTAAGATTTGCAGAGATGTACAAAACCCAAAGAATCTGAATATTTCTTCTCTCCTACCATCTTATTATGAATCCCATATGCTTCTTTCTCTGCAAACTATCTTTCCGGTATGCTCACTGCAAGTGCTCTAACCAGACATAGCTTTGTGGCTCTGACATTGTGCTGGGCTGAGAATATGACTGCAGTACACTGAGTTGTCCTGTCACAGCAATCTACACCACTGCACCCAGTTTACCACACACTGCCCAGCACCAGCTTGGGTTGGAGACAGTTTGATGACCTCTGTTTGCTACCATCACCTGATTCTACCACTGAAGACTTCCAGTCCCACCAGGACCACTTCCTATCAGTACTCAGCCTCTTTAGACAAGTAACCTTCCTGTGTAGACTCCAGGAAACAGTTAACTTCACTACACTCCATTGCAGGCACAGGTACAGGTACAGGCACAGGCAAATGTGCACAGGTAATGGTACAGGTACAGCTGCTGGTACAGGTACTGGCAGTGCACTTTGGCAGATCCTCTTTGGAGGCAGATCAAAGGGATATATCTTGTCAATAGAGACACTATAGTTACAATGAATAACAAAAATGTCTTGTCTCTGTTTGTACAGAAATACATATGTTTTGTGAGCTAAATGGAAAAATACAGTATGTGCAGGATTTACCAAGAACAAAATGGAATATGGTTTATACTATAGAATAAACTAAAGTACAGGTTGCAGACACAAGAAGCTACTTTAAATTTTACACTTGTTATTGCTTATTTTAATTCAAGAAGGGGCTTGAAATGCTGCTTATGTGCTTGTAGATTGGGAGTTTAAATCAAGAGAGATTGAAATACCGCATGTTTTCTTTTTTCCCTTGTGGACAGCTGGCTTGTTGTTTACTTAGTATTTTGTAACATTTTGCATCAAACTATTCTTGCTACAGTGGAGTATTCACCGGTGGCTGAGCATTTTTCATTGTAAGGTCTGCAGTTTAGCGCAGGTTAGTGGATTTGTGTATTTGACCCAGACAGTGCCTCAGGTGGTAGAAAATTGTTTGCTTTGATTGCCTTCAGAGCACAGACCACCAGGCTTTATCAGGCTAGGTCAGTGGATACTTACAGCATGGGTATTGTGTTCAACTGCTCTATTTTTCTCTGAATGAAATCATTTTTTTTATGGTATATTTTCTATTAAATTGTTGTGTAGGTTGTCTTGCTGAAAGAAAGGAAAGCACTCACTGGGGTGGTGGGTCAAAGCTTTAGCTGATTGTTTCTGGAGGGCATGGGCTTGGTCCCACCCACACCGCCCATGCCAAGGATGTCATAGAAACATAGAATTTGACAGCGGATAAGGACTGCTTGGCCCACCTAGTTTGCCCATTTGCCTACCTAATGGATAAGCTGCAGATCCTAGTTAACCAAACAGCCTACTTCATCCTACCCACCCACTAGAATTGCCTTATGATTGTCCCATGCATTCTTGAATTCCCCCACTTCTTTTGACTTTACAACCTCATTTGGAAGGCTGTTCAATGTATCCACAACCCTCACCATGAAAACATATTTCCTCACATTACCTCTGAGCCGTCCCCCCTCTATCTTCAAATTGTGACCCCTTGTTCTTGCACATTTATTTCTGAAAGATGCTACCCTCTTGGATTCTGTTGATTCCCTTGATGTACTTGACAGTTTCTATCATGTCCCTCCTCTCCTCAAGGGTATACATATTAAGTTCCTTTAATCTCTCTTCATATGTCTACTGGTGCAGACCCTGTCCCCCTCTCCCTCCTCTCCCCAAGGGTATACATACTAAGTTCCTTTCATCTCTCTTCATATGTCTACTGGTGCAGACCCTGCTACCGGTGCAGACCCTGCTACCGGGGCAGACCCTGCTACTGGTGCAGACCCTGCTACTGGTGCAGACCCTGCACCATTTTACTTTCCTTTCTCTGGGCAGCCTCCATCCTGTCGATGTCATTGTGGAGATGGGATCTCCAGAACTGCATATGTAACCCCTACGTGGCACTATCCCAAGGGCTACTACCCCTGCCTGCTTGGCTAGTAGCAGGTTAAGGGGTCTGAGTTTTGAAACAAGTGCCTCCACCCAGACATCAGGGTTGGTAGTGGTAAAGCTAACCTGGGCACAGCCCTTCAGAACACTGTAACCCCCTACTTTTCCCTCTAGTGGCCTGAACACTGTACAATAATCACTTTCCCAATACCCCTTGTATACCACACAAGTACCCACACTGTTTACACTTACCACCAGGGCTGGTTCCTCTTGATTGGCCCTGGGGACCCCCTGCAAAACAAGGTTAAGCACAGCAAATGGCAACATTACAATACTTTGAGCACAAACTGGAACCACAGTCAGATTACATACAGAAAAAGTTAGATCTGATTTATTCAGGGGACTTGAACAAGGGTGGGGCAAAATCAGGTTAATTAGCTTGAAGGTTATATCAATCAAGCAGTTATGCATGTGCTTTGAGTCTCCCCTCACTGTCCACCTCTGGGTACCAAGGTAGAGAAGAGATGGGCTAGCCAGAACAGTTGCCCGGGGTTGCAGCTGGTTGGGGCCTTGTGATGGAGAACACAACATGCATAGTATACAATATTTGTAATCCACAGCCAGAGGGCTCAGTTGATAAAGGAAATGAAACAAGGAAATCAGATGACACACTCTGATTAAGCTGTTGTTCTAGGGAGCTACCCTGGAATTTACTCATGATACCCAAGACTGGACACAGGCTGGATGAAAATAGAGACTGCAGGTGGTTGATCTGGAATGCCAGGAGAAGCAGGGCCCATACAAGTTGCAGAGGCATTGTTCCTGTTCAAGCATAGAGCTGGGGGCTGATCCCCAGGCAGGTCTCTCGTTGATGGTCTCTGTGCAGTGGATAGTCTGGCTAGGCCAGTCTGGCAAAGCCCAGACTGCATGGAGATAAGTTTGGAAGCAGTCCGTTTCGGGCTGGATACAGCTTCCAGCAAGCAAAACACAGTTCACACAGTGGGGAACTAACTCACAACCACTAGCAGCTCATAGCACATTTACATGTATGGGAATTCTACTGTACCAGACAAAGCACTCCCCGGGCACAATCGCAAAGTCTCTGCACACACTGGGAGCTTAGGGGTAGCTGGAACTCCTTACAGGCCGATCGCATTCAGCAAAAATATTCGGTCTTCTTCAAGTTGAGCCTGGCCCACTTCAGTAGCTTATTCTAGTCACACAAACTTGGATTTAGTCCAAAATAATTCTCTTCTCTCCTCTCCTCTCAGGAGCAGCACACTGGCATGCAAGCCAAAACATAGCCTTTTCAGAGTTCTCCCATGCAAAGTCACTCAGGATTGCTGCTCAGAAACAATTCAGCTTCTTCTTGCTCAACTTCCAGCTTAGTTCTAACTGAAAGCTGCAAGCAGCCCGGGACTTCCCCAAGATCCAAAAGATTTGGTTGTCAGTCAAAAGAAGAGCTCCCCTTCAGCTGCAAAAAAGGTAAAAAAAAAAACAAACTCCAAACTAAAGTTCCTACAGATTTTAAATTCAGATAGCTCCTGTAGTCCGGCTACATTTTAGGTCCCACCAGTACTATTTGGTCCAATTTGCAGTCCACGACCAAGACAGTGGAGGCAAACAAAACAGTCCTTGCTGCAAAGAAAGCAGGTTAGACAAACTATATCATCATCACTCTAAATGATTTTCAGTAAATAGTTACATCTTTCAAGAGAACTCCCTCTCAGATTACTTATACAGCAATTAGGCAGCTCTTAAAGAGACAGTACACAGAGGCTAAGCAGGCTCTGGTAATCACATTTAAACTGCTAAAATGTAGGACACCAGCCTGGCAGTGAGCATTTAGGCAAGCTCAAGGAAGACTTTTGGGAACCCCCATTTGTAGAGGGGTTACACATGCAATACTCCAGATGGGGACTCACCAACTGTCTGCACAGAGGGATAACAACTTCCTGTTTTCTACTGGTGATGCCTCTCCTTGCATCCCAGTATCCCACCAGCTCTCCTTACTTCCTTCTCACATTGCTTACCCACCTTAAGGTCATCTGATATGACTGCCCCCAGATCCCTTTCTGATTTTGTTGTTGTTACTACCTCCCCCCCATTGTGTACTCTTCCCCTAAGTTTTTGCTTCCCAGGTGCATTACTTTGCACTTCTTTGCATTTATTCTAAGTTGCCATACATTTCACCATTCCTCCAGCTTTGCCAGATCCCTTTGCATCCCTTTCCACCAAACCTTCTGCATCAGCCCATTTTGCAGATCTTTGTGTCATCTGCAAAAGACATACATTCCTTCTATTCCTTCTGAAATATCACTTATAAAGACATTGAAGGACTGGTCCCCAATGCCTGAACCCTGCAGTACCCACTAGTAACTCCCATTTCTTCAGAGTGAACTCCGTTTACTATTACCCTCACATCCTGTTGTCCATCAATTCTTTACCCAGGCTACAGCTTTCTGACCCATTCCAGGCTGGCTAACCTGTATATTAATCTTGTGTAGAACTGTGCCAAATGCCTTGCTAAAGTCTAGTAGACCATGTTCATAGCCCTCCTGGTCTACTACTTGTCACCCCAGTCAAAGAAAGCTATCCAAGTAATCTGGACACAATCCTTCCACTGTAAATCCATGCTACCTTGGGTCCTGTGGGTCTGTATTTCCTGCCTCTGTCTTGCTCCCCACTTTTTGTGAAGTGAGAACCATGTCCACCATCCTGCCATGATTTATTGCAAAGGGTAGTCATTTGTCACTGAGTTCTAATTTGGTGTTTTGGGAATTCTTGGGTGAATCCCATCTTTTCCCCATTACTTTTGTCCACACATTCAGTTTTAAAGTTCTTTCAGAACTCTTTCTTCTGTGAATGCCTGGTATCAACCTCCATCCAGAGTACTTTCTATTCTTTGATTTTGGCATCCCCTCCTGTGTTTTGAATACTGGAGCAGAAGTATTCATTCAGTATCCCTGCTTTTCACTGTCACCTCTGCCATCCTCCCTTCCCTTTATTAAAAGCCTCCACTATCCCTCCCTTGGTCTTTTCATTGCTCCCTAATATACCAATAAAATATTTTATCTCCCTTTTCAGAGTTGGCTATCTTTCACTCACTTTGGGCTTTTGCTATACCGACAGCCCTCCCATGCTTCCTGCTGCTTTAACTTCAGGCATCTTCTCTGTCCCCTGCTCCTTCGCCTGTTTCCTTACTCATCCTAGATACTACCTTTTCTCATAACCTTCCCACCACCTCTTTTGACAACTGTAGTGTTTTAACCTCATTTTTCTTGTTGATTTGCTTCACAAAGGCTCATACCTCTGTGATGGCTGTTTGATCTTCCCATTGTTTCTCCACCTCTCCATCTTGCCTGTTTGCTAGTGCTTTTCTAGGCACTCTCCCATTTCCAAAGTCAGCCCTCTTAAAGTCCAGTACTATTTCTTTGTATAGCTTTAGTCTACAGCTGCGTTTATTGTGAACCACATTTGGTGGTCACTTGTTCCCAGACTACCTACTTCTAAATCAGAGATCCTTTCTCCATTCCCAGGTCTAAGATTTCTCCTTTCTGGTAGGTTCCACCACTACCTGTCTGATGCATGTGTCCTGTAGGTATCAAGAATAACCCTGCTCTTGGATGTGGCTGCAGCAAAGGTGCTCCGGCTAATGTCTGGCATATTCAGGTCACCCATCAACAATATCTCCCCTTTTCCTGTCATTCTAAGGATGCCTTCTATCATTTCCTTGTCCATTGCCTCCCCATGAGATGGGAGTTTGTATACCACCCCTGTGCAAATTGTGGTGCCATAGCCTGTCTCCAGAGTAACCCACAGTTCCTCCTCTACTCCCTGTTTATCCTTTAGTTTTGTTGCTTTGATCCCTTCCCTTATATAGAGAGCTACTCATCCTCCTCTTTTACCCTCTCTCTCTCTCCTGTAGATAGTGTACCCTGGTATGTTGATATCCCAGTCATGATTCTCTGTGTATCATGTTTCTGTGACTGCCACAATATCCAGGTGTCCCTATTCCACCAAGGCCACTAGTGCAGGGAGCTTGTTACATAGACTACGGGCATTGGTACTCATCATCCTCCACTTTTTAATGGCCTTACCCCTTTTAACCCCATTCCTGTCCTTACTGCCTTTTTCTGTTCTTTTTCTACAGCCCCTCCCTAGTCAACTACTTTGGTCACCCAGTCAAAGAAATCTATTAGATTCATCTGATACAACCTTCCTGTGGTGAATCCATCCTGCCTTGGGTCCTGTGCCCCACTGGCCTCTAGACTGGACCAAGGTGGACTCAGGGAGGGAGAAGGTGGTGGAACAGAGGTGCATCCTTCCAGCTGTACTTCTTCACAATTCGTATACTGTTCTGGAGAAGACTGGTTCCTCTATGGAGGCACCTGCAGTGGAGACCAAGGAGGATGATGGAAACCTCCACAAAGGAGACCCAGAGGAGGGAGTGGCATGAGACCCACAGGGAAGGAAACAACTCCTGGTGGGAAACTCAGTCATTAGGGGGGCAGAAGTGGGGAAGGAAGGGGAAAGTGAGGTAAGGTGCCTACCTAATGCCATGGCTCAGTGGGACAGGAAGTGAATCCTCAGGATCGTGGGAGCAGCTGCATGAGGGAGGGAGCTGGATGTCATTGTCCACCTAGGGACAAATGACCTGGCTGGGAATGGGATCAGAGCAGTGCAAATGTAGTTTGTAGAGTTGGGGAGGGGTCTTGAGGCAAATAGTATGTACGATAACCTTCTCTGAGGTGCTGCCTGTCTATGGCATGGGTGAGGCTAGGGTGCTCCACACCATGGGATTCAATCAGTGGTTGAAAGATGTTTGCAGAGCTCAGGGATTCGGCTTCATTGGGGACTGGGGAGCCACCTGGATGGATGCAGGCCTATGCTGGTGAAATGGTTTGCATTTGTCTCTGGAAACCAGGATTCTAGGTGATAGGTTTAAATGCTTCATTGGCAATCATTTAAATCCAGCTGAAGGGAGGCACTGAAAAAGAGTAGGGAAACTTGCCCCCCAACAAAACACA
Source organism: Neoceratodus forsteri (assembly GCA_016271365.2). NCBI lineage: Eukaryota > Metazoa > Chordata > Ceratodontiformes > Ceratodontidae > Neoceratodus > Neoceratodus forsteri. Next base: position 2,341,684 of record JADMNL010000031.1, read on the forward strand.
GTAATTAGTGGCAACACTGGGCAGAGAAGCTATTCAGAACAGGACAGGGTCATGCAAAAAAAATAAGCAGCAGGAAAATCCCAGCCTCCCCCACAAAACAGGGTACATAAATGAGAAAAATACCAAGGTAGAAAGGCCAGTGGGAGATGCTGCTACCAAAGGTAAAGCCATGAAAAAATGGAAAGCAATGAGTACCAAGTACAAATAGTCTGGGTAACAAACTTCCTGAATTAGTGGCCTTGATTGGGAGGGAACATCGATATCATGGCAGTCACAGAAAATGGTACACACAGAACCATGAGTGGGACATAAACATACCAGGATGCACTATCTGGGAGGGACAGGTAGGGTAAAAGAGGAGGAGAAGTAGCTCTCACATAAGAGAAGGAATCAAAGCAACAGAACACAAGTGTAAACAGGGAGGAGAAGAAAGAACAACTAGGTCAATTTGGGAGGCAGGCAATGGCACCACAATCCTCACAGGGGTGTATATAGACCCTCTCTCTCAGGGAGAGAAAAGGACAAAGGAAATGATAGAAAGTACATACAAAACATAGATACAGGACAGTGTCGGCAGATAAGGGCCTATGGCCCACCCAGTCTGCCCATTAAGTTTAGAGAAATCTAGCTGTATGTTTTCCTAGAAGTCTGTTGCCCTTTACCCTGACCTCCAGAATTCCTTTATGTCTATCCCATGCATTCTTAAATCCTGTGATTGTTTCAGCCCCCACCACTTCCTCTGGCAGGGTGTTCCATTGTCCACTCACCTGTTCTGTGAAGAAATTCTTCCTCATGTTTCCTCTGAATCATCCTCCCTCCAACTTCATCCCATGCCCTCTAGTCCTGGAACATCTTTTTCACTTAAAATAGTGTATTCCTGCACCCTGTTCCTCCCTGTAAGATACTTGTATGTCTCTATCATATCCCCTCTCTCCCTCCTCTCCTCCAGGGAGTACATGTTCAGTTCCTTCAACCTGTCCTCATAGGACTTGTGATGCAATCCATGCACCATCTTTGTTGCCCTCCTCTGAACCTTCTCTACCCTGTCTATGTCCTTACGTAGGTAAGGTCTCCAGAACTGTACACTGTACTCCAGGTGGGGCCTCACTAGTGTCTTGTATAGTGGAATTATGACTCCCCTTTTCCTGCTGGTGATGCCCCTGCCTATGCATCCCAGCATCCTATTTGTTTTACCTGCTGCCTTGTCACACTGTTTCCCTACCTTGAGGTCATCAGCGATGATAACCCCAAGATCCCTTTCCTGCTTGGTGCATGCTATATCCTCACCCCCAACTGATATATTGTGCCAGGGTTTTGTGCCCCATATGCATTATCTTGCACTTCCTTGCATTGAATTTCAACTGCCAAACCCTGACCATTCTTCAAGTTTCTGCAGGTCCCTTCTCATTCTGTCTACACCCTCTGGTGTGTCTACTCTGTTACAGAGCTTTGTGTCATCAGCGAACAGTGAAATTCTGCCTTCTAGGTCCTCGCCCAATGTCACTGATGAAGATGTTGAATAGGACCCGGTCCCAGCACTGATCCCTGTGGTACCCCACTGGTCACTCTTCCCTCTGTGGAGTGACAGCCATTTACCACCACCCTCTGTGTCCTGCCACCCAGCCAGTTACCTACCCACCACACTACTGTCCTGCCCACACCCATATTCCCCAGTTTGTGTAATAGTCTTCTATGTGGCACAGTGTCAAAGGCCTTGCTGAAGTCCAGATAGGCCATGTCCACTGCCCTCCCTGATCCACCTCCCTAGTCACCCAGTCAAAAAATTCAATGAGGTTGGTCTGACATGACCTCCCCTGGTGAAACCATGCTGCCTTGGGTCCTGTAGTCCATTGACAACCAGATGTTCCACCAATCTCTCCTTCAGTAGTGCTTCCATGATCTTCCCCACTACCGAGGTGAGGCTGACTGGTCTGTAGTTCCCCACTTCCTCTTTGTTCCCACTTTTGTATAAGGGGACTACATCTGCTGTCCTCCAGTCTTTGGGTACCTCCCCTGTTTCCAGTGATCGGCTAAACAGGATAGCCAGAGGTTCAGCCACCACCTCTCTTAGTTCTTTAAGGACCCTGGGGTGCACCCCATCTGGCCCCATTGCTTTATCAACTCTTATTACTTCCAGTTCCTTCAGGACCCTTTCTCAGTGTAAAGGGACTTGTGTCCATTTCTGCACCATTCTCACCCCTTGTACTCCTTCAGACCCATTACCCTCCTCTTCCTCAGTAACCCGAGGCAGAAATACCTGTCCAATATGTCCATCCTCCACTTCCATCCTCCACTTCCTTCTCCACCTTAAGGTTTTGTCCCCACTGATTTACAATGTGTTCTTCTGTCCAGCTGGCTTCCCTACTGACCTCCCACCTCCCTTTCTTCTCCTGGTACTTCTCCCTATCCCTTCTGCCTGTGTCTTTTTGTATTGCCTGAATGCAATCTTTTTGGCTTTCACTTTCTTTGCTACCTCTTTGGAAACCATAATGGTCTCCTCTTCCTTTTCCTCTTGCTAACCTGCTTAATGCATAATTCTGTTGCTCTTGTAATCCCCATTTTAAATACTTCCCACTGTTCCTCAACCCTGATTCCTGCCCCATTCCCTTAATGCCTTTCAAGTATCTCCCATTTTCCCAAAGTCTGCCCCCTAAAATCAGGATACATGTTTTGTGTGGTTTGGTTCTGCTCTTTCTGTGATTTCAAACCACAGTGACTGGTGGTCACTGTTCCCCAGGTGCTCCCCACTGTTACCCCATCACACTGTCCCTGTTTGTGAGCACAAGGTCCAGTATTGCCTTCTGCTGAGTTGGTTCCATGACCAGTTGCTTTAGGAAGGCACCCTGAAGGAGTCCAGGATAAATCTGCTCCTAGTTGATGCTGCTGCTGGGATGCTCCAGTCCACGTCTGGAATATTGAAGTCTCCAACCAGTACTACCTCACCCTTGTCTGTCATCCTCTGGATGGCTAGCATCAACTCCTATCTGTTTCTTCCTCCTGGGCTGGTGGTCTATAGACCACACCTGTACAGATGGCTGGCCCATTTTCCTTTCCAGCTTAACCCACAGTATCTCTCCCCATTTTGTTCCTCTTGGATCTCTGTGGCCCTTATGTCATTTTTCACATACAGTGCCACTCCTCCTCCTCCCTTCCTGCCTGACCTGTCTCTTCTGAATATGTTGTAGACAGGTATAAAGTATATTTAGAATTGCAGATAAAGAGGAGATATTGCTGATGGGTGATCTGAATATGCCAGATGTTAACTGGAGTGCAGTTGCAGCAGCCACTTCTAAGAGTGGGGTGATTCTAGATGCCCTACAGGGGGCATGCCTTAGACAACTAGTATTGGAACCCACTCAATAGGGAGCAATCTTAGACCTGGTCCTGTCAAATGGAGAGAGAGAGAATCACAGATGTAGAAGTGGGTAGCCATCTGGGAACTAGCGACCATCGAACAGTATGGTTCACAATAAACACAGCAATAGAGTCAAGCCATATAAAGGCAAAAGTGCTGGACTTCAGGAGGGCTGGCTTTGCCAAAATGAGTGAGTGCCTAAGGAATGCACTAGCAAATGGACAGGAAGGAGGGTGGAAGAACAATGGGGAATAATAAAAACTGCTATCACAGAGGTAACAAGCCTTTGTGTGCAGCAAATAAACAAAACAAAATGATGTAAGAAAACACTATGGTTCTCAAAGGAGGTGGTAGTGAAGGTTCAAGTGACAAAGAAAGAATTCAGAAAGTACAAGGAATCACAGAAGGAGCAGGACAGAGAATTGTATTAGTTAAAGCAAAATGAAGCTGGGAAGGCAGTCAGAACAGCAAAGGTCCGAACTGAGGAAAAGATAGCCATCTCAGTTAAGAAGGGGGATAAAATCTTTTTAGCTACATCAGGAGTGAAGAAGGAAGACTATGTAAGGATAGTGAGGCTTAATAAAGGGGAGGCGGTAGGTAGAGGGTGACTGTGAAAAGGCAGAGATTCTAAACAAATATTTTTGCTCAGTATTTACAAATGAAGAGGGGGAGGTGCCTAAAACAAACAATAGAAACACTCTGGATGCAGAAGTTGATACAAGCCCATTTACAGAAGACAGGGTTCTGAAAGAACTCTTAAAACTGAAGGTGGACAAAGCAATGGGGCCTGATGGGATTCATCCCATAATTCTTAAAGAACTAAGGGTAGAACTAGTGACACCACTGACTACCCTCTTTAACAAATCATGGGAGGATGGGGTGGTACTTGAGGACTGGAGGAGGGCAGATGTGATTCCCCTTCACAAAAGTGGGAGCAGGGCAGAAGTGGAAAATTACAGACCAGTTAGTTTAACCTCAGTGATAGGAAAATGATGGAATCACTTCTGAAGGAAAGAATTGTTGAGTACCCTAGAGGCCAGAGGGCACAGGACCCAAGGCAGCATGGATCCACAGCAGGAAGGTCATGCCAAGACCAATCTAATAGATTTCTTTGACTGGGTGACCAAAGTAGTAGATCAGGGAGGGGCTGTGGACATGACCTACCTAGACTTTAGCAAGGCATTTCCTCAGTCCCACAAAAAGATTAATATACAAGTTAGCCAGCCTGGGAGTGGGTCCCAAGATGATAGCCTAGGTAAAGAGATTCATTGGAGAATAAAACACAGAGGGTAATAGTAAAATGGAGTCCACTCTGAAGAAAGTGGGGTTACTAGTAGGGTGCCACAGGTTCAGTATTAGACCGGTCCTCTTCAATGTCTTTGTAAGCGTTACATTGCAGAGGGACTAGAAGAAAAGTATGTCTCTTTGCAGATGACACAAAGATCTGCAACAGAGTTGTGCACAAGGTGGGGTGGAAAGGATGAGAAGGGACTTGGCAAGGTTAGAGGAATGGTCAAATGTATGGCAGCTTAGATTTAATGCTAAGAAGTGCAAGGTAATGCACCTGGGAAACAAAAACCCAGGGGAAGAGTACACAATGGGGGGCAAGATACTAACAACAACAAAAATGGAAAGGGACCTGGGGGTAGTCATATCAGATGACTTAAAGGTGGGCAAGCAATGTGAGATGACAGTAAGGAGGGCTGGAGGGATACTGGGATGCATAGGGAGAGACATCACCAGTAGAAAACAGGAAGTTGATATCCCTCTGTATAGACAGCTGGTGAGACCCCATCTGGAGTACTGTGTGCAGTTCTGGAGACCCAATCTCCTAGAACATAGACAAGATGGAAGCTGTCCAGAGGAGGGCAACCAAAACAGTGCAGGGTCTGCACTGGAATGCATATGAAGAGAGAGACTAAAGGAGCTTAATATGTATAGCCTCAAGGAAAGGGGGGGGACATGATATAAATGTTCAAGTACCTCAAGGGAATCAACAAAGTCCAAGAGGGTAGCATCTTTAAAAAAAAAAGAGGTGTGCAAGAACAAGGGGGCACAATTTGAAGATGGGGGGCAGCTCAGAGGTAATGTAAGGAAGTATTTTTTCACAGAGAGAGTTGTGGATGCATGGAACAGCCTTCCAGAGGAGGTTGTGGAGTCAAAAACAGTGGTTGAATTCAAGCATGTGTGTGACAGCCATAAGGCAATTCTAGGAGGTTGGGTTAGAAAGAAGTAGGCTGATGGTTAACTAGAATCTGCAGCTTATCCATTAGGTAGGGAAATGGGCAGACTGGGATTGACAAAGCGGTCCTTATCTGCTGTCAAATTCTATAAAGGCAAAGGCAGTAAGGACAGGGATGGGGCTAAAATGGGTAAGGCCATCAAAAAATAGAGGGTGATGAGTATCAATGCCCATAGTCTGTAACAAGCTCCCTGAACTAGTGGCCTTGATGGAAGAGGGTTGCCTGATATTGTGGCAGTCACTGAAACATGGTACACAGAGAACCATGACTGGGATGTCAACATACCAGGATACACAATCTACAGGAGGGACAGGGAGGGTAAAAGAGGAGGAGGAGTATCTCTCTATGTAAGGGAAGGGATTAAAGCAACAGAACTAAAAAGTAAACATGAAGTAGATGAGTCACTATGGGTCACCCTGGAGATAGGAAAATGTACCACACTCAGCATGAGAGTTGTGTACAGACCTCCATCTCAGGGGGGAAGGAGTAGACAACAAAATTATAGAAGGCATCTTTAAAATGGTAGAAAAAGGGAAATACTGTTAATGGGGGACCTGAATTTGACAGATGTTAACTGGAGCACCTTTGCTGCAGGCACATCCAGGAGCAGGGTCATTCCTCATGCCCTAAAAGGGGCATGCCTCAGACAGCTAGTGTTGGAACCTACTTGGGAGGCAGCAGTCTTAGACCTGGTACTTTCAAATAGTGATAGAGAAAGGATCTCAGATTTAGAAGTGGGTCACCACCTGAGAACAAGCAACCACCAAACAGTGTGGTTCACAATAAAACAGCCATAGATTCAAGCCATACAAAAGCAAGAGTATTGGACTTTAGAAGGGCTGGCTTTGGGAAAATGAGAGAGTGCCTAGAAAATCAGTAGCAAAAGGACAAGAAGGGGGGAGGAGGAGGAACAATGGGAAAAATCAAAACAGCCATCATGGAGGCAACAAGCCTTTGTGTGAAGCAAATCAATAACACAAAATGAAGGAAAAAAACACTATGGTTCTCAAAAGAGGTAGCAGGGAAGGTTAAGGAGAAAAGGACAGCATTCAGGAAATATGAGGAAACACAGAAGAAGCAAGACAGAGAACTTTATCAGTTAAAGCAGACGGAGGAAGGGAAGACAGTCAGAATGGCAAAGGCCCAAACTGAGGAAAAGATAGCCAATTATGTTATGAAGGGGGAGAAAACCTTTTATAGGTACATTAGGGAGTGAAGAAAGACTAAGTGAGAGATATAGAGACTTAATAAAGGGGAGGGGAATGTGGACAGAGGGTGATAGTGAAAAAGCAGGATACTGAACTAATATTTCTGCTCAGTATTCACAACATACGAGGAGGGAGGTACCTAAGAGAAACAGTCTGGAAGGGGTCAATACCAGTCCATTCACAAAAGGTGGATAAAATAATGGAGCCTGATGGGATTCATCCCAGAATTTTAAAAAGAACTAATGGTAGAACTAGTGACACCACTGACTACTTTCTTTAACAAATCATGGGAGGATAGCATGGTACCTGAGGACTGGAGGAGGATGGATGAGATTCACTTCACAAAAAGTGGGAGCAAGGCAGAGGCAGGAAATTACAGACTGGTTAGTTTGACCTCAGTGGTAGGAAAATGATGGAATCACTTCTGAAGGAAAGAATTGCTGAATATCTAGTGGAATTGGGGAGGGTCCTTAGTCAATAGCATGCACGGTAACCTTTCGAGGTGCTACCCATCTATGGCATAGGAGAGGCTAGGATGTTCCGTGACCATGGATTCAATCAGTGGTTGAAAAACTGATGTGGAGCCCAGGGATTTGGCTTCACTGGGAACTGAGGGTCCACTCTGGAGTGATGCAAGCCTATACTGGAATTATGGGCTGCATCAGTCCGGAGGGAACCAGGATCCTAGGTGATAGGTTTAAATGCTTCATTGGCAAGCTTTAAACTAGCCAAGGGGAGGCATTGGAAAGGAGCAGGGAAAATCCTAGCCCCCAAACAATCACAGTAGTAAGTGTGTGCAAACACCAACATGGAGGTCGATAGGGAGAAGGGTGGGGTAAATGGAGAAAGTGACAAAGGCAAGAAGGACAGAGATGGGGCAAAGGGGTAAGGCCATCAGGAAATGGAGGTAATGAGTACCAATGCCCGTAGTCTGGGAAACAAGCTCCCTGAGCTGGTGGCCTTAATGCAAGAGGGATGCCTGGATATCGTAGCAGTCACAGAAACATGGTACACAGAGAACCATGACTGGGATAACATACCAGGGTACATAACCACAGGAGAGACAGGCAGGGGAGAAGAGGGGAGGAGTAGCTCTCATGTAAAGGAAGGATAAAAGTAACTGAACAAAAGAGTAAACCGGGAGAGAGGAGGCACTGTGGGTCACCTTGGAGACTGGAAAGAGCACCACAATCCGCACAGGGGTTGTGTACAGACCTCCATGTCAGGGAAGAATGGACAGATATGATGGAAGGCATTCTTAGAATGGCAGAGAAAGGGGAGATACTGTTGATGGGAGACCTGAATATGCCAGATGTTAACTGGAGCACATTTGCTGCAGCCACATCCAAGAGCAGGGCCATTCTTGATGCCCTACAGGTGGCAGGCATTAGACAGCTCATTTCAGAACCCACTCATGAGGGAGCAATCTTAGACCTCGTACTCTCAAACGGGGGCAGTGAGAGGATCTCAGATCTAGAAGTGGGTTGCCATCTGGGGACAAGTGACCATCAAACAGTGTGGTTCATGTTAAACTCAGCTACAGATTCAAGCCATACAAAAGTGAGGGTACTGGACTTTAGGAGGGCTGACTTTGGCAAGATGGGAGAGTGCCTCAGAAAAGCACTAGCAAACAGGCTAGAAGGGGTGTGGAGCAACAATGGGAATTATCAAAACTGCCATCACAGAGGCAACAAGCCTTTGTGTGAAGCAAATGAACAAATCAAAACGAAAGAAAAAGCCACTATGGTTCTCAAGAGAGGTGGCTGTGAAAGTCAGGAAGAAAAAGATAGCATTCCGGAAGTATAAGGAAACACAGAAGGAGCATGACAGAGAGCTGTACCAGTTAAGGCAGAAAGAAACAGGGAGGGAAGTCAGAATAGCAAAGGCCCAAACTGAGGAAAAGATAGCCAACTCAGTTAAGAAGGGGGATAAAACCTTTTATAGGTACATCAGGTGAGAAGAGACAAAGGGAGGGATAGTGAGGCTGAATAGAATGAACGGGGGGAGGGCAGAGGGGACAGTGAAAAGCAGGGAATACTGAACGAATATTTCTGCTCAGTATTCACAAAAGAGGAGGGGAAGTGCCTAATCCAATTAACAGAAGCACTCTTGATAGGGGGTCGATCCAGTCCTTTCACAGAAGAAAGGGTTCTGCAAGAACTCCTAAAACTGAAGGTGGACAAAGCAATGGGTCCTGATGAATTCACCCCAGAATTCTAAAAAGAATTAAGGAAGGAACTAGTGAAACCACTGGCTACTCTTTTAATAAATCATGGGAGGATGGTGTGGTACCGAGGACTGGAGGAAGGCGGATGTGATTCCCCTTCACAAAGTGGGACCAAGACAGAGGCAGGAAACTACAGACCTGTCAGTCTGACCTCTGTGGTAGGGAAAGTAATGGAGTCACTTCTGAAGGAAAGAATAGTTGAGTACCTTGAGGTCAGTGGAGCACAGGATCCAAGGCAGCATGGGTTCACAGCGGGAAGGTCATGTCAGAGGAATCTAATAGATTTCTTTGACTGGGTGACCAAAGTAGTAGACCAGGGAGGGGCTGTGGACATGGCCTACCTAGACTTTAGCAAGGCATTTGACACAGTCCCACACAAAAGATTGGTAGTCTAATTAACCAGCCTGGGAGTGGGTCCCAGGGTGGTAGCCTGGGTAAAACATTGGCTGGACAACAGGACACAGAAGGTAATTGTAAATGGAGTCCACTCTGAAGAAAGGGTGGTTACTAGTGGGGTACTGCAGGGTTCAGTATTGGGTCCAGTCCTTTTTAATGTCTTCATCAGTGGCATTGCAGAGAGACTAGAAGGAAAAGTATGCCTTTTTGCAGATGACACAAAGATCTGCAACAGGGTTGATACACAAGAAGGCGTGGAAAGGATGAAAAGGGACTTGGCAAGGTTGGAGGAATGGTCAGACGTATGGCAGCTAGGATTCAATGCAAAAAAGTGCAAAATAATGCACCTGGGAAACAAGAACACAGGGGAAGAATACACAATGGGTGGGGAGGTAGTAACAACAACAAAACAGGAAAGGGACCTGGGGTAATTACTTCAGATGACCTGTTTTTTTTTTTGTTTTTTTTATTTAGTTGTTTAACCAGGTATAGCACACTAAGCTGAAAGCTTTTTTACAGGAGCGACCTGGGAGCACAAGGAGGTTAAGTGACTTGTTCAGGGTCACACAGTATGTAAGTGGAAGCTGTGGGATTCAAACCTAGGTCTGGTCTGCTGGATGTCACCAAATTTGCAACTCAGAGCCTTAGACTACTGCACTATACTGCATCTAAGGTTAGCAAGCAATGTGAGAAGGCAGTAGGGAGGGCCGGATGTATACTGGGATGTATAGGGAGAGGCATCAGCAGCAGAAAACAGGAAGTTGTTATCCCTCTGTACAGACAGTTGGTGAGACCCCATCTGGAATACTGTGTCCAGTTCTGGAGACCCCATCTCCGCAAGGACATAGACAGGATAGAGGCAGTCCAGAGGAGGGCAACTAAAATGGTGCAGGGTCTGCAAGAGAAGCCGTATGATGCAAGACTAAAGGAGCTTAATATGTATAGGGTATATAGGTGGAGAGGGTAGAATCTTTCAGAAAAAAGATGTTCAAGAACAAGGGGGCACAATGTGAAGACAGAGAAGGGACGGTTCAGGGACAATGTGAGGAAGTATTTTTTCACAGGGAGGGTGGTGGACACATGGAACAGCCTTCCACAGGAGGTAGTAGGTCAAAAAGAGTGGGGAAATTCAAGAATGCATGGGACAGACATACGGCAATCCTAGTGGGGGGGTACTGGGAAGTAGATTGTTGGTTAACTAGGATCTGCAGTTTATTCAGTAGGTAGGTAAATTGGCACCCTGAGTGGGCCAAGCGGTCCTTATCTGCCATCAAAGTCTATGTTTCTATGTTAGCTAAGTGCCTAATCTAAACTTTCCACACACAGCTTGCAAGACAATGGATCTTCATCAAGTGGTTCATCAGTAGGTTACATGAACTCCTCAGTGCTCCAGTGATGACTGCCTCTGGGAACTAGGGTTACAGAATAAAATTCTATTTGCCCTCTTCATTATAGCAGGATCTTTTCCTATCCATCAAAAACTTAATTTGTGTTGACGCGACTGCCTCAGATCCAGACTTGGGTTTTTGTATTACAAGTTGCTCTCAACTGGAATCAGTCTTTCCTATCATCTCGGGGAGCCAGGATGTGGATTTGGAACTTGTCTTCCATCTGTGCCCTTTTGTGAGGATAAGCAAGGACTGCTTATTAAACCAGCAGTTCCTCTTCTCTCCCCTGTATCTTGGCTTCCACACACGCACACAGGATGTGAGATACCTCAGTATTAAGGCTGACATAACCCTCTGCTTTACAGTCTGAGTTTACAGCATTACTTCTATGAGGGCAGCAAAGTTTCAATGCAGAATGAATGTGGGGCAGAACACTGTTCTGAGGACTAAAATTGGGAACACCCTTCATAAACAGGAACAGTTCAGAGAGTTGTCCGTATCTTTCCGATAGCAAGAAATAAGTGGAAGAAAAACTATATATTCAGAAAAAAAAGTCTCTGCCTTAGAAATGTGCTGCATGTTGCAGGAGAATAAAGTCTTTAGTCTACTAGTAGTTTGTCATTCTCAGCCAACATAGGATCCGATGTACAAGCTGCTGAGAAGGCCATGTCTGTTCTGGCAAATCCTTTTCTGTACAGGATCTGATATACAAGCTGTTTAAAAGGCCAAGTCAGTGACATAGAAACAGACTTTGACGGCAGATAAGGACCACTTGGCCCACCCAGTCTGCCCATTTCCCTACCTACTGGATAAGCTGCAGATTCTAGTTAACCAACAGCCTACTTCCTGCCACCCTCACTACAATTGCCTTGTGTCTGTCCCAGCCATGTTTGAATTCCCCCACTGTTTTAGCCCAACAACCTCCCCAGGAAGGCAGTTCCACACAACCACCATTCTCTCCGTGAAAAAAGATTTCCTCACATTACCCCTGAGCCGTCCCTCTCTATCTTTAAATTGTGTTCTCTTGTTCTTAAACATCTCTTTTTCTGAAAGATGCTACCCTCCTGGACTTTGTTGATTCCCTTGAGGTACTTGAACATTTCTATCATGTCCCCCCGTCCCTCCTTTCATCAAGGGTATACATATTAAGCTCTCTCAGTCTCTTCATATGATTTCTGATGCAGACCCTGCACCATTTTAGTTGCCCTCCTCTGGACTGCTTCCATCCTGTCTATATACTTGCGTAGATGAGGTCTCCAAAACTGCACACAGTACTCCAGATGGGGTCTCACCAACTGTCTGTACAGAAGGATAACCACTCCCCTTTTTACGTTCACTTGCGCTCATGTGCAAGGAACGTTTTGGGAGAGTAGCACACTGGGAGGTGTGCCTCTCCCATCCAATGCACTGCTCCATTGAGCAGGCGTGGTGGTCCTGCACCAATGGGTGCAGGAGCTCAGTATGACAGCGGTGTTCCTCTGCTTCAAAGGAAAGCACCGCTGCCATACTGAGCGCCGCCCCCCTTGTGTCACGTGCTGCCCCTCCCTGTGCACTTCACGCTGCCCCCCCAAAGCTTTGGTGCCACATGGGAGCCCACTCCCAGCATGGCAAGCGTTGTTTGCTGTGGGGGTGCCCAATCCCCGTCGGCTCCACACCCCCAAGCCATCCTGCTGCCATGCTGGGAGCCCACCTCAGCGTGGCAAATGTTCCTTTCATTTGCCGACTGGGGTGCCCAATCCTCCGTCGGCTCCTCGGCCCCCCCAGCCATCTTCTGCCATGCTGGGAGCCCACCCCAGTGTGGCAAACGTCCCGCATCGTCTTTTTTTTTTTACCCTGTAAAACAAAAACGGTCCCGTGGTGCGTTTCCCATCCCCCTCCCACAACCCACACCCACCCTCGCCCGGCCTCCCCACACCCCTCACCCCATACTTACCTCCGGACTCCGGCGCGACAATCTTCGGTGGACCGGGAACACATCTGCACTCTTCAAAGGCGACCGTGAACTGAGGAAATACCAGTAAGCTGTATAATGGGCTAGATGGGGGTTCAACTTTATGCATATCTCAGTCATTTTTGGAATTTTTGCACCAAATTTTCAACTTGGGTTTTGGGACCCCTTCTCATGAATGATGTCACTGTCATGGTGTTATTCGGGCCCAAGACTGATTTTGCAGGCACTTTCAGATCTACATGAAATCACCCTTTGGCCTTGAATAACACCATGACAGTGAATCATTCATGAGAAGGTCCCAAAACCCCATGTTGAAAATTTGTGCAAAATTCCAAAAATACTGTTTTACTTAGCGCATTGCACAGTTCCTCCAAGAGGTTCGAAGTTCGCTAATTTTCAATATTTTCACTCCAGATTTTCAAATTGCCATTTTATCACACCTTCTTATGAGTTGTACAGCTGTCATTTTCATCATCTGACCAAAACATGTTTCCACCCATGTAGTGCAGAATGGCTAGTCGGTGTGCGAACTCAATGTACGGGACACATTAAGAAAATCACAGTGACACTGATCATGAGCAGAGGTCTTAAAATGGCTGTGCTGAAAATGTGGTGAAAAAATTCCCCCAAATTACTGTTTTATTGTTTATTGGAATACAATCGACTCTGCATTGCGCAGTTCCTACGCACGCTCGTAAGTTTGCGAATTTTCAATATTTTCACTCCAGATTTTCAACATTGCCATTTTACCACACCTCCTTATGAGCACTGCAGCTGTCATTTTTCACATCTTGCCCAAAATGAGTTTCCACCCATGTAGCGCACAATGGCACAGTCGGTGTGCAAACTCAGTGTATGGGACACATTAAGAAAATCACAGTGTCACTGTTCATGAGCAGAGATCTTAAAATGGCTATGTTGAAAATTTGGCAAAATAATTCCTACAAATAACTGTTTTACGAGCGTGCGTTGTGCAGTTCCCACGCACGCTCGTAAGTTTGCCAATTTCCAATATTTTCACTCCAGATTTTCAACATTGCCATTTTACCACACCTCCTTATGAGCAGTACAGCTGTCATTTTTCACATCCTGCCCAAAATGTCTTTCCCCCATGTAGTGCACAATGGCGCAGTCGGTGTGCGAAATCAAGGTATGGGACACAGTAAGAAAATCACAGTGGCACTGTTCATTAGCAGAGGTTTTAAAATGGCTATGTTGAAAATTTGGTGAAAAAAATCCTAAAAATGACTGTTTTATGAGCATGCATTGCACAGTTCCCACGCACGCTCATAGGTTTGCGAATTTTCAATATTTCCATTCCAGATTTTCAACATTGGCATTTTACCACACTTCTTAATGAGCAGTACAGCTGTCATTTTTCACATCCTGCCCAAAACATGTTTCCACCTATGTAGTGCACAATGGGGGTAACAAAAAGGTCATGCTGACAATTTATTGTGCAAATACCAGCAATCGCACAGGGCATTAGGGTAAAGCACCATACATGCCAAACACCACTACAAATACCTGCAAGCGAACGTTCGGCATTGACAAATGCTTGTTCTACTTGTGATGCCCCTTCCTATCCATCCCAGTATCCCCCTGGCTCTCCTTACTGACTTCTCACATTGCTTACCACCTTTAGATCATCTGATATGACTACCCCCAAGTCCCATTCCATTTTTGTTGTTGTTAGTGCCTCCCCTGCTATTGTGTACTCTTCTCTTGGGTTTTTGTTTCCCAGGTGCATTACTTTGCACTTCTTTGCATTGAATCTAAGTTGCCATATGTCTGACCATTCCTCCAAGCTTGCCAAGTCCCTTCTCATCTTTTCTACCCCCTCTTGTGTATCAACTCTGTTACAGATCTTTGTGTCATCTGCAAAGAGGCATACCTTTCTCTCCAGACCCTCTGCAATGTCACCTATAAAGATGTTAAAGAGGACTGGACCCAGTACTGAGCCCTGAAAAGCTACCAGCATATACTGTACATGCTAACTGACACCATATTCAGTTCTGGCAAAGCCTTGTCTATACAGGATCTGATATACAAGCTGCTTAAAAGGCCATGTCTGTTCTGGTGAAGCCTCGTTAATACAGGATCTGATGTACAGTACAAGCTGCTTAAAAGGCCATGTCTGTTCTGGCGAAGCCTCATTAATACAGGATCTGATGTACAGTACAAGCTGCTTAAAAGGCCATGTCTGTTCTGGTGAAGCCTCGTTAATACAGGATCTGATGTACAGTACAAGCTGCTTAAAAGACCATGTCTGTTCTGGCGAAGCCTCGTTAATACAGGATCTGATGTACAGTACAAGCTGCTTAAAAGGCCAGGTCTGTTCTGGTGAAGCCTTGTTAATACAGGATCTGATGTACAGTACAAGCTGCTTAAAAGGCCATGTCTGTTCTGATGAGCCTTGTTAATACAGGAGCTGATGTACAGTACAAGCTGCTTTTCTGAAGGAAAGAATTGTTGTGTATCTAGAGGCCAGAGGGCACAGGACCCAAGGCAGCATGGATTCACAGTGGGAAAGGTCATGCCAGACAAATCTGATAGATTTCTTTGACTGGGTGACCAAAGTAGTAGATCAGGGAGGGGCTGTGGACATGGCCTACCTAGACTTTAGCAAGGCACAGTCCCACACAAAGATTAATATACAAGTTAGCCAGCCTGGGAGTGGGTCCCAAGATGACAGCCTGGGTAAAGAATTGGCTGGAGAATAGGACACAGAGACTAATAGTAAATGGAGTCCACTCTGAAAAAAGGGGGTTAGCAGTGGGGTACCACAGGGTTCAATATTAGGACCGGTCCTCTTCAATGTCTTTATAAGCGACATTGCAGAGGGACTGGAAGGAAAAGTATGTCTCTTTGCAGATGACACAAAGATCTGCAACAGAGGTGATGCACAAGGTGGGGTGGAAAGGATGAGAAGGGACTTGGCAAGGTTAGAGGAATGGTCAAATGTATGGCAGCTTAGATTCAATGCTAAGAAGTGCAAGGTAATGCACCTGGGAAACAAAAACCCAGGAGAAGAGTGCACAATGGGGGTGAGATACTAACAACAACAAAAATGGAAAGGGACCTGGGGGTAGTCATATCAGATGACCTAAAGGTGGGCAAGCAATGTGAGAGGGCAGCAAGAAGGGCTGGGGGGATACTGGGATGCACAGGGATAGGCATCACCAGTAGAAAACAAGAAGTTATTATCCCTCTGTACAGACAGCTGGTGAGACCACATCTGGAGTACTGCGTGCAGTTCTGGAGATCCAGTCTCCGCAAAGACATAGACAGGATGGAAGCTGTCCAGAGGAGGGCAACTAAAATGGTGCAGGGTCTGCACCGGAAGACATATGAAGTGAGACTTAAGGAGCTTAATATGTATAGCCTCGAGGAAAGGAGGGAGAGGGGGACATGATAGAAACTTTCAAGTACCTCAAGGGAATCAACAAAGTCAAGAGGTAGCATCTTTCAAAAAGGGTGTGCAAGAACAAGGGGCACAATTTGAAGATAGAAGGGGCAGCTCAGAGGTAATTTAAGGAAGTATTTTTTCACAGAGAGGGTTGTGGATGCATGGAACGGCCTTCCAGAGGAGGTTGTGGAGTCAAAAACAGTGGTGGAATTCAAGCATGCATGGGACAGTCATAAGGCAATTCTAGGGGGTGGGGGTAGGAAGAAGTAGGCTTCTGGTTAACTAGGATCTGCAGCTTATCCATTAGGTAGGGAAATGGGCAGACTGGGTGGGCCAAGTGGTCCTTATCTGCCGTCAAATTCTATGTTTCTATGTTTCTATGTTAAAAGGCCATGTCTGTTCTGGCGAAGCCTTGTTAATACAGGAGCTGATGTACAGTACAAGCTGCTTAAAAGGCCATGTCTGTTCTGGTGAAGCCTTGTTAATACAGGAGCTGATGTACAGTACAAGCTGCTTAAAAGGCCATGTCTGTTCTGGTGAAGCCTTGTTAATACAGGATCTGATGTACAGTACAAGCTGCTTAAAAGGCCATGTCTGTTCTGGTGAAGCCCTGTCTATACAGGATCTGATATACAAGCTGCTTAAAAGGCCATGTCTATTCTGGCAAAGCCCTATCTTCCTAGCTTGCCCAAGGATCTGTATATCCATGATGCCTTGAGGTTATGAGAATGTGTGTGATTTGGAGAGATGCAGAAAAATCTATACAGGACTTCTTTCTCTTATGGATCCCATATATTGCTTCTCCTGCAAACAGCCTCTCTGGCACACTCACTGAGTGTTCTAAACATACGTTTCACGTTAAACTTCATGTCAGTGTGGCAGGTGCCATATTCAAGGACACAGCTTGCATGTGAAAAGCTGCCAGCATATACTGTACATGCTATCTGACACCATATGTGCATGCATATGAGAGGTGATAATGTGCCCACACAGTCCACTGGCATATTCCTGGGCAAAGTTAACATGGGCAGAAACTGTTAGCATGTGGTTTATTTACTGACACCATGGCCCAGATATTCAAAAGGGTTGCACCATGCACAACCCAGTGATGCGCCCCAGTGCGATATTTAAAAGGGAAAAGTGCACCTGCACAAATCCCGGGGTGCATCAGTAATGTATGCAGGCACAGGTGGGGGGGGCGTGCCCATGCATAAACTGCACAGCCTGATATTCAGCCAGGCTGTGCAGAGTTATGCAGGTGCAACCCCTACCTGTGGCTGCACAAAGTTATGCTTAAGAAAAACAGGAACAAGTTGAGGGCCACCCACAGGTGAGCTGTCGCACTGCAGGGTACAACACAGCAGCTGCCACCTGTGGGTGGCCCTGGACCTGTTCGATGCACCTGGCAGCACCCCCAAGCCCGATTGGAGGCTGAAGTCCCCAAGCAGCGATAGCGGGCATAACTGAATAGTTCCCCAGCAGCCCGATCACAGGCATAACAGAATATTCTCCTCCAGTACCCGATCTCTGGCATCAGACCTCCCTCCCAAAGTCCAATATCCCTGGTGGTCCAGTGGACCACGAGTAGCCAGATGTGACATCCTCACCCCATCAAAATACCTGGTGATCTGGTGGCCCCCCACCCACCCATGGAGCCCACCTCCCACTCCCCGACTGACAGCTTGGTAGGGCTGCATGCCCATTGGATCAGAGCATGAGCCAATGGGCATGCAACTATCTAAGGCAGTGAAGATATGTGAATGAATTCATATATCTGGACTGCCTTGTATGTATAGGCTGCATGCCCGGTGGCTCATGCTCTGAATAGGCATGCTGTCTAAACTGTCAATCAGTCAAGGCAGATGGGTGGGTGAGGTGCTGCCACCCACCAGCCGATGGGGGGAGCAGGGTGGTGGGGCTCCATGGGTGGGTGGGGTGGGGGTCACTAGATCACCAGGTATTTCTGACATTGGGGGTGGGGATGCTGCCCACATCGGGCTACTTGCAGTCCACTGGACCACTAGGGATATTTTACTTTGGGGGTGGGAGGTCTGATGCCCATGATTGGGCTACTGGGGACTATTCCATTATGCCCGTGGTCGGGCTGCTGGAGGACTATTCAGTTATGCCCGATCGGGCTGCTTGGGGAGGGAGCTTTAGTAATGTTTCTCATGGAGTCTTGCTATATTATAACCTCTCAGCCTGCCCCTCTCAGAACTCTGTTTTTGGATGTGGGTGGTGCAGTGTTGGCACTTAGTGATGCCCACTTTGTGTTTTTCACCTCTCTTGTGGGTGTTTGGGTGTTAGAGTTTATTTTATTTTTGGGTCCTGACTTGAGTCTTTGTTTTGGGACCAAAAAGTGTTAATATTTTAAGTGGCTAGTTGGCTAGTGTAGGTTTACAGCTTCCACACATAATTCTATGTGAGTTTTGCTCGTCAAAGATCTGACATAATTTGAGTTTGAAGAACAGATAGAGTTTTTTCAATCGAGTCAGGTTTCAAGATTCCACATGCCTGGTATGGAAGTTAACTCTTTCACCTCCGGAGCAGTCCGAAGGTTGGGACTCACTGCATATGTCATAATATAGCAAGACTCCATTAGAAGAAACAACATTACTAAGGTGAGTAATTTTTTCTTCTGGTATGTTAAAAAGGGGAGGTGGTCCGGCTGTCTCTCCAGGCTCCTCCAAGAAACCTAGGAAAACTAGCACTTAGAGCCCCCAGGCTTCTGTACCTCAAGGGGTCTCTACTGTGTCTCACAGCCTGCCATCTACAGAGGAGTTAGTTCAGGCTATGAAGGTCCTGCAGGCTTTGCGGGGGGTCCTGCCTGCTCAGCCTACTCCTCCTAGAGCTCCTGCTCCTGTTTCTGGATTACAGGAACTAGAAGGATGATTTTCAGTATTGGATCCTGAACAGGATGAACCAATAGAGTCTGAGATTTCCTGAGCAGGAGTTTGGTTCTCTCCCTGATTCAAAGATTTTCCACCAATTTCATTTGTGAGAAAAATAGTAGAAGCTCTTGATTTGGCTACCACTGAGGTCATTGATGATGAGGAGGAAGCTGAATACCTTTGAGATGATGTAATAACCCCTCACAAAAAGGTGGCATTTGCTTATCAACAAGTTTTTCAAGAGAGACTAGTTCAGAGTCTTACAGACTCCTAACTCTGTTCCACCTATTGACAAGTGTTCAATAAAAATATCAACTGGATAGGGAGGGAGCAGAGTTTTTATACTCCCACCCTGATCACCAGGGTGTAGACCAACAGGCAGCCTGTGAAAAGGTGAGGGTCCCTCTCTCTTCCCACCCTCCTGAGAAGGATTCCAGAAAAATAGACAGTATGCTAAGAGGGGTATTTAGCTGCATCCTTAGGCATGGGGCAGGCTAATTACCAGGCTTATGCAGCAGTGTATCAGGTACTGTGGCAATCAGTGGTGGCTGTGGCAGAGGTAGAAGGTCCCCTCAATTTCTCTCTGTGACGATTACTCTGGCAGAGCTAGTAGGATTTGGTCTGGAAGCCGCTAAATACCAGTTCCAGATGGCGGCTTGATGTTAATGATAATGCTGCCAGGTGGATGGCTCTGTCAGTGGTCCTATGAAGACTGGCATGGCTTAGGTCTCATATGTCTCACCCAGGATACCCAGACAAAAGCCATGGATTTCCCTGTGGAGAATAACTCTCTGTTTGAAAACATACTGAGGAACTCATGAAAAGGTAGATGAGTATATAGGCTACCTACAAAAGTAACTCCTCCAGGGACAGGCTCACTTTCCTATAGGCCTCATGGAAGGGGGTCAGGAAGGTCCTTATTATGGGACACCTTTTATCAGGGTCAAGCTGCCTTTCAGCATCAACCCCAAGCACAGCAGACTGGGTACTTAGATCCAGGGGCAGGAGGGGTTCCAGAAGGCTCCTCAATCTGCCCAGACCCAGGCAACCCAAAGCAAAATTTCTTGACCAGTTGATCCAGGTCACTGCCCCACTGCCAGTAGGGGGCAGGCCAGTCTCATTTTCTCCAGAATAGGGCTTCCATTACCACAGACAAGTGGGTTCTGAGGTGGTAGGTCAGGGTTTGCCTCTATGTTTCAAATCCCTTCTTCTGAAATTGAGAGTCTTCAGGTCAGTTTCCACAGAGGGCAAACTCTTGGAAAGAGAGGTGCAGAATTTGATCCACATGAAAGCAGTGGAATCTTGCCAGCACACCTCAGAGGGAAGGGGTTTCTGCCTCTGTTGCTCACAACCAAGTGTGCTAGGGACAGGTGACTTATCCTGGACCTCAGGTCCTCAACAGGTTTCAGTGAAACCAAGATTCAAGATGGTCCTTTGCTGTCCATTCTACTAGTTATCCAGTGAGGAGATTGGTTAGCCTCTGGATTTGGAAAAGATGCCTATTTTCACATCCTAATAAGGCAGTCTCACAGAAGATACCTGTGGTCCAGACTCACTTCAGGTCATTACTATAGTGCGCCTTCCCTGGCCTAACCCTCAGCCACAAGGGTTTTTATGAAGTGCCTAGCTGAGGTAGTGGCACACCTATGTGTCTGGCATCCTAGTCTTCCCTTTTGGACGACTGGCTTCTGTGGGAAAATCCCCACAGCAGGTCTCAGAACACCTAGAAGCTTCAGTGAATCTCCTTACATCCCTGGGGTTCCTGATAAATCAGGAAAAATCCATTCTTACCCCCACTCCAGTGCTTCAATTCATAGGGGCAGAGTTGGATACTATTCAGGGAAGGGCTTTCCTCCCTCAAGACAGGGCGCAAAGTATTTTTGACCTGGCTTCCTCCTCCTTCAGGTTAAATCAACCAAGGCATTATCCACAGATTCTAGGCCGCATTGCTGCAGCAATGGCTACAGTCGCTTTGGCAAGACACAGAATGAGATATTTGCAGTTCCATCATCTGATCCCATCTGGTCAGCAGAGAAGGGACAAGATATCAAACTCATCCCAGTAACTCAGGGCTCATTCAAGCCTTACAGTGGTGGAAAAATTCAGACAACTTAAGGCAAGGTGTCCCTTTCAAAGGAAAACTGCTCTTGGTGCTCACAACAGATGCCTCTCTTTGGGATGGAGGCTCATGATGGGGATCACCATTCATGGATTTGGTCCAAGGTGGAATCCCTTTACACATAAATCTATTGGAGCTCTGAGCTGTGCTCCGCTCTAGGGGCTTTCGCCCACCTAGTATCAGGCAGGGGTGGTCCAAGACAGACAGCACCACGACGAATGTACTACACAAACAAGCAAGAGGGCACCAGATCGGACCTCTCTGCACAGAGACCATGAAGCTGTGGGATCTTGCATACCTTAAAGGTAACTCTGCAGGCTGTCCATGTCCCAGGGAAGGACAACATTTTGGCAGATGCCCCAGCAGGACTGGGTCAAAGGCCACCCTAGTGGTCATTGCACACTCAAATGATAAATTCAGTATTCAGAAGGTGGACCCAGAGATGGACCTGTTTGCTTCTCCAGAGAACCACAAGCTGCCACTGTTTTGCTGCAGGCTCCAATCAAGGACACAATCCCAGTGGATGCCATACATTGACTGGTCAGGAGAAGCCTTTATGCTCCCCCTCCTCTCATTCTCAAAGTCTGATCAGCCTGTCCACTCTGCCTCAGTGATCCTCATTGCCCCAGACTGGCCCAGACAACATTGGTATCCTCTTCTCCTATCCATGTTGGTATCCAGACCGATATGTCTTCCTCAGAGGTACAACCTCTTAATCTCCCACCAGAGGAAACTGGGGTATCCCATCCTCAGCTCTCTCTGTCTCAAGGCATGGCTTTCAATGACATAGAATTTGCAAACCTGAACCTCTCCCAAGTAGTTTTAAGCATACTTAAGGGGTACAGGAAACCTTCCACCAAGAAAAATTATTCTGCTAAATGAAAACGGTTTCTATCTTGGTGCATCCTGCATAGTATCGAACTTGCATCAGCAGGAATTCCAACTCTGCTTTAGTACCTTACCTTCCTCCATGATCAGGGCCTCAAACATACCTCAG
The DNA here is from genome assembly GCA_016271365.2 of Neoceratodus forsteri. Taxonomy (NCBI): domain Eukaryota; kingdom Metazoa; phylum Chordata; order Ceratodontiformes; family Ceratodontidae; genus Neoceratodus; species Neoceratodus forsteri. The sequence goes on from JADMNL010000031.1 coordinate 2,363,868, forward strand.
TAAGGTACATCTAGTAGCTATCTCTCTGCTCACATTTCAGTGGGAAGACCCATTCTATTACATCTGATCCTATTTTTAAGAAGTTTTTCAAGGGTTTGTCCTCACATACCCACCTGTCAGGGAACCCTGTCCCTGGTGGGATCTGAATATTTGTATTGCTTAACTTATGAGACCACCCTTGAACCCATGTCCTCAGCTCACCTACAGTATGTCACCTGGAAAACTGTATTCTTAGTGGCTATGACTTCTGCTAGAAGGATAAGCAGCTTCAAGCCCTATCTGGAAAGGGACTACCTGTCTTTTCATATTTGACAAGGTGGGTACTAAGAACTAATAGACAATTTCTTCCTCAAGGTGGTTTCAGATTTCATTTAAACTAGTCAGTTACACTGCTAGTGTTTTCACTGAGCACTGTATGTCAGGTCAGCGTTGCTTCACAGTCTTGATGTGAAGAGCGCTTACTTACTACATAGCCCATCCCTAAGAATCACAGGCAAGATAAGCAACAGTTGTTCCCTTACATATCGGGTTGTAAGAAGGGTACCCCAGCTACTAAGAGATCAGTCTCTCACTAGATAGTTAACTGTATGCACTTGCTATCAAAAGTAGGCAAACAGTCCCAGCAGGACTTAGGCCCATTCGACCAGGGGCATAGCTGCTTCTATAGCAGCTTGTGCAGATGTACCCTCCTGGGCATGCAAAGCTGCCACCTGGGAGGGCAGAACATACTTTCACCAAGATTACAGCCTGGACATTCTGTCCAGAAGTGATGCCAGATTTGGACAACAGTCCTGCAGAGCCTCTTTCCTAAGGAGGTTCTCTGCCACTCCAAAGGTACTGCTTTGAAGTCTGTATACAGTTATGAATATAGAAGAATACATGGAGTTAGAAGAAAAAAAACTCATCTTAATAATATTATTTCTTCCAGTGTATTCTTCTATATTTATAGCTCTCCCTTTCCCTACCTCCCCTACCAGAACCAGAGCTTCCACGTGCCTACTGCAGTTATCTTGGGTTTCTGTGGCCACCTACACACCTTAGATTGTTTTCATTTGGTGGGAGGACTTCTTTTCTTTGGTTTCCTGACTTTTCAGGATAAAGCTGTATATGCTTCACTGAGAGTTTAATGCCCAGTAGGGGATATAGTTATAGGTTTACATATATGTATCTTTAATTTGTTGTGGGACTTTGTTCCCCCTTCTGTATTTATAGCTAGGGTTAGATAGGCACATAGTTTTCTGCCTTGTAAGCTGTTTTTCGAAATCTGAGACATAGATGGAACAATTTCAGTAGATGAGGGCAGCAGTTTGAATTTGTGTCTCATGCAATGATAGGTTCTGTCATTTGCATATAGTTCCATTCTCTTCGGGCAGCACTACTTAGGAAGCAGACTGCATACAGTTATGAATATAGAAGAATACACTAGAAGAAATAATATAATATAACTAAGGTGAGTAATTTTTATGTTGCTTGCACGCATGTGCAAGAAACATAGTGCCATCATCGGAGATTTCAGAGGTGTGTCACCTCCTCCTCCAATTCAGTCAGTGAGCTGGCAGGCGTGGCCCCTGTAAGCCAATGCATTTTGGAGCTGTCTATGACACGCTCCAAAATGCAGTGGCATACAGTTGAAAGGGGGAGCTATGCTTCAGTGAGCAGAGATAAGAAGCCCACTGAAGCTTAGCTCCCCCCCACATGCAGGCATGCGCACCCCCGCACGTCTGTGTAGCCGACGGGTGCCCAACTCCCCCGCCGCTGAGCTGCTGTCATCCCCCCAGATCTGGTGCCATGCTGGGAGCCCACCCCAGCATGGCAATCTGTTGTTTGGCCAACGGGGGTGCCCAATCCCCATCGGCTGAATGGCCCCCCATCCTTGTGCCACACTAGGAACCCACCCCAGTGTGGCAAACATCCCTCATAGTCTTTTTTTTTGTTTTAAACCTGTAAAGCAAAAATGGTCCCATGGCGCGTCTCCCAACCCCCGTCCCACAATCCGCACCCACCCACTGCGCACTCCAGCCTCCCCACACCCCATACTTACCCTCGACTCCGGCCGATGATCTTCGTGGACTGGGAACACGCCTGCACCTTCAAAGCCGACCGTAAACTGAGGAAATGCCGTAAGCTGTATAATGGGCTAGATGGAGGGGTTCAACTTTGTTGCATATTTCAGGCATTTTTGGGGAATTTTTGCACCTATTTCAACATGGGTTTTAGGACTCCTTCATGAATGATAAACTGTCATGGCGTTATTCAGACCTGAAGGGTGATTTCGCGCAGTGAGTGCGTGGTGACTGTGAAATCACCCTTCAGGCCTGAATACCACCATGACAGTGACATCATTCATGAGAAGGGGTCTCAAAAACCCCATGTTGAAAATTTGGTCCAAAAATTCCAAAAAATGACTGTTTTACGAGCATGCGTTGCACAGTTCCTACGCAGGCTCATAAGTTCACGAAATTTCAATATTTTCACTTTTGATTTTCAACATTGCCATTTTACCACACCTTCTTATGAGAAGTACAGCTGTCATTTTTCACATCTCACCCAAAATGTGTTTCCGCCCTTGTAGCTCACAATGGCGCATTCGATGTGTGAAATCAATGTACGGGACAAATTAAGAAAATCACAGTGACACCGTTCATGAGCAGAGGTCTTAAAATGGCCATGTTGAAAATTTGGTGAAAAAATTCCTAAAAATGACTGTTTTACGAGCGTGCGTTGCGCAGTTCCTACGCAGGCTCGTAAGTTCACAAATTTTCAATATTTTCACTCCAGATTTTCAACATTGCCATTTTACCACACCTCCTCATGAGCAGTACAGCTGTCATTTTTCACATACTGCTCAAAACATGTTTCCGCCCATGTAGCACACAGTGGCGCAGTCGGTGTGCAACCTCAGTGTATGGGACACATTAAGAAAATCACAGTGTCACTGTTCATGAGCAGAGATCTTAAAATGGCAATGTTGAAAATTTGGTGAAAGAATTCCTAAAATGACTGTTTCTACGACTGTGCGTTATGCGCAGTTCCTACCTAATGGCGTAGATTTCCTGAATTTTCAATATTTCCACTCCAGATTTTCAACATTGCCATTTTCCACACCTCCTTATCAGCAGTACAGCTGTCATTTTTCACATCCTGCCCAAAAACGGGTTTCCACCTCATGTACGCTATTAAATGGCGCAGTCGGTGTGCAAAACTCAATGTATGGGACACATTAACAAAATCACACTGACACTGTTCATGACCAGAGGTCTTAAAATGGCTATGTTGAACATTTCATGAATAATTTCCTAACAATGACTGTTTTACGAGCGTGCGTTGCGCAGTTCCTACGCACGCTCGTAAGTTCACAAATTTTCAATATTTACACTCCAATGACTTCCAAATACCTGAACAGCACATAGAAGCAAGCAACATTCGGCATTGACAAATGCTTGTTTCTTCTGGTTGAAGAGGAACTGATGGAAGATGGTTCTAGTTGTAGGATGACTGATTTACTCATTATGTGATGTGGTTTCAGGTCAGGATGACTGTATGTATATAGAGATTTAATGTACAGTCAGCTGATGTCTCTTGGCCAATGAGATTTCTAGATTTTTTCTGCCATTTTATAAAAAGAATATAATTATATAATGTATGGTAGAACGCTGTTAACCTTAGGAAATCATCATTTCCTAAGGTTGTTAACCTATCGATGTGATGTAGACATGTTGTTAACCTATCGATGCTACGTCACATCGATAGGTTAACAACAGCGATTGGTCTGCGCATGTGCGTGCTTTTTTTTTCAGCGGTGAACCAACGAATGAACAGCAGTGGTTAGGAAGGACTGAACGGCTGTGGCGGTGACTAGTTAGCAAAAAGTAAGTAGCCTTTTTACGTGGGACCATACACTATAAAAAATAATGTATGGTCCCTCTATCGGCAACCGGTCAATGTTAACCATCTCGAGGTTGTCATGGCAATGTAAACCTCTCGGGCTTCACTCTTGAGGTTTACACGGTCGCCCTTGCAACCTCTCGACAGTTAACTGACTGGTTACCGATAGAGGACCATACATTATCCTCTATATTATAATACGAATTATAAAATGGCAAGAAAATATCTAGAAATCTCATTGGCCAAGAGACATCAGCTGACTCTACATTCATTCTCTATATATACATGGTCACCCTGGTCCTAAACCACATCACACAATGAACAAATTAGTCCTCCTATAACCAAAACTATCTTCCATCAGTCCCTCTGCAACCAGAACAGATTTTCCATCACAGACATGGCTGCTACCTTTACACTGTAAAAACCTTCAACTGGGCACTAAAAATAAAACCACCTTAAATAAAAACATAAACTAATTAAACATTGTTTCCCAGATAATCCCACTCTTCTTACACACATAAACAGATTAGAGACATTAAGTATTGTTTATAGTTTTCATTACAACCGTTTCTTTACTAACAGTGAAAAATCCCCCTTCTGTCTTTACCTGCTCATCATGGAAATATATTCTGCTTGCCAGGACTGTGAGATAATTGGGTCACTGGCTCTCAAACAGGCCTTTGTTGTCTGTGTGTACAGTATGTTAGGAGAATAACATTCTACCAGCAGAACTGAGCAGAATTTTGAATTCCAGTAATCCATGGTAAACATTCCATGATAAACATTCTGGCCCAGATATTCAAAAGGGTTGTGCATGGTACAACAGTGTTGCACCTTGCGCAACCCACTGATGCACCTCGGTGCAATATTCAAAAGGAAAAAGTGCGCTGCACAAATCCTGATGCACCACAGTGCATCAGTAATGTATGAAGGCACAGGTGGGGGGGCATGCCCATGCATAACCTGCACAACGAGAACACGAGAACAGCTGCATGGGAGTCTGAGCTGGACATCATTGTCCACCTAGGGACAAATGACTTGGCTCAACATGAGATTAGAGCAGTGCAGAAGGACTTTGTAGAACTGGGGAGGGGCCTAAGACAAGTAGCACACACAGTATCCTTCTCAGAGGTGCTGCCTGTAAATGGCATGAGTGAGGCGAGGGTACTTTGCACCATGCAGTTTAATGAATGGTTGAAAAAATGGTATGGAACACAGGGGTTTGGCTTCATTGGCGACTGGGGTTCCACCTGGAGGGACACCAGCCTATACTGGCAGGATGGTCTGCATCTGTCCAGGAAGGGAACAAGTCTTTTGAGCAATCAGTTTAAATGCTTCATTGGCAAGCTTTTAAACTAGTCAAGGGGGGAGGTACTGATAAGCAGTAGGAAAATCCCAGCCTCTCCCTACAAAACAGGGTACTAAATGAGAAAAAGACCAAGGTAGAAAGGTCAGTGGGGGATGCTGCAACTGAAGGTAAAGCCATCAAAAAATGGAAAGCAATGAGTACCAATGCCCATAGTCTGAGTAACAAGCTTCCTGAATTCATGGCCTTGATGGAGGAGGAACATCTGGATATTGTGGCAGTCACAGAAACATGGTTCACACAAAACCATGACTGGGACATAAACATACCAGGACACACTATCTACAGGAGGGACAGAGAGGGTAATAGAGGAGGAGGAGTAGCTCTTTACATAAGGGAAGGAATCAAAGCAGCAGAACAAAAGGGAAAACAGGGAGGAGAAGAAGCACTGTGGGTAAATTTGGAGACTGGCAATGGCACCACAATCCTCACAGGGGTTGTATACAGACTCCCTTCTCAGGGGGAGGAAATGGACAAGGAAATGATAGAAAGTATACTTAATATGGCAGAAAAAGGGGAGATATTGCTGATGGGTGATCTGAATATGTCATATGTTAACTGGAGTGCAGTTGCAGCAGCCACTTCAAGGAGTGGGGTTATTCTAGATGCCCTACGGGGGCATGCCGTAGACAACTAGTATTGGAGCCCACTCGAGAGGGAGCAATCTTAGACCTGGTTCTCTCAAATGAAGATGAAGAGAGGATCACAGATGTAGAAGTGGGTAGCCATCTGGGAACTAGCGACCATCGAACAGTATGGTTCACAATAAACACAGCAATAGAGTCAAGCCATACAAAGGCAAAGGTACTGGATGTTAGGAGGGCTGACTTTTCCAAAATGGTGAGTGCCTAGAATGTACTAGCAAATGGGCAGGAAGGAGGGGTGGAAGAACAATGGGAATAATAAAACTGCCATCACAGAGGTAACAAGCCTTGTGCGACAAATAAACAAACTAAATGATGTAAGAAACCACTATGGTTCTCAAAGGAAGTGGCAGTGAAGGATCAAGAGAAAAGAAAGCTTTCAGGAAGTACAAGGAATCACAGAAGGAGCAGAACAGAGAACTGTATCAGTAAAAGCAAAAGGAAGCTGGGAAGGCAGTCAGAACAGCAAAGGCCCAAACTGAGGAAAAGATAGCCAACTCAGTTAAGAAGGGGGATAAAACCTTTTATAGGTACATCAGGGAGTGAAGGAAGACCAAGGGAGGGATAGTGAGGCTTAATAAAGGGGGAGGTGGGCAGAGGGTGACTGTGAAAGGCAGAGATACTGAACAAATATTTTTGCTCAGTATTTACAAAGGAAGAGGGGGAGGTACCTAAAACAAACAGTAGAAACACTCTGGATACAGAAGTTGATACCAGCCCATTTACAGAAGAAAGGGTTCTGAAAGAACTCTTAAAACTGAAGGTGGACAAATCAGTGGGGCCTGATGGGATTCATCCCAGAATTCTAAAAGAACTAAGGGTGGAATTAGTGACACCACTGACTACCCTGTTTAACAAATCATGGGAGGATGGGGTGGTACCCGAGGACTGGAGGAGGGCAGATGTGATTCCCCTTCACAAAAGTGGGAGCAAGGCAGAAACAGGAAACTACAGACCTGTTAGTTTAACCTCAGTGGTAGGGCAAATGATGGAATCACTTCTGAAGGTAAGAATTGTCGAGTATCTAGAGGCCAGAGGGGCACAGGACCCAAGGCAGCATGGATTCACAGTGGGAAGGTCATGCCAGACAAATCTGATAGATTTCTTTGACTGGGTGACCAAAGTAGTAGATCAGGGAGGGGCTGTGGACATGGCCTACCTAAACTTTTGCAAGGCATTTGACACAGTCCCACAGAAAAGATTAATATACAAGTCAGCTAGCCTGGGAGTGGGTCCCAAGATGACAGCCTGGGTAAAAAATTGACTGGAGAGTAGGACACAGAGAGTAATAGTAAATGGAGTCCACTCTGAAGAAAAGGCGGTTACTAGTGGGGTACTACAGGGTTCAGTATTAGAACCGGTCCTCTTCAATGTCTTTATGAGTGACATTGCAGAGGGACTGGAAGGAAAAGTATGTCTCTTTGCAGATGACACAAATACCTGCAACAGAGTTGATGCACAAGGTGGGGTGGAAAGGATGAAAAGGGACTTGGCAAGGTTAGAGGAATGGTCAAATGTATGTCAGCTTAGATTCAATGCTAAGAAGTGCAAGGTAATGCACCTGGGAAACAAAAAACCCAGGGGAAGAGTACACAATGGGGGGTGAGATACTAACAACAACAAAAATGGAAAGGGACCTGGGGGGTAGTCATATCAGATGATCTAAAGGTGGGCAAGCGATGTGAGAGGGCAGCAAGGAGGGCTGGGGGATACTGGGATGCATAAGGAGAGGCATCACCAGTAGAAAACAGGAAGTTATTATCCCTCTGTACAGACAGCTGGTCAGACCCCATCTGGAATACTGTGTGCAGTTCTGGAGACCCAGTCTTTGCAAAGACATAGACAGGATGTTAGCTGTCCAGAGGAGGGCAACTAAAATGGTGCAGGGTCTGCACCAGAAGACATATGAAGAGAGACTTAAGGAGCTTAATATGTATAGCCTCGAGGAAAGAAGGGAGAGGGGGGACATGATAGAAACTTTCAAGAATCTCAAGGGAATCAACAAAGTCCAAGAGGGTAGCATCTTTCAAAAAAGAGGTGTACAAGAACAAGGGCAACAATTTGAAGATAGAGGGTGGCTCAGAGGTAATTTAAGGAAGATTTTTTCACAGAGAGGTTGTGGATGCATGGAATGGCCTTCGGAGGAGGTCGTGGAGTCAAAAACAGTGGTGGAATTCAAGCATGCATGGGACAGTCATAAGGCAATTCTAGGGGGTGGGAGTAGGAAGAAGTAGGCTGCTGGTTAACTAGGATCTGCAGCTTATCCAGTAGGCAGGGAAATGGGCAGACTGGGTGGGCCAAGCGGTCCTTATCTGCCTTCAAATTCTATGTTTCTATGTAACCCGATATTCAGCCCAGGATGTGCAGAGCCATGCATGCGAAACCCCTACTTGCACCTGCACAAAGTTAAACAAAAAAAGGGAACAAATGATGGCCACCCACAGGTGAGCTGATGCATTGCAGGGCATAACAAGGCAGCTGCCACCTGTGGGTGGCCACCTCAGTTCCTGCCACACCTGGTGGCACCCCCATGCCCCATCACAGGCATCTGTTTAAATAAATCCCCCTCCAATATCCCTGGTGGTCCAGTGGATCGCTATGTGCCCAATCGCGGGCATGTGTTATAATAAAAGAGACTTCTGCATCCAATAGCCGTGGTGGTCCAGTGGACCAATTACTGCCCGATCGCGGGCATCTGTTGAAATAACCCCCGGACCTATATCCCTGGTGATCCAGCGGATCAAGACGCTGCCGATCACCGGGCATCTGTAAATCTACACACCCCTATTACCTCTGGTGGTCTAGGTACTCCCTCCCCACCCACCCACTAAACCCCACTGCCCTACCCCCAGTCATCCGCAGTGGAGCACCCACCCACCTGCAACACCACCCGCTGACTAACACCTCAGTAGGGGCTGCATGCTCACTGATTCATAACGTGAGCCAATGAGCATGTAGCCCATACGCTGCACTATTCTCTGATATGTGAATTATTTCATCCATATCTAGAATGTGTAGTATTGATGGGCTGCATGCCCATTGGCTCATGCTGTGAACCTATAGGCATGCAGCCCTCACCGAGGTGTCGGTCAGCTGGCAGCTGGGAGGCAGGCAGGTGGGGTGCTGCTGCCTGCTAGCTGACTGAGCGGAGCGCATGTGTGGGGGCTCAGTGGGCGGTGGGAGGGAGGTACCCTAGACCACCAGGGTAATAGGATGTTGTATGTTTTACAGATGCCCGTGATCAGGCAGAGTGTGGTCCACTGGACCACCAGGGATATTGGATGAAGATTTCTTCTTTATTATAATACATGCCCACAATCAGGCACATAGCGGTCTACTGAACCACCAGGGATATTGGATGAGGAAGTCTCTTTTATTATAACACATACTCATGATCAGGGACATAGCAGTCTACTGGACCACCAGGGATATTGGACTAGGAAGTCTCTTTTATTATAACACATGCCTGTGATCAAGCACATAGCAGTCCACTGGACCACCAGGGATATTGGATGTGGAAGTCTTTTTTTTTTAGACAAATGCCCGTGATTAGGCTGCAGGGGGCATTGGTCCCTGACGGCTGCTGCCTGGCAGGGTGCTAGGCACAAGTCGTCGGGGATCGGCATGCCTGCATGCTAATGGGATGCAAATGGGGCCATAATGACATGCAAGTGGTCCCATGTGTGCCTTGCATAAATTATGACCCCATTTGAATGTCCCTTTGTGAATATCGCAGGTGCTGTGAATGGCACTTGCGCTAGTGCATCTCCATGCTCCACTCCGGCCACTTGTGCTGGTGCAGTGCCACTGCACCATGCACACTGGGTGTGGCCAGGGAGTGATATTTAAAGCTACTGAGCCACAGCACAGTGGGGGTGGCCAGGGTGCGATATTTAAAGCTGCTGAGCCACAGCACAGGGGGGCTGGCCAGGGTGTGATATTCAAAGCTGCTGAGCTACAGCACAGTGGGGGTGGCCAGGGTGTGATATTTAAAGCTGCTGAGCCACAGCACAGTGGGGGTGGCCAGGGTGCGATATTCAAAGCTGCGGAGCCATAGCACAGTGGGGGTGGCCAGGGTGTGATATTTAAAGCTGCTGAGCCACAGCACAGTGGGGGTGGCCAGGGTGCGATATTCAAAGCTGCAGAGCCATAGCACAGTGGGGGTGGCCAGGGTGCGATATCCAATGCTGCTGAGCCACAGCGCAGTGGGGGTGGCCAGGGTGTGATATTTAAAGCTGCTGAGCCACAGCGCAGTGGGGGTGGCCGGGGTGCGATATTCAAAGCTGCTGAGCCACAGCACAGTGGGGGTGGCCAGGGTGCGATATTTAAAGCTGCTGAACCACAGCACAGTGGGGGTGGCCAGGGTGCGATATTTAAAGCTGCTGAGCCACAGCACAGTGGGGGTGGCCAGGGTGCGATATTTAAAGCTGCTGAGCCACAGCACAGTGGGGTGGCCAGGGTGCGATATTGAAAGCTGCTGAGCCACGGCACAGTAGTGGTGGCCAGGGTGTGATATTTAAAGCTGCTGAGCCACAGCACAGTGGGGTTTGCCAGGGTGCGATATTTAAAGCTGCTGAGCCACAGCACAGTGGGGGTGGCCAGGGTGCGATAGTCAAAGCTGCGGAGCCATAGCACAGTGGGGGTGGCCGGGGTGCGATATTCAAAGCTGCTGAGCCACAGCGCAGTGGGGGTGGCCAGGGTGTGATATTTAAAGCTGCTGAGCCACAGCGCAGTGGGGGTGGCTGGGGTGCGATATTCAAAGCTGCTGAGCCACAGCACAGTGGGGGTGGCCAGGGTGCGATATTTAAAGCTGCTGAACCACAGCACAGTGAGGGTGGCCAGGGTGTGCTATTTAAAGCTGCTGAGCCACAGCACAGTGGGGTTGGCCAGGGTGTGATATTTAAAGCTGCTGAGCCACAGCGCAGTGGGGGTGGCCAGGGTGCAATATTTAAAGCTGCTGAGCCACAGCACAGTGGGGGTAGCCAGGGTGCGATATTCAAAGCTGCTGAGCCACAGCACTGTGGGGGTGGCCAGGGTGTGATATTTAAAGCTGCTGAGCCACAGCACAGTGGGGTTTGCCAGGGTGCGATATTTAAAGCTGCTGAGCCACAGCACTGTGGGGGTGGCCAGGGTGTGATATTTAAATTTGCTGAGCCACGGCACAGTGGGGGTGGCCAGGGTGTGATATTTAAAGCTGCTGAGCTACAGCACGTGGGGTGCCAGGGTGTGATATTTAAAGCTGCTGAGCCACAGCACGGTGGGGTAGCCAGGGTGTGATATTTAAATCTGCTGAGCCATGGCACAGTGGGGGGTGGCAGGTGCAATATTTAAAGTTGCTGAGCCACAGCACAGTGGGGTGGCCAGGGTGCGATATTTAAAGCTGCTGAGCCACGGCACAGTGGGGGTGTCCAGGGTGTGATATTCAAAGCTGCTGAGCCACAGCGCAGCTCCGTTGAATATTGCCCAGGCTACACCCCTCGCAGCCAAGTTGAGCTGTGCCCAGGCTTACGCCACACCCTGGCACAGTTTGAATATCTGGGACTCTATGTCTTGAATAAGGGGAAAAACAGAAACAAAAACAGGATGAGAAAAGTAGGCAATACAGTAATACTTTATAAATGAAGAGAAAAGGTGGAAAAACACAGTTACATAGGTAGAGGCAGACCCAAACTGTTCAAATATTATGTTCAAACAACATGAAGTCTTGCTATTTTATGACATATGCAGTGAGTCCCAACCTTAGAACTGCTCCAGAGGTGAAGGAGTTAACTTCCATGCCAGGCATGGAATCTTGAGCGTGAGCTCAGTTGAGAACTGTCTGTTGTTCTTCAAACTGAAACTGACAGATTCTTTACTCCACCTCACTGAACAGTCGCTCCAGAGATTTCTCCTGCTGCTCAGTTCATTTTGTCAGTTAAAAAGTGTAATTTTGCGGTTTTTAAACTGCATTTTGTCTATATTTAAACCGCAACCGGTCGGTTCAAGCTCTGTCTGTGGTATCGTAAGTAATAGATAGGTTTTACATTATTTCTGTGTGGAACTTGCAAACGATATTATCGGTTCGGTTTGAACCGATCAGGTTGTTGTTAAACTTTATTAAATTGCAATTTAGAGTGCGGTTCCCGGTTCTTATCGGTTCTAAAAAAATAGATTTCATTATGTTTTTTTTCCACGACTCGTGACACGGTTGGGAACCGATAAGGGTGTCTTTCTTGGCGGATTGCCATAAATTGGCAAGTTTGGCTAGGCTGGCACTATGTTTGAGAAACCCAAAGGAAAAACCGGGCCCACTGGGTTTCAGCACTGTAGTGTCTGTGGGAAAGCCTTTGCCAAGGCTGACCCACACACCACATGTGTTTATTGTCTGGGGTTTGACCACCTCAATGCAGACTGCCAGATTTGCAAGAATTTCCCTGCAGCTACCCGTGGATAAGAGAGTTGGTAGGCTCAGGGAACGAGGAGGCCAAGAAGTCCGCTGACCCGATGGACAGCCGCCCGGTTGGTGCCAACCGAACCTGAGGGAGTACCTCTTACCAGGGAGAGACTGGCAACGGAGAGCTGACTCGGAGGAGTCAGTCCCAGCAAAAAGGACTAGAAAATCAGCAGGTGTGGAGCCAAAATTTCCTTCTCCAACCTCTGCAGAGATAGCCAAAGCGATCAAAATTGTCCAGTCGCTTTCCCCGGTTCCGACCAAACCAGCACCATCAGGTAAGCGGTCGGTTCGGTCAGTGCCACCGGTTCAAGAATATGATATAGAGGAATTTTATGAACTGGAGGAGGAGGATGAGGAAGATTATGAAGAGAGTGAACGTGATTTTGAAAGTCTGGATGTGCCCATTGAACCGGACATCTCCCCAGACAGACCTTTAGGAGTGTCTCTCCCTAGGCTTTCTGAGTCCCCTTCTCATTTTATGTTTTATAAAAAGGTGTCTGAAACCCTCCAGCTTCCTTTGGAAGAAGCTGTGGACAAACAGGAGGAGCCTGATTATGTGGAAATGATGGATATCCCAGAGTCCAGGAGACTGTCTATTCCCTTACATAAATCTGTTAGGAAACAGACAATAAAGATTTTAAAAGCTCCTCACACTATATCTCCTGTGGATAAAAAAATGGACAAGAGGTACACATTGTCAGGCTCTGATATGGAGTTCCTTTCACAACAATGCAGCCATGTTGGGGTAGTGCAGGCTGCAGCCTGTGACAAGGCTAATATTCCCCTAGCTTCACAGCCCCCTGACAAGGACTCCAGAAGAATTGATGCTATGGCAAAGAAACAGTACATGGCAGCATCCTTGGGACTCAGACAGGCAAATTATATAGCCTATGTTGCAAGATACCAGAAATCCAGATGGGATACTATTATGGCTCTAGTGAAACAGGTCCTGCCCAGCTTGCCAAAGAGCTGGAGCAGGTGGCTGCTGATGGTATTGAGGCATCCAAGGTGCAATTCCATGCTGCAGTGGACTCCTATGATGTATCTTCAAGTGTCATGGCTACATCTGTGGCTTTTCACAGAATGGCTTGGCTCAGGTGTACTAGCCTGTCACAGGATACCCAGGCTAAGGCCATGGATTTTCTGTTGTGGGTAACTCTCTGTTTGGGGAGCAGACAGAGAATTACATGAAGAAAATGGATGAGTATAGAACTACCTATAGGAGTGCACAGGCCAAGGAAAGGCAGGCCACTCCTCAGAGGCAGTTTTCCAGGGGCAGGGGCAGGCCTCTTCACAGGCCTTTTTACCAAGCCCAGGCCTCCTCTTCAGCCTATGCTCAGAGGGGGTTCTTCAGGAGGGAGCAGGCAGAGTGGCACAGCAGGCCTGTTCCACCCCCAGCCTAAAGCCCCTGCCAAACAAGCTCCCTGGATGGGACGACCAGGGCCGATTCTCCATTGCCAGTAGGGGCAGGCTGGCTTACTTCATCCAGGACTGGAAGTCTTTAACATCAGACAAATGGGTCCTGGAGGTAGTAGCCAGGGACTGGTTCTCGCTTCAAAAATTTCCAAAGATGAGAACCAGATCCTTTCCACCTGCAAATCCATCGAGCTCTCGCCCTAGAAACGAAGTTTCAACCTCCTGGCTCTCAGAGCTGTAGAAAGGGTTCCTCCCTACACCAGGGCAAAGGCCTGTACTCCAGGTACTTTCTTACCCCAAAAGACAGGAGAATGGTGGCCCATCCTGGATCTCAGATACCTAAACAAGCACCTTTTAAAACCAAGATTCAAAATGGTGACTCTGGGAATTATTTTACCCTCTCTAAGACCAGGGGACTGGCTAGTGTCCCTGGACCTCAAGGATGCCTACTTCCATGTTCTCATAAGAAGCTCCCACCAAAAGTACCTCAGATTCGAACTGCCCTCAGGCCATTACCAGTTCAGAGCAATGCCCTTCGGCCTCACCTCTGCCCCAAGGGTATTCACAAATGCCTGGCAGTAGTAGTTGCTCATTTAAGAAGGCAAAAGATTGCCATCTTTCCTTACTTGGACGACTGGCTCTCAGTGGGCCAGTCTTCAGCATGTCAAATTACACCTTCCAGGTTACTCAGCAGCTGCTTGCATCTCTAGGTTTCCTTCTCAATCTCCCAAAGTCAGTTCTAGAGCCTGTTCAGCTACTCACCTCATAGGTGCAGAACTGAACACTCAACAGGCCAGAGCCTTCCTTCCTCTAGAAAGAGCAAGGACCCTGGTTTCTCTGGCCTCCTCCTTCACTCTGCAGGTCTCACCAGCAAGGCATTTTCTGCAGCTCCTAGGACACATGGCTGCTTCCACAGCGGTAGTGCAGGGAGCAAGATTTCAGATGAGGGACATTCAGTTCCATTTGAGAGCCTTCTGGTCTCAAAGGAGAGATCCTCTAACTAAATTGATCCCAGTAACTCGAACCCTGATTCAGGCCCTGCAGTGGTGGCAGGATCAGAGCAATCTGAGACAAGGGGTTCCCTTCATCCCTCAGTCTCACGCCTTGACCCTTATTACAGATGCATCCCTCTTGGGGTGGGGAGCTCACATGGGCGACCTCATCACCCAGGGATTGTGGTCCCCTCACGAATCTCTGCTCCACATCAACCTGTTGGAACTCAGAGCAGTTTTTCTAGCACTTCAAGTTTTTTCCACATCTGTTCAGAACAGAGTGGTTCAGGTCAGGGCGGACAACACCAACACAATGTGGTACATCAACAAGCAAGGGGGCACTCAGTCTACGGCCTTGTGCACTGAAGCAATGAAGTTGTGGTCTCTGGTTATTCCCTGAACACCTCCTTATTGCAGTTCACCTCCCAGGCAAGGACAATGCCTCCTGGCAGAGTTTCCTTAGCAGATTCTCATGGCCACCACGAATGGTCACTGGATCCCCTCATTCTGGAGGTAGTATTTGCCAGGTGGGGCACCCTCAGATAGATTTTTTGCAGCCCCAGACAATCACCAACTTCCTCTTTGCTGCAGGCCCCAGTGTGGGCTCAGTCCTCTGGATGCCTTCCTTCTCAACTGAGAAGGAAGTTTCTCTATGCTTTCCCCTTCCCCTCTCCTGTTATTTAAGGTGCTAGTCAAAATCAGATCTCAACCTTGCAAGATAATTCTGATTGCTCCAGACTGGACCAGACAGCCCTGGTATCCACTCCCTTTTGTCCTTAGCAGTCCACCTTCCCCTGTGTCTCCCCAGGAATCACAATCTGTTGACCTGTGCCTAGGGGAGGGTTTAGTACCCGAATCTCAAATCTCTCAATTTCAAGGCCTGGCTCTTGAAGAGTTAGAGTTTGCTGACCTATATCTTTCTAAGGGTGTACTCGATATCTTGAAGGCTTCTAGGAAGCCTTCCACCAGGCTACTTATAATTCCAAATGGAAGATTTTCATATGGTGCTTTCATAAGAATATTTCTCCAGAGTCTGCTGGTTTGCCCACAGTTCTGGATTATATGGTACATTTGAATTCCTTGGGGCTGAGACCAGTTACCCTAAAAGTGCACCTGGCAGCCGTATCTGCCTTCTTATCAGCAGGTAATCCCTCTTTCCTTTCAGCTCATTCGGTATTCTCTAAGTTTTTCAAGGGGTTGCTTCCACCAACCCTCCATTCAGGGACCCTGCCCCTGCCTGGGATCTTAATGTTTACTTTGCCCAGCTAATGCAACCCCTTCGAACCATTGTCTTCAGCAGAGCTTAAGTACTTGACTTGGAAACTGTGTTATTGGTAGCCATCACTTCTGCCAGGCGCATAAGTGAACTACAAGCATTGTCAGTGGAGCCTGATTTTATCTCCTTTCATTGGGATAAAGTGGTCCTCAGAACTAACAGAAAGTTCTTGCCTAAAGTGATCTCGGACGTTCACCTTAATCAATCCATTTCTCTCCCTGTGTACTTCACTGACCATTCCTCCTCCGGTGAGAGGAGATTACAGTTTAGATGTCAAAAGAGCCCTTAGTTATTAATAGAGCATATCAAGGGTCACAGGTTTGACTCTCTCAACTGTTCCTCACTTATGGTGAGGTGGGCAAGGCAAACCTGCTACTAAAAGATCCACTGCCAGGTGGATTGTCTTCTGTATCCAGTTTTGTTACCAAAAACTGGGTAAGGTTCCTCATCAGCCTGAGGGCTCACTCTACTAGAGGTACGCTGAGTCCTGGCTGCAGCCAGGGACATCCCAATCTCAGGAGGTATGTCAAGCAGCTACCTGGAAAACAGTTCACACTTTCACCAAACATTACCCCTGGACATCCAGGCTAGGAGGATGCTGGCTCTGGCACAGCTGTGCTTCAGAGCCTATTTTCAAGTAGGTTCTGGCCTCCATGGAGGCATTGCTGTGTAAGTTCGCATATGTCATAATATAGCAAGACTTCATGTTGTTTGAAGAAAAATTACTCACCTTAGTAATGTTGTTTCTTCTAATGGAGTCTTGCTGTATTATGACCTCCCCTGCCTCGTCCCTCTCAGAACCTCTGTTTTGGGATAATGAGTTGGGCAGTGCACTGACCAGCACTTGTGTTGCCCACTTTGTTTTTCTTCACCCCTTTTTCTGGGTGCTTACTGTTAGGTTTTTCATTTTTGGATCCTGACTTGAGTCTTGGTTTTGGGACCAAAAATGTTAATATTTTAGTAGCCAGTTGGCTAGTGTAGGTTTACAGCTTCCACACAGAACCTTAGTGAGTTTTGCTCATAAAGATCTGACAGTTTGAGTTTGAAGAACAACAGACAGAGTTCTCAACCGAGCTCGCGCTCAAGATTCCATGCCTGGCACGGAAGTTAACTCTTTCACCTCCGGAGCAGTTCTAAGGTTGGGACTCACTGCATATGTCATAATACAGCAAGACTCCATTAGAAGAAACAACATTACTAAGGTGAGTAATTTTTTCTTGATGTCCCTCCAGCTCACTAGTTTAGCATTTTGCAGTGAGCTGCTATTCAATCAATTTTATCACTCCTCTGCCCAAGTTTGGGGACGATTTCTCACTATATTCAAATAAAATAACATACTATTATTAAATATTTAATAATGTGTCCAGAGTTGTGTTTAATTATTATATAAATAGTTGTTACCCATTTTATAAGAGTGATACGACACTTCAGGGTGTGGGTTGTTGATAAGAGCACTACCCACCTGCTGTAGTCACTCAGCGCAAGCACCTCGTGCCTAACAATGCACCTGGGGGTGTGCTCTTATCAATCAACAACCCACACCCTGTCATGTCTTATTGTTTTCAGAATGACTGTATCTTGTTGCAATAACCATACAGGCCCCAATGCTGAGGTGCAACAATGCAATATCCAATCTGACTGTATCCCCTAGTAATAACTGTACAGTTAGTGATTAAAGGGACTGTAACAATCCCTTCTTCCTTGATTTCCCAAGTAGAACCCCCAGTGGTTTCCCCAGCCCTTTACAGCAACTAATGCTAATCACCCACTAGAGTCGCAGAACCCGTAACATCCACAGGTGACCCTTAATTTTCCCAGTACCTTTGTTATGCTGCAAAACTCAACAACACAATTGTTTTGGATGTAATCACAGTACCTTAGTTAAAGACGCAAGTCCCTCCAACCAAAGCAGTCCCTGCCTCAAAGTTCGCCTTATGTCCACTCCCTTCCTAGTACCCCTTCTCCTGATAGGCGAGACCACTACTAGGATTGGCTCAGCAGGTCCATTTAGTAGGAGGTGGTGAGGAGCGGTTGGGTGGGAGAAAAACAAAAACACAGCAAAACTGGTGCTCTGCTTCTGGTTGTGGCCTGGCTTTGCCTGAAATAGCCCAGCTGCATTCAAATGTGGCACCCTTGTGCACTCCTGTGACCCATTTTATAAGAGTATTTTTCAGAGTATTTTTTTTCTCTTTTAAATATTTCCTGAAGAAGACCTAAGGTTGAAACATAGATTTTTAACTCTATTTTCTATTTTCAGCATGCATTTAATATAACCATTTTATTTTGCTTTTAGACCACATGCTGACACAGTGCCTTGTTTTTGTTTTTTACAACCTGTGACTGGGTACTAGAAACAGTTACTCACTATACATAATGCTGTTACTAATTACATTTACTGTTGCTTTTCTTGTCTTGTTATATTAACTCTTTTCAATATGGGTTTAGTTATAATGATAATAAACTGTTGTTATGGTTATGTATAAACTTTTTCTTATTCTGTGTATTTTCTCTATGCTAAACCCACTAACTATATTTACTTATTGAAATGTTTCACCAGGAGGGCACACTGAACAACAAGTTGCTCATCCCACGGTGTGACCTGGGGGAGGGGTTACATAGGGTTGTGAAGGCTGAACACTTACAGTAGTATGTGGGTAGTACAAACAATACAACATTGTAAGATTATGCAAGAGTTCGAACACAAGGTATTGTACAACAAACAGTTGTGCAACATTGGGTAAATTATAATACATGTCCAAAATTGTACAAAAGAACATATAAACGTACAAAACAGTAATGATGCAACAGAACTATTATAGTGCATGAGTGTACCAGGAGCAGGCTCGAGGTAGTACGTAAGTGCTGTTGGAGTAAAAAGGATGGGGTAGGTTTTGTGCACACGGGTGACCCAGAAGTGCAGGAGGAGAGGCAAGAACTGAATATGAGGAGAAGGGGTAGCCATTTCCTGATTTCCCCCTTCAGGATGTTGAGAACCCTGCCAGGGGGAGGTCGGGGTAGGAAGGCAGAAACTGGGAATAGGTATTAAGAAGAAGAAGAATCAGCATTTATAGAGCACTTTTCATACACAAAATCCGAAAGCGCTTTACAAGCAATGCTAGACTGGTAGTGAAGTGACTGAATGTGTGGTGGTGGCCATATCGCACATCATCACCCCCACACACACAGCCTGGGTAATTGCATGAACCAGTTTATGGGAAGGGGAATGTTGGCCTGGACACCGGGAACATTCCCTGCTCTTTGCAAAGAGTGCACTGGGTTCTTTTACTTCAACCTGGACACCCACCAGGACAACGCTAGGATGAGCAGAAGGGACTTCGGTTTAACATCTCATCTGAAGGAAAGCACACCCCAGCAGTACAGCACCCCCAATAATGCACTCAGATGCCAGCGATTTTTAGGTGTAAGTCCAGCCCCGGTGTGAGACGAGAACCCACGACCTTCTGGTTCAGAGGCAGATGTGCTACCAACTGAGCCACGCTGACACCTAAATTAAGGAGCGTTAAAGCAGGAACAGGTGAGGGAGAGGTAATTGTGTAGGGTGGAGGTAAGGGAGAAGCTGGAGGAGGAGTGTCATATTTCAGAGGGGAGGGAATTCCAAATTTTAGGGAAGCGATGGGCGAAACCAGTCTGACCGATGCCTGACTGAGCCTGTAATTGTCTATGCTAGCATAATGTTCACAGTTTGAATCCC
Source organism: Neoceratodus forsteri (assembly GCA_016271365.2). NCBI lineage: Eukaryota > Metazoa > Chordata > Ceratodontiformes > Ceratodontidae > Neoceratodus > Neoceratodus forsteri. Next base: position 2,383,592 of record JADMNL010000031.1, read on the forward strand.
CCCAGAACTTGAGGCTAAAAGGTGATTTGGACCTGAAAGCAGAGAGGAGGATTACCCCGTCTGTTACCTGTTCACACTGTTGCACTCAGAGGTTGGCACTGTGGGAGCAGAGGGCCTGACCTGCAGAGTATGATTGTGACAGATTTGGATTCAGATTCAGAGCAAATCTGTATGCAGGCTGAGTATTGTTTTTACACTGAAAGGTAACCTTTCATGACAGACAAGTGTTCAAAAACAAATGAAGCTGCTGCATCACAGATCTTATCTGTGTCAGTCTTCACCATTCATCACAGATGGGTACTGGCCGGAGGTCAGGATCCCGCGGGAGCATTTTTTTTTTCTCAAAAAGGACAGGCGGAGCCGACGCAGCATCAGCGCCACCCTCGAGGTCAATGTACTACATAGCGCTCGAGGATTAGCCGTTAACCTGTGTCTACGCTGCCTGACTACCAGTTCTTCATCTCCCGCCATCGAGGTCGCCTCGTGGGAAGCCTGAAGTTTGAAGAAGTCTGTCAGTTTTTTTAGGCCTTACGCCTGCAATATTTTCATCGCCAGTCTGCGGTCTACTAGTTCTGGGTACTGCCTCCACTCGACGTCGCTGGTAAGATCTTTCCTTTTTATTAACATTTAAGCGATGTCGCGTCTTTTTTGGTGTTGTTTTTCCCATAGGTCATGCCACGGTCGGAGGGCAAGAAATCCTCTAAGGCGGGGCGGCCCCCTATGCGTCGGTGCCCGTGAGGCAGCAACTTCTCCGTGACTGACTAGCATGACCGGTGTCTTGCGTGTCTTGGCCCGCTTCACGACATGGATTCATGCGATGTCTGCTTCTCCATGGACCGCCGCGTCCTCGAACAGCGCACGTGGAAAGTTGGACAAGCTCCGCTGACTTTCGGGGGATGGATTCACACTCATCGGGCCAAGCCGCGCTCTCTCAGCCTTTCCTCTGGGTCCCCTCCTGGTTCCATATGGACCGTGGAGGAGGGAGCCTCAACCTCCCATAGCCTAGCCTTGGTCGAGGCTTCTCCCGTGGCACAGGAGGCCTGTCCTGCTTCCCCCCGGGAGCGGGTGGGAGGCACCGCCATGGCAATCACCTCTTCAGAGGTGAAGGCCCCACCGGTGTCGCTCCCGCGGTTCGCAAAGCCCAGGTCGGCGCCGTCCCGATGCCGTTGGTTGGTGTCATTGATGCCTTTGCGCTGTCATGGTGCCGAGGGCCTTGGCGGTGCTGACATCAGTGCCGACTTGTCTCCCAGCACCGTGGGCCTGTCGGCTCCACTTGCGGTGTTGACTCTGCTCATGGTGTTGCGACCTGGATCAAGCGTGCGCCTTTAAGCTATGCCTGCATCCGGCTACTCGCCGAGGTTGAGCATGGTGCCCGGGACCCTTGGAGTCATTGGTCGGCATCGCCTTTGGTGCCATCTCTGCTCTCAACGCCGCTTGTGGTGCCGGGGAGCCGGGCAGCGCTGCCCACAGCGCTGGGTCCATTTTCGGGGCCGTCGACACTGCCTTGGTTCTCGGTGCAGCTCGCGGCACCATGGGGTCCCGCGTCATCATCAGCGCTGAGCCTGCGCTCGGGGCGCGTGGAGCCGCTTCAACTCTCAGTGCTGCTCGTGGTGCCGGGGGGCCTGGCAGTGTCTGCGTCTCCGGAGCCGCTGTTGGGGCTGCCGCCAGTGCCATCTCTGTCCCCGGCACCACTCCCGGTGCCGATGGACTTGGCGGCACCGTGGCTGGACCTAGCTCTGGACCTTTAGTCTTGGCTGCCCTACTGCCTTCTGCCAGCTCCGCCTGCCAGGCCATGGAGGGTGTGGGGATGGCCTTGTCCACTGCCACGGTTTCTGGGCCCTTCACGAAGGTCGCTTTTCCTCACCCTCCTACTGTCTGGCTCAGGGCCTCGGATTCCACCTCTTCGGAGTCGGAGTCTGGCTCAGAGTTGGATGGGAAGTCACACCCTTCGGGGTTGACTGCACAGGAGGGTGAGCCGGTGGTCTCTTCAATGAGTAAGAGTCAGCCCCCTGCTGAGGAGCATCGGGTTCCCCTCCGGATCGGGGTCAGTGGCACTGACCAGCAGGCTGTGGTGCGTGCCACTATAGCCTTGCAATCTGGTCTGGGAGGGTTCCTTGACCCTTCAGCAGAGGTACTCCCTTCTGTGGTGTGTCTCAATCACCCAATTTTGGAGCCCATCGGGAAGCCTATGACTGGGGAGGGTGCTGCACCCTGGATTTTCCCCTTGGGGACTTCCCAGAGCTGCCAGCTACCTAGGCTGACCCTTCTGAGGACCAGGACCTTCTCAGACTCTGAGGGGTCGAGGGGTGTGGGGCCGGCACATCGGCCTTTCACTGGGGTCCACCCGGGCCCTGGACGAAGCCGAAGTGTGGACTTCCGCCCTTCCCCTTCTGGTTCCTTGAGAGGGTCCTATTCTTTAGAGGCAGGGTACTGTCCTTCTGGACCTATACAGCCCTGGTCACCTCACTGGGGGGATTCTTCTGGGCACAGCCTAGGCAGTACCAATGTGGTTGTATGGCTGTCGGCAGCGGAGTCTTCCGGGACACCTTCCCCGGGTGTCCATGGTCCACTCCCTAGCCCTGGCAGAGGCCAGCCGATTCCTTCCCTTGGCTCTGCCCCTACTCCTCTGCCGCATTCTCCAGCGCTCCCGGGCATTCTTGGTCCTACCGGGCCTCTCACCTGGGAGCAGTTCAGAGCAGTGGCTTCTCAGTTCCCTGCTTACGTTAGGGCCTTGGACAGTCAGTTTTTTCAACCGTCCCCCGAGCAGCCACCCTTGGAGCATATGGTGACCTCCAGCTCCTCATCCCCCTCTTCTGGGGGTGAGGAACCTTCTGTCCACATCTCTCCTGCCGCTGATCTCTCGGAGTATCAGCATTTCCTCGCGAGGATGTTGGAGGACCTTCACCTTCCCCCCTATCTGCAAGCAATCCAGAGCATGTGACGCATGCCTTTCTAGATGATTTTGGGGTGGCCACCCCTGTGGTGCCCCCTCGGCCTGCTCCTTTTCAGGAGGTGTCCATGCGCTTCTGGCAAAGGCCCTTCTCCAGAGTTCCTGCCCCTAGGGACCTCAGCCAGAGGTATTGCACACCCTCGGAGTCTTCAGGTTCCATGCCTCATCTGCAGTATGGATTGACGCACCTGGACACTCCTGAAGGGCTTCGCACCCTCCACCATGACTGGCCCCCTGATCAGGACTCTTCAGATTTTGATTTCTGGGGGAGGAGGACTTTCTACTTGGCATGGTTGCTTCTCTCCATCTCCGCTCATCAGACCCACTATGCAGCCTACAACAGGTTCTTGTGGTCAGCACTGGGTCAGATCCTAGCTGCTTTGCCTGACTTGGAGCAAACCAGGCAAGCCATCACTCTCTCTGCATGTGGCCTGGAGCTAGCAAGGCACCAAGCAAGGGCATCTCATGATGCCAATGAGGTAGCTACCAGGGTGATAGGGACTGAGATCTGCACCAGAAGAACGACGTGGCTTCACCTCTCCCGGTTGTCACCCTTGGCCCGGCGTATGGTGATTTGCTCTGCTCATCAGGGAACCTATCTCTTTTCCCATAGGGTGAGACAGCGTTTGTCAGGGCAACTTCCTTCCCCCTCCGGGGGGACCCCATCTCACTCTCCCAACTCTCGGGCCTCCCCAGGCCCAGAAGGTTCCCCCCCTTAGTGTGTCACCCACTGAGGGCTAAGGGACACTGTCCCTTAGGGTGCAATCAGTCAACCCCCTTCGGGGGGCTTGGTACTCACCCATCTGTGATGAATGGTGAAGATTGACACAGATAAGATATAGAAATTACGTACTTACCATAATTATGATCTTTCTGTGTATCTTCACCATTCATCACAATCCCGCCCACCATCCCCCTGGGGCCTCAGTCTCTGGGTCCCCCTCCCTCTGTGCCTCTCCCTCTCTTTGAGCAGGGTAAAGTAGGGACAAACAGGGTGTAATTTTTCCCTTAAAAATGGTACAGCCCAAGTGGCATTCCTTCTCTACTGCATATCTCCACCCTAGCAGGGTGGGAGTTGCCGGTTGCCCTCCTACTGTCATCCAAATGTTTCAAAAAAAAAAAAGAGAATCCTCTTTTTTTTCACCAAATTTCTTACAGAGAGAGTACTAATGCCTGTACCCTGTCCTTCTCCAGTATAGCCAACTCTGCTTTTGGGGTATTGCCATATATTCTGTGCCTTGAATACTGGCAAGTAAGCTTTGCTACTCCTTGCAGTTCCTATACAATCTGGTGAAGGACAAGGGTCCTGGATCCTTGTTATCTCTCACTCTCTCCTAAAATTTCTCCCCCCCTTCTCTCCCTTCTTCCACTTCCAGAGATTGGGGCCCCTACCCAATCCCCTTAGTTTCATCTTGTCTCTGCTGTCCTCTCAGTCATTATTTCTCCTTTTGGTTCAGCTCTTCCTTCCTTTTCTGTCCCTTGGACTCTTTTGTCCCACCCTCCATCCCTTCCTCTTACCTCTCTGGCGACTCAGAACTGGTAGTCAGGCGGAGTCGACATAGGTTATCGGCTAATCCTCGAGTGCCACGTAGTAATGCTGGCCTTGAGGGCAGTCCAATGCTGCCGTGGCTCTGCCTGTCCTTTTGAAAAAAAATGTACCACAGGGTCTGACCTCCGGCCAGTACCCATCTGTGATGAATGGTGAAGATACACAGAAAGATCATAATTACAGTAAGTACGTAATTTCTATTTTTATTGGTTTCAACATGTTCGACTCTAGTTATGTAACAGCACTCCTACAATGTTCAGGGAGGCACATACATCATCTATGAATGGACAGAGTTTGCTGTTTTTACAAAAGCATTAGTGAGGAAGGTATGCCAACATTTTTGTGTTTAATTTCTGAAAAAGAAACCTTCTTAGAACCAGGCAGTTGTATACTTCAATTGTTATGAATGACTTCATGTTAACTTGCTAGTTTAGATAATTCACGAGGGAAGATAGTGCAAATGTTTTTCTCTTAAACTTGTGTTTGAATTATTTGTACTTTTAATGTCCAAAGCAATACACCTAAAGTGTGCAGGATGGTTGTTTACTCTTGGGTTTTTAAACAGTTGATGTAGATACAGAACCCTGTCAATAACTTTTCAGGTGTTTTATGGTTACTTTTATCTGATAAATCCACATTTGCATAAGATTCAGTGAGTTAAATTCATCTTAATGCCATAGGTGTAGTTTGGGGGAGGACGGGGGCATTGCTCCCCCCCAAAAAAAAATTTGCCCTGGCTGAAAGATTTTTCAGTAATTTTAAATTAATTAGACAAAAAATATTCCCCCTGACCCCCTAAATGCCAAAGTCAAACTATGCCTATGCTTAATGCTGAAATGCGGTTCTAGCTAACATTCCTTTGGCCACTGTATTTATTTGGCATGGTCAGGCCTCAGAACATAGAATGTATATAAATCAGTAAAGGTGCAGGGCAATGACATTTACCAGTCTGTATTGCCCTGCTGTGGTCCAAGTGTCACTCACACTTGAAAATATTCCTCAATAAATGTCAAAAAGAGAAACACTGGGAACTTAAGTATGTAACCACAACTGGGTCTCAAAAAGTCTTTTTATCCCCACTGTGTTTGAAGACATTGTCTTAAAATATCCCAGCATTCATTTGGTGCATTTTCAAAGTTATAGAAATCTCCTTTCTGCAAGAGTAAAATAGTCAAATTTTCATAATTTTATGTGCTGTGCTCTTAGGGAGGGAGTGGTTCATCGTTTGGCTCCTTCCCACATCCCAGTGGGCTAGTCCCTGCACTGAGATGTTTTATAAAGTCTGGGGGTACTTGATATACGAGAACTTGGCCATTGTTCTTGCTTTTTTAAATATTCAAATTATTTTGACATAAAATAAAGCCACTGCTCAACTTAAAAAAGATACGATAAACAGTTGTATTGTTTTCCATATAGAGCCCCACAAGCAGATGGGGGGAGACTCATATAAAGGATTTTTACTGTTATCTTGCCTTTTTTGTGTTAGAATATGTCTTGCCATAAATGAGAGCAGCTGCTTAACTAATTAAAAAAAACACAGTTTAACACAAAAATAAGTTAAAAAAGCCCTACTGATGTATATGGAGCCCCGCTCAAAGTCACATGTCACAAAACATCTGCATGTGGGAGCCTGGTTGGCACACCAGGAAGTGAAAGGGATCACTGACTACATCCTCAGGGCAAAACTGTGATCCCTTCCCTCCCTACGGACACTATTCATACAACTATGAAAATGGTAGTACTCGACTCCCACAGAGGTAAGGGAGCTGTATTCAAGCATGGAAAAGCACCAGTATTGATGTATGAATATCATGGACAATGCCTTTAACTTACATTTGGCATTCTGAAAGAGAAGTACCTCGGCACCTCTCATTGAATATTTAAATCTTACCATGACAAAGTGTATGCTGGCATGTTTATTCTTAAAAATAATTCTGTCATAGTGTGAGAAAACAAAGAAAATGATAGAAGAGGTCTCTCCCCCACAACTAGGGAAAAACTCCACTTTGTACAGGTGGGGTGTGGCATGTATGAGACCCTTTATGCTGCCCCAAAGTCCATCCCTGAATTTAGGTTTACCAGTAGTGATGGAGATGTAGACCCGTCAGCTTGCCATTTCTGTTGGATGGCTAGCTACTGACTGCACACCAGAAGTCATAAATCAGGACGAGGGTCAGCGCCGAATTACAGAATCCAGTACTTTTCTATCGTAATGACGGACTTTGTGAACAGTTACAATGGTAGATATTTTCGCTACATCATATCCTTGGTGTTTTTTTCAGCACTGCTGATTTTCTTTGTTTGTAATATTTAGAAAAAAAGGTTTCTGACAGTTATCTGCAGTTACTGGATGTATGCATGCATGCACAGAACGTTGTTGACATTTTCATGCATTATTTGTCCACAAATTGCTGATTTGCATTTAAAGAATGTTTTTATCATTTGTTTTTCTTTTACAATGTATTTTTGATGAGAAATGCTCACTGTTAAACATGTTAAAAAGTTACAAAATGTTTCCTATGGACTCAGAATCTGCAGTAGGAACAGTTTTGAAAATAAACATTTTGCACTGCAATTGTACGTGTATCACTCTAGCTCTTAATTTATTATATCATTGACATTTGTTAAATATATTTTTATTTATTGAAATCTCATAATTACAACCTTTGAGTCAGTGACTCATTTACAAAGACTCCACGTCAGAGTCACAACAAAAAACACGAGGTGTACAAGAAAAGATAAGATTCAAAATTGCAGATATACACCAGAACAAGGGAGTGCAACTCCTTTAATATAGTATATGAGGTACAAAAACAGATGCAGGTAGACATACATAAACATCAAAGTCTAAAATGGGCCCTCCACACAGGGAGAGGCCACAAAGTGGTACAAGGTTAAGCAGGCCTAAACTAGAGGGAATTGGAGCAAGTTTACTGAAAGGAATTAAAAACGGAGAGAGAAGAAGGAGGAAGAGAGGAGGCCAACTTGGCAGTAGACCCAAGGTCACGGAGAGTGGGATTAATGGTAGGGCACCTATACAATTGAGAAAGAGGGGCAGGGAGGTGCAGTCCAAGAACCTTGTCAAAGGTTAGGGAGAGCTGCAAATGAAGGGGGATGAAGGGAATGAGCAATAAGCAGTCAGAATGGGCTTTCTCAATGGAAGGGGTGTGCAATTAACGGTAGACTGGATGAGCAATAAGCAGTTAGAATGGGCTTTCTCAGTGGAAGGGGTGTGCAATTAACGGTAGAGTGGATGAGCAATAAGCAGTCAGAAGGGGCTTTCTCAATGGAAGGGGTGTGCAATTAATGGTAGAGTGGATGAGCAATAAGCAGTCAGAAGGGGCTTTCTCAATGGAAGGGGTGTGCAATTAATGGTAGACTGGATGAGCAATAAGCAGTCAGAAGGGGCTTTCTCAATGGAAGGGGTGTGCAATTAATGGTAGACTGGATGAGTAATAAGCAGTCAGAAGGGGCTTTCTCAATGGAAGGGGTGTGCAATTAATGCTAGAGTGGGCAACTATGCAAGAGAGTGGAAAGAGGCTAATAACAGTCACAACAGCCAGTAGCCAAGAGATGCTATCGGAGTGAAAATTTAAAAGAGCCAAGTTTCTGTAGAGTGGATACTCTGCAGACAGGCTTTTCATGTAGTTAGAAGCCCTATACATAAAAGTCCTCTGCCCCATTAATGACCTGCAAAAAGGGACCAGGAAGACAGCTTTTGACGAGCTTCTGGTAGTCCAGGAGGTAGGATAGGCAGTTAAGAGGTGGAGGGAAGTGGGGGGGGAGACCAGAGGCTATCTTTTTGGCTAGTAAGCTGATGTGGTACATGATTCTACCTGCAAACTTTAGCCAGTTTGCTTGATCATATAAATCACATGTATGTGTGAGCCTGTCTCCACCAACAACAAGGTGGCAGGCTTTGTTCAAGGCAACTTTAATACAGGTTAAGGCAGAATCAACAGCAGAGCCAAGGATTACTATGCCATAATCTATTATGGACAGGACAGAGTTGGTAGAAACATAGAAACACAAACTTTGACAGCAGATAAGGACCACTTGGCCCACCTAGTCTGCCCATTTTCCTACCTACTGGTTAAGTTGTAGATCCTAGTTAACCAATAGCCTACTTCCTCCTACCCCCCACAAGAATTGCCTTATGTCTGTCCCATGCATTCTTGAATTCTTCCACAGTTGTAGACCCCACAACCTTCTCAGGAAGGTGGTTCCATGCATCCACCACCCTCTCTGTGAAAAAATGCTTCCTCACATTGCCTCTGAGCTGCCCCCCATCTTCAAATTCTGTTCCCTTGTTCTTGCACATCTCTTTTTTTGAAAGAGGCTACCCTTTTGAGCTTTGTTGATTCTACTAAGGTACTTAAAAGTTTCTATCACATTCCCCTTCTCCTTCCTTTCCTCAAGGGTATACATATTAAGCTCCGTTAGTCTCTCCTCATATGGCTTCTCTTGCAGAACCTGCACTAAGCGGAGGACATTAGGAGTTAGGCTATTCTGATGCCAGTAGAGAACACCAGTCCTGGAATTTACTGACTCGCAGACAAGACTGATGTGTTCCTGAAAGGAGAGGGTGGCGATGAGGGTAATGTCAAGGAATCTGAAATTGTAAACTTGTTCAAGGGGCTGTTTCAGGTTATTTAGAATGTGTAGGGGCTGGTCTTTAAGTTTGTTATGGGAATTAGCAAACAACGTGACTTTTCTTGTAGTTAAGTATGAGTTTGTGGCAGATGAACCATGATTCAGTCAAAGAAAAACTGTTGAAGATTGCATTCCAGTGGGGAGGGTCAGGGTGGCTAGAAAAGATGACTGTGTCATCAGCACAGAGTAACAGCTGATCAGAGCAGGTGAGGGGAAGGGTATTAAAGAATAGACTGAAAAGGAGTAGACCCAAAATTGACCCCTGAGGTATGCTAGATCGAATCGATAGGGTGGAGGAGAGTGTGTGTCAAGAAACTTCACCTGCCATGATCTGCCACTAAGGTAGTTAGAGAACCAAGCAGCTGCTTCTTGGGAGAGACCTAAAGATGGAAGGGAGTCAGTTTGGATAGTGTGGTTTACAGTGCTGAATGCTTTTGTTAGGTCATTGTAAACAGACCCAACAAGATGGCCACAGTCGAGGGCTTTATTTATGAAGTCAGTATATTCCAGAAGGGAGTGGTAGTACTATGACCCTTCCAGAACCTGTGCTGTTGTCAACACTGTATGTTGTACTTTGAGAGATAGTCTGAGAACCGATCAGAGACTATCCTCTCAAGGTCTTTGAAAATAGGAGTGATGCTGCAGATGGGGTGGTAGTTTCTAGGTGAGGTCCTGTCACCACCGTTAGGAATAGGGGTGACCACTTCCAGCTCCCACTGAAATGGGAATTTCCGTAAGCATAGGGAGAGGTTAATTGTTATAGTGAGTGGGGTAAGGATCACATCAAGGGCTAGGTGCAGATGTTTTAGGTCTAATGAATCTCCACTGAATCTAGATTTACCCAGGACCTGGGTTGGGTACTATTTTACTTCACGAGGAGAGACAATCCTGAGATGAAAAGGAGGAATGGATGTATGTGGGAGGGGAGTAGAGGAGCAGTCTGTGGTTTTGTTGAAGAAGTCAGGGAGAAGGACACTGCTAAGGTCAGAGAATGCAGAATTAAAGGTATCAACCATAAGCAGAGGGTCCGGGATGGTGTCACTCTCAATATTAAGTAGAGAGGAAGGGGAGGAGTTGGGTCTACCCATAGGATCCTTAATGTTGTCCCAAAATGTTCTCCCTTGTCCCCAGGTGGAAGAGAGGCAGTCCAGGAAGTGGGCCACTTTCGCACGATGGATTTTCCTGGTACATACGTTTCTGGCAGCCCTATACCACTGCCTATCAGCAGGGAGGCTGGGTGCCAGGGCCCTATGCCACAGGTTCTCATGTGAGGCCTTAGGTTCCAGATGTACCAAGGTAATCCAGGGAGTGTCATGGCACTTGGTGGAGTGTTTGGTGAATGGGACATAGAAGTCACATGCTGAGTTAAATATAGAAACAAAGAAATTTAGGGCACAGTCAATGCTGGTGGCTGAATCTAAGGGTGACCGGTCAGAATTTAAAAGAAAGTCCCTGAAGTGCTTTAATTTGCCTTTTTTTAAGAGAGTGGTGAGAGGATGTCTTAGGATGGGGTTTGGTGTACGGTTCGACCAGCTACAAAGAACTGGAGAGCGGTCACTGAGAACTCCAGGTAGAACCATGACATTCGATAGCCTCTCTGGTTGGTTGGAGAAAATTAGGTCAAACATTGTTTATGTATTTATTTAAAAGTTTCACCAGAAGAACATACTGAGCAGAATATTGCTTGATTCCAGACGCAACCAGGGGAAGGGGGAGCTGGGCAGTCAACAAACTGATATTCTAACCCCAGTAATACTCAGTATATTCTTGACTTTATGCTGTGAGCCTGAGGGGCTGGACTGCCCGGAGAGATGGAACACATGAAAAGGATGGAAAACTGCACATGAGCATCTTTCAGACACTGCCTCGACCAACTGCTTGTGTTCTAACCTCTTCAGATTGTTCTCTCCGTCTGAAAAGTCTGGTTGCTTAGAGTTTCATTTGTCCACTTTCTCCTGCTTGAAGAAAACTTCAAACTGCCTAAATAAACATATTTTGTTTTGATATACTGCCTCTACTAATTGTTTTAGATATTTAACTTTGTTTACAGTTAAAAAATTGTATTTTCTCAGTACCTCTCAATTCGGGATAACCCTGAGGAAACCAGGTTAGTTTTCAGTTAACATTGGGGCTCTCTGATTAATGAACCTTTTTCAGTAGTTAAAAAAACACATTATTTTAAATTTTTGTAACAGATCCCTCAGGTCTTTGTTGGCTTATTGTGAAGTATAATTTCTTAATTATACATAATCTTCTTTCTGCTGCCTTCATTTATTGTTTAATTTTACTCTAACATCTAGTTTGTCTTATTTAGTTATATTTGGTGTTTATTTCTCAATTCTTCACAGTTCAGTATAACAGTTTAGGTACCGAGTAGTAAATTATTAGCTGCGGATTTTTTCCACTTTATTTTCTCTAATTTCATTTAAAAATATTTACTGTGTTAAGTTTTGTGTTTTTGTTGAAACTGCTAACCCAGTTTCTTTATAACTGCTAATCCAGTTACTGTGAACCGTTGTATCGGTTCTGAGAACCGCTGACCCGGTTCTGAATTCACTAGATCTATTTGTTCTTTTGGGGCCTAATCAGTTCCTGAACCAACCACAAAAAAGGAAAAAGAAAAAGAAAAGAGAGAAAAAATCTTTGCAGTTGAAGTTTTTCTCCTGAAAATGGAGCTCTCTGAAAAACCATAAGAAAAAGACTGATCCCCCAGGTTTCAAAACTGTGGGAAGTGTGGGGAAGTGTTTGTCAAGGCAGACAATCATGACAGTTGTGTGTTCTGCCTGGGAACTGACCATTTGAATTCTGACTGTGACATTTGTAAAATTTGTAAATCTTTCCCACAGAAAACTGTGGAAAAAAGGATGGAGAGGTTGAACCAAAAGTTAGGATGTGCTTCAGGATCTAACCAGCCAACACCCTCCAAATCAGCGGGTGAAACCACAATTTCTTCTTTCACCACCCCTGACAAGGGTGAATCAACCTCTTTAAAGGGACTGAGTGGGCTGGCTGACTCTCTAGTTCCCTACAAAAAGTCAAAGAAGACCAAGCATGTCAAAGCCCAGGCAAAACATACAGGAGATTCTTCTGTGCCTCACCGTCTACCTACTACTGAGGAAATTGCCAGGGCTATCAAAGTCATTGAGGCAATTCAGGGGTTTATACCTTCTCCAACCCCTCCTCCTCCAAAGGGTTCAGGAGATTACTCCCTGCTCGGACCCCCAGTCTCAGGAGATGGTTACTAAGGAGTATGATTTACCAGAGCAAGATGAAGATGAGCCCATTGAACCGGAAATCTCACTTGTGCAGGAATGTGGCTCTCCTCCTCGGCCTGAGGGTTTTTCCTCTCACTTTTCCTTTGGGAGGAAAATAGTAGATGCCCTTGATCTGGCTACCACCGAGGTCACAGAGGATGAGGAGAAGGCAGAATAGATGGAAATGATGGGCTTAACACCCACCAAAAATATTTTTCTGCTTATCAATTTCTTTATTTATTTAACTTTTGTTTACCGGGTAAGTACACTAGACAAGTATTATGCCTATTTTCAGGAACGACCCGGGAGAGTACAGCATGAGGAACAACAGTCAAGGAGACATGGCAAAGAGAGTACAGTTTTTTGTCACAGTAAACAAACACATGGGAAATACATCATTTGACGCTAGGGGAAACATACACTAGTAAGCTCATTTCAGATTACACACTCTAGACTAGCTAGTTCAACTGACAGGTATATAGAGGTCATCACACATAGGAGTGGAGCATAGCTCAAGGACTGGATTGGTCATAATATAACTTATAACATTGTCTTATACACCCCCTAGGCTAGTTGGATCGCAGACAGGTATATACAGCTCATCACATTTTTCTAAATATGCACACGTTAGACAGAAACAGAAACATTTGGGAGTACATGGCCCAGATATTCAAACTGTGCCCAAAATGTGTGCAATAGCAGAAGCAAGCACAAGTCCATTGCGCCCATGTGCAATAGATGCGATATTCAAACATGGAGCAAGCCATATTGCGTAACCAGCCCACATCTGAATATCGCACAACCTGCACCATAGCGCAACCAGGAAGGGGAAGCTGAGCAGATACGATGCACTATAGTGCAACAAGACCAGCCCAGCTGAGCAGCCCAGAGGCGGCATAGCACAAGTAGGTAGTCCCCCCAGCAGCAAAACAATGGAACTGCACAACCAGGGAGGTAGGCAGGGGCCCACCACCCATGCCACAGATGGGCACAGGAACACACTGCATAACTAACAATGCACCCCCACACCCCAAGCACAGCACAACTGGAGGAGGGACGGAATATCCACCAGCCCATGGGGACAAGCCAACAAAGCACAGCCAGGCCATGTTGCCCCAGCACACCCACTGGCAAGCTGAGACTGCCACACAAGGGGGGTGGACCACCCCAGTGTACAGCAGCCCCCCCTGTGCACAGCACACCCTGCACTGTGACCCCAAGACACCCCCCATGAGCAGTGACCATCACTGCAGGAATCCCCATGCAATCCCCATCACACTGCAACCCCGTGTACCACAGAACCATACAAGCCAGACCCACCATGAGCACCCAGCAGTGGGGGGCAGCACACGGCAATGCAACAATGGCAGACACAGTGCCATCACGCACGAGCCTCCTGAGGCACAGCTGAGACAATGAACATGTGTTGCCACAAGTGGTAGCTCACACAGGAAACAGCATGCCCCTGACACCACTGCCATTGACACAGCACCCTGCACAGTAGACAGGTGTCACAGCACGACTCACCACGAGCCACAGCAGCCAGCACAGATGCCCACAGTGGTGTGTGGAAGCATGCATCACACCAGATGCAACACAGTGCAGGAGCAAACACACACCCAAACCCTCGGGGACACCAACACAAGGATGCAGTAGTGTGGCAACCCAGCCACCAATGTGGGCACAAGAAAACTGTGCACACACAGCCTGCAGTCCACCATGACACAGCATACACTGGAGCACAGGTCACAGACAGTGCTGCACTGCCCCTGCAACACACACAAGACACAGTATGGAGGAGGGACAGCAACTGTGGAAGCCACAGTGTCACCCAAGGCAAACATGCACCCCACCGGTGACAGGTGGCAACCCAGCATCATGATGGTCACAGTGGACGACCTGCGGGGACAGCACCCACTGACAAGGCAGCAGACCTGGCAGGCCGCAAACATGCAAGGGTGTCAGCTGCACAGGCCAAGGGCAGCTTGACAGGGGCACAACGGACACAGAGCAGGCACCATGGAAAACTGCACACAGCAATGCAATGCACAGGGAACAACACACACCACAGATACTGACTGAAAGTCACTCCCACACCAGAGACACCTCCCCATGCACACACACACATACCCATGACTATATCACCCCAGATGCCATGCACACCACTGCAACTGAGCACCTATAGCCAGCTGCAAATCAGAGACCACCACAGTATTCATATCATAATATATATTTCAAATATAACAAGAATAACAATAACAACAACCATAACTATGTACAAATGTACAAAGCAGGGGTGGGGGCACGGGTTCAAGGTAGGGGTGGGTAAGGGGCAGGGGTGAACACCTGGAAGAGGGAAGGCAGGGTGTGAGGGATAGGTAAAGGGGGAGGTGATGGGCAGCTACTGCCTGCCAGTGTGCTCTCCTTCCACCTGGTGCTGGTCCCGGGGCCTCCTCCTGCACCTCATACCATGTTGCTGCAGGTCCTGCAGGATGTCGAACGAATCCATTGCCACCTAAATCAGCTGCTGAACTGAATGCTCAATGCACTGCAGGATCCGGTCACCTATGACAAGGGATCATAGTCAATGGCTGTGACTGTCCATATCCCTGAAGCCCTCCCATCATGCATGGCATACAGCCAAGTGCCCCACTCCTGTGATGGTGTGCACCCACCCACAGTGACTGTGCACAAGATATGCCCAACCAGGCAGCAACAGCCATGTGTACCACTGCACACACACACACCACCCATGACCAGCACAGCACAACCAAGGCCGTACAGTAACGTGGCAATGGGATGGGCAGGAAGTGCCACAGCCATGTGTGCCACTGCACACACACACACCTCCCATGTCCAGCACAGCACAACCCAGGCTGTACAGTAACGTGGCTATGGGGTGGGCAGGCAGTGCCACAGCCATGTGCCCAGTGCATGCATGGACCACCAGTGATGCACACACAGACATGCAGTGCCACTGGACAATGCTGACTGTCACATGTCACGTGCATGGCAGTGGTGTCCATGGATGGTGGCCATGCCCTGCCCCATCCTGTCACACTGCATGCTATAGCATTCATGATGTCATGGCACTCACCCTCATTAGCTGCTGCTGCTGCTGTCATAGTACACCACCACCACCATGCTCAGCCACCGCTGGCACCACTCCCTGCACATCAGCCCTGGCCCTCCTCCACTCCGCCATGCCTGTGGGAAACAAAAGGTGAGAAACACATCAGTGAAATCCGAAAGCAGATATCCTCCTGCCCCAATGAGTGTGCTCGCCCACCCAGCCAGACCCATACATCATATATCCTGTAAACACTGCCACATCCAACCCTAGACCAACCCTCCCCCATGTGCTGGACACAATAGACAGTGTTACCCATATGGACCTTACAGGTGCATAGATAGATCACCCACCTGTCTGAGGTACCACACCCCTCCTGGCACGTGACCACAGATGTGCCAGTAGTGCGGCTCTCCTCCGCAGGTCCCCTCGCATCGTGCCTGCACTGCTCTGCAAACCTCCGCCGGCCAGTGGCCTCCTCAAGCTCAGTGGCCACCTACTGCCACACATGGGTTCTGGCCATGTTAAGGGGTTCATCCCCAAATAGTGAGCCATAGTGAGGCTCCACTATGGCCACCAAGATAGCGAGCCCGTGTGAACTCCACTGGGGGGCTCTTCTGTGTGCCATCCCTGGATGTATAGTAGGCAATATGGCACTCTGCAGCACGGCAACCCCACGTGTAATTGTTGTGCAATACAATGCTGCTATTCCCTATCGCGGTTGGTATAGTGCCATCAGTCCTTATCGCACGGTTACTGAACAGCATGATAGAACTGCAGACATGCCATACGTACAGCACCAAGGGGCAAAGGTTGGGCACAGGGTCATGGGTCTCTGGTGCATGGCCACGCACAGTGCCATCAGATAGCTAAGCATCCAGTGCGATTGCTCGCCTGTGTGCCATTGCCACAGCGGACTATTGCGCAGTTGTGCCACAGTGCCATGTAGTGACCATCGCTGTAGCACCACTGGCACAATGGTGGCCATGCCCTGAATTGCCTACCATGCACAGCACGTCATCAGTGCGGCAGATGCCTGTGTAAGCTACCTGGGCATGCGCAGTGTGGTGTACTACGCGGTCACAGAACTGCGCCATTGGCTCAACCGATTCAACCGTATTGCGCAAAGCGCAACAGCATGATATTCAGCCATCATATGCAAATCATCCTATCAGCCATTCAAAGGCACAGCAGCGCGATTTGCATCTCACTAAAGTTGCTCCAGTCCTAATTTGCATGGATTGTGCTATAAATATGTGACACTTCTGCAGTGACCATATTTGGTTACTGCAGTTGATAGGTGAGTTGTATGCATTATGATGTTCTTGACTATGGCCTCAGAGAATTGCTGTGTACTGCACAGTCACAGGTGACCACT
Source organism: Neoceratodus forsteri (assembly GCA_016271365.2). NCBI lineage: Eukaryota > Metazoa > Chordata > Ceratodontiformes > Ceratodontidae > Neoceratodus > Neoceratodus forsteri. The sequence goes on from JADMNL010000031.1 coordinate 2,400,446, forward strand.
CTCACCCATACAGACTGTGAAATGACTGAGCAAGGACTGGGTGAGGAGGATTATGATGGGCAGAAGAAGAGGCCTAACTTTATGAAGGCTGAGATGGAGGCACTGTTTGAGGCCTACCTGGATGAGGAGCCACTTCTCAGTGGACGGTGGGGCACCCTTCAGGCCCGTGTTGCTGCATGGGAGAGGGTGGCACATGTCGTCAACCTGCACAGCAGCCACCAGTGCTCTGTGCAGGAGTGAAAAAAGAAGATGGGTACCGAAAGGCGGAGGGTGAAGGAGAAGGTTGCAGCCATCAGGGCGGCATGTGCTGCAACAGGTGGGGGCCAGCCGGAGGTGGTGCAGCTGACTCCAGCAGAGGACATGCTCGCTGCAAGCATGCAGCACGGTGCCATTGAAGGTGTTCCTGGAGGTGGCTTCCAAACAGGTGGTAGCCCATCACTGCATGGTATGTCATGGTTGGGGGGTGAAGGTAGATCACATGCACTAATGTGTCCTTCCTTTCTGTTACAGATCCTGTGCGTGTGCAGGGGTCAGCGGTGGAGGGCCTGTCCACTGCAGACAGCCATCTGGAGTTGGAGGAGGGACCATCCACCTCTGCGGGCTGCTGGTGTGCACTGCGCCAGTGTGCACACCTGGCTACCATCACTGATGTCGTTGAGACAGGTGTGGGGGGTGCCCTTCCTGTGTCTCAGTGGTCTGACATGCAAGCATGCCAGCACGCTGCGGCTGTGGCTGTGGCACAGACCTGCACCATTGATGATGCACTGACCACTATGGGCATTGACATGTATGTGTCACAGAATGGACACACAGCAGGACAGCTCATGCCCATGGACCTAGCTGGTTCCAATGTGTGTGCCAGCATGTCAGCACAGTCCCAGACTGTGCCTGTCAGCACTGCTGGGGCAGCACCGGTGGCTGTGCAGGTCACTGGCACTGTTGCGGCCACAGCAGCAGAACAACTGATCTCTTGGGCACAGCAGGTGGAGCGGCAGCAGCAGTCACCCACCAAGACTGGGGATACAGGGCTCAGCGGTGATGTAGGTGCACCGCCTGTGGACATACCAATACCTGGTCCTGGTGAGCAGTGTCCACCCTCAAGGGGTGTTGTACATCAGGCCCTTCCATACCCTGAGGGACAGGTTGCTGATGTGGCAGACGACCTCTTTGACGAGCACACCTGCCTGCTGCAGGCATCAGTACAGCAGCAGATGTGGGTTGCAACATCCATGGAGGCACTGTGTGTGGCTCTGCAGTGGCACAGCAGGGACAATGAGAGGATCCTGTCCTGGATTTACCATTTGCGGGTGGATGTGACCACTGCCATTGACAGGTAGACACAGGCATTGGTCACTGTCATGGCCACATTGGGCACACAGTCAGGTGCCCCTGTACCACTCACACCATGCAGTACACTATCCACTCCCTGTTCCTGGCATCATGCGACACCCACCCTGTTGACACCGGGTTCAGCTGTGGGCATCCCAAGCACCCCTGGTACAGGTATGTTCGGTATGCTGCAGACCCCTGTGTGGGCAAGGTTGTGTTCGTGCAGTGGGACCCCTGGTGGTCCATCGGTGCCACCCCATAAGGCCCATGCTCAGCCTGCCAGTGCTGCTGGGTCTTGGTGGGGCCACCCACGCATCTGAGGTGGCCGTGGCACTGTGCCACATGACTGAGCTGTCTCCCAGTGCGGGCCCTGTCTGGTGCTGCCCTGTGCAATGTGTGTTTCAGTGGGCAGTGCACCAGTGGGTGCCCTGCCCTGACACGCAGACACTGGACCACCCAGCACACCTCCCAACTGCTGTCCACAGGTGTGTGTGCATGATGATTGCCTGCATTGTGCTGTACACCAGCGCGAAGGTGCCCAGCATCTGACACACGCACATGGACAGTAAGTGTGGAGGTGGTGGCCTGTGGACATGTGTTTTAGTGTCTGTGTTCCTGCTCTGTTGTGCACCTGACCCCTGTGCACTTTGTGCCTATCGTGTGTGTGTGTGTGTGTCTGTCCATGTGGCATGTTACTGTTCACCCCTCCCTGGTTGTATGTGTGTGCTTCTGTGCCCTGCCACTTCCCTTGCCATCATGCACCCTTGGTGTGTTTCCATGTGTGTATGTGGGTTGTGCCCTAGCCACTGGTGGTTGCACATGGCCCCATGACTTACCTGTGCTGGGTGAAGTGCTCCTCTGTGATGGTGTCCCAGTGCAGCTGGGCCAGCCGGATCAGTCGGGGGTCACACCGTCCACGGGGGGGCTGCTCATCCCCATCATCACTGGCATCACCAGCATCCCCATTGCTGTCCCCCTCCTCGACCTGTACGGCTATCCCACAGTCTTTGGCCATGTTGTGCAGGATACAACAGGCCAGGAATAGCCCACAGACCTTTGAGGGGCTATACTGTAGGGCACCGCAGGAGGTGTCTAGGCATTGGAAGCACACCTTCAGCATCCCAAACACCGGCTCAATGATGTTGCATGTGGCGGCGTGTGCCTCATTGAAGCGTTGCTGCGATGGGGTCATGGCTGCCGGTAGGGTGTGAGCAGCCAGAGACAGAGTGGGTAGCCACTGTTACCTGTGTGGAGATAGTGGAGGTTAGTGTCTTGTTCAGGCTCATATTGCCCCTAACCCTGTGTGCCACACCCATAGCACCTGTGGCTTACCCACCCTGGCCCCCGATTTGCCAATCCTACATGCATACTCACCCACTAGATGTCATGTGGGGATGTCCCTACTCTCAAATTGATGGCACAGTGCTGACTGGTACCATATGAATGAATCGTGTGCTCTGCTAGGGTGCGTGGCACAGACATTGACGATGCGCCTACTGGCATCACACACCACCTGGAAGTTGACACTGGAAAATCCCTTATGATTCTGATAGGCAGCCCCATCGGGGCCAGGTGGCATGCAAATGGCCACATGGGTGCAGTCTATCGCCCCTAGCATGCCAGGCATACGTGCTACCCTGTGGAACTCCTGTATGTATGCTGTGCACTCTGCAGCAGTGCTAGGGAAATGGATTTACTCTGCAGCATGTGGCAGCAGTGCGCTGAGGAATTGGGTGAGGATGCATGACATGGCTGACTGTGTTATGCCTGTGGTGTCCCCTGTTGGTCTCTGGAAGGTACCCGTGGTGATCAAGCACATGCAGGCTGTTACCTTTGTCTCCACTGACAGAGCATGACTCTGTCGTGAGGGTGCCTGCATCACATCACTGCACAGCTCACAGAGCCGCCTCAGTATTGCCCTGTTCAGGGGTACCGCCCACAATCTTGACATCCGAGTAGAGCTCAAAGCCGATGGGGGCTCGGATTGCTCTGCTAGGCGCATCACCGACAGATCCTTCCATGGCCTTTCCTGCAGCATGCCTTCTCACCCACCTTATTACAGCTTCCATGGGAAGCTGGCACCGTCCATGTCCCTGGCTTGTGTTCCCTGGCTGTTGTTGCTCTGTTCCCACCGCTGTCCTGACTGCTACCTCCAATGCACCGGCTACACCTACTGGCCTCTGCACTCTGTGGCCCCACACACCTTCCCTTGCCCCAATTCTGTCCTGTACTCTCCCTGGCCTGCACTCTTTCTTCCTCTGGCCTTGTCTGTCTCCCTGCCTCATGTGGCTTCCCTGTAGCATTTTTGTGCCTCTTCCTTGAGCCTTTTTATTTTGGCTCATTTCCGCTGTGGCTCAACTTCTGCCTGATCCACTGTTGCGCATTGCACAAGCCTTTGAATATCGCATTGCACACTTTATGCATGGTTCCACCCCCCTTCGGTTGTGCATGCCTTTATTAGCATTGTGCTGTTGCTCAGCATGTTTTCAGTAGTGCATCTGCCTCCTGCTGAATATCGCAGAATGGCGCAATTTCAGACTTGTGCTGGCACAACCCTATTGCGCATGGCACAACTCTTTTGAATATCCCACCCCTGGTGTGAAAATCTTAAAAAACTGGTAAAGTCACGAGCATGCATAGAAACTGTGCAACGCACACCTGTAATGTAACTAGTTTGGGGATTTTTTTTACAGCAGATTGTTAACACAGGCATTTTGGGACCTCCGATCATGAACAGTGTCAGTGTGATTTTCTTTATCTGTCCCGAACAATGATTTCCCACAGCAACCACGCATTTCTGCGCTGAAAGTGTGAAAACACATTTCGGCCATGTTGTGGAAAATGACAGCTGTATTGTTCATAAGGAGGTGTGGAAAAATGCCATTGGTGAAAATCTGGACTGAAAATATTACAAATTCATGAACTTACGAGGGTGCATGGAAACTGCATAATGCTCACTCGTAACACGGTCATTTTATGGAGTTTTGTCATCAAATTTTCAACATAGCCATTTTAAGACCTCTGCTTATGACCAGTGTCACTGTGATTTTTTTAATCTGTCCCAAACATTGTTTTTGCACACCGACTGTACCATTGTGCGCTACATGTGTGGAAACAAATTTTGGGCGAGATGTGAAAGATGGTAGCTGTACTGCTCATAAGAAAGTGCGGTAAAATGGCTCTGTTGAAAATCTGGTGTGCAAATATTACAAATTCACAAACTTGCCAGTGTGCGTAGGAACTTCGCTCCTAAAACAGTCAATTTAGGGAATTTTTTCACCAAATTTTCAACATAGCCATTTTAACACCTGTGCTCATGACCAGTGTCACTGTGATTTTCTTAATTGTCCCATACATTGATTTCGCACAACGAGTGCACCATTGTGCTCTACATGGGTGGAAACACGTTGTGGGCGAGATGTGAAAAATGACAGTTGTACTGCTTATAAGGAGGTGTGGTAAAATGGCAGTGTTGAAAATCTGGAGTGAAAATATTGAAAATTGGCCAACTTACGAGTGTGCGTAGGAACTCTGCAACGCATGCTCGTAAAACAGTCATTTTTATGAATTTTTTCACCAAATTTTAATCATAGCCATTTTAAGACCTCTGCTCATGAACAGTGTCACTGTGATTTTCTTAATGTGTCCCATACATTGATTTTGCACACCGACTGCACCATTGTGCACTACATGGGCAGAAACACGTTTTGGATGAGATGTAAAAAATGACAGCTGTACTACTCATAAGAAGGTGTGGTAAATGACAATGTTGAAAATCTGGAGTGAAAATACTGATTAGGTGAACTTACGGTGCTGCATAGGAACTGCGCAATGCACACTCGTACAACAGTCATTTTTTGGAATTTTTCCACCAAATTTTCAAAATAGGCTTCTTGAGAGCCCACCTTATGAACAGTGGTAGTGTAATTTCATTAACTGGTCCCGAAAGGTGATTTTGCACAGTGACTGTGAAATCACCCTTCGGGCCTGAATAACGCCATGACAGTGACAGCATTCATGAGAAGAGGTCCCAGAAACCCCATGTTGAAAATTTGATGCAAAAATTCCCAAAAATGTCCGAGATATGCAGAAAAGTTGAAAAAACCCTATCTATTACATTACATAGAAACATAGAAACATAGACTTTGATGGCAGATAAGGACCACTAGGCCCATCTAGTCTGCCCATTTCCCTACCTATAGGATAGGCCACAGATCCTAGTTAACCAACAGTCTATATCTTCCTGCCCCCCACAAGAATTGCCTTATGTCTGTCCCATGCATTCTTGAATTCTCCCACAGTTTTAGACCCCACAACCTCCTCAGGAAGGCTGTTCCATGCATCCGCTACCCTCTCTGTGAAATAATACTTCCTCACATTGCCCCTGAACTGCTCTCCTTCTATCTTTAAATTGTGTCCCCTTGTTCTTGCAAGTCTCTTTTTCTGAAAGATGCTACCCTCTTGGACTTTGTTGATTCCCTTGAGGTGTTGAAAGTTTCTATCATGTCCCCCTCTCCTTCTTTCCTTAACGGTATACATATTATAGCTCCTTTAGTCTCTCCTCATACGGCTTCTCTTGCAGACCCTGCACCATTTTAGTTGCCCTCCCTCTGGACTGCCTCTATCCTGTCTATGTCCTTGCGGGAGATGGGGTCTCCAGAACTGGACACAGTATTCCAGATGAGGTCTCACCAACTGTCTGTACAGAGGGATAACAACTTCCTGTTTTCTGCTGTCTGCTGCTCCTATACATCCCAGTATACCCATGGCCCTCCCTACTGCCTTCTCACATTGCTTGCTAACCTTAAGGTCATCTGATATGATTACCCTCAGGTCCTTTCCTGTTTTGTTGTTGTTACTACCTCCCCACCCATTGTGTATTCTTCCCTGGGTTCTTGTTTCCCAGGTGCATTATTTTGCACTTTTTGCATTGAATCCTAGCTGCCATATGTCTGACCATTCCTCCAACCTTGCCAAGTCCCTTTTCATCCTTTCCACTCCTTGTGTATCAACCCTGTTGCAGATCTTTGTGTCATCTGCAAAAGGCATACTTTCGCTTCCAGTCCTCTGCAGTGCCACTGATGAAGACATTAAAAGGACTGGACCCAATACTGAACCTCAATGTTACCCACTAGTAACCGCCCTTTCTTCAGAGTGGACTCCATTTACAATTACCTTCTGTGTCCTGTTGTCTAGCCAATGTTTTACCCAGGCTACCACCCTGGGACCCAGTCCCAGACTGGTTAATTTGACTAATAATCTTTTGTGTGGGACTGTGTCAAATGCCTTGCTAAAGTCTAGGTAGGCCATGTCCACAGCCCCTCCCTGGTCTACTACTTTGATCACCCAGTCAAAGAAATCTATTAGATTCATCTGACATGACCTTCCCACTGTGAACCCATGCTGCCTTGGATCCTGTGCTCCACTGACCTCTAGGTACTCAACTATTCTTCCTTCAGAGTGACTCCATCACTTTCCCTACCACAGAGGTCAAACTGTCAGGTCTGTAGTTTCCTGCCTCTGTCTTGGTCCCACTTTTGTGAAGGGGAATCACATCCGCCTTCTCCCAGTCCTTGGGTACCACACCATCCTCCCATGATTTATTAAAAAGAGTAGCCAGTGGTTTCACTAGTTCCCCCCTTAATTCTTTTAGAATTCTGGGGTGAATTCCATCAGGCCCCATTGCTTTGTCCACCTTCAGTTTTAGGAGTTCTTGCAGAACCCTTTCTTCTGTGAAAGGACTGGGATCGACCCCCCTATCAAGAGTGCTTCTGTTAATTGGATTAGGCACTTCCCCCTCCTCTTTTGTGAATACTGAGCAGAAATATTCGTTCAGTATTCCTGCTTTTTCACTGTCCCTTCTGCCCACCCACCATTCATTCTATTCAGCCTCACTATCCCTCCCCTTTGTCTTTCTATGCTCGCTGATGTACCTATAAAGGTTTTATCCCCTTCTTAACTGAGTTGGCTATCTTTTCCTCAGTTTGGGCCTTTCTATTCTGACTTCCCTCCCTGCTTCTTTCTGCCTTAACTGGTACAGCTTCTGTCCTGCTTCTTCTGTGTTTCCTTATACTCCGGAATGCTATCTTTTCTTCTTGACTTTCACAGCCACCTCTCTTGAGAACCATAGTGGCTTTTTTTTTGTTTTGATTTGTTTATTTGCTTCACACAAAGGTTTGTTGCCTCTGTGATGGCAGTTTTGATAATTCCCATTGTTGCTCCACACTTCCTTCTAGCCTGTTTGCTAGTGCTTTTCCAGAGCACTCTCCCATCTTGCCAATGTCAGCCCTCCTAAAGTCCAGTACCCTCACTTTTGTATGGCTTGACTCTGTAGCTGAGTTTAACGTGAACACACTGTTTGATGGTCACTTGTCCCCAGATGGCAACCACTTCTAGATCTGAGATCCTCTCACTGCCCCCATTTGAGAGTATGAGGTCTAAGATTGCTCCCTCATGAGTGGGTTCTGAAAGTAGCTGTCTAATGCCTGCCACCTGTAGGGCATCAAGAATGGCCCTGCTCTTGGATGAGGCTGCAGCAAATGTGCTCCAGTTAACATCTGGCATATTCAGGTCTCCCATCAACAGTATCTCCCCTTTCTCTGTCATTCTAAGAATGCCTTCCATCATATCCTTGTTCATTCCTTCCCCCTGACATGGGGGTCTGTACACAACCCCTGTGCGAATTGTGGTGCCCTTTCCAGTCTCCCAGGTGACCCACTGTGCCTCCTCTCCTCCCTATTTACTCTTTTGTTCAGTTGCTTTTATCCCTTTCTTTACATAGAGAGCTACTCCTCCCCTCTTCTCCCCTGCCTGTCTCTCCTGTAGGTAATACCTATGCACCCATTATACAGCTTACTGGCATTTCCTCAGTTCGCGGTCGGCTTTGAAGAGTGCAGACATGTTCCCAGCCCACCGAAGATTATCACGCTGGACTCCAGAGGTAAGTATAGGGTTAGAGGTGGTGTGGGGGAGGCAGGATGCAGTGGGTGGTGCGGTGGGGGCAGGGAGACTCAGGACCATTTTTAATTTAAAGTGTTTTTTTTTTTAATTAAGATGACACGGGACATTTGCCACACTGGGGTCGGCTCCAGTGTGGCAGCTGGAAAGGATGTTTATGGGGACTGGAGCTGATGGGGGATTTGGCACCCCCATCGGCCATACGGACGTGTGCCACATTGGGGGTGGGCTCCCAGCGTGGCACCAGGAAAGCTTTTGGGGGGGTGGCGTGGAGCCGACGAGGCATTGGGCACCCCATCGGCTATACTGTATGTGCATGGGGGAGCACATCAGCACGCAATATGTGTGTGTGCATGTGTACATGTGTGTTGAAGGGAGCTCTGCTCACTGAAGTGGAGATCTCCCTTTCAACTGTACGCCACTGCATGTTCAACTGCTGTCATAGACAGCTGGAGCAGTGATTGGTGCATTGCAACCACACCTGCAAACACACTGACTGAATTGGAAGAGGCTGACACAGTGCTGGAAAACTCAGATGATGGCACTATGTTTCTTGCACATGCGTGCAAGCAAACATAAAAATGGCATTCATCGTAAGATGTGCAGAGGAAGGTTGAGGAAATGAAAGTTACAGAGTAGGAGAGAGAGAGAGAGAATCAATTAAGCACTTGGAGTTTAAGTGACTTGCTTTGGGTCACACAGTAAGTAAGTAACATTTGTGAGATTCTAACCTTGGTTTATTGAGTCTTGTGCCCAGACCTCTAGACCACACTGAAAGAGGTGCACACAGTATGAGAGAGAGAGTTACAAAGTAATTTACAGTCTTGCTTTTGCAACTGAAAGCTCCTGTACTATAGGGTTATGCACCTTGTTGTTTAGTGTATTTCATGGCCAATGTAATAACACCTACACTGAGCCCTGGCCCCTCCCCCACTGAGCCCATAGCCCTGCCCTCACAGCCCCTCTGATGGGTGGTTGATGCCCCTCCGTTGTACTCTAAAATGGCACCCCTGCCACATGGGCCATCTGGACATGTGAAAAGGGAGGGCATAGGGTGATACAGGCTGATTGTGATACCACATGTATGTGATATACCAACTCCATATTCAGTGTACAGTCACCCGCAGTGCCCCTTCTACATGTGAAAAGGGAGGGCATAGGGTGATACAGGCTGATTGTGATACCACATGTATGTGATATACCAACTCCATATTCAGTGTACAGTCACCCGCAGTGCCCCTCCTACATGTGAAAGGGGAGGGCATAGGGTGATACAGACTGATCGGGATACCACATGTATGTGATACACCAACTCCATATTCAGTGTACATTCACCCGCAGTGCCCCTTCTACATGTGAAAGGGGAGGGCATAGGGTGATACAGACTGATCGGAATACCACATGTATGTGATACACCAACTCCATATTCAGTGTAAAGTCACCCGCAGTGCCCCTTGTACATGTGAAAGGGGAGGGCATAGGCTGATACAGGCTGATCAGGATACCACATGTATGTGGTATACCAACTCCATATTCAGTGTACAGTCACCTGCAGTGCTCCTTATACACCTGTATGAGGGGAACCTAGTGGGAAATGCAAGGGATGGCAGTATGCTGATGATGACCAGGTAACTGGGTGGATGGGTCCCACCTGTGTGCACCTGTGGTGTACCATTGTGGGTGTGTACCATAGATAAGTCCCTGGTCCATGCCATGTGACCACTAGTACCACCAGGCTACCTGGGCACCATTGCCACAGACATCACACTGGTGCATGCCACCATGGGTGGCACCCTGCAGGCCGCATGGTTGCTGGCCATAGCTCCTGGTATATGTGCTGTCATTTTTTCCCATAATTATTTTTATTTATTTTCCAAAAAGAAAGAAACAGAACAATCAGAAATAAATGAAAAAGCAACATGAGAGAATGTGTTGCTTGCAAGAAGACACCAGGAGAAAGGACTGCTGTGTGACTGAACTTCTCTGCTGGGACTAAAGTAGAAGAACTTTTATACTTGGACCTTTAATTTAGGGTAAAAAAAACTAACATACAAAAAAAGTGTGTGTTTGGGTTAACTGAACTGCATGGGTATCTGAAGAGTTATCTAGGTGTAAATCTCAGGTGACTGAAAGGACTTAACTGCTGTGAGGTTTAAATTACTTGTAGAAAGATCTGGTAAGTAGGGGGAGTGGCTTAGCTAGAAGGAAGCTACATTTAAAGACTGCCTTAGAAAGATTTTGCTAGTAGCTTGGCAGAAGACACCAGGAGAAAGGACTGCCGTGTGACTGAAATTCTCTGTCGGGACTAAAGTAGAAGAACTTTTGTACTTGGGCCTTTAATTTAGGTTAAAAAAACTAGCATACAAAAAAAAGTGTGTGTTTGGGTTAACTGAACTAAACGGGTATCTGAAGAGTTATCTAGGTGTAAATCTCAGGTGACTGAAAGGACTTAACTGCTGTGAGGTTTAAATTACTTGTAGAAAGATCTGGTAAGTAGGGGGAGTGGCTTAGCTAGAAGGAAGTTACATTTAAAGACTGTCTTAGAAAGATTCTGCTAATAGCTTGGCAGAAGACACCAGGAGAAAGGACTGCTGTGTGACTGAACTTCTCTGCTGGGACTATATTGCCCTCCTTCCCTCCCCTCCACCCCGCCACCCAAAGCTAGTTCTATTTTTATAGGCACAGGATTTGACTGACAACAGGAACTTCCTATTTAGGGGCAGGAAGTGAGTGATCACAGAACCACCAGGACCCACCATCCTAGAAGGGCAAGTGAGTCTCCGGCCCCTCTGGCTGCTGGAGGTCTGCCTCTGAGCAAGTAAGGGTCTACTGAGAAATATAGGATATTCTTGTCTCAGAACAAGACAATTCGAGACTTCACAAGGGGCACAGGCAGAAAGTAAGGAGAGAAAAATACAGAGAAAGAGTAGGATTGCCAAACAGTTAAGAGGCCATGAAATAAGACATGATTGGAGTGGTGCAGTGCAGTGGCTGTGGGCAGCAGTCTTCCGGAGATGTTCTGGAGGATGCGGTGTTGTCCCATCTGCAGGCACCTTTATGGGCTGAGGAGGAGGTTGCTCATCTCCAGGCTGAGTTGGCCAGGATTTGTGGGACCTCCTCTTCCATCCAGGGGACCACCAGTGCCACTGCTGTTGCCTCTGGGGTTGCCACAAGAAAGAGGAGCAGTTGGACCACAGTGGGCTCAGGAGGGTGAGGGTGTGGAACAGGCATATCCTCCAGTTGTACCTCTCACAATTCCTATGCCATTCTGGCAAAGTGTGGTTCCTCTGTGGAGGCACCACAGTAGGAGACCAAGGGAGGATGCTGAGAACCTCCACAAAGGAGACCCACAGGAGGGTGCAGGGACCCCTGCAGGGAAAGGAAACAACTCCTGGTGGGGGACTGCATTGTTAGGGAAGGTAGGAACCAGGGAGGAAGGAGAGGAGGTAAGGTGTCGCCTGGCACCATGGCTTTTCTTGAGGGACAGGAGAGCTAATCCTCAGGATTGCTGGAGCAGCTGCACAGTGGAGGGAACTGGATGTCATTGTCCACCTAGGGACAAATGACCTGGCTAAGAAAGGGATTAGAGAAGTGCAGGAAGAGTTTGTGGAATTGGGGAGGGGCCTTAGTCAAGTAGCATGCACAGTAACCTTCTCGGAGGTACTACCCATCTATAGCATAGGAGAGGCTAGGGTGTTCCACACCATGGGATTAAATCAGTGGTTGAAAAACTGGTGTGAAGCACAGGGATTTGGCTTCATTGGGGACTGGGGGTCCACCTGGAGTGATGCAAGCCTATACTGGCATGATGGGCTGCATCTGTACAGGAGGGGAACCAGGATCCTAGGTCAGAGGTTTAAATGCTTCATTGGCAAGCTTTTAAACTAGCCAAGGGGGAGGCACTGGAAAGGAACAGGAAAATACTAGCCCCCCCAACATAGAGGTGTTGATAGGGAGAAGGGCAGGGATAAATGGAGAAAGTGACAAAGGCAAGAAGGACAGGGATGGAGCAAAAGGGAGTAAGGCCATCAGGAAATGGAGGGTAATGAGTACCAATGCCCATAGTCTGGGCAACAAGCTCCCTGAGCTGATGGCCTTAATGGAAGAGGGATGCCTGGATATCATCGCATTCACAGAAACATGGTACACAAGAGAACCATGACTGGATGTTAACATACTAGGGTACATAACCACAGGAGAGACAGGCAGGGAGAAGAGAGGAGGAGTAGCTCTCTGTGTAAAGGAAGGGATAAAAGCAACTGAACAAAAGAGTAAATAGGGAGGAGAGGAAGACTGTGGGTCACCTGGGAGACTGGAAGAGGCACCACAATCCTCACAGGGTTGTGTACTGACCCCCATGTCAGGGGAAGGAATGACAAGGATATGATAGAAGGCATTCTTAGAATGGCAGAGAAAGGGAGATACTGTTGGGAGACCTGAATATGCCAGATGTTAACTGGAGCACATTTGCTGCAGCCACATCCAAGAGCAGGGCATTCTTGATGCCCTACAGGTGGCAGGCAATAAATAGCTAGTTTCAGAACCCACTTGTGAGGGAGCAATCTTAGACCTTGTACTCTCAAATGAGAGAGACGATGAGAGGATCTCAGATCTAGAAGTGGGTTGCCATCTGGGGACAAGTGACCATCAAACAGTGTGGTTCTATTAAACTCAGCTGCAAGTCAAACCATACAAAAGTGAGGGTACTGGACTTTGGGAGGCTGACTTTTGCTCGGGCAGGAGAGTGCCTCAGAAAAGCACTAACCAAACAGGCTAGTAGAAAAGGAGGTGTGGAGCAACAATGGGAATTATCAAAACTGCCATCACAGAGGCAACAAGCCGTTTTGTGTGAAGCAAATAAACAAATCAAAATGAAAGAAAAAGCCACTATGGTTCTCGAAAGAAGGCGGCGGTGAAAGTCAGGAAGAAAAAATAGCATTCCAGAAGTATAAGGAAACACAGAAGGAGCAGGAATGAGAGCTGTACCAGTTAAAGGCAAGAAGGAAGCAGGGAGGAAAGTCAGAATAGCAAAGGCCCAAACTGAGAAAAGATAGCCAACTCAGTTAAGAAGGGGACCGAGCACTTTCATAGGTAAGCATCAGCGGCGTGAAAAAGACAAAGGGAGGGATGGTGAGGCTGAATAGAATGGTGATGTGGGTGGGCAGCGGGGACAGGTGAAAAAGCAGGAATACTGAATGAATATTTCTGCTCCGTATTCACAAAGAGGAGGGGAAGTGCTTAATCAATTAAACAGCAGCACTCTTGATAGGGGGGTCGATCCCAGTCCTTTCACAGAAGAAAGGGCTCTACAAGAACTCCTAAAACTGAAGGTGGACAAAGCAATGGGTCCTGATGGAATTCACCCCAGAATTCTAAAAGAATTAAGGGAGGAACTAGTGAAACCACTGGCTACTCTTTTTAAATAAATCATGGGAGGATGGTGTGGTACCTGAGGACTGGATAGCGCAGATGTGATTCCCTTCACTGTGTGGGACAAAGACAGAGGGTAGGAAACTACAGACCTGTCAGGCCTGCGACTCTGTGTTAGGAAAGTGATGGAGTCACTTCTGGAAGGAAAGAATAGTTGAGTACCTAGAGGCCAGTGGAGCACAGGACCCAAGGCAGCATGGGTTCTGGCCAGCGGAAGGTCATGTCAGATGAATCTAATAGATTTCTTTGACTGGGTGACCAAAGTAGTAGACCAGGGAGGGCTGTGAACATGGCCTACCTAGACTTTAGCAAGGCATTTACACAGATCCACACAAAGGATTAATAGTCAAATTAACCAGCTTGGGAGTGGGACCCAGGGTGGTAGCCTAGGTAAAAAATTGGCTGGACAACAGGACACAGAAAGGTAGGTGTAAATGGAGTCCACTCTGAAAAAGCGGGGTTACTAGTGGGGGTACCACAGGTTCACAGTGTTGGGTCCAGTCATTTAATGTCTTCATCAGTGACATTGCAGAGGGACTGGAAGGAAAATTATGCCTTTTGTAGATGACATAAAGATCTGCAGCAGGGTTGATAGTAATAAGGAGGTGTGGAAAGGATGAAAAGGACTCATGTTGAGAACAATGGAAGTATATAGCTAGGATTCACAATGGAAGAAGTGCAAATAATGCACCTGGGAAACAAGAACCCAGGGGAAGAATACACAATGGGTGGGAGGTAGGTAACAACAAAAAGAGAGGATCTGGGGTAATCATATCAGATGACCTTAAGGTTAGCAAGCAATGAGAAGGCAGTAGGGAGGGCTGGGGATACTGGGATGTATAGGGAAAGGCATCATCAGCAGAAACATAGGAAGTTGTTATCCCTCTGTACAGAGAGCTGATGAGATTCCCATCTGGAGTAGCTGTGTCCAGTTCTGGAGACCCCATCTCCGCAAGGAGATGACAGGATAGAAGCAGTCCAGAGGAGGGCAACTAAAATGGTGCAGGGTATGCAAGAGAAGTCGTATGAAGAGAGACTAAAGAGCTTAATATGTATACCCTTGAGGAAAGAAATGAGAGAGGGACATGATAGAAACTTTTAAGTACCTCAGTGGAATCAACAAAGTCCAAGAGGTAGCATCTTTCAGAAAAGAGAGACTTGCAAGAACAAGGGGACACAATTTAAAGACAGGAGGGCTGGCTAGAGGCAATGTGAGGAAGTATTATTTGCGAGAGGGTAGTGGATGCATGGAACAGCCTTCCTGAGGAGGTTGTGGGGTCTAAAACTGTGGGAGATTTCAAGAATGCATGGAACAGACAAAAGCCACTATGGTTCTCAAGAGAGGTGGCTGTGAAAGTCAGGAAGAAAAAGATAGCATTCCAGAAGTATAAGGAAACACAGAAGGAGCAGGACAGAGAACTGTACCAGTTAAGGCAGAAAGAAGCAGGGAGGGAAGTCAGAATAGCAAAGGCCCAAACTGAGGAAAAGATAGCCAACTCAGTTAAGAAAGGGGATAAAACCTTTTATAGGCACATCAGCAAGCATAGAAAGACAAAGGAGGGATAGTGAGGCTGAATAGAATAAGCGGTGGTGGGCAGAGGGGACAGTGGAAAAGCAGGAATACTGAATGAATATTTCTGCTCAGTATTCACAAAGAGGAGGGGAAGTGCCTAATCCAATTAACAGAAGCACTCTTTGATAGGGGGTTGATCCCAGTCCTTTCACAGAAGAAAGGGTTCTACAAGAACTCCTAAAACTGAAGGTGGACAAAGCAATGGGTCCTGATGGAATTCACCCCAAATTCTAAAAGAATTAAGGAAGGAACTAGTGAAACCACTGGCTACTCTTTTTAATAAATCATGGAGGATGGTGGTACCCAAGGACTGGAGGAAGCGGATGTGATTCCTCTTCACAAAAGTGGGACCAAGACAGAGGCAGGAAACTACAGAGCCTGTCAGTCTGACCTCTGTGGTAGGGAAAGGAGTCACTTCTGAAGGAAAGAATAGTTGAGTACCTAGAGGTCAGTGGAGCACAGGATCAAGGCAGCATGGGTTCACAGCGGAATGTTTGTATGAAGCAATCTAATAGATTTCTTTGACTGGGTGACCAAAGTAGTAGACCGAGGGAGGGAGGGCTGTGGACATAGCTACCTAGACTTTTAGCAAGGCATTTGGACAAGTCCCACATAAAGATTATAGTCAAATTAACCAGCCTGGGAGTGGGTCCCAGGGTGGTAGCCTGCAAAACATTGGCTGGACAACAGGACACAGAAGGTAATTGTAAATGGAGTCCACTCTGAAGAAAGGCGGTTACTAGGGGTATCGTGAGGGTTCAGTATTGGGTCAAGTCCTTTTTAATGTCTTCATCAGTGGCATTGCAGAGGGACTAGAAGGAAAAGTATGCCTTTGCAGATGACACAAAGATCTGCAACAGGGTTGATACACAAGGAGTGCATGGAAAGGATGAAAGGGACTTGGCAAGGTTTGAGAATGGTCTGACATATGGCAGCTAGGATTCAATGCAAAAAGTAAATAATGCACCTGGGAAACAAGAACCCAGGGAAGAATACACAATGGGTGGGAGGTAGTAACAACAACAAAACAGGAAAGGGACCTGGGGTAATCATATCAGATGACCTTAAGGTTAGCAAGCAATGTGGAGAAGGCAGTAGGGGAGGTCAGTATACTGGGATGTATAGGGAGAAGCAGCAGGTAGAAACAGGAAGTTGTTATCCCTCTGTACAGACAGTTGATGAGACCCCATCTGGAATATCAGTCCAGTTCTGAGACCCCATCTGTGAAGGACATAGACAGGATAGAGGCAGTCCAGAGGAGGGCATACTATGATGCAGGGTCTGCAAGAGAAGCTTGATGAGGAGAGACTAAGGAGCTTAATATGTATACCCTTGAGGAAAGAAGGAGAGGGGGACATGATAGAAACTTTCAAGCACCTCAAGGGAATCAACAAAGTCCAGAGGGTAGCATCTTTCAGAAAAGACTTGCAAGAACAAGGGACACAATTTAAAGATAGAAGGAGAGCGGTTCAGGGCAATGTGAGGAAGTATTATTTCACAGAGAGGTAGTGGATGCATGGAACAGCCTTCCTGAGGAAGTTGTGGAGTCTAAACTGTGGGAGAATTCAAGAATGCATGGGACAGACATAAGGCAATTCTTGTGGGGGGCAGGAAGATATGGGCTGTTGGTTAAATAGGATCTGCGGCCTATCCTGTAGGTAGGGAAATGGGCAGACTAGATGGGCCTAGCGGTCCTTATCTGCCGTCAAAGTCTATGTTTCTATGTTTGTTGCAGTGTGATTGCCCTCCCTGTTGGTGTGCCCGGGGGGGGGAGGCTGGGGAGCGGATAGCACTGCCTTGTGGCTGCTGGGTGTCTGTGTCCAGGGTGAAGTGTGGGGCTGCTCACTGGATGGTGCCAGTGGTGACATGGCCGCTGTGGCTCTGGGTATGTTCATCTTGGCATGACGGCTGCGTGTGGGTGCCTGAAGCACATTCTGGTGCACCTCCAAGGACTGTCTGTGGATGACCTGCCTGCAGTTCTTTGGCCTGCCTGTGGGTGGTTCCTTCCGGCAATCAAGGTGCCTGCCAGAATGCACCCATCATTCCCAAGGGAAATTCACCATCTCCTCCCCGAGGTCGCCCCCCCCAGAGTTAGAATAATTAGTAAGGGGGGTCATGGGAGTGTAGCCCCCCACAAAAAGAGGGGACAATGAAATTGAGACTTGGCACCTTAATGACTGGGTGTGTCCTGACAGATGCATTCCGAGGGTGGAACCATGGGTGGCTGGCCAATTTAGACAATCTTTTTGTTTGCCTAACTTTGGGCAGCACATTTCAGAGATGTATGGCAGATGTGCTGCACGGTGTGGCTGAATATAGTGATGCATGGCATATTCATGGACCTGCCCCTTTATTTGCACCACATACATTAGTTCTGTGTGATGGTGCATTCGGAGACGTGCAACACATCTCTCTGTTTTGAATATCTTGTATCTATGCATTTTCTGGGATGCGCTGCCCATCTCCATTTTGGGCTGTGCATCTCCTTTGAAAATGTGGGCCCATGCCGGCCCAGTGGCACTGAAGGTTGAGGCACTGGATGCCACACTTCGTGTCACACTGGTAACCTGGGTTTGGGAATGGACTTGGGCCTCCAGGAGCTGGCTGGGGAGAGGAAGGATTGAGCATCCCAATGACCGCTCTCCTTCTTCTGGGGTGGTGAGGGATGTGCACCATGCTGCAGTGGTATCTAGTGGAAGCTAGGTGCATTGCCAGTTGCGTGCATAACAAGGGGGGTGCATGGCAGACATCTGGGTGGAGGTGCATCTAATGCCATTGCACATCCGGCTCCCATGGAGGCAGAAAATGGTGGGAAATTGCAGAGTGACTGCGTGGCTAATGGCAGAGCTCTGCACCCCTGGACACAAGAGGTGCGATCACCAGGTGTCATGCTACAGGTCTCAAGGGGGAAGGGGATCCTGCTCGATGGCGGGCATGTGTAGATCAGACATATAAATTCGCACACCAGACCTGATGCGGGTGCTGGTGGCCGGCCATTACTAGGACTGCCCTTATGAGCAGGCAAAAATAGTTACATGATAAAAAAAAAATAAAAAGGAAATGTGGGCCTATCAATGCAACACAACAAAAGCTATTACATGA
Source organism: Neoceratodus forsteri (assembly GCA_016271365.2). Classification (NCBI taxonomy): domain Eukaryota; kingdom Metazoa; phylum Chordata; order Ceratodontiformes; family Ceratodontidae; genus Neoceratodus; species Neoceratodus forsteri. Next base: position 2,418,837 of record JADMNL010000031.1, read on the forward strand.
TCATCATAGTAAGCTGCTTGTTGGGACTTCCGGTGATGTCAGCAAACTGACGGCTGCTCACCCCTGAAACTCAATTCCCCTACCGACAATAAACATTTTCAGCCGCCAATTAATAGGATGTCTTCGCCTGCAAAACCGAAAAGGAACAAAAAAGGGAAACTGCAGCTCACTCAGACACAGAAATTGAGAGCCCTGATCCAGTGTGAGCAAGCGCATGAAATGGATTTCACAGACACTCTGCTCGGCCTACTGCATCCCCACTCACATGGTGAAGGTCCTCACTCCGACTTGATTGCTACAATCAAGCAAACAGCCTGCACAGTCGCCAAGACAGAGCAGTCCCTTGCCGAACTGAAAACGGACATTAATACCATCAGTCATAAAACGGACCAGCTGGAGCTATGCACCTCCCAAATTTCGGAGCAAGCTGATCGGCATGACTGCTTACTCCTGTGCCTCCTTGCCAGGGATCGTGAGCTTACCCATCACCTGGACGACCTCGAAGGCAGAAGTAGGAGGCAAAATCTGAGGGTCTATGGGGTCCCCGAGGACCTGGAGGACAAGCACCCATCCATGATTACCTTCCTACAGGGCTTCCTCCGAGATTTGCTTGACCTGCCAGGAGAATACAGCATGATGATGGACTGGGTGCAAAGATCTTTCACACCTAGATCCCATAACCCAGATGCGAGACCCCGGTTTATTGTAGCCAGGCTGACTGTGGTGGTGGAACCCCCCCCGGTATACCATATAAGTAACACCAAGAATCTGAGGTGCAAACCTTCACTCTCTTCTCTATTACTCTCTTTTCCTTTAATTTCTTCTAAGACTGTTGAGCAACAACATTTTTCTGTGTTCTCTGTTTAGTTCATGTTATGACTTGTTGGCCACTTGTTATAGTGGGAACTCTTAGCTGTCCCCGGTTTCCTGCTTCTGCTACCTCTAGAAACTTGGTATGCTTAAGGCTAAAAACTGATATGCCTAAAATACAAGCAATACTGGCAGAGGGATTCATCTGAATACCCCCCCCAATCTGTAAGACACATGCCTGCTTGGGTTATTACAACCCTGATGCCTCTCTTTCATTGGATTTTTCAAGTAAAATGGACAATAGTTTACATTCCCTGCTTTAATGTTAGAATTTGGTCTTGTATGGTCTTAAGAAGCTGATTATGTATCCTATTTTTGATAAAGATAAGTATGTAAACAAAATATGAGACAGAATCCCTGAATGTATAGATTTTGAAGCAATTACCTTCTCTCTGGAACGTGCTTCCAAACAACAAGCTTTGCTTGTTTACAGGCTGTACACAGATACACCAAGCTTAATATATAATATAACATGCCCCGCCTACTTGGGCTGTGGGGCTGGGTGTTAGTGTTTGTCTCTGTCAATAGTTTAGTTTTGTGGATTTTCATGTGTTTTGGCTTGGAGAAACTAGACCATTCTTGGATATGTGATCTATGAAAGTTTCTGGACTAAGAAACTGGAAAACACCACCTTGCAGATATTGGGATCTCATTATAAATCAACTTTTTGGAAGCCATCACAGTCAAGCAAGTACAGCTAAGAAATTCTACAAGCTGTGACCTGGGAAGTGCAAATTGAATCCCATTTCCATCTACCTTGTTGCTAAAGGGAACTACATGTCTTTGAGAACCATTCACAACTATTTAAACAAAGGGAAGACACTGACAAAGGGTTTTAACTTCCTGCACATGCCCCAGGCTAGTGTTCCAGGAATTTAACACATCCTTTGTCTTGTTACCATAGATCAAACAGTTTACTGGTCATTTTCCTGTGGATTTGATTATTTTACATCATCTGGCAATTGGGCAAATTCTCCCCCTGGAGGCACAGCTTGTTTAATCTTGTTTCACCACTTCCCTTTCTGCTTTAGTTGTCCCCCCTCCTCCCCTCCTCACTGGATTCTACCCTCACATCTTGGTATACCCAATGCTGCACTTTTCACCCTCTTGCCACCCTTCCTACATTCCTTCCCCCACCCTCTTCCCTCTCCCAATGACTCTGGCACTTCTTATCTGTTGTCTGTTTTCTCTGACAAATGCCACTGGCTGCCTTGTTACAATGCCACCCTTGAACTGTATTAATCTGTACTGTTTGCAATGTCCACATTGTTGTAATGCCTGTCTTGACATTCCCCATAATTTGTATTTCTCTGACGTGGAACCTTTGTAAAAGAGCCATGACTCAAAGGTATATGTAATCCTAGACTTGATAAATAAACAAATAAATAAACACCACCAAAACTGATCTGTCCCTGCTCATGTGTGAGCCTTGGGCACATCTAGCCACATTGTATACAACTATTCCAATGCTGCATTTTCGACATTACCACCTGGCATACTACTGTTCAAAAAAGAAATGCAACCTCTCTCTGACTGAACTCCGCCTATGCACCCTGAAACTTGTGCTCCTCCTCCTGCTGCTATCAGGGACTGTTCACCCTAACCTGGACCAAACACCTCCAACCAAAACAAACCAGCAGGCTCTCTCAATCATGTGCCTGAACATCTGCAGTTCACTTCCAAGCTTGATGCACTGCAAGCCTTTACCACCCAGCACAACCTCCGGATATTCTGTCAGTAGTTGAAACTTGGCTACCCTAAAGATTCCTGGACCAGGCAATCACCCTTCCTGGCTACAATGTCTTCTGGGTTGATCTTGAAGTCCTAAAAGAGGTGAGAGGGTGCCTTATATGTGAAAGACACTTTCTGAGGACACCCCATTGATTCCAATCTTCCAGCAACACCTGTTCAGATTCTTCCCATCAGACTCCTATTAGGCACCCACAATAAGGCCCTCACAGTTGTCACTGTTTACATAACTCCTAAGGAACAGGGATCAGGTCTAACTGCTGTCCTTGACTTTGTCAAATCCCACCCACTGGACTCCAAAATCATCCTTCTTGGTGATTTTAACATTAATTGGCTCTCATCTGAAGGTGGGTCATTTAAGGACTCTGTTATATCAGCTAACTTGACTCAAATGGTTGACTATGCAATGAGAAAGAACTACAGAACTGGGACCTGCACTGTACACGACTGGATCCTAACCACCACCCCTCTCAGATCACGAAAACCTCAGTCCTCCCTGATTCACTCAGTGACCACTCTCCCATCAGCTGTACCTGGTCAAACAAATTCTATAAGCCCCCTCCAAAAATCATCACCAGCAGAGTCCTACCCCGTGGTCAGCTACCCCACCTCAAATCGCACCTCAGTCTACAGGACCGGTCGCCCATCTTCAAGGCAACAGATACTAATACTGCACTGGTGCAATTTATTCACATTTTCAGTGGAGCCAGTTATAAATTTGTCCCCCTCAAAAAGCATAAAGTTAATTTGCTCAGTAACTTTTGGCTGTCAGGAGACCTCCTAAAAAAATTAAATCCAGTGACTACCTCTGGGAACTGGCTAGAAACTCCAGTAAGCAACTCAACATCCAGAATTATAAGCGGGCATGGAATCCACTGCACCAAATCCATTCGCAACAGAAATCTTGACTACTATAAACATCCTCACTAATTCCTGGAGAGAAATGGGGAGGGATTCTTGGAAAACATTAAAGATGTCACTGGGAAGCAGTCAACATCTTCGCAGAACGTACTCAACATAAATGGGCACACTACACTCGACTCTAAAACTATTGCGAACACTTAACATCACTTTCACTGACCTTAGCAGTATTCTCCCCTCCGACTTCTTCCAAGATGTGTCAACCCCTATCCCCCCAACTCCTCCACCCATGCCTGTCACCCACCTTTCTACTTTAAAGCACTAAAGAAACAACAAGTCCGAAAACTACATTGCCAAAGCCATCAGCAAATCTAGAACAAGCAATGACACACTTGACCTCAAGCTACTGGCCCTAATGCTTGACGAGGTACTTGAGCCCCTCACCAAGATCTTTAATCTCTCTCTTTCCTATAGCCAATTCCCAGACAAATGGAAAATTACCACTGTTACCCCAATTCTCAAAAGTGGTGATAAGGCTGACCGTGCGAACGTCCGCCCCTTCTCCATTCTGCCTCCGCTATCAAAGGCACTGGAAAGTTTAGTAGCGGACCAACTTACCGAGTATCTGGACAATTATAATATTCTCTGTAAACAGCAACACAGCTTTAGAAAAGGTCATAGTACATCCTCTGCCTTACTAGAATTCACCAGCTCCATTCACAGCTCCCTTGACAATGGACAACTAACTGGTGCTATTTTCATCGACCTGACCAAAGCCTTCGATACTGTCCACCACTCCTTCCTGCTGAGGCAACTAAAAAATGCTAGTCTCTCCAATGATTCAATCTCTTGGTTCAAAAGCTATCTTGAAAACCGCACCCAGCATGTAAAAATTGGAAATGTGCACTCTGATTCCAGACCTGTCCTGTCTGGAGTCCCCCAGGGTTCAATACTGGGCCCCCACTCTTCAGCCTGTTCCTTAACACCCTACTGGACTCCTGCACTGAACATATCACTCTGTATGCTGATGATGCAGTAATCCTTGCCACACACCAGGACCCAAAGAAATTCCAAGAAAATCTCCAACTCAGCTTCTCCTCATACTAGTAAGACTCATACTAAGACAATATCAGAGGCACAAAAGCAAAGAACTGCCAATATAGGCCTCTTCATTACAATTGACTTTTTGAATACTTGTTCTCATTTCTCAAAGCATCAAGTCTATTTTTAAAAGTTAATTTATTATCACTAATTACAATTTTAGTTGGAAGTTTATTCCAAGATGATACTACCCTTTGAAAAAAAAAATTTGCTCTTTTATTAGTAAAACATTTATTACTGGAAAGTTGAAGCGGATGACCTCTAGTTTCTATCTTGATTTGTTTATGATCAAGACCACTATGCACGAAAAGATGTTCATCATTATGTAAATCCCATACAAGTAATAAATCCCCTCTCACTCTTCTTTCCTTAAGAGACATTAAATTTTGTCAATCTATCCTCATATGAAATTTCTTTACATGACACTAGATGTTTAGTGATTCTTCTCTGAACTTTCTCCAGTCTGGCTACATCCTTCTTTTTATATGGATTCCATAACTGGGAACCAAAATCCAAATGAGGTCTTACGTAAGCACGATATAGAGGTAAAAGTACCTCTGGATTTTTTAAGTACATATTATGGCGAATGGCCCACCAAATCTTATTTGTTTTATTAATCATGTAGGTGATATGAGAATCAAAGGTCAGTTCAACATCAACAATTATTCCAAGATCCCTTTCACTATCTTTACTAGTTAGTAACTTGCCATATAAATGGTACTGATATCTCAGATTTTTATTACCAAAGTGTAAAACTCTGCACTTTGATATATTAAAGATAAGGTTCCATTTCCTTGACCAAATTTCAAGTGTTTTTAAGTCCTTCTGGATAACTGCCCTATCATCTTCATTTTCACAAACACTATAGATTTTACAATCATCTGCATAATTAATAATAGTACTGTTAATATTAGTGGATAAATCCGATATGAAAACTTGAAAAATCAAAGGAGCCAAGATGGATCCTTGGGGAACACCACTTTTTACCTTCATCCAATCACTAAAGTGGCCATCTATCATAACCCTCTGTTTTCTGTCTAACAACCAATTTGAAATCCATCTAACATAGATGGGATTGATATTAAACATCTGCAGCTTTTTTATCAATGCCCAATGTGGAACGGAATCGAAAGCCTTTTTAAAGTCCAAAAAATGACATCACAAGAAACACCATTATCAAAATTCTGACTAACATTATCATAAAAACAAAGCAAATTGGTTACACATGACCTGTCTCTAACAAATCCATACTGGGTTCTATCCAAATTAGAAATTACTTGTGTTAAGTCATCCTTAATAACATGTTCTAATAGTTTACAACAAATAGATGTCAGACTGATTGGACGATAATTGTCTGGATTACTTCTAATTCCTTTTTTAAATAAAGGAATCACATTTGCCACTTTCCAATCATCTGGAACAAGACCTATTTTTTAACTAGTATCAAAAATGATTTTTAATGGAGTACAAAGATGGTCTTTCAATAGATGAATTAGGTCCCCAGAAATTCTATCTGGGCCAGCTGAAGATCCTCTCTTAACTTCATCCAATTTAGACTTAATGATTTGTAATGAAATATCAACTAAATAAGAAGAATGGAACTCTGTTTCAGAAGTAATACCATCATTATTATTTGAAAACACCTTACAAAACTGAGTATTAAGGTAATTATCCATATCAATACGAAGTGTTAATGTTTCAGAACCTGTTATAATAGACCTACTCTACAAGTTTTTCTTTTTAGTGAATTAATATAGCCAAATAGTATTTTATTATTCCCTTTCTGTGCTTTTTTTGCCAATGAAGTTTCCATTAGTATTTTTGACTTTCTAATTTCTTTTTTACATAATTTTCGAATTTTCCTAAAGGCATTCAAATTTCTAATAGAATTATTCTAAATTTTTTATACATTTTGTTTTTCCTTTTAATTAGCTTATATCATTTCATATTAAGCCATTTTGGTTGATGATTTAATTTTTTCTTAGAAACTTTTGGAATATATTTATCAGCTGCACACATAATTGTTTCAGAAAAGATATTCCACATTTCATTGATATTTTTATTTTGTAACAGTGCATACCAATCTACAGCTATCAAAAAATTAATGCTTTATGATTAGTTTTATGAAATGCAAAAATTTCAGTAATATTAATATTTTTTTTTCCATATGGAACAAATTAGTTTCAAAGACAACTATGCAATGATCGCTGTTACCTAAAGGGGACAAAGACTGGTATTTCCGGACTTCAATTGATTCATTGCCTAACACTATATCTAAAATATTTAATTCACGAGTAGGAAAATGGACATACTGTACTAAATCCAATTCCAAGCATGAATTTAGAAATAATTTTGACATTTGAGTTTTGGCTGAATTGTTTTTCCAATTTATGTCACTCATATTTAGGTCTCCCATGAACAAAATAGGGCACACTTCTGCTGCGCTAGACATTTCCTCAATAATATCAGAAATAATCTCCAATTTCGAATCTGGAGGCTTATAACATAATCCTAATAGTAACTCGAGATTTAAATGTTTAAACCTTAACCAGATAGACTCTACCTGTAAGTCAACTTTTTTTATTTTATGTGAAACATCAAATACATCTAATGTTGAAATAATAAAAATAGCCACCCCTCCACCTCTTCGTTTTTGTCTATTCAGAAAATATAGTGAATAGCCTGAAATATGGGTTTCCCAAACATGGTCTTCAGTCCACCATGTTTCTGTAATTCCAATAACGTCAGGTTTTTCAATATTGACTCTAAGGTATAGTTCATCTGTCTTATTTATTAAACTGTGTGCGTTTAGCAACATAAATTTTAAAGCATGTATTTTATTATCTACTTTTTCTAAAGTTGTTTGCAAAACAGTATCAGTTTTAATATTTCCCCCCCTGGATTTCAGTTTAAAGTCATAAATGAAAAATGAGACTTAAAAGTAGTACACAGTTCAATTGCACCTAACCTATTTAAATGCAAACCATCTTTTGCAAAAAGTCCAGCGTTAGAGGTGAATGTTGACCAGTGATCAATAAATAAGTATGAATTCAATAAACACCAATTTGCTAATCTAACATTAATCCTTTCAATAGTGTTTTTTTTTTTTTCAAGTTTAGCCCTTGGTATTGGTAATATACCAGAAAAATACACATTGCAGTTTTTCTCTTTAATTCTATTACCTAATCGAATTAATTCCCAACAAATGTCCTTTCAAACAACATGAAGTCTTGCTATATTATGACATATGCAGTTAGTCCCAACCTTAGAACTGCTCCAGAGGTGAAAGAGTTAACTTCCATGCCAGGCATGGAATCTTGAGCGCGAGCTCGGTTAGAAACTCTGTCTGTTGTTCTTCAAACTCAAACTGTCAGATTCTTTACTCCGCCTCTCTGAACAGTCGCTCCGGAGATTTCTCCTGCTGCTCGGTTCATTTTGTCAGTTAAAAAGTTTAAATTCTCGTTTTTTAAACTGCATTTTGTCTATATTTAAACCACAACCAGTCGGTTCCAGCTCTGTCTGTGGTATCGTAAGTAATAGATAGGTTTTACATTATTCTATGTGGAACTTGCAAACGATCATTATCGGTTCAGTTTGAACCGATCAGGTTGTTGTTAAAATTACTATTTAGAGAGCAGTCCTCAGTTCTTATCGGTTCTAAAAAAAACGGATTTCATTACGTTTTTTTCCATGACCCGTGACACGGTCAGGAACCGATAAGGATGTCTTGCTTGGCTTATTGCCATTAATGGGCAAGTTGTTGGTTATGCTGGCACTATGTCTGAGAAACCCAAAAGAAAAACCAGGCCCATTGGGTTTCAGCACTGTAGTGTCTGTGGGGAAGCCTTCGCCAAGGCTGACCCACACACTACATGTGTTTATTGTCTGGGGTTTGACCACCTCAATGCAGACTGCCAGATTTGCAAGAATTTCCCTGCAGCTACCCTGGATTATAAAGTTGGTAGGCTCAGGGAATGAGAGGCCAAGAAGTCCACTGACCCAGATGGCCAGCCCGGTTCGGTGCCAACCGAACTGGAGGGAGTGCCCTCTGACCAGGGCGAGACTTCCTCGGGCAAATGGAGAGCTGACTCAGAGGAGTCAGTCCCAGCAAAAAGGACTAGAAAGTCAGCAGGTGTGGAGACAAAAATTCCTTCTCCAACTGCTGCAGAGATAGCCAAAGCGATCAGAATTGTCCAGTCGCTTTCCCCAGTTCTGACCGAACCGGCACCATCAGGTAAGTAGTCGGTTCGGTCGGTGCCACCGGTTCAAGAATATGATATAGAGGAATTTTATGAACCGGAGGAGGGGGAGGAAGATTATGAAGAGAGTGAATGTGATTTTGAAAGTCTGGATGTGCCCATTGAACCGGACATCTCCCCAGACAGACCTTTAGGAGTTTCTCCCCCTAGGCTTTCTGAATCCCTTTCTCATTTTATGTTTTATAAAAAGGTGGCTGAAACCCTCCAGCTTCCTTTGGAAGAAGCTGTGGATGAACAGGAGGAGCCAGACTATGTGGAAATGATGGATATCTCAGAGTCCAGGAGATTGTCTATTCCCTTACATAAATCTTTTAGGAAACAGACAATGAAGATTTTAAAAGCTCCTCACACTATACCTCCTGTGGACAAAAAAATGGACAAGAGGTACACATTGTCAGGCCCTGATACGGAGTTCCTTTACAACAATGCAGCCATGTTGGGGTAGTGCAGGCTGCAGCCTGTGATAAGGCAAATATTCCCTTGGCTTCACACCCCCCTGACAAGGACTCCAGGATGATTGATGCCATGGCAAAGAAACAGTACATGGCAGCATCCTTGGGACTCAGACAGGCAAATTATATGACCTATGTGGCAAGATATCAGAAATCCAGATGAGATACTGTTATGGCTCTAGCGAAACAGGTCCCTGCCCAGCTTGTCAAGGAGCTGGAGCAGGTAGCTGCTGATGGTATTGAGGCATCCAAGGTGCAATTCCATGCTGCAGTGGACTCTAATGATGCATCTTCAAGAGTCATGGCTACATCTGTGGCTTTTCACAGAATGGCTTGACTCTGGTGTACTAGCCTGTCATAGGATACCCAGGCTAAGGCCATGGATTTTCCTGTTGAGGGTAATTCTCTGTTTGAGGAGCAGACAGAGAATTACATGAAGAAAATGGATGAGTATAGAACTACCTATAGGAGTGCACAGGCCAAGGAAAGGCAGGCCACTCCTCAGAGGCAGCCTTCCAGGGGCAGGGGCAGGCCTCTTCACAGGCCTTTCTACCAAGCCCAGGCCTCCTCTTCAGCCTATGCTCAGAGGGGGTTCTTCAGAGGAAAGGCAGACAGGTATGAGCAGGCCTGCTCCCACCCCCCAGCCTAAAGCCCCTGCCAAACAAGCTCCCTGATGGGACGACCAGGGAGAATTTTCAACCCTCCTGGCTCTCAGAGCTATAGAAAGGGTTCCTCCCCTACACCAGGGCAAAGGACTGTACTCCAGGTACTTCCTTACCCCAAAAAAGACAGGAGAATGGTGGCCCATCCTGGAACTCAGGTACCTAAACAAGCACTTTTTAAAACCAAGATTCAAAATGGTGACTCTAGGAATTATTTTACCCTCTCTAAGGCCAGGGGACTGGCTAGTGTCCCTGGACCTCAAGGATGCCTACTTCCATGTTCTTATAAGAAGCGCCCACAGAAAGTACCTCAGATTCAAATTGCCCTCAGGCCATTACCAGTTCAGAGCAATGCCCTTCGGTCTCACCTCTGCCCCAAGAGTATTCACGAAATGCCTGGCAGTAGCAGTTGCTCATTTAAGAAGGCAAAAGATTGCCATCTTTCCTTACCTGGATGACTGGCTCATAGTGGGCCAGTCTCCAGCACAAGTCAAATTACACCTTCAGGTTATTCAGCAGCTGCTTACTTCTCTAGGTTTCCTTCTCAGTCTCCTAAAGCCAGTTCTAGAGCCCATTCAGCTACTCACCTTCATAGGTGCAGAACTGAACACTCAACTGGCCAGAGCCTTCCTTCCTCTGGAAAGAGCAAGGACCCTGGTTTCTCTGGCATCCTCCTTCGTTCTGCAGGTCTCTTGACCAGCAAGGCATTTTCTGCAGCTCCTAGGGCACATGGCTGCTTCCACAACAGTAGTGCAGGGAGCAAGATTTCAGATGAGGGACATTCAGTTCCATTTGAGGGCCTTCTGGTCTTGAAAGAGAGATCCTCTAACCAAATTGATCCCAGTAACTCGAACCCTGATCCAGGCCCTGCAGTGGTGGCAGAATCAGAGCAATCTGAGACAAGGGGTTCCTTTCATCCCTCAGTCTCACTCTTTGACCCTTACTACCGATGCATCCCTCCTGGGGTGGGGAGCTCACATGGGCGACCTCACCACCCAGGGATTGTGGTCCCCTCACGAATCTCTGCTCCACATCAACCTGTTGGAACTCAGAGCAGTTTTTCTAGCACTTCAATCTTTTTCCACATCTGTCCAGAACAGAGTGGTTCAGGTCAGGATGGACAACACTACCACAATGTGGTACATCAACAAGCAAGGGGGCACTCGGTCTACAGCCTTGTGCATCGAAGCAATGAAGTTGTGGTCTCTGGCTTATTCCTGAACACTCCCTTTATTGCAGTTCACCTCCCAGGCAAGGACAATGTCCTGGCAGATGCTCTCAGCAGGATTTCCAGGCCATCAGAATGGTCACTGGCTCTTAATTCTGGAGGTGGTATTTGCCAGGTGGGGCACTCCTCAGATAGATCTTTTTGCAGCCCCAGACAATCACCAACTTCCTCTTTTTTCGTGCAAGCCCCCAGTGTTGGGCTCAGTCCCTCTGGATGCCTTCCTTCTCAACTGGGAAGGGAAGTTTCTCTATGCTTTCCCCCCCTTCCCTCTCCTGTTCAAGGTGCTAGTCAAAATCAGATCTCAACCTTGCAAGATGATTCTGATTGCTCCAGATTGGGCCAGACAGCCCTGATATCCACTCCTTTTGTCCTTAGCAGTCCACCTTCCCCTGTGTCTCCCCAGGAATCACAATCTGTTAACCTGTGCCCAGGGGAGGATTTGGTACCCGAATCTCAAATCTCTCAATCTCAAGGCCTGGCTCTTGAAGAGTTAGAGTTTGCTGACCTATGTCTTTCCACAGGTGTACTCGACATCTTGAAGGCTTCTAGGAAGCCTTCCACCAGGGCTACTTATAATTTCAAATGGAAGAGATTTTCCATATGGTGCTCTGAAAGAATATTTCCCAGAGTCTGCTGGTTTTCCCACAGTTCTGGATTATATGGTACATTTTAATTCCTTGGGATGAGACCAGCTACCCTAAAGTGCACCTGGCAGCCAGATTCGCCTTCTTATCAGTAGGTAAACCTCTTCCTGTCAGCTCATCCGTATTCTTCAAGTTTTTAAGGGTTGCTTCACACCAACCCTCCTTCAGGGACCCTGCTCCTGCCTGGGATCTTAATGTTTGCATTGCTCAGCTAACGCAACCCCCTTTCGAACCATTGTCTTCAGCAGAACTTAAGTACTTGACTTGGAAAACTGTGTTTTTGGTAGTCATCACTTCTGCCAGGTGCATAAGTGAACTACAAGCATTGTCAGTGGAGACTGATTTTATCTCCTTTCATAGGGATAAAGTGGTCCTCAGAACTAACAGAAAGTTCTTGCCTAAAGTGGTCTCGGACTTTCATCTTAATCAATCCATTTTTCTCCCTGTATATTTCACTGACCATTCCTCCTCTGGTGAGAGGAGATTACACAGTCTAGATGTCAAAAGAGCCCTTAGTTACTACATAGAGCGTACCAAAGGTCACAGGTTTGACTCCCTCCAACTGTTCCTCACTTATGGTGAGGTGGGCAAAGGGAAACCTGCCACTAAAAGATCCATTGCCAGGTGGATTGTCTCTTGTATCCAGTTTTGTTACCAAAAACTGGGTAAGGTTCCCCCTTCAGGCCTGAGGGCTCACTCTACTAGAGGTAAAGCTGCGTCCCTGGCTGCAGCCAGGGCATCCCTATCATATATATATGTCAAGCAGCTACCTGGAAAACAGTTCACACTTTCACCAAGCATTACTCCCTGGACATCCAGGCTAGGAGTGATGCTCGGTTTGGCACAGCTGTGCTTCAGAGCCTATTTCCTAAGTAGGTTCTGGCCCTCCTCCTTGGAGGTACTGCTGCGTAGTCTGCATATGTCATAATATAGCAAGACTTCATGTTGTTTGAAGAAAAAATTACTCACCTTAGTAATGTTGTTTCTTCTAATGGAGTCTTGCTATATTATGACCTCCCCCCCACCTGCCCCTCTCAGAACCTCTGTTTTGGGATGTGGGTGGGCAGTGCACTGTTGGCACTTTTAGTTGCCCACTTTTGTTTTTTCTCCATCCATTTCTGGGGTGGTTTACTGTTGTGTTGTTATTTTTTGGATCCCCTGACTTAAGTCTTGGTTTTGGGACCAAAAGATGTGTTAATAATTTAGTAGCCACTTGGCTAGTGTAGGTTTACAGCTTCCACACAGAACCTTAGTGAGTTTTGCTCGTAAAGATCTGACAGTTTGAGTTTGAAGAACAACAGACAGAGTTTCTAACCGAGTTCGCGCTCAAGATTCCATGCCTGGCATGGAAGTTAACTCTTTCACCTCCAGAGCAGTTCTAAGGCTGGGACTAACTGCATATGTCATAATATAGCAAGACTCCATTAGAAGAAACAACATTACTAAGGTGAGTAAGTTTTTCTTTCATGAGTATATCCAATATCATTTGTTCCTACATGCAAAATGACATTTGCCGGATGATAAATGAGAGAAACTATTCTATTTGCAATATCCTGAACTCTAGCACCTGGAAAGGAAAAAACTGATATCCTGTTTTCAGAATCCGACATATAAGAGTCGATATATTTCACTATAGAATCCCCTATGATAATGAGAGGCAATTTATTTGAGTTAAAACTTTCACCAACTTCCTGTTCCATTTGAGTATTTGATAGACAAAAATATCTGTTTTTGGAAAGGTGATTATTCTTATTAAGAATATTTTCCAAATTTACTTTTGTTGGAACAGATTTTGCAAACTTGGCACATCTACCTTTTTTATATTTCCGCTTTGAAACATTTTCCCACCCATCTTCACCATGATCATCCTGTATGTCTCTTCTTCTCTTATTGGCAATTTCTTTACTAATAGTAGGTGTAACAATGTCCTTGGGACAATTTAATTCTGTTTGTAGAAAATTCTGCTGCGAACTACCAGGCAGTATTATAATATCCTCAGAATAATTTTTATGAGTTTGTGAAATTAACCCACCTAAGTTTATATTCGGGCAAATGGTTTCAGTAGGATTCACATGGGAATTTATTGTGTCATTACTTTGTGATAGTGTGGATGGAATGCTTGAAGTACTTCTAATCATATTATCAATATAATTTTCCAATTCCTTTATTTCTTTTACAGATCTTAACTCATTGATAACGATTTCTAAATCATTTTTCTTCGTTTTTAAAAGCTGACAATTAGGACATTTAAATCCAGTCATACAACTACTATCAACAGGCAAACTACCCAACACACACCCACAAGCTGAACAAACATGAAGAGTATTTCCAGTATTTAGTAAATATAACCGTACATGAGAACTTTCATTACAGGTGTCCATTTTTCTAAATGTAATATGATCACAAACTAATGTAATTAAGGAAATATTAAAGAAAAGGGAAAGGGATATCCACCTTATAAAAAACTAAACCTACTTTTACCTGCAGACCTACAAGACCCTGCTAGACATGCCTGACATGCGCGTCTCTGCACACGTCTCCACGCTCCGCTCGCTACCGCGAGCATTTTTGTAGTTGGGACCCTGAAGCCTCTTAGCAACAGCCAGGCATCCTGGGCTACAAATTGGCTATGCTTGCAATGGGATTTAACCCTTTTAAACATAGTCCAGTCAGGAAAACACCAATTTTAGCCCAGCCCTTAAAAGGACTAGAAAAATCGCACTAGCTGCTCTATAAATTACAGGATTTATGCCAAAATAGCCAGACAACTGTTGCCTGTCCCGCAGCTTTTGGCTGCCTCACAGGTCAGGAGCTGGGTATGAACCTCCAGATATTAAAAGCACTACTCACTCTGCTCGCACCACAAGCGTTTTTGTAGTCAGGACCCTGAAGCCTCTTAGCAATAGCCAGGCGTCCAGAGCTACAAATTGGCTACGCTTGCAATGGGATTTAACCCTTCCTCGGTTGAGAATTGGCTCACAAAGCACAAACTGATCCTTAATCAAAAAAACACAAAGGCGATGATCTTCAGCAGTTCCCATAATAAACATAAGCACTTCCAACTCTCCGTTATCACCAGACAAGGTGCCGCACTGGAACAGTTCAAAAATTTTAAATACCTCGGAATCACCCTTGATCCTCACCTCTCCTACACTGCCCACATCGACCATGTCGCCAAAGCTGCTAACTCCCAGCTAGGCCTGCTATTCCGTCATAGGAAACACCTGACACCCGAAGCCCTCGCCGTCGCTGTCCAGAGCTCCATCATATCCATCATTGATTATGGCATTATCATTTACGGCTCTGCTACAACCATTGCACTCAAACATGTATCCACTGCCCTCAACAAGACCTGTCGACTTGTCACTGGCTCCCAATGCCTAACTCACACCTGTGACCTCTATTCTCAAACTGGATGGTTGAATCTTGCCAATCGAATAAAACACCAAACTTGTATTACTACTAAGAAAATCTTGCTGGGCCTTGCGCCCCCTGGAGTCTGTGCCCTCATACAACCGAGAATCCACACCCGACATACCAGGGGATCGAAACCTCAGCTTCTGCAAGTCCTGCATTGCCGCACAACACAAGGCCAAAGATCCTTTGCTACTGGGCCACTAGTTGGTACAATGGTCTTCCCAGTGAAATCTCATCTTCACTATCGCTCAGCACTTTTAAGACTCGTCTCCGCCTAACACTCACTGCCTCCAATCTCTGTGACTGTTGTGGCTAAACATGTCTTTTGGTTCCATAGCTGAAGATGCCCTTTTGGATCCACATCTATTCCTGCACTTTGCCGGCACTCCCCCATCTTCACCTCCCCACTGGCCCATGACAAATGCCACCCGGCTGCACTACCTCTATTCTTATCTGCCTTCCACCTCTCCTCTCCTCTCTCTGTCCCCCAAAACTACCTCCCCTTTTCTCCCATCCACTTAGTCTCCCTGATTTCTCCCTCCTCCTTTCCCTTTCCCAAAGTGTCACCTTATTGTTCTTTTTTCATCTACGAGACTATGTGTTTTTTTTATTTTATAAACGTTATCTTTGCTTGCGATTGTCTCAATTGTACCAGTGATGCGGAACCTTTGTAAAAGAGCCTCAGCTCAAAGGTATTTGTAATCCTAGAAAAAAAATAAATAAATAAAAATAAAGTTTAGTAGGCATGGTTCCTTTAGGGAATGAGTAGCATGATGGGAGCTGGCTTTATACCGTTAGCAAACCTCCTCCTCCTACAACATAGGTGGAGTTTATCCTAATGCAGCCCATATTCCTGAAATTAAGTGTTTACGCATCAAGATACAAAAGGAATGTTATGCCATACTTTGATTATTTGTACAACTGCATAAAGAATGCTGTGAAGTATTTAGAAAGACTTGAATCTAAGGATAAAATAAATGTATAAGAGATAATTATTGGGAGAGGTTTCAGCTTGTGGGAGGGGTTTGAGATCTATGATAGACTCAAGCTGAAACACTGTGGTAGATAATCATTGAGAGAGGACCTGTGAGGTTCTCCCAAGGGAAATCTCTGATAGATATCAGGCACAGACCAATGTTGGCTGATAGAGCAATTATTCTAGCCAAGCTGTGCATTCTGGGTTTTTTTAATGTTATGAATATACCAAAGTTATTTGTTTGAATTATTTTCTTTTTTGAGTTTTTGCTTTCTTTAATAAAAATCGTACCTGTAAGGTATGTTGTACCCAATTTTCTGTTTCTGGTAAAAGTCATTTCTACACCCCACAACACTGACCTCTTACAAAGTCAAGGAAGAGCTATTGCAAAAGGCCTGGCAAAAAGGCTTGTTATCCTTCTCCGGCAGCTGAATTTCCATAGACAATGATCACACAGCTGCAGTGCAGGATGCCAGAAGGGCCCTCTGGCCAGTGTTAAAACAACTTTGTGCTAGAAATATTAAAGCCCAACTTCTGTATCTGGAGAGACTCAAGGTCTTCACTGAATCGGGGCCCAAAATCTTTCAAGACCAGCTGGCTGCTTCCCCTTTTTTGGAGACCCTGGGGATTACCTTGCCCCCCCAAAAGAAAAATTAGAGAAGGACCTACTTGCCTCCGCCTGGTCTGTCACACAAAAAGGAACCTCCAGACCTGGATCCTCGAAAAGATCCGCACACACAAACCTGCGTGCTGATGTGTCCACCCTGCTGCAACATTATGGAGATCCATCCATGATGAACAGGAAGGCCGTGCACTTACTGGACGATTCTGAGGGACTCACTCCAAATGCTGAGCAGCAAGCAACTGTATACACTTGACTGTTGCTGAGAAGCTTACACTCCTCAGGCTTTGTTTAATCTTCTGAGACACTTCCTCCCTATTTCCTCCTATTGAGGCACTATTTCCCCTAGATCGGTGCTCCCAGGCTTTACAGGGCAGCTGAAATGCTTTACTTCAGTCTGATAGAGGCATTATCGCCTGTATGGAGCCTTGTGAGTACTCTTATTGTGAGTTGCCTTTTGTTTTAGCCTGGTATCTGAGTGCTGTACTGGGAGGGGAGGGGGCGTGGACTATCCCTTGGGTCATGTTTTCACCATGACCTGAGCAGTCTCTTGGTCATGCCACTGCAGCGAGGTCCTCTTTTTCCTGACTCCTTCTGCTGATAGTGGCCTGTCAGCCCATGTTATGGAGTGGGAAATCGCTCATTGGTCTCTCCCATGACACATTCCTCTGCAGCTCCTGGGAAGTAAATATACAGGCCCCCATTCATCCCCACCAGTACCTTTTTAAGGCACTGCAGTTCAAAGCTCTCTTGCCTGGGGATTTGTTCCCCTCCAGGTCTAGGGACCAGGTGTTCTCCCGTAGGCAGTTGTTGGCTTTCATACAGGCAGGTATCGGAGCCGAGTGACCCTCTTGGACGTGGAGATGCAACGGGGATTATTTTGGTACCCTTGTTGTAGTGCCCATCTACTTTAAACCTCATAGACCAGCTCCAGATACAAGTGGGCACTGTCTCAGTTCACCTCTCTCTCCACACGGGGTGTGTGCTAGGCCACCCCCACCTGCTTGGTGCTCTCTCTACCTGCAAGCCACAGGTGGTCTCTCCTTGTGGGGGGAAGGGGGACACTTTCCTTGGGTTATCTGGTGAGGCCCTTCAGGCACCTCTTGGGGACGTACTGGTCATTTCACCTGATTGATGTTCACATTACTGGGTGATTATTAAGGAGAGGATCTTGTGCTAGAGCCCCCCCTTTTTTCTTTCCTCATCGTGTGGGCTATTTTCTCAGATGGGTAATCATTTGCAGATTAAATAAGTCATAACTAAATGTACTTGTTGGTCCTGCCTGGGTTTTGTGCTGGGGGGTTTGGGGCATTTGATCTCCTTAATTTCTGGCATGTTAGTAGTGTAGAGGACCCCTGCGAGGGGCACTGAGGAAGTTTCCCCCTTCCTTTCTTATTGTAAAACATTTATTCCTTAAGACATCCCTCATAATTTGCAGTCCACTAAAATATCTTGAACAGGTGATTTTTAATTCTCAACCTCAGTTGGCTCGTGGGGGATCCCTGCGGGGGGGAGCATCTCAAACATGTTTTTAGCTGACCACAAGGCAAGCTCTATATGGGTCTTTACCCAAGAGCCCGAGGGCTATCTCCTCTATTACAGGAGTGCCCTTTTTCTCTGCACTATTGCAGTTTCCTTACTGCTGGATAACACCCTACAGCAGCCCCTTGGAAGTCATTTCGCTTTTATTCTGAGGAGGTGGCATCAGGATCTAACCATCCTGTTCCCACCCTCCTTATTACCTTTCCTGACCCTAGTATTGCTTCGGTCATTGTACATAGTTAATGCACCACTCGAGTTTGTACTGGTTGGGTTGCAAATAATCCCTTACCAACAGTTTTTTTCTGGGTCACCACAGACAGGGGGTGTATCTACTGAATTTTGTCTCTGTCTAGGAGTCTCTTTAGAGCCTTGGAGGCCTTAGCTAAGCTTGACTGCCCATTCGGCACAGGAACTCCCTTTTACCCTTAAAGATTTATGGGGTAGGTTTACTTTGAAGCTAATTGCCTTACTAGAATTAGTTATAGTTTGTATTGGTGAAGTTATTTGGTTAAGCCCTCAAGTTTATGTTCTGGGCTTCTGGTTAGATAATGTACCTTCATATCCCCCTTTAGCGGGGAAGTATTCTTGGAATGTAGTATACAGTCACATGACAGCAGCAAATCAGGAAGAGGTTACAGTACAATCTCAATGTGTTAGATGGATTAATACAGCAAAATTGCCATTTTGGGTAGACAAATGGCTCACAAACACTTGAAAGTATACTCATTGACTGTGAATGGTCTGAGCAGTCTGGTAAAGAGATCTAGAATGATAACACTAGCCAGGAAATCCAATGCTGAGATTGTTCATGTGCAGGAAACTCATCTGACCTCTGAAGAGCACGGGAAGCTCCAGGGGAGAGGATACTCGCAGGTTTTCTCTTTGGCTATGCCTGGAGGTAGGAGGAGGGGGGTCGCCATACTAGTCTCACTGCATCTTCCCTTCCGGAAAGTCAAGGAATGGGCAGACCCGGCCAGTCGACTAATTATAGTTCAGGGGACCCTGCATGAGCAGGAATTAACCTTAGCCTATATCTATCTCCCTCTAGCCTCAAACTCCCCTACAATCTGTTCCCTTCTGGGCAAAATAGTTACATTGACTAGGGGAGCTCTGATCCTGGCAGGGGATTTCAATATTTCCCCAAACCCAGCTCTGGACACCACTAGGACCCAGCCTGGCAGACAACAGGCCTCACACAAATTTTTAAACAGTTCATGGGAGAGGTGGGTGCTGGATGCATGGCGCCCCTACACACTAGAGATAGGGGTACTCTTCTATTCTGTGGTCCATGGGACCTACACGAGAATAGTTCATGGTTATACCCAGAGGGAGAACCTTGGCTCTCTGGTTGAGTCCACATTGGGCACCATAGCACATTCAGATCATGCACCACTTAGCACTGTATGGAACCTAGGATTAGAAAAGTGCAGTTCTAGGTGGAGATTTAATCCCATCCATATGAAAAGTGAACAGTTCAGAGAGTTTCTCAATGATAAGATCTCAGAAATTATTTCAGGATAACTCCACCCAAGAAATTTCATCATCTATACAGTGGGATACCCGAAAGGCAGTCCTGAGAGGCCACTTGATAAAATACTCATCCAGGTTAGCGAAGGCATGAAAAGAAAGACAAACACAGTTCGAACAGACACTGCAGTTTCTTCAGCTGGCCCATCAGCAAGGAGATCACTCGGTTCTAGCTCAGAAAAAGCAGCCTAGGAAGGACTGAGATGCTTTATGCCTTCAACAAACGAAGTGGCCTTGGCATACCTCTGCCAGAGATAAGGCGAGATTGGCCCTCGGGCCTCCCACCTGCTGGCATATGGGCTCCGCCAACAAGACAAATTGTCCACTATTACAATAATAAAAGACCTCATCACAGGAATTCATCCCACTAAGTTTAGAAACATATCTCAAGCCTCTTGTCAATATTTTAGAGCCCTCTACACTTTGGATCATGAGACAGACCCCGCACTCACAAACACCGTTTTGTCGACCCTAAAGTTACCTTCCCTCAGTCCCCATCAACAAAGCAGCCTGCTGAGGCCAATTTCATCGGAGGAGCTGGTGCTGGCCATTTCCAGGTCCAAAACTAAAAAAACCCCGGTCCGGATGGATACGGGGCTGAGTTTTATAAAGGCTCAACTCAGCTAATTAATAGACTCCTCCTGGATGCTTTTAATGAGGTCCTCTCTGGGGAGGCTCCTCCTCCCAGTTGGGCGTATTCAACAATTTCAGTTATCCTCAAACTGGACAAGGACCCTTTACTATGTGGCTCATATGGACCAATGTCGGTCCTTAATACGGACTATAAGTATATTATGTCCATTTTGGCCCGGAGGCTGGATGCCATTCTACTGGTCCTGATAGGCCTTGATCAAACCAGTTTTGTAAGCTCCATATCAACCTTGGACAACACCCATAGAGCCCTGCACCTGGTACACAAAATGCAATCCCGGGAAGATCCATCAGTCCATCTCAGCCTAGATGCTGATAAGGCCTTCAATTGGGTATCGTGGGCATTTCTTTTTGCCACAGTGGCGGCAATGTGTTTCCCATCCCCTTTGTAGCCATACTATGAAAGATTTACTCTTCTCCTAAGGCATGTGTTAAAATTTCTGGCCACCACTCTGAATATTCCCCCTTTCTAGGGGCACACGTCAGGGTTGCCCCTATCTCCTGGTCTCTTTGCCATTTTTCTAAGGCCTTTGGCCCCAGCAATCAGAGCATCACCGGGGATTTCGGGAGTGAGTATGGAAGGGACAGAGCACCGTGGAGCTCTCTACGTGGATGACGTCTTATTATTCCTCACTAACCCCGTACAGTCAATCCCCTCAGTCTTTCAGTTCTTGGAGAATTCGGATCACACTCGCGCTATAGGCTGAACACTAGTAAGACTGATGCCCTTACCTTTCACTTTGTCCCCGCTGAGTCACTAAAGGAAAGCTATCCTTTTCGTTGGGGACTCTCTAAGCTGAAATACTTCGGGAATATACTTGTCCCAAAAAGCTGATGATGCCCTGAATAATAATTATCACCCTTCACGTCTCAGATGAAGCAAGATCTCGACAGGTGGAATATTCTCCCACTAAATATGATTCAGCGTATTGAAGTGGTGCGAATGGTGATTCTCCCAAGGGCCCTTGATCTGTTTCAGAATGTACCACCCAATTTACCAAATAACTTTTTTAAGGTCTGGAATAAGGCCATTACTAAGTTTATTTGGGCAGGAAGGTGGCCAAGAATTGGGATGAAGACCCTCTGTCTCCCTAAATCGCTAGGCGGGTTGGCACTCCCAAACTTAAATTTTATTACTGGGCTTCCCATCTGTCTTTTATTATGCAATGTCAGGTCGGAGTGTCCTCGGCCTGGTGGAGGGAAATCGAGGAGAGTGTTCTCCCCCATCGAGAATATCAAAGACTAATCCTCTTTAAAAAACCCACCTCTGCTTGGCCAGCTGACTCTAAGCCCCTGGATCATACACCAAATTCAGGTGTGGTACCTAATACGTAAATCCCTGGGGATTATTCCCTTCCTGGTCATGTTCTGCCCAAGAGATTTATTGGAAGATTTCCCGCCAGCTGTTTCTGACCATATGTTTCATAACTGGAGACATACCCATTTTTCAAAGCTCTCACAACTTCCGACAGGACCATTTTTTAAAGAATTTGGTGAGATCAGTTGAGAATTTCATCTCCGTCAATCAGATTTTTTTCGGTGTTTACAACTTCGACATTATTTCAAATCCCTCCCCCTGAGTGTCTGCTCCCCTGAGGTACATCCCCAGGTGATTCAGTTGTTTCAACAAACATTACAATCCCAGAGGTTATCACACCCTATCTCCACCCTATATAAGTCCCTGATAGAAACAGCCAGTGGAAACACATCGGGGTTAAGGGAGAAATGGAACGAGGAATTGGGATCCCAAATATCACCACAGCAGTGGGATACAATTTGTCGCACAACATCGAGAATCACCTACTCACACTCCTGGAGGTTATTTTCATGGCAGCTATTAATAAGATTCTTCTGAACCCCAGTAATAACCTCACACTACCACGTTTCAGGCTCTGCAGCCTGCTGGCGCTTATGTGGCGAGACTAATGCTCATCACTCCCATGTCCTGTGGTCCTGTCTCATCACTCCCATGTCCTGTGGTCCTGTCTCATCACTCCCATGTCCTGTGGTCCTGTCTCATCACTCCCATGTCCTGTGGTCCTGTCTCATCACTCCCATGTCCTATGGTCCTGTCTCATCACTCCCATGTCCTATGGTCCTGTCTCATCACTCCCATGTCCTATGGTCCTGTCTCATCACTCCTATGTCCTGTGGTCCTGTCTCATCACTCCCATGTCCTGTGGTCCTGTCTCATCACTCCTATGTCCTGTGGTCCTGTCTCATCACTCCCATGTCCTGTGGTCCTGTCTCATCACTCCCATGTCCTATGGTCCTGTCTCATCACTCCCATGTCCTATGGTCCTGTCCAAAGCTGCAGCCCTTTTTTCAGGCCTTGCTTGTGGAGTTAGAGGATCTCTTTGGGGTCCAGCTTCCTTACAGTGGTGAATTCTTTATCCTACATCTCTTCCCCTGTGAACTACGAGACCCTCACTCCCAATATCTATTGAGCATCTCCCTCCTAGCAGCGAAGAAAGCCATCACTAAATGCTGGCTCACAGTGTTGGTACCCACCCTCTCAGAATGGAGGGAGATAGTAAATCTTATACTGTATATAGATTTGAAAGAACAACCTATAATTTAAATGATAAAGCTGGACTATGCTCCTTGAAGTGGAGAAGATGGATCTCACATATTATGACCAAACATCCACACTTTGTGCCTTAGCACCCCTCATTACTTATCTGCCAGTTCAGACCAATCATACCGGGCTTTTAGTCCAAGCTTCAAATTAGTAAGGCATTATTATAATATGCTAAGTCCTGGCAGGGTGAGTAGAGGGGCTGTGAGGAGGAGATTATATGGTGAAAGTCGAACGTCGATATCTAGCCAAAACAGACCAGACCCTGACATAAGGCTGTACATCTTGGGTGAGACAGAGTCATTATGGTAACTGTATAAGAACCTCTCGACCTGTAACTCTATATAAATATTGTTTTATAATCAGTTGTAATGTGACTGTAAAAGCTCAAAAATGTTTTAATAAAGATGATAATTGAAAAAAAAAGTAAGCTGCTTGTTGGAGATGTTCATGTAGCACATAACATCTGATTATTTTCATATTTACCATACGTCACATGAAAGATTTATCCAAATTACCTCTTAGATGATAAATCTGAACCCCATCCCAGGTACTAGTGTTAGAAGGAGGGCATTGCAAGCTTTAGTTTTTTTACATTGAGAGTCAGCTGGGTCCAAACTTTAAAAAAGCTCAGTCTTGAAGTTACAGGAAAAGTTTAATCGACTTCCTCACTTTAGAAACTGGAGTTTTTAAGGGATCCAACCTCTAGAGAATTAACACCCTCAACTTCTTCTGCACTCTTTGTACGCTATTGTTGTCGTTCTAACTGGGAACACTTTAAAAAATCTCTACAGCCCTCCCATGTGTTCAGTTTTCCAGTGGTTGGATAAGCCAGTTGTTACAGAGAAGGGGAAAGTATTCCGCTTGCAGATCTGATCATCTCAGGCCAATATTTAGTTAGAAGCAGAGAAATTAAAAGTTCTTCAGCTGAGGGCTCTGTCTTCAGAAATGGTCCCAGACATTCCATGATTCTTTGTACAGTGTACATTTAGTTAGTTTTATCCAAAAGTTCATCTTCCCTCCTTTCAATCTTGGTCCCTAACTGTATAGCATATTGATGTCGGTTTGTTAGCATTTCGGCTTCAGAACATCTACTCTAATATGTGGTCTTCAGTAGAAGGAAATGTTAAATACTGCTGTAACCCCTAGGTGGCACTATCCCAAGGGCTACTACCCATGTCTACTTGGCTAGTAGCAGGTTAAGGGGCCCTGAGTTCTGAAACGGGTGCCTCCACCCAGAGGTCAGGGTTGGTAGTGGTCAAGCTAACCTGGGCACAGCCCTCTGGGACACTGTAACCCCCCTCTTTCCCTATTAGTGGCCTGAACACTGTACAATAATCCTTTTCACAATGCCCCTGGTACACCACAGAAGTACCCACACTGTTTGCACTTACCACCAGGGCTTTCCTCTAGCTCAACCCTGGGGACCCCCTGTATTTTTTTTTTTATATTTTTTATTTATTCAACCAGGTATAGCACACTAAGCTGAAAGCTTTTTTACAGGAGCAACCTGGGAGCACAAGGAGGTTAAGTGACTTGCTCAGGGTCACACAGTATGCAAGTGGAAGCTGTGGGATTCAAACCCAGGTCTGGTCTGCTGGATGTCACCAGATTTGCAGCTTAGAGCCTTAGACCACTGTGCTATACTGCCTCCTAAAACAAGGTCTTGTAAAACAAGGTTAGGTACAGCAAATAATAGCAATACAGGACTCTTGCACAAACTGGAACCACAGTCAGGTTAAATGCAAAAAGAGTTAGATCTGATTTATTTAATTAACTCATTGAGTCCTGGTGGCCATTTTGGGCCAGGTTCTGTAATGGAAGGTTCAACACCATATGGCGTCTACTGGACTCAATGAGTTGTTAAGGGACTTGAACAAGGGAGGGGCATAATCAGGTTAATTAGCTTAAAGGCTGTATCAATCAAATGGTTATGCATGCACTTTAGAGTCACTAAACAGTCACACACTCTGAGTACCCAGTTGGAGAAATGTGGGCTAGCCAGGAATGTTGTAGCTGGTTGGGGCCCTGTGATGGAAGAAAGCAACATGCACAACACACACTACTTGTAATCCAGAGCTGGATGGCTCAGTTCATGGAGAAAGAGAAACAACAAGGAAATCAGATGACACACTTAAATTAAACTGTTGTTGCAGGGAGCTATCCTGATGGTTACTCATGATACCCAAGACTGGACACAGACTGGACAAAGATCAAAACAGCAGTTGGTTGATCTGGAGTGCCAGGAGAAGCAGGGCCCACATGATTTGCCGAGGCATCGTTCCTGTTCGAACGCGGAGCAGAGGGTTGATCTCCAGGCAGGTCTCTCGTCGATGGCTTTTTTCTGTGCAGTGGGGTAATCTGGCAGAGTCCCCGTGGCAAGGCCCAGCCACACGGAGGTAATGACAGATACAGTCCGAATGGGCTGGATACAGCTTCCAGCAAGCAGTACACAGTACACACAGTGGGGAACCAAATCACAACCCACTTGCAGCTCACAACACATTTACAAGTAAGGTAATTCTATTGTACTAGGCAAAGCTCTCTCTCCAGTCACTATCACAAAGTCTGTGCACAAATCGAGGATTCAAAAGCAGCTGGAAATTCTGACATGCTTATCGCATGCAGCAAAATCTTCGGTCTTCTTCAGGTATGAGCCTGGTAAAAATCAGTGGCTTACTTCATTCTCACAAACTCAGATTTAGTCTGGGATAATTCTCTTCTCTCCCTCTCTGGGGCAGCAGGCAGACATGCAAGCCAAAACTGACCCCTTTCACAGTTCTCCCATGTGAATCCACTCAGGATTGCTGCTCAAAATCACTTGAGCTGTTCTCATTTCACTTTCCAGCTCAGAACTGACTGAAAACAGCAGGCAGCTTGGGTATTTCCCTCAGATCAAAAAGGTTCGGTTGACTGATCTGTCTGTCAGTCACAACAGAAGATTCCCCTTCAGGTGCAAAAAGGTGCCAAAAGCCCAAAACTACAATTCCTATAGATTTTGATTCCAGATAGAACCTGTAGTCTGGCTCTATTTTGGGTCCCACCAGACTGACTAGTCCAGTTCAGCAGTTCCGGGCCAAAATGGTGGGGATAAACAAAACAGTCCCTGCTGCAAAGAAGGCAGGTTAGACAAACTACATTATTATTACTACTACTCTAATGAATGATCAACAGTTACATCTATTAACAGGACTCCTTCTGTGCAATTAGCGATGGCAGAAACGGAGTGATTACCTGGCAGCCCGGGGTGAGACTCGAGCATGACAACACTCAGCCCCCTCCCAGATTAACTATCACTGCAATCTAGGCAGCTCTTAGAGCAACAGCACGTAGAGGCTACACAGGTGTTCTTTAGCAATAATGATTAACAGCTAAACGCAGGACACCAGCCTGGCAGTGAGCACTTAGGTAAGTTCGAGGAAGACTTTTCAGGAACCCCCATTTATAGGGGGGTTACACCGCATACAATGGAACACACATCAGTTCATAACAAATCTTTGTTCTCTTCTACAGATAAGTGGTTTGGTTTTGGGCAAGGTGAATTTGATCTGGAAGGGAGATCTAGCTTAGCGGGAACTGCATAGACAGACATTAGCAAGGGATTTGCACATGCTGAACAAAAACAGATGGAATAAAATATTTAATATGCCAGTGGGTTTCGAGTGCCCCCATTTACTACAATGCTTACTTGGCTGCACCACACTGGAGAGGCACTGAATGTAGTCTGGACTACGCTGCTGCAGCCTGATGGAACTTTGCTAGCTGTCACCAGTTCTGGGCTGGGCAGGATATGACTCCTCCTGGGAATCTGAGACTTAACTTAAAGGTAACATACAAGTAAACCCATCAGCCTCTCACTGTTATAACACATAGCTCTTGCATTAAGAAATGCTTAACAACTGAATGCTAGAAACATAGAAACATAGACTTTGATGGCAGATAAGGGCTGCTTGTCCCACCTAGTCTGCCCATATTCCTACCTAACGGATAAGCTGCAGATCCTAGTTAACCAATAGCCTACTTCTTCCAATCCCCACCCCCTAGAATTGCCTTATGTCTGTCCCATGCATTTTAGAATTCCACCACTGTTTTTAACACCACAACCTACTCAGGAAGACCGTTCCATGCATCCAGAACCCTCTCCGTGAAAAAATACTATGCATGCCAGTATCCCCCCAGCCCTCCTTACTGCCTTCTCACATTACTTGTCTACTTTAAGGTCCTCTGATATGAGTACCCCCAGGTCCCTTTCCATTTTTGGTTGTTGTCAGGATCTCACCCCCCCACTGCGTACTCTTTCCCTGGGTTTTTGTTTCCCAGGTGCATTACTTTACACTTCTTTGCGTTGAATGTAAGCTGCTATACATTTGACCATTCCTCCAACCTTGCCAAGTCCCTTCTCAGCCTTTCTACCTCACCTTGTATATCAACCCTCTTGCAGATCTTTGTGTTGTCTACAAAGAGACATACTTCTCTTTCCAGTCCCTCTGCAATGTCACTTGTAAAGATATTAAAAAGGACCAGATCCAGTACTGAACCCTGCAGTACCCCACTAATAAGCCCCCTTTCTTCACAGTGGACTCCGTTTACTATTATCTTCTGTATCCTGTTGTCCAGCCAATGTTTTACCCAGGCTACCACCCTAGGACCCACTCCCAGGTTGACTAATTTGTTTATTAATCTTTTGTTTGAGACTCTGTCAAATGCCTTCCTAAAGTCTAGGTTGGTCATATCCACAACCCATACCTGGTCTACTACTTGGGTCACCCAGTCAAAGAAATCAATTAGATTCCTCTGACATGACCTTCCCACTGTGAAGCCACGCTGCCTTGGGTCCTGTGCCCCACTGACCTCTAGGAACTCAACAATTCTTTTCTTCAGAAGTGATTCCATAATTTTCCCTACCATTGAGGTCAAACTGACAGGTCTGTAGTTTTCTGCCTCTGTCTTATTCCCACTTTTGTGAAGGTAATCACATCTGCCCTCCTCCAGTCCTCAGGTACCACACCATCCTCCCATGATTTGCTAAAAAGGATAGTCAATGGTGTTACTAGTTCTCCCCTCAGTTCTCTTAGAATTCTGGGTGAATCCCATCAGGCCTCAATGCTTTGTCCACCTTCAGTTTTAGGAGTACTTTCAGAACTCTTTCTTCTATGAAAGGACTGATAACGAACCCCCCTCCTGCATCCAGAGTGCTTCTATTAACTGGATTAGATACCTCCCTCTCTTCTTCCTTTGTGAATACTGAGCAGAAGTATTCATTCAGCATCTCTACTTTTTCACTGTCTCCCTCTGCCCACCCACCGTCCATTCTATTCAGCCTCAGTATCCCTCCCTTTGTCTTTATATGCTCCCTAATGTGCCTATAAAAGGTTTTATCCCCCTTTTTAACAGAGTTGGTTATCTTCTTCCTCAGTTTGGGCCTTTGCTATTCTGACTGCCTTCCCTGCTTCCTTCTGCCTTAACTGGTACAGTTCTCTGTCCTGCTTCTTCTGTGTTTCCTTAAGTAACCCCCTTGTTCCCAGGGGTTACTAGAATCCCAGTTAGAATCAGTGGCAGGCATGGAGTGGCAGCTAGTGAAATGCCAGGTAAATGGATTTCACATTGTCATACTCTGGTTTCAGTCTCAGCTGAGCTGGAGAATGATGCAATCTTAGAACTCTCGCAGTGGCATGAGCCATACTCTTGTCCAGCTCTGGGGAGATAGCTTTAGAATGTTGAGTTAGAGTGTAGTACATCTGCAGTTGGAGCTAGTGAGAAGGCTGCAGGTAGTCAGCTCTCTTCAGCTCTGTAAAAGAGCTACCCAGCAGTTTTTGTTTGTTTCTCACCTAGTGTGAGCCAGTATAGCCTAGTGGTGAAGTGGTGGAAACTGAGCCAAGTGGTTTTTACAGTGCTCCATCCCAGGAGGGATGGGGTGTACTTCAGGATTCAGGGGCAATCCTCTGGTCCAGTCTGGACTTTGTCTGAAGCTGCCTGTGAATCAGCTGCTCTGTGAGTACCTGAGAATTTCTGTGAAATAGCCCTGGGGCGCCTGCATTCCTTGTGGTGAAAGTTCTCTTTGATAAAGGGACCCTGTCACCCAGTTTCTGTGTGTTTTTAAAGTGTCTGCCTACAGTTGGAGTCTAGTGAGAGGCTGTCCAAGTTCAGAACTTTTAACCAGTAGTGTGTTACATATGATTTACATTTTAAGATAGCATCTACATGTTTCTGTGAGGGTGTTATTAACCAGATGAATGGCCGAGTATAAACTTGGAAGCAAAAGATGGGAGACCCCCCCAACTGGAGTATCCAGTTTATCTCTCCGGGTTCAGTTTGAGCACCAGTACATTTCATTCAGTGTATTTGGCCAGTGCCTGAAGGAAATAATTCTCCAGAAGTGGGTTTTGGATTCTGTTCTTCGGTTTACCTCAGTATAGTGGGTGCTGAAAGATTTTGAGCCTGGATGTGCTCTGTGGTGGCCATGTATGCCATTAGTATTCCTCATGAAATATGGGAAAGTGTCCTAGTACTGACCGTGTGTGCCTAGTTGTTGGGAAATGTACCAGTAACTGGCCATGTGTGCCGATCTCCATTTCAGAACCTGAGAGTTCACTGTGTAATTCAGAACCTGAGCGTTCGCTGTGTAAGTCAGAATCTGAGAGTAGTGAACTCTCAGATTCTGATTTACACAGTGAATGCTCAGACACGTTTGTGTTCGTTATGCCTATGCTAGATGGGATTTCAGGAATTTCTGTTCCTCAGTAATCTGCATTACCAGTATGAGTAACCCTGTGGGGGTCCATCTTCACTTTCTGATTATTCCTACCGTGTTATGTGAATAAAAGCCACACTCTAGAATCCCAACTTGATTTGGACATATTGTTATTACTTCCATTGTGTCTGGATTTACTTGGGTACCCCTGTCCAGAAGTGCAAACCTAGCACAATTGTGAGCACACATTTTCTCCCAGGGACCTGGGTTGCTGGCTGTGGTAAACGGTCCCACCAGGTGTGTGCCAGGTAGTAGCCACACTTTGCTGCCTGTCTGTATAGCAGGCTCAGAAATAAATGTGGGTACTGTTATGTAACCCCATCCCTCTTTTACCCCTAGATGCCTTGTGGTGAGAGGAGCAGCCCTGCTAGCTAAACAAGGGAAGGGAGGCTGGTGGGGGGTTGCACTTATACTTCCTGAATGTTATCTTTTTCTCCCTAACCTTCTCTGTCGCCTCTTTTGAGAACCATATTGTTTTTCTCCTTTCTTTTTGATTTATTTGCTTCACACAAAGGCTTGTTGCCACTGCGATGGCAGTTTTTTTTTATTTCCTTTTATTCAGAAATATTTTGTTTACTACACATTGGTTGAAGTTAGGTACAGGTAAGAACTGATATAATACAATACAATAGCTGTTAAGCAATTAATCTTTACCAAGAGAATATCTGGAGATAAGTTCGATTGTGAATAGTCAATTTACATGATATTGATGTTTCTTTTTTTTTAATTTATTTGAAGCCCAGGGTCTAGTTAGAGGATTGAGGAAGTTTTGCCTTGGGGTAGTTATCAAATTGGGCCAAATAAGGTTAAAGGGCAAAATCTAAGCTTAAAGTAGTTATGTGTTGGGTCCCTTGACTCCATTTTCCTGCTCGAAGGATGGAATCTCCTCTTAGTTCTAGGTTGAGTGTCTCTGATTTGTATATTTCAGACATTATTTGTCTCCAGTTTTGCAGTGTAGGAATCTGTGTTCTCATCCAAAATCTCGTGATCGCTTTTTTAGCTGCCACGGAACATATTGGTAATATGGTCTTCTCCTTGGGGGGTGCATGGTCCAGGTACATCCCCAAAAGGAACTGTTTGACTGTTAGTTCAACTGGTTCAGAGAATAGGGTAGTTAATTTGGTTTGAAGAGTTTGCCAGAAAGGCATAAGATATGGACAATTCCAGAAAACGTGTGAGAGAGTTGCTCAGGTACAGTCACAGTTTCTCCAGCACCTTCCATATGCGTCTGGGAGGTATTTCATTAGGACTGAGGGGCTCTAAAATATCTGGAGCAGCACTTCCAGGCAAATTCTCTCCAGTATAGGGATGAGGTCGATCTTGTCTCTATTAATGTTGTTTTTAACCATATGTCTGGTGAGATTTGTATGTGCAGCTCCTTGTTCCAAGCTGACAAAGTCAAAAGTGTAGGGTTAGGGGAGACCTGATCGGAGTTCTGTATATATTAATCCAATTAGATGGGATCTCATTCTCCTCTCACTTGCGTCGATGAATAGTTTGAGTAATTTAGGTACAGGAGAGGGTATTCTGGGAGGTATTATGTTATTGCGTAGGAGATGGTTTCGAATCTGAAAATGGCGAAAGAGATCAGAGGATCTTAGAGATAATTGGGATTGGAGCTTTTCAAAAGTAATAATACCTTCGGGGGAGAGAAACTGATAAATATGTGAAAGGCCTTGTGCACACCATCCGAGGAAGGCCGGGTCCATGTCATTGGGAGTGAATTTTCGTCTTGAAAGATTAACTTGCAGAATTCAAAGACTTGCTGGGTGAGACCTGCCCTTTCTCAGCAGCCTCCACCACCTATAGATTTGTGCTGTTATGGGCATTAAGGAAGAAGGGCTTAGGTAGTTGCCATCTGTGAAGAACAATATTTTCTTTATGTTGTGTAAGTCATTGAGTTGGAATTCTATGGTCTTCCTTGGGGAAGTACATGAGGACATAAGCCATAATATTAGGGTTCTTAAGAATGCCGCTTGGGCGTATATAAAGAAGTCTTGGAGATTGAATCCGCCTTGTTTGGGGGATAATTTTAGTGTAGTTAATCTGGTCCTGGGATGGTTTTTCCTCCAAATTAAATTTTGAATCATTTTGTTCCAGGATGTGAAGTAAAATTTGGAGGGAAGGGAAGGGATAGTTTGGAGTAGGTAAAGAATTTGTGGGATGACATTGGTACGAATTGCTAGGATTTTTTGGTATAAGGAAGTTCAAATTGTAGACCATCTATTCAGGTCTGCTTGAATCTGAACTGTGAGAGGTTCATAATTAGATAATTCGATGACTTCAAGGTCTAAGGGGAGGTGAACACCTAAGTACTTTATTTTAGTTGTTCTCCACTTAAAGGGAAAGGCCTTTTTAAGCTAGGAAGGAGGAGAGTAGTTGAAGGTTAGTACCTCGGTTTTATTTATGTTTAGTTTGAATTCTGTCAATCTCTCAAATTGAGTGAATATTTCCCAGGCTGACTGGACTGACTGTGAATGGGAGAGCAGGGTTAACATAATGTCATCAGCAAACAACCCCACTTTGTATTCAGATTGAGCAATAGGGATACCCTCAACAGAGGGGGTGTTTCGAAAACAGGCTTCCAGGGGTTCAATGAATAATGCAAAAAGATAGGGGGGATAAAGGACAGCCTTGTCTAGTTCCCCGGGCCAATGGGAGGGGGAGGGATAGGGAGGTGTTCACTCTAAGGTATGCTTTAGGGGAGGCGTATAACTTTTCTAAGCTTGCTATGAATTGTGGAGGGAACTGAAACTTTTTAAGCGTTGCCCATAGAAATGGCCACAAGACCCTGTCAAAGGCCTTCTCCGTGTCCAAACTTATAAAGGCCACTGGGATATGCCTAGAGCAGATGAATTCTTGTAGCAGTAAAACTCTTCAGACACTGTCCATAGTGTTCCTGTTTTTAACAAATCCCATTTGGTCAGGGTGAATTATTGTGGGAATTATATTTTCCAATCGAGAGGATAGAATGGGCATGTAAATTTTATAGTCAACATTTAAGATAGAAATAGGTCTGTAAGATTTCGGGTCGGTTGGGTCTTTGTGGGGTTTTAGTATTTGGGTTATTGTGGCATATTCCCACGAGGGGGGTCCTCCCAAAGAGAGTTTTTTAAAAACAGCTTGTAATTTTGGGGACAAATCTTTTTTAAACTTTTTATACCATTCCAGGATAAATCTGTCTGGGCCTGGGCATTTTCCTGACTTAATATTTTTAATTGTCTCATCTATCTCAAATATCGAGATTGGGGCTGTTAGAGAGTTGATTTGACTAGGGGAGAGAGTTGGGAGATTAGCTTGAGCCAGGAATTGTACGGTTTATGTAGTTCAGTGGGTTAGAGAAGAGTAAAGCTTAGTATAATAATCGGTAAAGGTTTTTGAATGTGGGTGGTGTGTGGTGAGTTTGACTGGACAAGAGGTTTCTGAGTCTGAGGATAGTGGAAAATGCCTTGCTGTTCCTTAGTCTCGTGTAATGTTTTTAACACACCTGGGGCCACCTTCATGTATAGTTTGACGAGGTAGTATAGGGACTGTCGAATTTTATTGTCTATTAATTTCTGGAGATCTGCCTTAGTGTTCCTAATCAGAGTTTCAAGATCTGCGTCTCCTTCTCTGTAGAGCAGCTGATAATTTTTGAGTAGGTTAGATAATCTATGATATTCTTGATCTATTTTCTTATGTTTCCTAGAAGAATATGCAATCAGCACACCCCTGATTGTTGTTTTCATGGCATCCCAGGTCATAGCTTGCGATATAGAGGGGTTAGAGTTTTCTGTGAAAAATCTGTTAATTTTTGTCGACAGAGAGTCCACAAGCTCTGAATCTGCCAGGTAGAGTGGGTTAAGTCTCCAAATCGATCTCTTAGTCTCCCTACCTAGATCAAGTGAGATGATCAGTGGGTGGTGGTCCGATAGAAACTTTGGGCCAATAGAGATGTCTTGGACATGTGAGAAATGCTCATAGGTAGTCAGAAAATAGTCTAGAGTAGGTGTTGAATCTAGGGGAGAAATAAGTATAACCTGGGTCAGAAGAAAGGAAAGAACCCATGCCAAATATCATCTAGGACCAATTGTTCAATTGACTTTGTGAATTGCTTAGCCATATTTTTGTTCCAGTGATTGAGAGGTTTTAAGAGATTGAGATAGGGTTAAATTAAGGTCGCCACCCATAATCAGTTGCCCTTTCAGGTTGGAAAGTAGGAGTGAGATGAAGCGTTTATATATCGGAAGGGTAGTAGCTGGAGAGATGTAGACATTGGCTGGGGTTGTCTGCTTACCAAACAGCAAGGCCTGGGCAGTTACATAATGCCCACAGGGGTCAATATGTGTGTTTTGGATTTCCAGCGGTGTATCTCTAGGAATCAGTATTGCCACTCCCCTTTTTCTACGTCTAGGATGAAATGATGCCACAACTCTGTATCTCCCCCCCCATTTCAATTTGAGGTGCTCAGTCTCTGAAAGGTGAGTTTCTTGTAGGTAGATTAAGTCTAGAGACTGTTTGGATAAACCTTGCATAAGTCTTGCCTGCTTAATTGGGTTGTGTATCCCATTAATGTTGGGGGAAAAAATCTTTACCGGTTTAATCATGGGCATCTCCAAGGGTACGTCTATTGTTAGTATTGTTGCATTTCATCTCTCCACTGGAAGAAGAAGTTAGAGGGGGAGAACCGGACCATGCTACCCCCCCAGAAGGGCAGACCCCAGGCTTCGTCAAGTTTAACAAGATAATAATGCATTTACCTGTTAATACATTTTTATACAAGAAATCCAGTCCACTGTGTAGTTATTTTTCGACCAAAACCCCAACCCCCCACCTTATTGCAACTATAAGGGTGCCAACATAAGCAAAATGTTGAAACTATATACAAAGTTGAATAATACCAACAATTTGTCCCCTTAGTTTTCTGCAGTAACAAAAGGTAACACATGTTTAATGTCATGCCTGGGGAAAAACATATACAAGACTTCCAAAAGGAAGGAGCTCATCTAGAGCTTCTAGTAGGTTCTCCTAACCTAAGAGTCAAAATTGACCCTGGTGGAGAAGGGGTTCTTGACCTTACCCCGATAAAATACTGGGATCAGGAATAAAACCCCTAAGGGATCAGTATCAAGACTGCTCCTAGTGTTGTTCAGTATCTAGCTAGCGAATAAAAGATAGAGAATAGAGTAACCAATTAGCTCACTGCCCAGAGCAGAGGTGAAAGGCTATGGTATATAGGAGAAGGGTATCTTAGAGGTTTTTTTATTTTTCCTTTTTTTTATCCTTTCCTCCTTCCACCCCTTCCCCCTCCCTTTTTTTCTCCTTCTCACCTTCCCCCAGGGCTCACGGCCCAAGAAGACCCAAGTCCAGGATGGCGGACCAGGAGGACCTGGAAGCAACACAGCTGCCAAAGGTAAAAAGGAAAAAGACCTGAGGATAGGGGCCTGGGAGGGCAAGGGGAGGGCCTGATAAACCAACGGCCGAATGATGCAGCCCAGGAAATTACTAGGAGGTAGGGGGAAAACAGATCTCATGGGGTTCTGTGGCCTCTCACACTTCGAGTGTGACATTTCCAAAACCACTCAGTCCCAACCAGAGCGATCCTCCCTCCCAACCCACCGCCTGACTTCTCTGTAGATCGAGAAAGTGATAGATGATTTAATAGTTGCGACAGTTCTTGGATGTCAATGGAGGATGGTTTCTTGGAGCGACAGTCCCCTCCATTTAGTTTGGGATCTTTCAGAGGATGGCAATGCAGAGATTGCTAGAGAAGATCCCTGATCCATCAGGATGGTAAGTCTTGTCAGCAGGGAGTGGGGCAGCGGGTAGGAGGTGCCCGCCCGGGATCATCCCGGAGAGTATGAGTCCTGAGTAAGGAAGGGAGGTCCCCGCCATCCAGGAAATCAAGAAAAGTCGAAGAGGTTGGGACCGGTGCCGCCAAGGGAGCACCTAGACAACTCACTGTTCCCATCCCCGTAGAGACCAAAAGGGCTTCACCAGAAAAGACACCACCTCAAGCCCGCTCCTCCCCCCCAGCCAGCCCCATTCAAAACCACAGCAGGCCCATCTCCTAGCTAGTTACCTCTGTGCTGATTATCAAGAACAGCGAGGATAAGAGTTGCAAAGTGTCTCTAAGGCTCATTTATTTGTGCTTATGTTTCGGAACTGCTGCAGTTGAAGAAGGAGATCCTGGATTGATGCCGGGTTGCTAGAGACCTGTTGTTTCTTCTGAGTTGGAAGGTTAGCAGGGCGTTGGGTCAAGGTTTCTTGTAGATGCT
This sequence comes from Neoceratodus forsteri, assembly GCA_016271365.2. Lineage (NCBI taxonomy): Eukaryota > Metazoa > Chordata > Ceratodontiformes > Ceratodontidae > Neoceratodus > Neoceratodus forsteri. The sequence continues at coordinate 2,454,984 of JADMNL010000031.1, forward strand.
CAGGGATTATGCCTCTGGTGTGTAGGTCGTGAGCTGCTTCATCAGCTGAGGAGTAGGCCTGCGTACCGCCAGGAAGATGGACAATCAGCTTGGCGGGGTAAGGTGTTTTAAACTTGATTTTCTGAGCTCAGAGGAGAGGAAATATAGGTCCATATTCTCTGCGCTGTCTCTGCGTGAATGGAGTGTAGTCATTATCGAAAAGCAATTGGGCTTGACCCCATTTAATTTTACCTTTTTGCCAGGCTTTGATCAGAAGGGATTCTTTTATTTGAAAGCTAAGAAATCTGATCAGGAAGGATCTGAGCCGGGCATCAGGATGGGTGGGCCTGGGGCCTAGGGCTCGGTGTGCCCTTTCAATGTCGAGATGGAAAGCGGGATCCAGTGAGAGAGCAGTGTGGAGGAGGTAGTCGGAGAAGGTCCTAAGATCAGAGCCTTCTTCACCTTCCGGAATACCAAATATCCTGATATTTCTGAGTCGAGCTCTGTTTTCTGCGTCCTCCTGATGGGTAGAGATAGAGATAGAGATCTGCTCTGATAAAATAGATTTAATAGTGTTCTCCAGGATGTCTAGTCTCGAGGCGTTAGAGGCTATCTGAAGATCAGCCTCTGTCAGTCGGGACTCCAGGTGAGTAAGATCGCTTCTCAATTCTTTCAAAGAATCATGGACTTCAGCTCTAAAGTCGTGGATGGCTTGCAGGATAATATCCGTAGATGTTTCAGTTGGTCACCTAGGAGGTTTCCCATTTTGTGATTTTCTCTGTGGGCCTTGAGATAGTCCAGGGCAGGCCTCACCGTCGTCGGAGTGGGTTTCCTCCAAGTCGGTAGTGGCAGCAATCGGGAGGAATCGGTTCCGAGAAGCTTTGGCCATAGCTATTTTGTGCAACCGAGCAATTTTAGTAGAGACATCTTTCCTTTGTGTAGTAAATTGATGGATATTTGCTCGTTTTTTTAAATATTAAGGCAGGAGCTAATTAAGTGAGCTGTTCACCAGTGCATACTGGAACCGGAAGTCTGCAATGGCAGTTTTGACGTTTCCCCATTGTTGCTCCTCTCCTCTCCTCCTTCTTGCCTGTTTGCTACTGCTTTTCTGAGGCACTCTCCCATCTTGACAAAATCAGCCCTCCTGAAGTCCAGTACCTTCACTTTTGTATGGCTTGATTCTACAGCTGAGTTTATTGTGAACCACACTGTTTGGTGGTTACTGGTTCCCAGATTGCTACCAAGGCTAGACAAATCCCACAGACCGACGTCCTGGACTACAGGATCTGTCACCCAGACTACTAAATTGACAGCCCTTGGTTGTTCACTGACAACCAGCTCAGAGCATCTGTTTATTTATTGTTTTTCATACCTGGCTGCTGCTTTTAAGTTCTGCCACTAGGTGCCACTGCTATTTTCTGTTCTGAGCCCAAGTGCCAGATGGTGTCACATGCTGACTGTAAACACAGTCATGTGGTACAGAGCTGACTGCTGAAGTTGCTGGGAGTGAGCACAGGAGAGCGAGGGTGCACAGCAGCCATTTGCCAGGACCCTTCTCCTCCAAATCTCACCCCACACTTCACGAACCAGTAGCACTGCAGAGAAACCAAGACTGACAGGTGAGTGAATGAGTAAGAAGTGGGAGAGTACCTTGTTAGTCCTGGCAGTTGGCAAAACCAGCGTTGGGGGCGGGTGGCTATCAGAAGTGGGGAGGAGGTATTAGCAGGAAACTGCCAAGAGTGCCATTATTTATTTATTTATTTTAACATCAGTTTAACAACCTTTGAGCCAGGGGCTCATTTACAAAGGTACCTCATCACACAGAGGACAAAAACAGCGATACAAGAGACAACAGATAATCAGCAATACAGGTTTACAATAGGTGTCAGTCAATGTTACAGGTATTTCAGAGAGATAAATACTATATACAGGCGAGTTAGGGTTCAGAGAGCGTGGATAAAGGAGGATCAGTTAAGAAGATGAATAGCAGAGGATGGGAGGAGGCCCAGAGAGAGGGAAGTGGGCAAGTGAGACCAGTGGTCAGAGCAGACTGAGTGAGTCAGTCTTAACTACAAAATCTTAACAAAAATCTCACCAGCAGATTATTATTTTTTTTTATTTAGTTGTTTAACCAGGTATAGCACACTAAGCTGAAAGCTTTTTAACAGGAGCGACCTGGGAGCACAATTAAAGATTAAAGCTTAAGATTAAAGCAGCTTCAGCACTGCAACTGAACGGGAGATGAGCTCCCAGTCTTTTTACAGACTACTAGTGGTGCCAAGCAGGCAGCACTAAAACTATATATAAAATAGTACTGTACGAAGCAAATAGGGAGACCGTGTGTGTTTTCCGTCTCCCTCACTAAGGACTGCAAGTGGAGTGCACGGAGTCTTGGCGGAGGTAGAGGAGGAGGAGGAGGATGGTTGCTTATCTACAACATCTAGCCGTGTTGCTTGCTGATGAAATATAAAACTGTGTACTGAAGAACAGCAGATTATTATATACGGGGCAAGTAATAAAAGGAGAGCAGACAGACCGTGTTTTGTGTCCTAGTGAAAGGACTGCACGTAGCTGGGGAAGGGGTGTGCAGACCTGGTCAAACAGAGGATGGCCAGATTACTGAGATAATAAATAACTAAAACAAACAAACATTTGTCAATGCCGAATGTTTGCTTGCTGGCATTGGCAGTGGTAGTGTAGGAGTTACAGAGCTGCGTAATAGCAATGGCAGTGAAGTATTGAACTGAAGCCAACCCCACCACCACCCTGCAGAGAGTGACAGGCATTGGGGTGTGCGTTTGGGTCATCAAGCATAACGGCCACGTCATTTCACCACACCCTACCCTGCAGACACTGACAAGTGTCACAGTGTGGCTTGGGGTCTTTGGCCCTTATGCGCACACCATTACATCAGGAAATATAATGAGATGGGTGCGGTATAGGAGAATGGGGTGAACTTTAGGGTCGAAGAGTCCAAGGCATACCTCGATGCCTCTCACTGGCTGCAGGGTGTGGAATGGTATGAGCATTACAGGCAAGAATCCCAAGTCACACCCCTGATGCCTATCATTCTCTACAGGGTGGGGCGTCGTGGTCGGAAACCCTAACAGCTCAGGCATTCGTTGGTATTTTCACTCCAAATTTTCAACATGTTTTTTTGAGACCCCCACCTCATGAACAGTGGCAATATCAGTTTGTTAGCCAAAAGCTACTTATGCACAGCAACTACAGCATTTAGCACCACAGGTGCAAAAACACATTCCGAACAGGATGTGAAAAATGACAGCTGTACTGTTCATGGGGAGGTGGAAAAAATGGCAATGTTGCAAATTTGCAGTAAAAATATTAAAACAAGCATTTGTCAATGCCGAATGCTTGCTTGCTGGCATTGGGATTGGTAGTGTAGGAGTTAGACAGCTGCATAATAGGAATGGCAGTGAAGTATTGAACTGAAGCCAACCCCGCCACCACCCTGCAGATACGGACAGGCATTGGGGTGTGCCTTTGGGTCATCAGGCATAATGGCCACGCCATTTCACCACACCCCACCCTGCATACACTGACAAGTGTCATGGTGTGCCTTGGGATCTTTGGCCCTTATGCACACCCCATTCCATTAGGAAGTACAGTGAGATGGGTGCGGTATAGGAGAATGGGGTGAACTTTGGGGCCGAAGAGTCCAAGGCATACCTTGATGCCTCTCAGTGACTGCAGGGTGTGGAATGGTATGAGCATCACAAGCAAGAATCCCAAGTCTCACCCCTGATGTCTGTCATTCTCTATAGGGTGGGGCGTTATAGTTGAAAAGCCTAATACCTCAGGCATTCGTTGGTATTTTCACTCCAAATTTTCAACATGTTTGTTTTGAGACCCCACCTCATGAACAGGGGGAATATCAGTTTGTTAGCCAAAAGCTGCTTATGCACAGTGACTACAGCATTTAGAACCACAGGTGCAAAAATATTCTGAACAAGATGTAAAAAAAATGACAGCTGTACTCTTTCATGGGGAGGTGTAAAAAAATGGCTATGTTGCAAATGTGTAGTAAAAATATTTAAAAAAATGGTGAAGTCACGAGCGTACATAGAAACTGTGCAACGCACACCCGTAATATAATTAGGTTGGGGATTTCATGCAGCAGATTGTCAACTCAGGCATTTTGGTGCCTCCAATCATGAACAGTGTCACTGTGATTTTCTTTATCTGTGCCAAACAATGATTTCCCACAGCGACCACGCATCTCTGCACTGAAAGTGTGAAAACACACTTCGGCCATGTTGTGAAAAATGGCAGCTGTACTGTTCATAAGGAAGTGTGGAAAAATGCCACTGGTGAAAATCTGGACTGAAAATATTACAAAGTCATGAACTAACGAGGGTGCGTGGAAACTGTGCAATGCTCACTCATAACACAGTCATTTTATGGACTTTTGTCACCAAATTTTCAACATAGCCATTTTAAGACCTCTGCTCATGAACAGTGTAACTGTGATTTTCTTAATCTGTCCTAAACATTGCTTTCGCACACCAACAGCACCATTGTGCGCTACATGTGCGAAAACACATTTTGGGCGACATATGAAAAATTGCAGCTGTACTGTTCATAAGGAAGTTTAATAAAATGGACATGTTGAAAATCTGGAGTGAAAATATTAAATTTGCAAACTTACGAGCATGCATAGGAACTGTACAGCATACGCTCGTAAAAGTCATTTTGGAATTTTTCACCCAAATTTTCAACATAGCCATTTAAGACCTCTGCTTATGATCCAGTGTCACTGTGATTTTCTTAATGTGTCCCATACATTGATTTACGTACAAACTGCGCCGTATGCCATATGGTGAAACACGTTTTGAGGAGGATGTGAAAATGACAGCTGTACTGCTCATGAGGAGGTGTGGTAAAAATGCCAATGTTGAAAATCTGAGGTAAATATTGAAAATTCGCAAACCTCACAGTGTGCGTAGGAACTGTGCAATGCCGCTCATAAAAACAGTAATTTTAGGAATTTTTTCACCAAATTTTCAACATAGCCATTTTAAGACCTCTGCTCATGAACAGTGTCACTGTGATTTTCTTAATGTGTCCCATACATTGATTTCGCACACCGACTGCGCCATTGTGCGCTACATGGGCGGAAACACATTTTGGGCAAGATGTGAAAAATGACAGCTGTACTGCTCATAAGGAAGTGTGGTAAAATGGCAATGTTGAAAATCTGGAGTGAAAATATTAAAAATTCACGAACTTATGAGCGTGCGTAGGAACTGCACAACACACGCTCATGAAACAGTCATTTTTAGGAATTTTTCCACCAAAATTTCAACATAGGCTTTTTGAGAGCCCATCTTATGAACAGTGGCAGTGTCATTTCATTTCTCGATCCCGAAAGGTGATTTCATGCAGTGACTGCGAAATCACCCTTCAGGCCCGAATAACACGACAGTGCAATAATTCATGAGGAGGGGTCCCAAAAACCCCATGTTGAAAATTTGGGCCCAAAATTCCCAAAAATGCCTGAGATATGCAAAAAAGTTGAAAAAACTCTATCATTATACAGCTTACCGGCATTTCCTCAGTTCCCGGTCAGCTTTGAAGAGTGCAGATGTGTTCCTGGTCCACGAAGATCGTCGCGCGGCCCAGAGGTAAGTATGGGGTGAGGAGGCAGGGTGCACAGTGGGTGGGCGGGTGGGTGCAGACACAGCAAGGGACCATTTTGTTTTCAGTTTTTTTTTTATTACGATGATGCGGGATGTTTGCCACGCTGGGTGGGCTCCAGCATGGCAGAAGGATGGCTGGTTGGGGGCGTGAAGCTGACGGGGTTAGGCACCCGTCAGCCATAGCATTGTTGCCACACTGGGTGGGCTTCCAGTGTGGCACCCTGTGTCACAGGGGAGACAGTGGAGCCGACTGGGTTGGGCACCTCAGTGGGTTATACACGCAGAAGCCACGCTGGGGTGGGCACCAGTGTGGCATGGGTGGACCTGTGTTTTGGGGTGTAGCACAGCCGACAGGGGATTGGGCACCCCAGTCGGCGCTATACAGTGTGTGAGTGGGGGGCAGCATTAGCGGTGTGTGTGTGGGCGTGCATCAGCAGGCGATATCTTATCGCTGCTCACTGCAGCGTAGCTCCCCCTTTCAACTGTACGCCATTGCATTTTGGAGTTGTCATAGACAGCTCCAGCAGGCATTGGAGAACTGCGGCCGTGCCTGCAAACACACTGACTGAATTGGAAGAGGGCTGACACACCTCCAAAAACTAGTATGATGGCACTATGTTTCTTGCACATGCGTGCAAGCAAACATAAAAAGGAAGAAAGCTAGTAGACTAGAACAGATAGCCAAGAGAAAAAAGGACTGTATGAGCATAGTTGAGTTGGGCTGTTGTTAGAAGAGGGAGAGACTGTGCAGGGGTAACCTGAAGTGGCAAAAAAGTGAAAATAAAAATATTGTTCAGTTGTGCTTATGCAACTAGATGAGATGATGCTTGTGTGACTTGATTTACTTTGTGGCTTTCCATCTCTCTATCCATGGTATATACCACCCTGTAAGGGTATGACGCAAGGAACCCTAGAGGAGGGTTCCCCCTTACAGGTGCTGCAGGAATGATTGCATCAGCTAAAGGTAGGTTAAGAGGGAGCCCACGGGTAAGAGAGATGAGCCGCTGCAGGAGGAGGGGTAGATGGTGGGCAACAAAAAACAAATCCTGGACAGGCCCAGGATGAGTGACCTTTTAAGCCTGATGGGGGAGTGACGTAGTTGCTCCACCCATTGAACCTCGGACTTAAAGCCCTCCCATTCAATTGTGCTTACGCAACTAGATGAGATGACGTTTGTGTGACTTGATTTACTTTGTGCCTTTCTGCTTCTCTATCCATGGGATATACCACCCTGTAGGGGTACGACGCAAGGAACCCCAGAGGAGAGTTTACCCCTACAGGTGCCATGTGAATGATTGCGTCAGCTGAAGGTAGGTCAGGAAGAAGCCCAAAAATAATACCCAAAAGTGTCGAGCATCGAAGCAGCAAGGATGATGAATGAATCAATTCTGAGAAGATGATTAGTGTGGGCTTCCTAAGGAGAGAGGGGAAAGCTGAGGGTCACCATCTGCCCCATCCAACAGTGGAACCTAACTAATTAATCTAAGAGACTACTAACTCTAACTAATATTATGACCTCTGGCATGGAGGAGAGGAAAAATCCCTTTGAGGAGGAAACCTCTGGGGATCCAAGGCCTAGATAGCCTTCCCTCCAGGCTGATGATGTTTGATATGAGGATGTATGTCATTAAAGAGAAGGCTTTATTAAAGAGAAGGAAATGAATAGAGAGATATTTATCCACTGGTAAGGTATAATTGATTTGTCATATTAACTGCTTTCCCTTCCCCTTCTACTCCTGGCTTTATCTTTGCTTACGCTCCACTGCTACTCTATCAAATCCTCCTCCCCATATCAGTTGTAGACTGTTGTTTGTTCTAGCTGCCAAAATATTGTATATGTATTGCACACACCAGTCATCATGTTTCATTTATCAGTATGCAACCTGTATGTCACTTCCTGTCTCATATCAATGTTTACCTGCGGTCACCCTATGTGGTACCCTTGTATGTATATCCAGCCTGTATCATGTAACGTGCATTTCATGTATATACTGTTATTACCTATCTGTGTTTGTACTTTAAGTGTTTATGTCACAGGACCTCCTTGTGAATGAGCTTGCTCAATGGAGTTTTCCTGCAATAAACTTGAACTTTGAACTTGAAATGAATAGAGAAGAAGATGACAGGGTAGGGGATAAACCCCAAAAGAAAGCACAGATCGGAGAAGGAACATGAAGCAGTGATGAAGACTGACGATGATGATTGCTGCAGGAGAGTGGCAGGTCGATGAGGTAGCATAAGACTCAATGAGAGGAATGCTTGATTGAGCAATGTGAGTAGGTAGACACTGAGGCTGATACGGCATGTTTGATTATGAAATGTGAAGGATTAAACCCTGAGGTCGGAGTTGATGAGCATAGGATTCAATGATGGGAATGCTCGAGTAAGTGATGGAAAGAAACAAACCTTGAGGTATAGATGAGTGAATGATGACCGGAGTCAGGAACCTGAGACATGCGGCAGGAGGGCTGTGGGTTGCTGAGCAAACAGACGATGGATGATGAGGAGTGACGCCACGAGTGGATTGAATCCTGATGGCTGAGCAGGGACAGTATGGATGAGGGAATATTGAACAAAGTCATGAACTTGAATATAGGCGGCAGCAGGGCCGCGGTTCAATGAGGTGGCACAGGAGCTATGACAGGTATGCCCAAAAGAAATATCAAAGGCAGACCCTGACTGAAGTGAATCCTTGATGGCCAGTACGGGATGCTTCAGGAACCGGAGACATGCGGCATGATGGATCGATGCCCAAAAAGAAGTATTGATTATCGACCAGATGGAGGCAGCTTGCCAGAAGACACAGAGCACAGCAGTGGAGACAAGAAACAAATGAGGAATGACAGATAGAATCCAGCTGGCCCACAGCAAGGGGCAGCAGGTGCAGGGAATTCAGCACAGGAGTCCAGTACTCCGTCTTGGGCCAGAGCCATGAGGATCAACCCCGACAGGCTGGCAACAGGCAGGCATGGTGAGAGAATCAGAGCGCAAAGTGGAGGAATGAATGACGGCCGGAGATCATCATGTTAGTGCCCCCTTGGCATAAGGGTACACCCTCAGGGTGTCGAAATGCAGTGCATAGGGAGCATTGGAAATTCCTTGGGGTAGCGGCTAAAACCCCAAATATCCCCATCAGGTCCTTAGCTGGCAACCCATGCTACACTGCAGAATATTTGGCGTCTGAGGGAAGAGTGGGTCCGGGGAGACAAGTATTGTACAGCAAGGAAATGAGGAGGCAATGAGAGGGGGGACGAGGGGGCAGGCAGCCAGCATGACCTCCTACTGCAATGAGAAACGAATCCTGGACAGGCACAGGGTGAGTGACTTTTTTAAGCCTGATGGGGGAGTGATGTAGTTGCTCTGCCCACTGAACCTCGGGCTTAAAGTCCTCCCATAAAGAAAATAAAAGGAATTGGGAAGCCTTCCTGATTGTGGGCTGCCTGCTGTGCCTGCCTGTTGTAAGAGGAGAGAGCAGATTTGTGTGGAATCTAAAGGAGTGAAGAGTATGTGGGATGGGTATCTGGGTGACCTCTTGCCCATTGTCCTGTAGCCGGCTGGCTTCAGGCTTGTGAAAGCCCCTCAAAATCAGCTAATAAAGATTAAATAAAAAATGGTATGGGTCTGTAGTTGTTGTTCTGAGGAGAGGGGAGAGAGAGTCTGTGGAAAAGGGGTGACCTGTCCTGTCCTGCAGTGCCCATTGTCCTGTGGCTAGCCTGGCTTTGCCTGGCTAACTGAAAGACACAAAAAAAGTGAAAATAAAAAAGATTGTAAAGAAAATAAAAGGGACTGGGACACGAAACTGATTGTGGGCTACTTGCTTGTGCCTGTTGTGAGAAGAGAGAAGATTTGTGAGGAAACTAGAGGAGTGAGGTGGGGTCTGGGTGACTTTATCCTGTGAGCAGCTGGTTTCAGGCTTGGGTGAAAGTTGCGACCCCCCTCCCAAAAAATATCAGCTAATAAGAGAAAAGGCTTTACAGTAAATAAAAAATAAGAAAAGCCTAGAGGAGAGTGTGGAAAGGGAAAGGAGATGGAGTGAAAAGCTCGAAAGGCCAGGGGTGACTTCTTGTTGCTCTGTGACGGTCCAGAGTTCACTCATTCCTGCGGTAGATGGGTGGACTTATTAAAGCTAAAAAAGGTTTGGGCTGTTGGAACTTGGAAGAGGGGTGTGCAGATTAGTGGCTGAGAGACCACCTAACTTGACCAGAGGGGTAGAGGAACTTGGGGAACAACTGCTGACTTACTGGAAATAAACTATACAAAGGGGGAAAATATTTTTTGTGTTACAGAAAAAAATAAACCTTTTGGTGGAGGTGTGTGTGTGTGTGTGTGTGTGTGTGTGTGACAGCGTGAGACCTAACCTGCCCTGAGAGGGTAGTGGAACTTGGGGAACAACTGTGGAGTACTAGTACTTGGCTCCCGCTCCCTACTACTAACTTCTACCCGCCTACTCTGTCCTCATCCTGTCCTGCCCAGGTCCTCTTGTGTTGTAAGCATAAGCACAACAACTTAAGGAAACAAACTATACAACACACACAAAGATAACATCATAAAATGTGATTGGGTACAGTACAAAATTCCCAATTTTCAATATTTTCACAATTGTATAACCATAGAAGTAAAAAAATGCAAAGGAATAAGTCAGAGCAAGCTACTCTATTTTCCTGGTGGACAGGAAAACATTCTTCATCTTCTTCGTCAGGAAAAAAGCAAAGAACCTGAGCTGCCTTCTTCACAATCTGAAAGCCAGCCCCAACAAGCAGCACCCCCCTGGCCCTAGTCAGGAAAACAACCAAAATTATGCTTCTTATTCTCAGTCTGGGTCTGTGTTTGTAGCCATAACAGGCGATCAATCTAACTTGACCATACCGGTTTCTGAAACGAGTGGGCATGACCGTTGCAGCAGCAGCAGTTCAGTGCCATCACATTCTGGTTCAGTACAGCTAAAGTGACCTTTCATTTGAGATGATGAGGAAACAACAAACCCCGAGAAAAGAAGCAAAGATAAAAAATATGATGTGTAAAAAAGGGCTCGAACATTTCGGCATCACTGGCTAAATCACTTTACCTGGTTAAGGTACTCCATAATGGCAACCAATGTGCCATGTACTGCTCTGTCTGTGAGTAATATCCCACTCTTGCGACACCTGAAAACCTAACATGTTTGCCACTGGTTCAATAATTTCAGAATTAAGTCAGAGAGAGCCCATGAAAAATCAAATCCTCAAATAATTTGTGCAAACCAGCATAGTCATGAAACTGGTCACCGTGCAGTCAATTTTAACATATCTGAAACTGCAATATATCATGCATTTGCTCAGATGGAGGAAGCCACCAAAAATAAAATGAGGCATTTATTTAACACCATATATTCCTTAGCTAAAAATGTACGATCTTGCTCAGATATGGAGTCACTTTGGACATCGCAAGAAAAAAATGGTGTTAAACTCGGCAGCAATTATGCAAATGGTAAATGGGCCAGAGATTTCTGTAACACAATATTGGCTGTCATGTCTAAAACACAGATCCAGACAGTCAAAAATAAACATTTTGTTACCGTTCTTGCAGATGGCAGTACTAATGAAAACATAGAAACATAGAATTTGATGGCAGATGAGGACCGCTTGGCCCACCAAGTCTGCCCATTTCTCTGTCTAATGGATAAGTTGCATATCCTAGTTAACCAACAGCCTACTTCCTCCTACCCCAACCAGAATTGCCTTATGCCTGTCCCATGCATTCTTGAATGCCCCCACTGTTTTTGACTCTATGACCTCCTCAGGAAGGCTGTTCCATGCATCTACAACCCTCTCTGTGAAGAAATACTTCCTCACATTACCTCTGAGCCTTCCCCCCTCTATCTTCAAATGATGCCCCCTTGTTCTTGCACATCTTTTTTCTGAAAGATGCTACCCTCTTGCACTTTGTTGATTCCCTTGAGGTATTTGAAAGTTTCTATCATGTCCCCCTCCTCCTTTCCTTGAGGCTATACATCTTAAGCTCCTTAACTCTTTCTTTATATGTCTTCTGGTGCAGACCCTGCACCATTTTGGTTGTCCTCCTCTGAACAGACTCCACCCTGTCTATGTCTTTGAGGAGATGGGGTCTCCAGAACTGTACCCAGAATGCCAGATGTGGTCTTATCAACTGTCTGTACAGAGGGCCAACAACTTCCCGTTTTCTACTGGTGATGTCTCTCCCTATGAATCCCAGTATCCCCCCAGCCATCCTTACTGCCTTCTCACATTGCTGGCCCACCTTTAGGTCATCTGATATGACTATCCCCAGGTCCCTTTCCATTTTTGTTGTCAGTATCTCACCCCCCATTGTGTACTCTTGCCATAGGTTTTTGTTTCCCAGGTGCATTACTTTGCACTTCTTCGCATTAAATCTAAGCTGCCATACATTTGACCATTCCTCCAACCCTTGCCAAGTCCCTTTTCATCCTTTCCACCCCATCTTGTGTATCAACCCTGTTGCAGATCTTTGTGTCATCTGCAAAGAGACAAACTTTCCCTTCCAGTCCCTCTGCAATTTCACTTATAAAGACATTAAAAAGGACTGGCCCCAGTACTAAACTCTGTGGTACCCCACTAGTAACCCTCCTTTCTTCACTGTGGACTCCATTTACTAGTACCCACTGTGTCCTGTTGTCCAGCCAGAGTTTTACCCAGGCTAACATCCTGGGACCCACTCCCAGGCTGGCTAAATTGTTTATTAATCTTTTGTGCGGGACTGTGTCAAATGCCTTGCTAAAGTCTAGGTAGGCCATGTCCACACCCCCTCCCTGGTCTACTACTTTGGTCACCCAGTCAAAGAAATCAATTAGATTTGTCTGACATGACCTTCCTGCTATAAATGCATGCTGCCTTGGGTCCTGTGCCCCACTGTCATCTAGGTACTCAACAATTCTTTCTTTCAGAAGTGATTCCATCATTTTCCCTACCAGTGAGGTCAAACTGACAGATCTATAGTTTCCTGCCTCTGTCTTGCTCCCACTTTTGTGAAGGGGAATCACATCCACCCTTCTCCAGTCCTCAGGTACCACACCATCTTCCCATGATTTATTAAAAAGGGTAGTCTGTGGTGTTACTAGTTCTTCCCTTGGTTCTTTTAGAATTCTGGGGTGAATCCCATTAGGCCCCATTGCTTTATCCACCTTCAGTTTTAAGAGTTCTTTCAGAACACTTTCTTCTGTGAAAGGACTAATATCAACCCCCTATCAGGAGTGCTTCTATTGACTGGATTAGGTATCTCCCCCTGCTTTTCCATTGTGAATACTGAGCAGAAATATTCATTCAGTATCCCTGCTTTTTCACTGCCGCACTCTACCCAACCACCATCCTCTTTATTAAGCCTCAGTATCCCTGCCTTCATCTTTCTTTGCTCCCTAATGTACCTATAAAAGGTTTTATCCCCATTCTTAACCGAGTTGGCTATCTTTTCCTTGGTTTGGGCCTTTGTTATTCTGACTGCCTTCCCCACTTCCTTTTGCTTTAACTGGTACAGTTCTCTGTCCTGCTCCTTCTGTGTTTCTGTGTTTCTTTATACTTCCTGAATGCTATCCTTTTCTCCCTTACCTTCCTTGTCACTTCTTTTGAGAACCATAGTGTTTTTTCTTTCGCTTTGATTTGTTTATTTGCTTCACACAAAGGTTTGTTGCCTCTGTGATGGCAGTTTTGATGTTTCCCCATTGTTGCTCCATCCCACCTTCTTGCCTGTTTGCTAGAGCTTTTCTGAGGCACTCTTCCATTTTGACAAAATCAGCTGTCCTGAAGTTCAGTACCTTCACTTTTGTGTGGCTTGACTCTACAGCTATGTTTATCATGAACCACACTGTTAGGTGGTCGCTTGTTCCCAGATGGCTACCCACTTCAAGATCAGAGATCCTCTCTCCATCCTCATCTGAGAGTATGAGGTCTAAGATTGCTCCCTCCTGAGTGGGTTCCAAAACTAGCTGTCTGAGGCATGCCCACTGTAGGGCATCAAGAAAGGCCCTGCTCTTGGATGTGGCTGCATCAAAGGTGCTCCAGTTAACATCTGGCATATTCAGGTCCCCCATCAACAGTATCTCCCCTTTCTCTGCCATCCAAAGGATGCCTTTTGTCATTTTGCAGATGTCAGTGGCTCAGTAGGTAGCACACTCGCCTCTGAGGCCAGGAGATCAGAGGTCTGTGGGTTCAGTTCCCACATCTGGCACTTGGGTTACTATCCCAGTACTGACACTGTAATGCAGCATGAGAGGGGTGCTGCATTTCTGAGGTGCCGTCTTTTGGATGAGATGTTAAACCGAGGTCCCATCTGCCTGGATTGGTGGTAGTTCAGGTGGATGTTAAAGATCCCAAGGCACTTATCGAAAAGAGTAGGGGAATTTTTTATTGAGAAAATCATAACATCAAGCAAATAGCCATAAAAAACAAACCAAACTCAATAACAAGAACGTAAGAAGTCATATACAATCAGTATATCATAAAACCAGAAACAAATAAGCAAGTAGAAAAACAGTATACATGACAGGCAAGGAATTTATACAAGGTGAAAGTAACAATCCTAACTTAAGAACAAAAATCAAAATGAACCCAGAGAGAATGAAACCTTGAGGGAGGAAGCTGTTTATATTCAGATTCCTTAATAGATATTAGTGCAGTTTCAATATAAGATATAATATCCGCAGGTATTGTCGGAATTTGTTGCAATACATATTGGCATCTGGCTTGCCATAAATAATATTTACAAATAGCAAACAAGACCCTGAGTGTGCTAGGATGGAATATGTGCCATGGAGCAGTGAAAGCACCCAAAATAAATACCTGATACGTAATCCTGCTCAGGAAGGGCCATTTCCACTTGTTTGCCAATGTTTTCCAGAACAAATGAGCATCCGCACAAGTAAAAAAAAAGATCCATGGATTCTTCTAATTGAACACAAAAGGGTTTAGGACAAAACCGCTCCTGTGAGGATTTGTGTTTTAGATTACCCCAAACTTGTAGTTTCCCATGGCAACACATCCAGGAAACATCCCACATGTGTGGTGGAATCTGTTTATCTTTAAGAATGTTTAAAGCATTAGACATACCAGTTGGAGAACAATGTGGAAAAAGCAACACCAGCTTAGAAGCCATCAGAAAAGCCGCATATATTTGTTTCCTGGTCAAGGATAGTAGAGAAGGTTTACTAACCTTCCAAGCTCTCAGGGTACGGAAACTGTCTATGACATAAGAAGGAACCCCAGAAACACAAGAAAGGTGAGGGGGGAGGTCAGTCCAAGCAGTCATGATAGGAGTCACAGCACTACACGCCCATGAATCACAAACATAAAAGGAATATCTAAAACTTTGGAAAAAGTGGAAGAGAAAAAAGGATAGAAAAAAAGCAATAGGGTGTATCATACCCAGACCACCCTGGTGGACAGGTAAATAAGTCACAGCCCGTTTAATGGGATTAAGGCAGCTACCCCAAATCATCTGAAAAAAATGTGCTATAAGTCCTAGTTTCTAAGTTCTTAGGAGAGGCATAAATATGGCTAAGAAATAAAATAATAGGGAGTAAAGATTTCTTCTCCACCAGAACCCTCTTCTTTTTCCCCAGTTTCCAAGTCTTCCAAATCTGGACTTTAGACTCACCGAGTGTGAGGCGTGTTTCCCAATTATAACCAGCCCCATCTGGAACATTAAACCAGAGTCCCAGAATTCTTTGGGGAGTAGTACAAAGCCTAATACCATTCGCCCTTGAAATAATGGCAGACCCAGGGTCCAAGGAAATACATACACTTTTTTGTAAATTTATACTACCCCCTGAAAGTAAAGAGAAAGATTGAAATATTTGGAGTGCAGTATCACCTGATGCTAGGTTTGATGTAAGCAATACTACATCGTCTGCATATGCAGAAATTTTAACAGGCAATACATCAGGAGAGGGTGCGAGACCAATAATACTAGAGTCCCATTAAATTTGAAGAATGATGGGATCTAAGGCAAAGGCGTATAATAAGGGACTAAATGGGCAGCCTTGACAGAGTCCTACCACCTGTAGGAGGGTGTTACCCATGAATCCATTTATAATTGGAATAAAATATGCCAAGGAAAGCATGTGAGAGCCATTGTAAAAATTGTGGAATACCATAGAGTGTCAAAATCTGAAGTAGATACTTATGATATACAGAATCGAAGGCTTTAGTCTGGTCCAGAGAGAAAAAAAACCTGACAACCCTTTACTATTCCGAGCTTCAAGAATCTCCTGTAAAAGAAAGAGGTTTGATTGTATAGAACGGCCCGGTATAGCACAGGATTGAGCCGGATCAATGAGATCAGGAGCAATCTTTCTAAGGCGAGAACAAAGTATGTTAGATAAAATTTTATAATCAGTGTTGAGGAGATGAAGGGGTCTCCAATTAGCAATGGAGTGAACATCCCCTTTTTTAAAGAGGAATTTCAAAAAAGATATACCAAAGTCGGGGGTTGTCTCTAAAGAGTTCAATATAAAAGCGTAGACTTGGGTTAAGATTTCTAACAAATTTTCCTGAAATGTTTTATAAAACTCATGTGTGAGACCATCAGGTCCAGAGGCCACTTTCAGTTTGAGATGTGATACAGCACAAGCAACCTCCTCTCTTGAAATTGGACTAATAAGGTCTGGTATTTGATGTGTAGAAATCTGGGGGTCAGGAGCCAAAAAAACAGAGGATAAATCAGGGGTGGAGTGTGGAATAGTACAAAAGCATTGTTGTAAATGTGAATGCATAACAGAAAACATTTCCGGGATCGTGTACATAACATTACCATGCTCATCCATTAAGCCATGCATGACAGTGGAGGAAAGTCTGCCCTTAAAGGCTAAAAATGGGTTAGCAGAAGGGGACGGGGAGGTACCGACGTGCATAAAAAAATCTAGGGTTCGAGCACTATCATATTGGAAAGAAAACATGAGACGTTTAATCTTGGAGATTTGAGATGAATAATCAACAGGAGAAGAGACAGAGAGGGACATCAATTTATATAACTGATTGCGGTAGGTTAAGTATGTAAGGTATTTGTCCCGGGCCTTCTTCTTCCCCAAGTGTTGAAAGAAAAGACAGATTTCCTGCTTCAAATCTTTCCACCAATCTCAAATGGAATCATAAAAACAGAGAAAGGAAATACGGACCTGAAAAATAGTGTGGACTTGAGACTGAACGAAAAAGGAAAAAAATTATTCAATTTCCATTGGGGATAGGTTGAAACAGGGGACAAAGAAGTATAATCAATGAAAAAAGTACCTATCAAAAGGCAGTGATCTGAAATTTCAGTATGGCATAGAACAAACTGATTAGGAACACAGTGTTTGGAGACAAATATATTTATTTAGCTTTTGTTGACCGGGTAAGTGCACTAGACAAATCCTGCCTATTTTCAGGCACGACCCGGGGGAAGGAGGGGATACAGATGAATGCCAACTGACCTTGAACCAGATTAAGCTGTTGGTGGTATTTTTAGTGAATGAGGGAAATTTGGCCAGGACACCGGGGAAATTCTCCTACTCTGAGGGGTGGGGAACCCTTCCCATGAGACATCTGGACTCGGTTCAGAATGTCTCAGTCACCGGCAGGAGTGGAGGTGGTGGACGATGGTCCTCAGATACCCAATGCAACACTTGAGGAGGTTGCTTTTTCTTCAGCAAAGGAGTTACAATATGATTCTGCAGTGGTAAATGAAGAGTTACCCCAGTCTGACTTATTCACTGATATAGGTGAGACCAATGCCTCAATGAATATAGCTGCTGAGGAGGATAAGAAACGGAAACGTTTAGAACTGGGACAGACAGTTTGCTCTAATATGGCAAAAAAAAGTGTTAAGACAAACACTGCTGACCTGCAAGGTGATATTGCTGGCGTTCAAGAAATGGATGGGGATTCTTTCCCCTTTTCAGCCCGTTTTTGCTGCTTGGTCCCCTGAAAGAGCACTGCAGGCGGCAGGTTGGATACAGACCCCTGAGGCATGGCTACCAGATCCGTCGATCCCGTTGCCAGGAACAGCTTCTTCGAGCCAGGAGGACCGTTTTTCGGGTACACTGCTGATGGAGGGACCAATTTTGGTGATGGACCGGAACACCGTGTCACTTCCGCCTTCCTCGGCTGAATCCAGGAGCCCCGATGTTTCCCAGCCGAAAATGGACCTTTGCACCACAGAGAACGTCGAAGGAAGAATTAAAACGCCAGACAACATGGACACAGAGATTCTGGACACTACAGCATCAGACCCTATGCCACAAGACCGAGTATCGATCGGACTCTACAGCTGTTGAAGGTACTGTTCTTCCTGACTCACCTCCCCCCCCCAAACAAACCAGCCTTTAAACCAGTAAGTTATGCCTCCCTCTTTAAAAATAAGGACATACCAGCCAGAAAACGTTTTGTTGCCCGAATTCACTATAAAGGAGGCTTAGAACTTCCCCCTGACCGTCATTATGTGGGCAAATCTCTACTAATTGACTCTCTAGGGATTCGCCCTGCTGATGTTTATGCCTTTATTCATACCTCTGGAGATCGTAACTTTGATATCTCATTCAGAACTGCTGCATTATTAGATAAATTTTGGGCAGCTTATTATACTGCCCGGATGGACTCAGTTTGGAAACATTTTATTGTTATTCCTCTTACCAGACCAACGGCTAAAGTTGTTCTCTTTCAAATGAAGGAGTTAATGTACTAGATATTGTATATTGGTTGAAAGCAACGCTGTACAGTAACTGGTGTTCCACATGCAGTCATTGATGACAATGGGTTTTGGACGGGAGGGTGGAAGTTTACTGTACAACTTAAAATCACTGAAGCAGGGGTACAACACCTCCCTAATTGTTTCTATCTAGGCAGGGGCTGAGGTGTATTGTTTTATCCTGGTCAGCCACGTTCTTGTTATAGATGCGGTTCATTATCCCATTTAAGTTCAGACTGTGAACAATTGAAATGTGCTTCTTTTGGTCTGCTAGGTCATTCGGTGCTATCTTGCACGGTACCACCTACTTGTAACTTATGTGGTGATTCTTCCCACATTTTTGAAACTTGTCCATGGGCGGCCCATAATACTACGGATTACACGGAGCATGATTCATATATAGCTAAATCATCGCTACTGCACAACACCCTCCCAAGCTCTGTGCACACTATGGGGAACACAGTTATAGGTCTCCACTTCGACCTCAGTCTGTGAAGGTTTCTCCTCCTTCTGAGAGTTTATCAGATATGGTTGATCCCCAACCCCCGAATCTATGGAGATTCGGTGTGCAGTCACGCTGCCCACCACTTCTGTTGTTCCAGCCCGATTGTAGACCCACCTACTTCTCTTCCAGTTAGTGACGATGTAAGGCTGAGGATTATTCCACCTCCCCACCGACAACTCGCTGTCTTCGATCTACCAAACAGGTAGACCCAATAACTATGCCTTCCATCCCAGTCTCAAATCCCTATGACCCGTTACAAAGTTGGGCGATGCTATGGAAGAAGAGGCTTAGAGGACTCTTCTCTTTCCCAACCTTCCACGGCTGCCTCAGTGCCATTACCTACTACTTCTGGGATTCCTGTACGGAAAAAGTCAGTCAGAACACGAAAAGAAATGAAGTGTTATTGCTATCTGTGGTTTACCTTTTCCCTTTGCTTATGTCTTTTACGACTAGCCTGTCTTAATGTTAATAGTATTCGGTCTCCATATAAAAGCACTGCAACCTTTTCAGCATTACAAAGTTTAAATTATGATGTTTACTTGCTGCAAGACATTAGGTTGTATACAGCGGAGGAAGTCACAACTGCCTCACGGAACTGGGGTTTAGGGCCCTCTTATTGGTCTGTAGGGCAGGATTTATGTTCTGGTGTGGGATTTTGTTTTCGTTCTTCAATTTTCCTTTTGCAAAAAATGGTAGATTTAGTTCCCGGAAGAGTATTAATTTTGGATCTATTATGGTGTGATTCCCCCATATCGACTTATTAATATCTATGCACACAACAAAAGACTACCAGAGTTCAGCTTTTCTGTTTGATCAAACCATTTTGTTTACTAACGAACTATTCTTTGGGGTGGTGATTTTAATACCAGCTTGGACATCCCCTAATAAGAAAACCTATTGTGATACGCCTGTTTTAAATACCATTATTAAAGAGACACATCTACTTGACATATTGGCCCAATCCCGTTACCTACCTTTTCAAAAGGAAAATTGACCTCCAGAATAGACTTTTGGTTTTGTTCTCAGACTGTCAAGGTTGCGACTGGTATTACTACACCTATGGCTATCTCGGACCACCATTTAATAGGTCTCTGAATACCCGTTAGGAGACTATAGCACAGGGTCCGGGGACTTGGAGAGTAAACTCGTCCTTGCTATCTCTTCCTGAGTTTCTTAAAGGGTTTCAGAACCTAATTACAGACCGTATCTCTGTTGAGATTCTTTATGATTCTATAATAGACTGGTGGACTGACACTAAAACTATGTGATTTCTTACTTTAAATACTATGCTAGGTTTCTAGCTGACACACAACCGTACTGCAAGTTTTTAAGGGCTGAACTGTTGGAATTGTTTTCTAAATCCTATATATAATGTTGATTGTTCAGCCCGTATTAAGGAAGTTAAATTGCTCTGGCTAAAGAACAATATGACAGACAAGAACTATTCTCTTTGAACAAAAATATCGTACTACTGGGACACAGTATCAATTTAACCCTTTGAACTAGCTACTACAAATTTCATAGTAAACAAATACACCAATTGCGTGATGATCAACACCGTGTACTTACTGGACAAAACAATCTCATGACATATGTAACATTTTTATCAAAACAACTTTTGAGACCCTGTTGTTGAATCACCTGATATGGAACTTCTGTTACAGACGTTAGCTGTACCGACTATATCAACATCACAGAAGTCTGAACTTTTGGCACCTTTACCTCTGAGGAAGTGAGACAGGTTATTTTAGTTTTAAAGATAGGGTAGCTCCTGGGTCAGATGGTCTTTCAGCGGAAATTTATAAATCTTTATGGCAATATATGCCAAGTCAGTTACTAGCTATTTTTAATGCCTTTCTGCAGGAAGACCGACTGACTAACCAGATGTATGAGGGGTTAATGCTATTTCTCTATAAAAAAGGTGATAGATGTGACCTGACAAATTGGAGACCGATCACATTACTTAATACTGATTATAAGATTTTTTCTAAATTGTTAGGGAATCGACTGTCTAAACTTTTACCGTCAGTACTCTCCCCATCCCAATATTGTTCAGTCACTGGCAGATCTATTCATGATGCTTTGCTTTTACTTAGAGAATTATTTTCCCAAGGTCAACAAGGGCCCTTAATGGTTATTTATTTAATTTTGACCTCTCCAAAGCTTTTGACGTATTCTCAAGAATTTATTTGGTTAACACTTAATGCTTATGGGTTTCCGAGTCCTTTTATTAATTGGCTTCGTTTATGCTATTCCTAGCTTATGTCAGACCATATGTTAATGTAGAATTGGTTCCTACTACATCCGCAGAAGTGCGGCAAGGTTGCCCCTTAAGCCCTTTATTATTTGTTATCGCTCTAGACCCTATAATTCGACTTCTTTCCAAATCCCCAAGACTTCTAGGCCTCATGATAAAACTATTCCAAAAGTAATTTGTTATGCAGATGACTTATGTGTTCTTGTCCCTACGGCCCCGATAGGGCAATTACTATGTACAGTATTGCCCATTTTTTTATCAGTTATTGGCTCTCAGTTAAATTTACAAAAAAGTATATGCTTTAATCTAACTGTGTCTATCACAACTGTAGGCTCTATTGCTGGTATTCAACTAGTGGATACTCCACATAAATTATTAGGACTTTATTTTGGTATTCCAGATATGGCCAAATATAATTGGGAGCTGTGTATAAACAAAGGCAGGGAAAGGATATGTACATGGAATAAATGGTATCTAGACAAAAAGAAACGTATTTTTTTGATTAAGACCTGTTTACTACCCATTTTTTTACATGTAGCACATGTTTTTCCATTGCCCAAATGTTTTTTCGTCCCTCTCCTTAGCCTTTTCTTTTCTTGTTTTTGGGGTAGTCGTTTAAATCCCATTAAACGCAATGTTTTATTACAGTCCTATCATCAGGAGGTGTGACTATGATTCACCCAATAGTATTTTTTTTCTATTTTTTATTACCAATTTGAAACCTTTGGTTCGGAATCTCTAAAACTTTGGATCCCCTTTGTGCATATGTCCCTCACTGAAATTTTCAGAATGGACTGTAGATATTTTCTACATAAAACAAAAGACGTTATGTTTTATCTCCAGATTGGATGTTAACGTTTGATATGTTAAAAACATGGCATATAACAGTACAGATGATCAAAACCCTCACTAGAAAACAGTTATATACACATATTATTACGTCTCACTTTACCAAAGACATTTTTCCAGACTTTACGTTACCAGAACGGACACAAATTGGTAATCGCTTAACTGATCCACGGATCCCTATCACAATGTGGGATATTAGTTGGTTAGGAGTCCACGGTAGAATTAATGTACTCGGTAACTTAAAACACAAGCAAATAGCTGACAGATATTGTTTCCGTGATTCTTGTCCAGATACGGTAGAGACAATGTCTCATTTATATTTTTCTTGCCCATTTATTCTTCGTTTCTGGTTTTTATGGCGTCGACAATTTTGGAACAAGGTATGGTGCCACTGGGATCAGAAAGCTCTTTTCTTTGGTCTTTTCCAGATACTTGGGCATCTTGCAATCCTAGTACTTTGAACATAGTGGCAGTTGTAATATTGTACTGGGTGTGGCAGATTAGATGTTGGTTTTTATTTCAGCAGTGTTACCTCACCCTGACAAATTATTTACAAAATCTTGAATTACCTTGATTACTTCAAAGAGAAGAAAGAAATCTCTTAAGACAGGCATAGAGAACGATACTGGAATTTCTTTTGATTCACTGTGTTATTTGCTTATGAGATGTTTCGTTACTGTATTTTTCACATATTTGATGTTTTCTGGTTTTGATATTTGTATTATTGCTGTATTTTTGTTTTGTTTCTGAAACAGTTTGTACATATGTTTTGTTTTTAAATAAAAATACCCCTACTCTTTTCAATAAGTGCCATGGGATCTTTAACATCCACCTGAACTACCACCAATCCAGGCAGATGGGACCTCGGTTTAACGTCTCATCCGAAAGACGGCACCTCAGAAGTGCAGCACCCCTCTCATGCTGCACTACAGTGTCAGTACTGGGATATTAACCCAAGTGGCAGATGTGGAAACTGAACCCACAGCCCTCTGATCTCCCGGCCTCAGAGGCGAGTGTGCTACCTACTGAGCCACTGACACTGTGTAAATATATAGTCAATCCTAGTGTGGAACACTGACCTGTGGTATGTGTATCCCGCATCAGAATGTAAAAGACGATATGCGTCCTGCAAACCTGCATCCTTAATCAAAGAGGACAAGGCCGAGGAATTGCAATACTCTTTTTTCCCTGAAGCTGTTCTACAAGCAACATCTATAGAACAGTTAAACCCCCCCCAGATGATATGTTTACGAGTACATAAAAACGGCTTGATTAAATCAATTAAAGCAATACGGGCTGCTTTAGTTTGTGGACCATAAATTACAATTACACATAAAAAAATATCAAAAATAGAGCAGTCCATAATAAGCGCCCTTCCAGGAAAAATATCTATGATGCGAGATACAGAGAACTGTGGTGAAAAAAACAGTATAGCCACACCATCAGCAGTGTCAGTCCCAAAAGTCCAGTAGGATGGGCCTTTATACCACCCACGTCTAAGTTGTTGTACCTCAAATAAGGTAGAGACATGGGTTTCTTGTAACAACAGAATGTCTAAAGGAAGTGAGGCAGCAAAATGAGTGAAAACCATCTGCCTCTTATAGCTTTTCAAGCTACTAACATTTAAGGATGCAAGTCAGAGGGTAGCCAGGCCAAAAAAGTCAGTCAACCACTACCGTCCGTAACAGCCACATTTTTCCTTTTTTTACTCCCCTTCTTAGATTTCATGAGTTTCTTTCTGGAAACATCCGGAGGTTTAGATGTAGGAAGATCAATGTCAGATAATAAGGCAGATTCGTCAGAGTCACCATCAGTATCATCCTTGTCACCTTTCAGACAGTCAAAAGCATTGGAAAGGGGAATATCAGGAACTTTCAGATTTTCGGGCAGCAGCCCTAGTAACCCACCTGCCAGGTTGGAAACCTTCGAATCCGAATCGAAATAGCAGGAGTGGAAAAGGTGGTAGCAGGAGGGAGGTCTACCATCAACTCGAAGTAGAGGGTTGCCTAAGTCAGATGCAGAGTTACTCACTGGCAGGGAAATAGGAGGATCTATCGTAAGAGGCATGGGGGGACCATTGTGGGTTTGGGAACAGGTCCCAGAGAACTTAGACGGTTTTGAATCTTATCCTGAGCTTTTTGAACTAATACCTCCGAATTCCAGCCCTCTTTATGATTTTTACTAGCCCAGGGATACTGGTGATAAGCATGTCACAATTCATTACACAAATTACATTGAAAGATATTTTTACAAGAAACACTAGGGTGTCCATACCCCCCACATAAACTGCATTTCAATAAGTCGCAGGTACTACTTAAGTGTGTGGTGGCCCCACATTTGTACCAGGCCCGAGGTTGTCCACCATAAAAACAGACCCCTCTATCCTTACCTAAAAAAAACTGTTAGGTAAGTGCACCACATCCGAGTTTACTTGAAAAAGCTTAACCCTAAACCTCCAACCCCCCCGTCCACAACCCTTCATCATCCAAAACAGCTACGGGGACAGGATGATACACGGTTTTGTAGCCAGTGATAAATATCGCTTATGCTAACACCCTCATTTCGGAACATGATAGTGACTGTACGCACAGTTGGTTTAGTAAGGGGAATTACCAAAAAAGGAGTCCAGAGAGGAGAATCTTTTAGAGAAGAGTAAGCATGCCAAAACCTGTCCAAGCTGGCTGAGGTCTTGAAACTAACATCAAAAGTCTCCTCCCCGGAGATGTGGATCAGAGCATAGATGTCTGAGGCCTGAAAGTGTAGCAAGCCTTTCAGGAGCGTCCGAGCCACATAATAGTGGTCAGGAAACTCAGAGAGTCCACCCCGATAATGGAGATGGACGGCATTCTTACGGGGTGCTTGCTCAAGCTTGTTTTTAAATAAATCAGAAAGTACAGGCCTCCTGTTAGCAGAGGGGGGGTGCTCCAAATGCTGAGATACAGTGTCAACCAGCATATGTGAGGCACCTTCCCCGGCTGTAACCAGTGAACTATAAGATAGGAACAGAATTCACAGGAAAGGAAGGAGGACCAGAAGTACTATGGGGAGCAGCGGAGAAATGATCGTAGGAGGTAATATAGAAGATTCCTCTGGGTCCTGGGACAAAACAATAAGGGGTAACTCAGAAACCTGAGATGTGGTGGAGAATCAGCAGAACAAGCAGGGTCCCCAGAGTCCATAATATCCCCCCATGAAAGCTTAGAAACATCTTTAGACAATGAAACAGTACAGTCTTTCTGAATTAACAAGTCCTTACTAGGAGGTACCTCGGTGGAGCTCATACTCGGTGCAGGCCTGTTTGGAGAAAATAAAACTCCATGTCTGTTCTTGTCCCACAAGGGATCCGGTATCCAAGTGCCCAAAGTGGATTGTGTCCAACCTGCTCCTCGTAATGCCTCTGGGGCAGTCCAGGTGGGGTCCGAAATGTCCGTTGAAGCCGGCAAGCCAAACCGAGAACGGAGCAAGGCAGTAGTAGAAACGGGAGGCTGAGCAGGTGTAGTCTGGGAGGATTCCGCCAAAAGGTCCAAATTTTCGAATTCCGTAGCCCCAGCATGCGACTCAGCAGTCGCAGTGACTCTCTGTGTGTTAGACCCAGAAGAACCTAGGGGAAGCAATGGTGCAGCACACAATGCCACCGCAGATTTGCGTTCCGACTGAACAACCAAGTCAGTCGGTGCAGAAACATCCTGTACATGCAAACTCTCCAGAGATGCAGAAGAAACAGTCGGTATGATGGCAGGTGAAGACTCCAAAGTTCCAGGCAAAGATAAATGCATTGCTGTGGTAGAAACATGCTGAGAATCTGAAGAATCATCCAGGAGCAACAGAGGAGCACAGGATGAAAGGTCTGTACTGCTGCAGGGTGTCTCAGAGACTGAGAGATCCATCCTCGTGACCAGAGCGTCTCCCTACTGCAAAGAGTGAGGAATTTCCCCGGTGTCTTGGCCAAATTTCCCTCATTCACTAAAAATACCACCAACAGCTTAATCTGGTTCAAGGTCAGTTGGCATTCATCTGTATCCCCTTCCCCCGGGTCGTGCCTGAAAATAGGCAGGATTTGTCTAGTGCACGTACCCGGTCAACAAAAGCTAAATAAATAAATAAATAAAAATACATTTTCTTGTCCATTTCCTCCCCCCTGAGACAGGGGTCTGTATACAATCCCTGTGAGGATTGTGGAGCCATTTCCAGTCTCAAGGGTGAGCTACAGTGCCTCCTCTCCTCCCTGTTTACCCTTTAGTTCCAATGCTTTGATCACTTCCCTTACATACAAAGCTACTCCTCCTCCTTCTCTTCTACCCTCCCTGTCCCTCCTGTACCACATTTCTGTGACTGCCACGATATCCAGGCATCCCTCTTCCATCAAGACCACCAGTTCAGGGAGCTTGTTACCTAGACTATGGGCACTGGTACTCATTACCCTCCATTTTGGATGGCCTTACCCCTTTTTGCCCCATCCCTGTCCTTACTGCCTTTGTCTTTTTCTCAATTTTCCCTAACCTTCTCCCTATTGACTTCTTTATGTTGATGCTAACCTTACTAACTACCCTGATTTTTGGGGGGCACTAGGATTTCCCTTCTCCTTTTCAGTGCCTCCCCCCTTGGCTACTTCAAATGCTTGCCAATTAAGTTTTTAAACCTATCACCTAGGATCCTGGCTCCCCTCCTGGACAGATGCAGACCATCACACCACTATAGGCATGCATCCCTCCCCAGGTGAACCCCCAGTCCCCAATGAAGCCAAACCCCTGAGCTCTGCACCACTTTTTCAACCACTGATTGAATAGCATGGTGTGCAGCCATAGACAGGCAGCACCTCTGAGAAGGTTACCGTGCATGCTACTTGTCTAAGACCTCTCCCCAACTCCACAGACTCCTCCTGCACTGCTCTGATCCCTTTCCCAGTCAGGTCATTTGTCTCTAGGTGGACAATGACATCCAGCTTCCTCCCCTGTGCAGCTGCTCCCACGATCCTGAGGATTCTCTCTGTGTCTCTCCAAACCATGGGGCCAGACAGGCACCTTACCTCCCTCTACCCTCCATTCCCCAGTTCTACCCTCCTAACAATGGAGTCCCCAACCAGGAGTTGTTTCCTTCCCCTGTGGGGTCCCATGCCACCCTCCTGTAGGTCTCCTTTGTGGAGGTTCCCAGCATCCTCCTTGGTCTCCACTGTGAGTGCATCCTTAGAGGAACCACACTCTGCCGGAACAGCATATACATTGTGAAAACATACAACTGGAGGGATGCACCTCTGTTCCACCACCCTCACCCTCCTTGAGCCCATTGTGGTCCAACCACTCCTTTTTTTTGGCAACCTCTGAGGCAACAGTGGTGGCCCTGGTGGTCCGTGGGTGGGAAAGGAGGTCCCCTAAATCCTGGCCAACTCAGCCTGGAGATGAGCAACCTCCACCCTCAGCCCAGAGAGGTGCCTGCAGATGGAACAACACTGCATCCTCCAGAATGTCTCCCAGAAGACTACTGCTCCACAGCCACTGCACTGCACTGCACCACTCCCATCATGTCTTATTTCTGGACCCTTCACTGTTGTTTTATATACTTACTCTTTCCTCTCTCTTTTATTTTTTTTATAAAATTTTTTTCCCCCTTTTTTCCTACTGCCTCCGTGCCCTTAAAGCTCCTGATCTTCCTATTCTGCACCAGAAGACATACGAAGAAAGACTAAAAGAGTTTAATATGTATAGCCTTGAGGAAAGAAGGGAGAGAGGGGACATGATAGAAACTTTCAAGTACCTCAAGGGAATTAACAAAGTCCAAGTGGGTAACATCTTTCTTAAAAAGAGGTGTGCAAGAACAAGGGGGCACAATATGAAGATAGAGAGGGGACGGCTCAGAGGTAATGTGAGGAAGTGTTTTTTCACAGAGAGGGTTGTGGATGCATGGAACAGCCTCCCTGAGGAGGTCATGGAGTCAAGAACAGTGGGGGAATTCTAGAATGCATGGGACAGACATAAGGCAGTCCTAGTGGGGGGTAGGAGGAAGTAAGCTGTTGGTTAACTAGGATCTGCAGCTTATCTGTTAGGTAGGAAAATGGGCAGATTAGGTGGGCCAAGCGGTCCTTATCTGCCATCAAATTCTATGTTTCTATGTTTCTATTCCTCAGTAGTCTCCGTCTTACTTGCTCAGAGTCAGACCTCCAGCAGCTAGAGGGGATGGAGAGCTACTCTTTTCCTTCTAGGATGATGAGTCTTTTGTGCCTCTGATTACTCCTTTCCTCCTCCCAAACAGGAAGTTCCTGTTGTCAGTCAAATCCTATGCCTATAAAAGTAGAATCGACTAAGGGTCAGGGGGTGGAGGGCAATATAGTCCCAGTAAAGTTCTAACAGCAGCTCCTTCCTCTTGCTGTTCTCTGCCACAAGCTATCTAGGTCACCTTTTAAATGCAAACACCTGGCTTCCTTCTCTCTAAGCTACACACTACTATACAGCTACTTATGGGAGGCAGTATAGCGCAGTGGTTTAAGGCACTGAGCTCTGAACTACAAATCTGGTGCCATCCAGCAGACCAGACCTGGGTTTGAATCCCACAGCTTCCACTTGCATATTGTGTGACCTGATCAAGTTACTTAACTTCCCTGTGTTCCCAGGTCACACCTGTAAAAAGCTTTCAGCTTAGTGTGCTACTCCTGGTTAAACAACTACAATAAAAAATAAATCACCGTAATTCACAGTTTCTTTTTCACCTAGCCAGCTGCACAGATAATAATTCCTTCACCCAGCTCAGACAAACACACTTTTTTACCCTAAATTGAAGTTCCCAGTGGTAGAGTTCTAGTTCTTTAGTCCAGTACAGCAGTAAAGTTCTAACAGCAGCTCCTTCCTCTTGCTGTTCTCTGCCACAAGCTATCTAGGTGCTATGCACACAATACTTGGTTTGGAAGACATCTTTGCTACTTATCATATGGTGAACTCTTCTCATGGCATAGGGCCCTGCACCTCTGCACCACTGGCAGTCTGAGGGCTCTGTTCTTTGGCTGACAGATGGACTCTTTGCCCTGTGCATCTGTCTCTGTCGTCACATGGAAGTGCAGGGCCCAGAGGGCCTTGCATTCTGTATTCCTCCAGAAGGCCCCATGAATTCTTGACATTCATTGCCACATGGAACTGAAGGACTCCCAGGGCCCTTTACTTACATAAATAGACAGAGTCTTCCCTTGGTGCAAGGGCCCAGAATGCCCTGTGTGTCTGCATCTGCTCCCAGAGGGACCAACATGAATGAGGATTCCATTCCACTGTCTCAGAAAGGAAATCATTGCTCAGCATCAGCAACAGATGTCCACTCCCAGACAGTCACCGCAAACAGATTTTTCAGCCTCTCTTGAAACCTCAACCGAGAGGATCTCCCTACCATAGATGGGGAAATTGGCAGTGGTAGAGCCAGAATGTCTCAGTGGGGGATGTGGGGTGGTGTGCGTACTTGATATGCAATTTAATTAAATAAAAATGTTAATCCTTTTTATTATCTTTACTGTTGTTTCCATTATATTTCTGACAGAAAATACACATGTAATCCAGAGTTTTGAATATAAACTTTTGAACAATCAACATATCAAACTTCTTCAACAAGGTGAAATGCCACAGCAACAAGCAAGTAAATTATAATGGGGGGGCACCCTTCACCACTTCCTAGATCCACCACTGACAACTGGCTCAAGAATAGGACCACTGCCACCCCAAATGCCTGATCCCCAGATAGCTTTAAACAGGACCTGGGGACATTTCAGTTATAGTCTCCCTTTCTCTGCAGGTTGTAGTGTATATGCGTTACAACACCATATATAGATACCATATATCTATAGTTTTTAGTGCTAATGAAGTCCAGCTCTCCCTGTCTGCATCTAGGGGTATAGGTGTTACTTCACATCTGGGGGGGCATCCCCATCTACAACTTGCACCTTACTCTATCACCCAGCTCTGGGGAAGGGGGCTCACTGAATGATGACTGTGACCAGTGCTTCATTTACTGTGGTTCTGCTCTTTCACTGGATTCTGCCATTCTCTTCTCTGATGAAGCTGGCCACCATACTCTGCCTCTCTTAGTCCCTGCCCATAGACCAAGCTGTGGATGAATGTGTTGCCCTGGGGCAACAGTTAATTCAAGTTTGAAATGATTCAACACACTCACTTAGCTCATTAAAATAAAAAACTATTTAAAAGACAAAGAACCTCTGTGCGTAAACACTGAGGCAAGGGTTACCCCAAAGGGCATTTGGCTGGGAAGCCAAGTTTCAAGAAAATACAAAATCACACATGCCCCCACAATGCAAAGCATCATGGGCTGCATATGCAAATCACCACAGAATGTTATGCTGGTCAACTTTAAGCAGGGTGCATGGTGCCGAAAGGCATCTCACACAGTTTGCAAGGGTGCTAACAGAAGACAAGACACGTGTTTCGTCCTACAGGACTCATCAGTATGCCTCGTCTGTTTGACACCCCAGTGCAATGAGACCAGCTACCCCTAAGGCGGTGTGCCTGGGATATGTTGTGATGAACCCATTTTTGTATTTTTCTTGAAACTTCGGCTTCAACAATACTAATGACTCCCTCCAGTGTTCTGCTACAAATCTTCTTTAAATAGTTTTAACTTTAAGGTTCTAAATATATCCCAGGCACACTGCTTTAGGGGTAGCTGGTCCATTCCACTGGGGTGTCAAACAGATGAGGCATACTGATGAGTCCTGGTAGGAAGAAACACGTGTCTATGTCTTCTGTTAGCACCCTTTGCAAACTGTGTGAGAGGCCTTTCGGCACCATGCAATTCTGCTTAAAGTTGGACTAGCATAACATTCTGTGGTGATTTGCATATGCAGCCCATGATGCTTTGCATTGTGGGGGCATGTGTGATTTTGTATTTTATTATGTATAATAATCTTTCTTTACTGTCCCTGAGACTGCAGTCGTACACGGTGGTGAATTCAGAACCCCTCTTGACATTGACATGATTCCTCACCAGTCAGTCACAGCCAGAACAGGGACTAAGGGGGACCCTGTCTTATCTGCATGGAGAGCCCTGCTTCATACGGCCTGTGATCTATGTCTCGCTAGGGCATCCTGCTGTTCCATGCCTCTACGGCCTTTTAGGCCTCCTGCAGCAATGAGGTCGAGCCTTTTATCTGCTTAATCCTTGGGGAACCATTTCTCACAGAACTTCCAAGGGCCCACCAACTCCTGCAAGATGGCGGGTCCTGACTGTTTAAATTCTTGAGCTCCTCCTACCAAGGTGATCTAACTATTTAATGGGACACTGTTAGCTTTTGAGTCATTTTAATGGCCCTTTCTCTGATAGTGCCTGTAAGCGGTACGCCAAATGCAATTGTTATCATGACAGTCCAACCACATTTTAATTTCTTGCACACATTGATTTTTACAAAAAATGTATTTCAATTGTCCTGACCTTATGTGTGCCGTGTGATCCTCCCCACATGTCCCTGACAGAGATCTGGCACTGCATCCTGCCGAACTCATCCAGAAACAAGTTTGCCGGATTTTGTGGCAAATCAACAGAGCAGCTGGCAGTATTAACGGAGCAGTGCTGAATGAGTTAATACCGTTACTTCCTCAAACTGTCGGGTATTTCAGAAAGACATCCCTGACTGAAAGGTAAAACCAGGACTCGATGCATGTGCACTAGCACCGGTGCTAGTTCATGTCGGAAGGGTGCGAAATAGCCTGACCGTCCAAAGTTTTAAAACTGCCCTGAAACCGTATCTCTTTAGCTTGGCATTTTCCAATTATTAAAGCTGCTGTTGTATTTATTAGTTGTAATTTTATTTTTGTTATTTTATTAATGTGTTTGGTTTTATTGTACAGGTGCCCTGGTTTTGGAAAGGCGCCTTTTTATAAATAAAGGATTGATTGATTGACTGAAGGAACACACGGCACATATGAGGTTGGGACAAATGAAATACACTGTTTGTAAAAATGAATGTGTACAAGACATTAAAATACACTTGGACTGTCATGATAGAAACTGAACTGAAAGTACTGTATACCGGCATAGACAGTAAACAGGTCATTAAAATTGCTTACAAAACTGACACTGTCCCTTTATTTACTGTTTCCATTGTTGCTGAATTATATCTGTATATTGTAAGTTTGACTGCTATCACCAATCTGTCTTGTACCACACTTGTATATATGTTGCTTCTATACTCCTGCCATTTGTAACCCCAGGCACATCTGGAATCAAGCGGTACTCTGCTCAGTGTGCTTTCCTGGTAAAACTCTTAAAAAAATAAATAAACTCCTTGCTGTCTGCTCTGTTCTATTTACTATGGACACCTCCCAGAGAATTAGTAATGTCTGACTCCATCTAGTGGGAGCAGGAGGGCATTACACAAAGACATCTTCATAAATACAGAAGTGTGTGTACACACCCTTCCCTTTGTTTTCAATCTGATTTCGCCACTGGAATAAGGTGACAGGCAATTCAAAGAACTCCATCAGCTACAGGAGCATTAACCAGCTCCTTCCTCTCAGCCAAGGGATGGTACTTCCCCTCCTCAGGGTCTAGCTGGACTAGCACCTTGACATTTCTGAACACACTGATGACATCCACAAAAAACTCCACCCCAGACTGGGCACTCTTTATCGCAGTCGTGGTTGCATCCCATTGCCGGCTCACTGAGCTATTGTACAGAAAGTGATTCTGCCAATCTTTGACTACAGAGATGTGATCACAGTGCTGCCCTCAAGTCTGCCCTGACCAGACTGGATCCCCTCTTTCCTTCCTTCTGTCATTTCACCCTTGGCTGTCCCTACTCCACCCACTACTGTATCCTCTATCAGTCCCCGGGCCTCCCCTCACTACAGTACCGTAGCTCATCACACTGCACTCGCTTCACTGCCAAGTTCTAGTCCCAGTCTGACTTCTGCACAGTCCTGTCCACCCACTTCCTCCCCAGCCTATGAACTCAGAAAAAAAGACACTAGACTCCTGCATATCCCCCACAGGTGCACCTTGTCAGGCCAGGCAGCTTGGAGCTACCGCGTGCCCAAACTATGGAACTCCCTTCCCCCAGACATTCGACATGCTTCTCCCTTCCAGTACTTCAACGGTCTCCTCTCAGCACACTTCACCTCCGCCTGCTCATGTGCGTAACACTTTCTCAGCTCCTGGGTGAGTTACCCCACCAGGGTTTGCCCTGTGCCATTATTTGGATCAATCCTATGACCTTCAGCACTAGCCCCAAGCCTTCCCTTTTCTCTATTTATGTGTATCAGTCCTGGTGTTGCCCTGTGACACTATTATCTCTGTTTGTATCATCCTATGATGATAAGCGCTCTCCTCAAACCTCACCTTGTCCCTGTTTATGTGAATCAATGTATCACCGACTCTAACCATGCCATTATTTACCTAGTTCTATCCTTGAGTCATTCTAATTTGCTCTGGTGCACTTCTATTACTGTTACTGTGTTTTTACCATTGCTGTATTATTGTATATTGCTATATTATTGTTACCATGTATTTGTCATTACAGTGTTACTGTATATTGCTGTATTTCTGCAACCTCTGTATTTTGAATTTGTACATGTGTGATTGCTATGACGTGGAACCTTTGTAAAAGGGCCTTAGGCTCAAAGGTACTTTCCAAGATAATAAATAAATAAATAAATAATGTTACCGTGTTTTTGCCATTCCTGTGTTACTGTATATTGCTGTATTACTGTTACTGAATATTGCTGTATTACTGTAACCTCTGTGTTTTGAATTTGTACATAAGTGATTGCTACGACGTGGAACTTTTGTAAAAGGGCCTTTGGCTCAAAGGTAGTTTCTGAGATAATAAATAAACAAATAAATACTGTTACCATACTTTTGCCATTGCTGTGTTACTGTATATTGCTGTATTACTGTTACCATGTTTTTGCAGTTGCTATGTTATTGCATGCTGCTGTATTACTGTTACCGTGTTTTTGCCAGTGCTGTGATACTGTATATTGCTGTATTACTGTTACCGTGTTTTTGCCATTGCTGTATTACTGTTACCGTGTTTTTGCCATTGCTATGTTCCTGTGTATTGCTGTATTACTGTCACCATGTTTTTGCCAGTGCTGTATTACTGAATATTGCTGTATTACTGTAACCTCTGTGTTTTGAATTTGTACATAAGTGATTGCTACGATGTGGAACTTTTGTAAAAGGGCCTTTGGCTCAAAGGTAGTTTCTGAGATAATAAATAAATAAACAAATACTGTTACCATGCTTTTGCCATTGCTGTGTTACTGTATATTGCTGTATTACTGTTACCATGTTTTTGCAGTTGCTATGTTATTGTATATTGCTGTATTACTGTTACCGTGTTTTTGCCAGTGCTGTGATACTGTATATTGCTGTATTACTGTTACCGTGTTTTTGCCAGTGCTGTGTTACTGTATATTGCTGTATTACTGTTACCGTGTTTTTGCCAGTGCTGTGTTACTGTATATTGCTGTATTACTGTTACCGTGTTTTTGCCATTGCTATGTTCCTGTGTATTGCTGTATTACTGTTACCATGTTTTTGCCAGTGCTGTATTACTGTATATTGCTGTATTACTGTTACCATGTTTTTGCCATTGCTATGTTCCTGTGTATTGCTGTATTACTGTTACCATGTTTTTACCAGTGCTGTGTTATTGTATATTGCTGTATTACTGTTACCATGTTTTTGCCAGTGCTGTGTTACTGTATATTACTGTATTACTGTTACAATGTTTTCGCCATTCCTGTACTACTATTGTTGTTCTCCAGTGTGTGCTGTTACTGCTCTGTCTCCAGGACGCATCTGGAACTGAGCAGTACTCTGCTCAGCATGCCTTCCAGGTAAAACTCTTAAATAAATAAATTAACCCTTTTTTAATGTTAGGTAGAGTTCAGTATGCTAGACATGACCCCATAGATACTTCCCTGTCTAGGGATGTGCTGTTGGTGGCTCAGTGGAGGCCTCAGTGTACAAATACTGGTTTAGCAAGTAATCCTACTATCCTTTATTTAAACATCTGGTAACCGGGAAAGGCACACTGAGCCAAGGCTTGTTTCCAGGTGCAACCCGGGGGTAGGGATAAAGGGATTAAGGTACACATAAAGTAATGTTACAAAATCAAAGGATGAACGTATATACAGGAACACATAGTATGCAGGAACACACAGTTTGCAGGAACACATAGTATACAGGAATACATAGTATGCAAGAACACATTGGCTCAGATATTCAAAAGAGTTGAGCCATGCGCAATAGGGTTGCGCCTGCGCAAGTCTAAAATGCGCCATTCTGCGATATTCAGCAGGAGGCAGATGTGCCCCCCAAATCATGGTGAGCAACAGCGCAATGATAATGAAGGCATGTGCAACTGAAGGGGGAGGAGCCATGCATAAACTGCAGAGCCTGATATTCAGCCTGGGTCATGCAGAGTTATGCAGGCGCAACCCCTACCTGTGCCTGCACAAAGCTGAGCCAAAAAAAAAGGAACAAGTTGAGGGCCACCCACAGGTGAGCTGCCACATTGCAGGGCACAATACAGCAGCTGCCACCTGTGGGTGGCCCTCGACTTGTTCCCGCAGCACCTGGCGGGCCCCTCCATGCCCCGGATCATGGGCAGAAGTGTACCCCCCACCCCCCGAGTAGCCCGATCACGGGCATAAATGTAACACCCCCATTAGCCCGAACACAGGCATCAGTATTCCCCCATGTCCAATATCCCTGGTGGTCCAGTGGACGAGCAGAGCCCGATCGCTGGGGCGGCATTCCTCACCCCATGTCTGAAATCCTTGAGGATCTAGTGGGCCCCACCCCACCCACCCACGGAGCCCCACCACCCCCCCCTGTCAGCCGCCGGGCGGCAGCACCCCACCTGCCTGCTGCCCTGCCGCCCGCCGACTGACAGCTCAGTAAGGCTGCACACCCATTGGTTCAGAGCATGAGCCAGTGGGCATGCAGCCCATACCGTACTAGTCAGTCCAGATATGTGAATGAGACTCACTGGTCTGTAGTTGCCCGGTTCATCCTAAGGGCCACATTTGTGAATTGGCCACACAAGGGTCATCCTCCAGTCTTGTGGGATGCATCCTGCTTCCAGATAGGTATTGAACAGGTCAACCAGTAGTCCCGCCAGGATCTCCACCAGTTCTTTCAGTATCATTGGGTGAATGCCTTCTGGTCCTGGTGCCTTGTCCACCCTCAGTGCCCTTAATCCCTCCAGAACCCTGTATCAGTCAGCCCTCCCCTGCATACCCCACCTCCCCTCCCCGAGGTACCTGCTCCCCTTTCTGAACACAGAACAGAAGTACTCATTAAGTGCCTCTGCTTGGGTCCCCCCTTCTCTACCCACCCACCAGCCTTCCTGATTCTCACAATCTTGTCTTTGTTCTTCCATCTCTCACTAATGTATCTGAAAAAGTCCTTTTATCCATCTTTAATGCCCTGTGCCAGCCTCAGCTCTCTGGAAGCCTTGGCCACTCCGACTAGTCTAGTAACCTTACTGGACTTCTTCATAAACTCATCTTTGTCACACTCTCCCCCTCTCAATTTCCTGAATCTCTGAAATGCTTTTCTATTGGCCCTCACCCCTTCCATGACCTCCTGAGTCAACTAACTGGGTGTTTTTGCCCTTCCCTTTTTACTTTGTGTCATTATACATGTCTCAGTAGCTCCGCTAGCCCCGTTTTAATAATATTCCACTTTTGCCAAGCATTCATGCTTGGTTGAATTTCCTCCAGATGCCTACCCCAAATTTCCTCCATCTTTTTAAAGTTCGCTCCCTTAGCCAGACTGGTTGCACTGAGGGTTGAGGCACTGGATGCCATACCTCGTGCCATG
Organism: Neoceratodus forsteri; assembly: GCA_016271365.2. NCBI lineage: Eukaryota > Metazoa > Chordata > Ceratodontiformes > Ceratodontidae > Neoceratodus > Neoceratodus forsteri. The sequence continues at coordinate 2,491,738 of JADMNL010000031.1, forward strand.
CTGGTGACCCGGATCCAGAAATGCCCCAGGGTCGGCAGGGGTGGGACAGGATTGAGCATCTGGAGGACTGCTCTTCTATCCTGTGAGGGCTGAGCATTTCCACCGCTCTGCAGTGGCCCCTAGTGACAATCAGGGGCACTACTAGAACAGGTGCCATTGGGGGTGGAGTGAGGCAAACATTGGCACACCCTGTCTCAGACGTCATTGCACGTCCACACTTCAGGGGTCTCACTAAGGAGGAGAATGGCTGGGCATGACTGTGCAGCTTGATGGCCATGCTCTGCCCTGCCCAGAGGACTGTCGTGGAATTGCACTGGGGGGGTCTGGACCCAGCCTGGCTCGGAGTGGCATGGGGAGACCCTCCGGCAGGTCAGTGTGTGGCCACACTGGATCCACCATCATACGAGTGAGCCTGCTGCTCTCTGGGCAGGAAGAGCCTAGGGAGGCAGTATAGTGTAGTGGTTTAAGACTCTGAGCTGCAAATCTGGAGACCTGGGTTTGAATCCCAGAGCTTCTACTTGCATACTGTGTGACCCTGAGCAAGTCACTCAACTTCCCTGTACTCCCAGATCACACCTTTAAACAAGCTTTCAGCTTAGTGCATCTTTCCTGGTTAAACAATTGGGGGGGGAGCCAGTGGCTGGATGCCCCTGCTGGTTACACCACCGTATGGTGTAAAAAATAGAAATACAATAAAAAAAAAGTCTGCCCCCTTAAACTCAACCACTCTTGTACCTGCACCTCCTTTTTCCCTACCCATATTGAGTGTGAACCACACCATGTGGTGGTCACTCCCAGCCAGAGGGTCCTCCACCCCCAGAACCCATACAGCCTCTCCATTTGATAACACCAGGTCCAGAGTCCTTCCTTCCCTAGTCATCTCCTGGACCAACTGCATCAGGAAGCTGTCCAGAGATGCCTCTAATATGACCTGCTCCTTTGCACTTGTGGTGGTTGGGGTGCGCCAATCCACCCCGGGTAGGTTAAAGTCCCCACCACCACTGTGTTCCCCCTCCTGTGGATGCTTCTAATCTGTTCAGCTAACTCACTATCCTGGACCTCCCCTTGTGCTGGTGGTCTGTATACTACCCCCACCCTGAGTGTCCTATTTTGGGGGTCCTGAAACTCCATCCATAGGGCCTCTGTCCTGCCTTCCTCTCCCTCCTCCCTTATGCACCTTATCCCCTCCCGCACACAGACTGCTTGCCCCCCACTTACCCCTATGCTTCCCGAATATTTTACACCCTGGGATCATCAGATTCCAGTCCTGGACTTGGTGGCCCACGTTTTCACGATGGCCACAATGGCCACCCTCCCCATGGCTAAGAGAGCCTATAACTCAACTGATGTGTTACCTGAGCTTCTCACATTCAGGAGACCACCTTCCAATCTGTTCCTTTCCACTCCCTTCCTTGATCCTCCCCCCATGCCACTTCCTCTGTTCCTTCCCCGATACCATGGGGGTAAGCTCAGTTGGCTCCCCTCTCTGGGATCCCTGCCTACCAGCTGTCCACTCGCCACCCCCAACTAGTTTAAATCCACCTTCATTGCTATGTACCCTCTAACTTCTGCTTTAATACCCCCTTCCTCTCCCCACTCAGGTGAAGCCTATCCCCTGAATATAGGTCATTGTTCTTCCAGGTCCTGCCCCAGTCTCCAACTACCTCGCGCCCCTTGGATTGGCACCATTCTCCCAGCCATATGCTGAACTCCCCAGTCCTTTCTTTCCTCACCGTACTCATGCAGGGTACTGTAAGCACCTCCGAGAAGGCCACCGATTTCCCTATCTCCTCAACACAATCTTCCCATTTCCTCAAACCGCTCTCTCCCTACTTCCATTGTCTCTCCCACTAGAATACTAAAATGCTCCACAATATGCAGTTTCTTTCTACCCCTTTTTGCTCGCTTTAGAATTGCCTGCCCCGCTCTGCCTGCTGTTAATCCAGATAAGGGCTCCACCCATATGTGACTATGCTTTTCCCCCTTACTATCCCATCTGATCTGATCAAAAAAGGTTTGTCTCCCCATACGATGCACAGGGGTAATGCCAAACTTCACCCAACAACTAACACTTCAAAATCTGGCCAATGGAAAATCATGTACACAAATGCTCACAGCCTGGGAAATAAGATCCCAGACCTGCAGGCAATAATGTCAGAGGCTAAACTGGACATAGTAGCAATTAGTGAGACGTGGTTTACCAGTAACCACACTTGGAGACTTCAGTACCTGACTATGTATTGTTCAGAAGAGACCGAGGTGCAAAAGGGGAGGTGGCCCTGTATGTTAATGAAAATATCAAAGCTACAGAAATTCAGAATACACATAAGGAGCCAGAAGAACTGTGGGTCACCCTGAAACAGGAAATGGGACAGCCATAAGAACTGGGGTTGTCTACAGGCCCCCAGACCAGAGGGAGGACATAGACACATTACTGTTAGAAGATATACAAAACATGACAGCTAAAGGGAGGTTCTGATAATGGGAGACTTCAACATGCCAGATACAGATTGGTCAATACCAGCAGGAACATCTGCCAGAACTAGACTCATAGTGGATTCCTGCAGGAGGGCCTCAAACAACTGGTACAGCAACCCACAAGAGACAGGGCTATCCTAGATCTAGTACTGACTAACAAAGAAGGGATCACAGATCTCCAGGTAGAAGGTCACTTGGGGCCAGTGACCATCACATGGTATGGTTCAATTTGGCTACTACATCTAAATCATCCCATTCCAAGGCAAAATATGGGACTTCAGAGGAGCTGACTTTGATAAGATGGCCAACAGAGTTAAGCTAGCCCTGGCAAAAGAAACACAGGTGAGGAGGTACAGGCAAAGTGGGCAAGCATTAAGGATACAATACCTGAAGCAACATCCCATTGTGTTAGACAGAAAACGAAGTGCAAAGAAAGACGGAAACCACTTTGGTTCTCAAATACAGTAGCAGAAAGGTCAGAGCCAAAGGCTGGCCTTCAGAAAATATAAAAGGAACACGCGGGATGAAGATAGGGAGGCATACAAACTGCCCTAAGGGAAGCAGGTAAGGCAGTAAGGCAGGCAAAGTCCCAAACTGAGGAAACACTAGCACGAACAGTAAAAGAAGGTGACAAGACTTTCTATAGATACATCAGTGAAAGGAGAAAGTCCAGAGGGTATTGCTAAGCTTAATGGAGAAAGGGAGCATGTGAGGAGGAGGACCCTGTAAAGGCATCTATCCTAAATAGATACTTTTCTCAGTGTTTACTGAAGAAAGGTAGGGCAGGGCCACAGCTCAGCATCATGGACACAGGGGAGGGAGGTGAGCACCTCCTTCACAAAGAAAGGGTCCTACAAGAGCTTGCTAAGCTCAGGGTGGATAAGGCAATGGGACCTGATGGCATACATCCCAGGGTACTTAAGGAGCTAAAGGAGGAACTAGCAGAGCCATTAGCAGAATGTTAGTGAGTCTCTGAGCACAGGAGAGGTCCCAGAAGACTGGAGAAGGGCTCATGTGATCCCACTCCACAAGAGTGTAGCAGGGAGGAGGCGGGAACTACACCGGTCAGTCTTACCTCAGTAGTGGGCAAGATTATGGAGGCACTCCTTAAGGAAAGGATAGTGCAACACCTGGAATCCATAGGGGCACAGGATCCAAGACAGCATGGGTTTACAAAGGAAGGTCCTGTCAAACTAATCTCATAGATTTCTTTGACTGGGTAACCAGAGTGGTGGACCAGGGGAGCAGTTGATGTCGCCTACCTTGACTTCAGCAAAGCTTTTGACACTGTTCCACATAGAAGATTGATAAATAAGCTAGGTAGGCTCAGGGTGGGTCAAGTTGGTCAACTGGGTGGCAAACTGGTTGACTGGCAGAAAACAGAGTGGTAGTAAATGGTATACAGTCAGAAGAGATGCAAGTCACAGTGGGGTACCTCAGGGATCAGTCCTGGGGCCAGTCCTATTCAACATCTTCATTAGTGACCTCTGAGATGGACTAGAGGTAAGGCTTGTCTCTTTGCAGATGACACCAAGATCTGCAACAGAGTAGATGATCCAGATGGTGTGGGCAGAATGAGAAGAGATCTGGATAAACTAGCAGAATGGTCAGAAGAGTGGCAACTGGGATTTAATGCAAAGAGTGCAAAATCATGCACATAGGGAAGAGAAACCCTGAAGCCACTTATAGGCTGGGAGGAGTTGCTAGCAGTCACAAAGGAAGAAAGAGACTTGGGCATCATCATCACTGATGACCTAAAATCATCAAGCAGACCTCTAAAGCAGTAGGTAAGGCTAGGGGTGTTAGGGTGTATTAGTAGGGGTATCACAAGTCGTAAGAGGAGGTAATAATCCCTCTGTACAAGACATTGGTTAGGCCCCATCTGATTACATGCGTGCAGTGGAGCCACACCTTCACAAGGATATTAACCAAATTGAGGCAGTCCAGAGAAGGGCAACCAAATGGTGCAGGGACTGCATCAGAAGACATATGAGAACAGATTAACGGAGCTCAATATGTATACCCTTGAGCAAAGGAGGGAGAGAGGTGATATGATCGAGACATTTAAACACCTTAAGGGCATAAACAAGGTGAAAGAGTCTAACATGTTTAAATATAAGAAAAATAGCAGGACAAGAGGACACAGCATGAGATTAGAGGGAGGCCGATTAAGGGGGAATGTGAGGAAATTCTTTTTCACAGAAAGGGTGGTAGATGCATGGAATGGCTTACCACAAGAAGTGGTGGCTATGAATACAGTGCAGGGCTTCAAACAGGCATGGGATAGGCATAAGGGAGCAATACAAATGACTATGAATAGATAGGTCACTGACAGAGCAAAGGCCGATGGCACATTTATAAGGTAGAAAAAGAAATGGGCAGACTGGATGGGCCTTACGGTCCTTATCTGCCATCAACTTCTATGTTTCTATGTTTCTATGTTTCTATGTTTCTATCTCTTTAAGTATGGAAACCCCCAACACCAATACTCCCTCCTCATTCCTCATCCCCACCCCCTACCTTTTACCCAGGTGCCCATTACTAGAGTCTGGCATGCTTGTAGCTCTACCCTTCCCCCCCATGGTTCCTCCCCTCTCCCCTGACCTGTTCCCCCTTTCACTGCTCTGTCACTATCCTCCACATCCCTCCCATCCACCCTGGGTCCCCTTCCCCCCTCAGCTATGTCCCTCTTGTCCTCCCTACCAGAACTGCTCCTCTCCCCTTTACCCCTGCTCCCTTCATCTGCCCTTCCAGCTGTGCCGCTCACCCCTTTACCCCTGCCACTCTTTATTGACTGACTACTGTCCCTTGTGCAGTCCCCTCCTGTACCCTCTCCTGCCCCCTCCTGGAGCTCCCCCTCCATCTCCTTCTCCACCACCAATGTGGCCAGCACCACAATCCTATTTCCTGCCCCCTCCTGGAGCTCCCCCTCCCTCTCCTCCTCCACCACCAATGTGGCCAGCACCACAATCCTATTTCCTGCCCCTCCTGGAGCTCCCCTCCTCTCCTCCTCCACCACCAATGTGGCCAGCACCACAATCCTATTTCCTGCCCCTCCTGGGCGCCCCTCCTCTCCTCCTCCACCACCAATGTGGCCAGCACCACAATCCTATTTCCCTGCCCCTCCTGGAGCTCCCCTCCTCTCCTCCTCCACCACCAATGTGGCCAGCACCACAATCCTATTTCCTGCCCCTCCTGGAGCGCCCCCTCCCTCTCCTCCTCCACCACCAATGTGGCCAGCACCACAATCCTATTTCCTGCCCCTCCTGGAGCTCCCCTCCTCTCCTCCTCCACCACCAATGTGGCCAGCACCACAATCCTATTTTCCTGCCCCTCCTGGAGCGCCCCTCCCTCTCCTCCTCCACCACCAATGTGGCCAGCACCACAATCCTATTTCCTGCCCCTCCTGGAGCGCCCCCCCACCACCAATGTGGCCAGCACCGCAATCCTATTTCCTGCCCCTCCTGGAGCTCTCTCCCCCTCCTCCTCCACCACCAATGTGGCCAGCACCACAATCCTATTTCCTGCCCCCTCCTGGAGCTCCCCTCCTCCTCCTCCACCACCAAGTGTGCCAGCACCGCAATCCTATTTCCTGCCCTCCTGAGCTCCCCTCCTCCTCCACCACCAAGTGTGGCCAGCACCACGATCCTATTTCCTGCCCCCTCTGTACTGCTCTGCATTGGCACCTTCCTTCCAACCAGAGCCTTCCTTCCATTGCTCAGCCCCCTGTCCATTTTGTTCCCACTCCCCCTCCCTTCCCATGAACTGATGTTCCTACCAAGTGGTGCCCTCCTGTTCCTCCCAGGCAGAGGCCCTCCCATCCTAGATTCCCCTTCCCTTCCCACAAACCGATGTTCCTCCCACGTGGTACCCTCCTGTTCCTCCCAGGCAGAGGCCTTCTAGCCTTAGATTCCCCCCTCCCTTCCCACAAACCAATGTTCCTCCCATGTGTTGCCCTCCTGTTCCCCCAGGTGGAGGCCCTCTAGCCCTAGATTCCCCCCTCTCTTCCCACAAACCGATGTTTCTCCCATGTGGTACCCTCCTGTTCCCCAGGTGGAGCCCTCTAGCCTTAGATTCCCCTCCTTCCCACAACCTGATGTTTCTCCCATGTAGTACCCTCCTGTTCCCCAGGTGGAGGCCCTCTAGCCTTGATTCCCCCCTCCCTTCCACGAACCCGATGTTCCTCCCATGTGGTGCCCTCCTGTTCCCCAGGTGGAGGCCCTCTAGCCTTAGATTCCCCCCCTCCCTTCCCACGAACCGATGTTCCTCCCATGTGGTGCCCTCCTGTTCCCGCAGGTGGAGACCCTCCAGTCCTAGATTCCTCCCTCCTGATCCTCTCCAGCTCTCTACTAAGTCACAGCACTTCTTCCTCGAGACTCCTCAGCCTGTGACAGACTGGACAACCTCCTACCTTCCATAATGTGCTCATCCACACCGGCGCCCCACATCCACTGCACCCCGCTATTCTACCCCTGTTCACCCCCTAGCAACCTGCTCCCCCTGTACCAACCCCTCCCTCTCTGTCCCTGTCCCCCCGTTAGTGCCACTCCTCCCCTAGTGTGCACATCCATACCGTCATCCCACATCCACTGCACCCGCTATTCTACCCCTGTTCACCCCTAACCTGCTCCCCTGTACCAACCCTCCCTCTCTGTCCCTGTCCCCCCATAGTCCCTCCCTCCCTAGTGTGCACATCCATACCATCATCCCACATCCACTGCACCCGCTCTTCTACCCCTGTTCACCCCTAGCAACCTGCTCCCCTGTACCAACCCCTCCCTCTCTGTCCCTGTCCCTGTCCCCCATTAGTGCCACTCCTCCCTAGTGTGCACATCCACACCACCGCCCACATCCACTGCACCTTGCTATTCTGCCTCTGTTCACCCCCTAGCAATCTGCTCCCCTGTACCAACCCCTCCCTCTCTGTCCCTGTCCCTGTCCCCCATTAGTGCCACTCCTCCCTAGTGTGCACATCCACACTACGCCCACATCCACTGCACCCACTATTCTACCTCTGTTCACCCCCTAGCAACCTGCTCCCCTGTACCAACCCCTCCTCTCTGTCCCTGTCCCCGTTAGTGCCACTCCTCCCTAGTGTGCACATCCACTGCCGCCCCACATTCACTGCACCCCACTATTCTACCCCTGTTCACCCCCAGCAACCTGTTCCCCTGTACCAACCCCTCCCTCTGTCCTCAGTCTCTGTCCCCCATTGGTGCCTCCTCTCAGTGTGCACATCCACACCCGCCGCCCCACATCCACTGCACCCCACTATTCTACCCTGTTCACCCTAGCAACCTGCTCCCCTGTACCAACCCCTCCCTCTCTGTCCCTGTCCCCATTAGTGCCACTCCTCCCTAGTGTGCACATCCACACTGCCGCCCACACACACTACCCCACTATTCTACCCCTGCTCACCCCTAGCAACCTGCTCCCCTGTACCAACCCTTCCCTCTGTCCCTGTCCCCATTGAGTGCCACCTCCCTAGTGTGCACATCCATACTGCCGCCCACATCCACTGCACCCCACTATTCTACCCCTGTTCACCCCCTAGCAACCTGCCCCCTGTACCAACCCCTCCCTCTCTGTCTCTGTCCCCCCGTTAGTGCCATTCCTTCCCTAGTGTGCACATCCCCATCCTCCCCGTTAGTGCCACTCCTCCCCTAGTGTGCACATCCCCATCCTGTTCTATTTGCCCACTGAATTGTCCTACAACCCACATTATTACTTACTCTGCACTCACCTTTTCATGCCACCTTAAACAGTGTCAGTTGTTAATTAAACAGTAGTCTCGACTGCTACTACTATTTGTATTTCTTGTGCCAAATCACCAATTACGATGCCCCAACCACCTAACCAAAATTAAAGTACAGTCCAAACTACTGAAAGTAAAAATACATTTTTGTATCTTACTATACCACCGATTAAGATGCCCTTAAAACTAATCATAAACAGAAGTCCAGCACAAACTATAAGTTCTATACCAAAACCTAGGATTAGATGCTGCCCATTTGTTCTCACCCCCATAGACAGTACTGCCAACACAGACTCACCCTCTGCCTTTATTCCATGTCCAATTAGTGATCAGCTCCTTCCTGACATTCTCCTTTGCACTGCTCCTCCCCTGAAGTTGCCTGCATTTCTTCCTTGGACCCAGCCTCCTGCTGCTCCCCTCATACAGCCGTCCAATCCCAGCCAAGATCCAGGGGGTTTAAACAGCCATGATGGACAGTGCAGGTGGAGGGACTTTTTCAAACCACACTCCTCCTTTTCTCCTTTCCAAGGGAGCACCAACCATGATCCTGCAGCTGCTCTGACTGCTTTTCTCCCCCTAACCGCTGATCATGCTTTTAAAGTACAGCCGAACTTGCCATGGCTGCCCTGATTAGCCCCCAGTCCTCTCTCCTACAGCAGTCAATTAGAGCTGCACTCCTGTGCCTTCGGCAGCAAAGTGGTCGCCCCTCAAGCTGTGCTCCTCTTCTTCTCCTTCCCTTTGAAGCACCGACTGCTGTCCTGCAGCTGCACTGACTGCTTTTGAACCTCACTTAGTAGTGGGCCTGATGCGAACAGGACGGTACCATCCACGTACATGTGAATGAGAGATTCTGAACAAAAAGATGTGAGGTTGTTGATACACAAGGAAAACCAAATGGGACAGAAGATTGAACCTTGGGGCACACTGGCGAGTATGGGCGGGGGTGGATATGATGTTTGCTATTTTGACAGATTGGAGCCTATTTTCAGGTGTGATTTGAACCAATGAATGGCATGGGTGCTAGCCCTGCTACCTTGAGCTTATTTAGAAGTGTGGTATGTGAGACTGAATCAAAGGCCTTCGCTAAGTTTACAAAAGCTGCAGCAGTGAGATGGCCTTGCTCAGCTGCTGAGTGGATATGTCTGGTGACGTGGAGAAGGGAGAATATAGTGTAATGGTGCTTTCTAAAACCAGATTGGTATGAGGAGAGAAAGTTAGAGGCTGTGAGGAAATCTGTCAACCTGGATTGTGCCAAGGATTCTTGAAGGTTTGCAAGGGCTGGGAGGAGGAGGGAGAAATTGGCCGGTAGTTTGCCAGGGACAGAGGGATCGGCCGCAGTCGTGGTGTGTGATGATGCAGGCTGTTTTCCAGGATTGTGGGACTCTGCTGGGGAAGGACAGGTTTAACAAGAGACTGAGTGGGAGGGTAATGGCAGGGACAGGTATTCACAGGAGACTTGGGTAAATGCCATCTGGGCTAGATTTTGAGGGGTTTTGGAATTGGAGAGCTTTCCATACTTCCTCAGTAATAGCGGGGGCAAGCCAGAAGGTATTTTGAGGTGGGGAGGTTGTGGAGCCGCATTTCTTCTATGGGGGATGGGGTGTAGGATTGGTGGGGAGAGCACACGAGGTGAAGAATTCATTTAGGGTTTAGGCTATGATGAAATAGTTTGGTCATTTTGTTTGAAAGTGGGGGGTGGTGCTTTGAAGGGGGGTTGATGAGGTAGTATAGCACAGTGGGTTAAGGCTCTGAGCTGCATATCTGGAGACCTGGGGTTGAATCCCACACCCACCTAGGTGCATACTGTGTGATACTGAGCAAGTCACTTAGCTTCCTTGTCCTTCCAGGTCACGTCTGGGAAACAAGCTTCAGCTTAGTGTGCTACTCCTGGTTAAACAATGTTCCCTTTCCCTTCCCTGATGAGGGAGTGGACCACCTTTCAAAAGGAGAAGGAATGCACAGTGCAAAGATGGGACCAGAAGTAATCGGCCTTAGCATGGCTTCTAGCTTTTGTGCATGTGTTCCTGATGGTGTTGTAGGTCTGTCAAGCTTGAGGGGTCAGTGAGGATTTAAATAGGGACCAGGCCTTGTCACAGAATTTGCAGAGGGCAATTATTAGGCCAGAGGTCCATGGGTGATGTCATTTTTTGACTCTGGCTTTCACCAAAGGGGCGTGGAAGTACCAGATGTGTGTGAAGATTTTCAGGAAGTGGGCCAGGCCTGTGTCGATGTCAGGAGCAGAGCAGACTGAATTCCAGTCAGTGTGATTTAGATCACTGAGGTTAAAGCTGGAGTAGAGTGAATTGAGAGGGTGTATATTAATGTTTTGGGAGGCAGATTTAGGTAGTTGTGGTGTCCTGGTACAGTGGGTGATGCAGTGTTCACTTAGGGCTCCATCCAGGACCACAACTGCAGAAATTCTATGAGGATGAGGATGAGATACTAACATACTAACATACTATTTGCCAGCAGATTAGACCTTATGGTCTATCGAGTCTGCTCGAACCTCAGACCCCTAGTTGGGTGCCGAGGCCCTCCACTCCCTTGTGTTCCAGAAACCCCTATCATCCATCCCCACCTCCCTGGGACAGGCCATCATCTGATACGTCCACTTTCTGTGTCTGTCCCACCCTCTCTTGAAGCCCTCCACTGTGGATCTCTGAACCAGCTCGCCAGACAGTGCAATCCAAGGGTCCACCACCCTCTCAGTGAAAAACCTCCTCCTCTTTCCCCCTCACCCTTCCACCTTCCAACTTCAAACCATGCCCTCTGGTGATACCTCCCTGCTTTAGTCTAAAGATCCCCTCCATGTTTACCCTATTTATTCCCTTGAGGTACTTGAAGACCTCAATCATGTCCCCCGTCTCTCCTCTCCTCCAATGAAAACAGGCAGAGCTCCTCAAGTCTGTCCTCATACATCAAATCCCCTAGCCCTCGTATCATCTTAGTTGCCCTCCTCTGTACCCTGTCCAGGAGCTGTATGTCCCTCTTCAAGTGTGGTCTCCAGTACTGTACACAGTACTCAAGGTGTGGTCTAACCAGTCCATTGTACAGCAGCAGAATCACTTCCTTGCTTCTACAGGTGATCCCCCTTACGATGCATCCCAACATCCTGTTTGCCTTGCTAGCCACTGTCCTGCACTACTCAGAGTTATTCATACATGCATCCACCATAACCCCTAGGTCTTTTTCCCCTATTGAGACCTCCAGCGCTTCCCCTCCCAGGGTGTACCAGTGTTTAGGGTTTCCCCACCCAAGATGCAACACCCTGCACTTGGTGATATTGAAATTTAATTTCCATGTGTGAGCCCAGCTTTCCAGGGGGTCCAGGCCCCCTTGCAGGGCCAACCTACCCTCTTCTCCCTCAACTACTGCTCCCATCTTGGAGTCATCAGCGAAGAGACTCATTTCACACCCTATAACCTTCCTGATGTCCGATATGTATGCATTAAACAGGATCGGACCCAGGACTGAGCCCTGCGGTACCTCACTACCAACCCATCTAGGGTTCGAGAGTTCCCCTCAGACCACTACATTACTATTCACTACTATGAGAGGATCCAGGCAATAAGGGAGTGGCTGTTGGAGTGGGTATTACAGCGAGTAGGCTCGGCAATTAATTGGGTGAGCTTGTAATATTAGATTCTGGAGTTGGCATACTTAGAAGAGGAGAAGGAGGAGGAGAGCCAGTCAGAGCGAAAGTCCCCCAGCAGTAAACGTTCACCCTAGGTTGTGAGGGATGGTAGGGTGGAGATGCATGTGATGAGTGCAATCTGTGCAAGCTGAGGGAAGGTGTAGATCACTTCGATGGAACTAGGGAGAGTAGCAGGTAGAGTCAGATGGGTGAGGATTCATTTGTGCAAGCTGAGGGGAGGTGTAGATCACTTCGATGAAACTAGGGAGAGTAGCAGGTAGAGTCAGATGGGTGAGGATTAGTCTGTGCAAGCTGAGGGGAGGTGTAGATCACTTCGATGAAACTAGGGAGAGTAGCAGGTAGAGTCAGATGGGTGAGGATTAGTCTGTGCAAGCTGAGAGGAGGTGTAGATCACTTCGATGAAACTAGGGAGAGTAGCAGGTAGAGTCAGATGGGTGAGGATTAGTTTGTGCAAGCTGAGGGGAGGTGTAGATCACTTCGATGAAACTAGGAGAGTAGCAGGTAGAGTCAGATGGGTGAGGATTAGTTTGTGCAAGCTGAGGAGAGGTGTAGATCACTTCGATGAAACTAGGGAGAGTAGCAGGTAGAGTCAGATGGGTGAGGATTAGTCTGTGCAAGCTGAGGGGAGGTGTAGATCACTTTGATGAAACTAGGGAGAGTAGCAGGTAGAGTCAGATGGGTGAGGATTAGTTTGTGCAAGCTGAGGAGAGGTGTAGATCACTTCGATGAAACTAGGGAGAGTAGCAGGTAGAGTCAGATGGGTGAGGATTAGTCTGTGCAAGCTGAGGGGAGGTGTAGATCACTTCGATGAAACTAGGGAGAGTAGCAGGTAGAGTCAGATGGGTGAGGATTAGTTTGTGCAAGCTGAGGGGAGGTGTAGATCACTTCGGTGAAACTAGGGAGAGTAGCAGGTAGAGTCAGATGGGTGAGGATTAGTTTGTGCAAGCTGAGGGGAGGTGTAGATCACTTTGATGAAACTAGGGAGAGTAGCAGGTAGAGTCAGATGGGTGAGGATTAGTCTGTGCAAGCTGAGGGGAGGTGTAGATCACTTCGATGAAACTAGGGAGAGTAGCAGGTAGAGTCAGATGGGTGAGGATTAGTTTGTGCAAGCTGAGGGAGGTGTAGATCACTTGATGAAACTAGGGAGAGTAGCAGGTGAGAGTCAGATGGGTGAGGATTAGTCTGTGCAAGCTGAGGGGAGGTGTAGATCACTTCGATGAAACTAGGGAGAGTAGCAGGTAGAGTCAGATGGGTGAGGATTAGTTTGTGCAAGCTGAGGGGAGGTGTAGATCACTTCGATGAAACTAGGGAGAGTAGCAGGTAGAGTCAGATGAGTGAGGATTAGTTTGTGCAAGCCGAGGCAGGATTCTGTTTTGATAACTGTGCAGGAGAGGGGCTGCCTTATAAGAACTGTGACTCCTTCCTGCAGTCTTGCCTAATGATGGAATAGTCCAAGAACTCAAGGAGTGGTCTGGAGTCTTAGAAGACAATCATGTTGCAGAAAGGCAGAGGATATCAGGGAATGCTGAGTGAGCCAACAGTTTTATAGGCCAGGTTCGGGTAGTAGACGCCTAATGTTTATATGCATGATTTTTAGGCCTCTGTGGGAGGTCGAAACTTGCTGGACTACTGGGAGGCCTGGGTTAAGTTCAATGTCGCCTGCAAGGAGCATGATTAGTAAGGTCATTGAGAATGTGGCCGGGAATTTCAGCTGCCTTGTGGTAACAGGAGTTTGTCACAGTGCAGGACCAGCAAGGAGCATGATTAGTAAGATCATTGAGACTGGGGCTGGGAATTTCAGCTGCCTTGTGGTAACGGGGGTTTGTCGCAGTGCGGGACCATTTTAAAAGTGTAATGCTGGATGTCAGCTGTGGTGGTAAGACACTGGGGGAGATCACGTGAAAGGAGGAGAGGAACGAGGGGTGGAGGAAGGTGGGTTGGGTGTGAGATGATGCATTTGGGTGAGGGGAACAGTGGGGGTAGAGAGAGGGGCAGGGTTTATGCAGTGAGAGTGAAGAAGTGGGGACGGGGAGGAGAGCTGGTAGGAGAGGGGAACGAGAGGAGTAAGAGCACTGTAGCCGCGTGCCTGCTGTTAGGTTGTGAGACGAGGACCTATAGTTAAAATCTCAGACTTGCCTAACTGCTGGAGAGGGTGCTGTGATGAGTGGATGACGTACAAGGGAGAAGAGGGTGCGAGTTGAGAGCAGGTGTGGCTGTGTAGGTTTACTTGGTGCGGGACTGGAATAGTGAGAGAGATTCTAAAGTAATGATTGTCACTTGCCACGTCTAGATACAGACTGAAACAAAGGCCAGCAGGCAGGCCACATCTAGACACAGGCTGAAACTAAGGCCAGGAGTCAAGCCACGTCTCAACACAGGCTGAAACTAAGGCCAGGAGTCAGGCCACGTTTAGACACAGGCTGAAACTAAGGCCAGGAGTCAGGCTACATCTAGACAAAGGCTGAAACTAAGGCCAGGAGTCAGGCTACGTTTAGACACAGGCTGAAACTAAGGCCAGGAGTCAGACTACATCTAGACACAGGCTGAAACTAAGGCCAGGAGTCAGGCTACATCTAGACAAAGGCTGAAACTAAGGCCAGGAGTCAGGCCACATCTCAACATAGGCTGAAACTAAGGCCAGGAGTCAGGCCACGTTTAGACACAGGCTGAAACTAAGGCCAAGAATAAGGCCACATCTAGACACAGGCTGAAACTAAGGCCAGGAGTCAGGCTACATCTAGACAAAGGCTGAAACTAAGGCCAGGAGTCAGGCCACATCTCAACATAGGCTGAAACTAAGGCCAGGAGTCAGGCCACGTTTAGACACAGGCTGAAACTAAGGCCAAGAATAAGGTCACATCTAGACACAGGCTGAAACTAAGGCCAAGAGTCAGGCTACATCTAGACACAGACTGAAACTAAGGCTAGGAGTTAGGCCATGTCTCAATACAGGCTGAAACTAAGCCTAGGAATATAGCCACATCTAGACACAGACTGCAACTAAGGCCAGGAGTCAGGCCACGTCTAGACACAGGCTGAAACTAAGGCCAGGAGTCAGGCCACATGTAGACACAGGCGGAAACTAAGGCCAGGAGTCAGGCCACATCTAGACACGGGCTGAAACTAAGGCCAGGAGTCAGGCTATGTCGCAACACAGGCTGAAACTAAGGCCAGGAGTCAGGCTACATCTAGACACAGACTGAAACTAAGGCCAGGAGTCAGGCTACATCTAGACACAGGCTGAAACTAAGGCCAGGAGTCAGGCCACATCTCAACACAGGCTGAAACTAAGGCTAGGAGTCAGGCTACATCTAGACACAGGCAGAAACTAAGGCCAGGAGTCAGGCCACATCTCAACACAGGCTGAAACTAAGGCCAGGAGTCAGGCTACATCTAGACACAGGCTGAAACTAAGGCCAGGAGTCAGGCTACATCTAGACACAGGCTGAAACTAAGGTCAGTAGTCAGGCTACATCTAGACACAGGCTGAAACTAAGGCCAAGAATAAGGCCACATCTAGACACAGGCTGAAACTAAGGCCAGGAGTCAGGCTATGTCTCAACACAGGCTGAAACTAAGGCCAGGAGTCAGGCCATGCCTAGACACAGGCTGAAACTAAGGCCAGAAGTCAGGCAACATCTAGACACAGGCTGAAACTAAGGCCAGGAGTCAGGCTACATCTAGACAAAGGCTGAAACTAAGGCCAGGAGTCAGGCCACATCTCAACACAGGCTGAAACTAAGGCTAAGAGTCCGGCCACATATCAACACAGGCTGAAACTAAGGCCAGGAGTCAGGCCACATCTAGACACAGGCTGAAACCAAGGCCAGGAGTCAGGCCACGTTTCAACACAGGCTGAAACTAAGGCCAGGAGTTAGGCACTAGAGAACGGGGTGGCCGAAAAAGGGATAAACCAATGCGGGTTGGGGGGAGAGCAGTTGTCCATGGGAAGCAGGGGAGTGAGGAATACACCAAGTATGGGAGAGATGTGGGGGGGGAGTCCATTGACTCTTTTTCACTAAGTAGCTATAAAACACACCCACCTTTGGGTGGGAGGGTGTTGGGGCAGGTGGGCGGGAAGAACATAAGTGTGGCATTACTCCTGACCACAGCAAGTTTATCTGGGAGAGAGGTGAAGCAAGTCCTTTTTGCTGTCCATGGGTAGCTGGTGGTAGGAGGGGGAGAGCTCCGGTAGTCATCATGCCCTCAGAACCCTCCAGAGGCAACAGCAGCACTCAGTCTGAGTGTTGGAACTAGAGAAGGAGAAGTAAATAGCAGGGTTAGGGAGGAAGAGGAAGAGGCAGAATTTCAGTGGGATGGGGAGGATGAGAAGGCAGAAAGCAGAATACCACACTATAGCTCAATGGATAGCCTGATGTTGCAGGGCAGACATCTGGGGCTGAGAGGCAAAGGTACTAGGCAGGGCACACACAACAGATGGTAGAAACAGTACCTATTTGGTATATAAAACTGTAAAATTGATAAAACCAAAAGTCAGGTGCACTCAGGAACTGACAGAGTCAGATGGACCCATTAAATTGCATTGCATATAAGCTAGTCAGCCCAGTGGCGCTGAGGGTTGAGGCACTGGTTTCCACACCTTGTGCCACGCTGGCATCCCATGTTTAGGAGCAAGCATGGGCTGCGGGGGAGGGAGAGGATCGAGTGTCCAATGACTTCTCTGCTCTCCCAGGGATGGGTTTGCATGTTGTCCCACTCCTTGGCTGCCTCCCAGTGGAGGACAGGGGTAGTGCCAGAGCTAGGAAGACAAGTAGCGTGTCTTTGTGATGCGCACACATGTGCTCACAGCCACAGGGTGGAGGGACCAGCACTCTAGTGCCGCTGCCTCACTCCAGATATGTACTCGGGAGGAGGGGAGGAGGACGGCCTTCCTTCCTTCTGCCCTGCCACTGGGGGGTAATCTGTGGGGGATACAGGGCATGGGGGACGTTGAGGGTGATGCGGCAACTGGAGACTGGAGGAGGACTGATGCTTGCTGGCAGGCCGAGGAGGATAAACATAATAATAAAAAAAAAAAAAAAAAGACCTTTAATTCTCAGAAGTTAAATAGGCAGGCATTTCTACTAAACGAAGTTAGGTAAAGGCAAAACAGCTAAAATTGATGTAATACAGCTAAACATCCTGGTGGAACAACAGCTAAAAGCAAGTATAAATACAGCACTTTAAGGAAAAAAATCAGTCCCACAGAAACAATCAACACAGGTACATCGACCCTCTGGGCCACATGGTGAGTCACAGTGCATAAGTGCATAGGCAAAATTTATTTATTTATTTATTCAGTCTTGGATTACAATACCTTTGAGCACAAGGTGCTCATTTACAAAGGTTCCATGTCAGTGGGAAGGGGTGAACAAACATACAAAGGCGGCAATACAATTACAAGGTTTAAAAAACAGCAAAAGTACATACTTTAATATCTAGAATTAATAACTTTAGTAATGGAGAAGAAGGGGGGAGACTAGGCGAGAAAAAGAGGGATAAGCAGCCAGAAGGCCTTGTTAGTAGGAGTAGAATGCATGGCAGGGTGAGGGCAGTAGGTAGGAGGGGAGGTGGTGGGGGGTGGGAGAGTGAGGGGGAGTGTAAGGTGAGGGTAGGAGGATATAGCAAGGGTTGTAAAAGTAAAGCTTTGAGATGGAGAAGAGGGAACTGGAATGCGCACAGGCAGTAGTATCATTAGGTGAAGCAGTCACAGGAATTGTTTGTCATAAGATGCTGACGGAGCCTGCACTTGAAAGGACCTATTCCTGGTATGGACAGGATTTCATTGGGAAGTGCATTGAACCCTAGTGGGACTCTGTAAGCAAATGAACGCTGCTCTTGAGATGTCCTGCACCTAGGAATCCTCAGAGATTGATGGGCTGAGCTTTGAGTGTGCTGAGAGCTGGAGTGAGGACTAAGAAGGTTTGCAGTTCTAGGGGGCAAAAGCCTGAGAAGTGCTTTTTTTAGCTAACAGGTATGTTTGGTACTGTACCCTTCCACATAGTTGAAGCCACCCAGATTGGGCATATAGGTCGCATGTGTGGGTAAGAGGTGCAGCATCATTGAGGAGTCTACATGCCTTATTTAGTGCAATGGATATTCTATGGAGTTAAGAAGTAGTAGCAGCACCATAGATAACCAAGCCATAGTTGACAGTAGGTAAGACAGAACTGATAATTTGAGGGCTTCAGGTGTCAAGCAGTGTTTATGTCTGTAGAGCAGACCAATCTTGATGTTGACAGCCCGGGCAACATTGTCGATGTGCTGAGCTTGGGAAAGTGAGCCATCCAGGGTTACTTCCAGATACTTAAAGTGTTGGATTTGTTCCAGAGGTACTGTACTCCCATGCAGTTTTGGATTGTAAGTGGTTGAGATTTGTGCTTGCCACGGGTGCCACTAAATGGCATGACTTTAGTTTTTCTGTAGTTCAGGATCAATTTGTGAGCATTGAGCCAGTCCTCAACTTCTACAAAATGATGCTGTAGCTGACGTTCCAGTTGCAGTGAGTTAGGGTTACTAGTAAAGATGACAGCAGCATCCGCATACAGTAGCATCTGTTGGTGGCAGGCTTGTGGTAGGTTGTTCAGGAAGATGCTGAAAAGTAAAGGCCCTAAAACAGAGCCCTGCGGTACACCTGAGTGGACGGGCAGTTTGACCGCGGTAACATTTGCAGTTTTCACTTGTTGGGATCGACCATCCAGGTAACTCTTGAACCAATCTAACATCTCAGAGGTGAGACCTACGGAGGCTAGTTGCTGAGGAAGAGTGTGGTGAACAGGGTCAAAGACCTTTGTAAGGTCTATGAAGGCTTCTCCCACTAAATAACCTTTGTCGAGAGATTGATGGATGTAGTCAGTGAATTCCAATACAGCTGTCGTGGTGTTATGACCTTTTCAGGAATCCGTGTTGCTGCAGACGTTGGATTGAGTATTTCCCAAGGTAATCCATCAATTGGTCTGCAACTATGTGCTCCAGCACCTTGAATAATGGCGGGAGTGTAGATACGGGCTTATAATTTGCATGTAAGGCCTGGTCTTTGCTCTTGTGTATGGGTGTCACTAGGGTAGACTTTCAGATTTTTGGAAATTGGGCCAGCTTCAGCGAGAGGTTAAGAATCACAGTTAAGAGATTCAGTAGCTCATCTAGTGTGAGAGCAATGATTTTAAAATCCAGCCAGTCTCCACTGAATCTAGATTTCCAAAGCACTTAGCACAGGTATTTCTTGGCTGTTAACAAAGAGACTTTCCTAAAGTAAGAGAGGGGAGAAATTATTGGCCTCTCCTCAGCACTGTGTGTAAGGGGAGGGGTGGAATCATCAAAGAAATTCAGGGGGAGGACACTGCTCAGGTCTGTGAAAGCATTGTTAAAATCATTTGCTATGGTAAGAGGATCCAAAGTAGGAGTACCATCAATGTTAAGCATTGAGGGTGAGAGTTTTGATACTTTGTCAGTGACATCTTTAATGTTGTTCCAGATTGTGTGGCACTACTCCTGGCCACAGCAGGTATGCCTGGGGGAGAGGTGAAGCTTGTCCTTTTCACTGTCCGTGGGTAGTTGGTAGTGGGAGTGGGGAGGGGAAGTGCTCTGGAAGTTACCGTGCCCCTAGGGACCCTCCGGGGGCAATGGCAGAGCTCGGTCTGAGACACTCCATCCTTTACTTAACTGCTTGCACTGTAGCAATCATTATCTGGATCTGTCCCATAGATGCAGAAATCAATACTCTAAGGGCTGATCCACTGATGCAGAGGTTGGAGTTCTGCTTACAATGCTGGAAACCTGGGTTTGCGAGTGGACCCAGGAGCCAGAGAGTCGGCCAGGGAGAGGATGTCTGAGCATCTGACATATCGCTTAACTCATACGGGGGCCTACTGGCTTGGGGGTGGCCTCGCAGCCCTGATAACAGCAACAATGGGGAGAGCCATGACGTCATGGCACGTCACTCTCTGGGAGGACATGCACAAGAAAATGCCTCTCCCGGTGTCACACCAACGTGTGGGGAGAGTGTGATGAACACTGGCTTAAGCCATGACGTCATGGCACGTCACTCTCTGGGAGGACATGCACAAGAAAATGCCTCTCCCGGCGCGACACCAACGTATGGGGAGAGCGTGATGAACACTGGCTTAAGCCATGACGCCATGGCACGCCACCTCTGGGAGGACATGACAAGAAAATGCCTCTCCCGAGTCACACCAACGCAGTGGGAGAGCGTGATGAACACCGGGCTTAGCCATGACGCTACGGCACGTCACCTTCTGGAGGACATGCACAAGAAAATGCCTCTCCGTGTGACACCAACGCGGGGAGAGCGTGATGAACACTGGCTTAAGCCATGACGTCATGGCACGTCACTCTCTGGGAGGACATGCACAAGAAAATGCCTCTCCCGGCGTGACACCAACGTGTGGGGAGAGCGTGATGAACACTGGCTTAAGCCATGACGTCATGGCACGTCACTCTCTGGGAGGACATGCACAAGAAAATGCCTCTCCCGGCGCGACACCAACGTGTGGGGAGAGTGTGATGAACACTGGCTTAAGCCATGACGTCATGGCACGTCACTCTCTGGGAGGACATGCTAAGAAAATGCCTTCCCGGGCGCGACACCAACGCTGGGGAGAGCGTGATGAACACTGGCTATGGCTACTGACGCCATGGCACGCCACTCTCTGGGAGGACATGCACAAGAAAATGCCTCTCCCGGCGTGACACCAACGTGTGGGGAGAGCGTGATGAACACTGGCTTAAGCTATGACGTCATGGCACGTCACTCTCTGGGAGGACATGCACAAGAAAATGCCTCTCCCGGCGCGACACCAACGTGTGGGGAGAGCGTGATGAACACTGGCTTAAGCCATGACGTCATGGCACGTCACTCTCTGGGAGGACATGCACAAGAAAATGCCTCTCCCGGCGCGACACCAACGTGTGGGGAGAGCGTGATGAACACTGGCTTAAGCCATGACGTCATGGCACGTCACTCTCTGGGAGGACATGCACAAGAAAATGCCTCTCCCGGCGCGACACCAACGTGTGGGGAGAGCGTGATGAACACTGGCTTAAGCCATGACGTCATGGCACGTCACTCTCTGGGAGGACATGCACAAGAAAATGCCTCTCCCGGTGTGACACCAACGTGTGGGGAGAGCGTGATGAACACTGGCTTAAGCCATGACGTCATGGCACGTCACTCTCTGGGAGGACATGCACAAGAAAATGCCTCTCCCGGCGTGACACCAACGTGTGGGGAGAGCGTGATGAACACTGGCTTAAGCCATGACGTCATGGCACGTCACTCTCTGGGAGGACATGCACAAGAAAATGCCTCTCCCGGCGCGACACCAACGTGTGGGGAGAGTGTGATGAACACTGGCTTAAGCCATGACATCATGGCACGTCACTCTCTGGGAGGACATGCACAAGAAAATGCCTCTCCCGGTGTGACACCAACGTGTGGGGAGAGCGTGATGAACACTGGCTTAAGCCATGACGTCATGGCACGTCACTCTCTGGGAGGACATGCACAAGAAAATGCCTCTCCCGGCGCGACACCAATGTGAGGGCCCGATTGTGGGTCCTCATCTGCTAGCAGCTACAGTAGCATCCTGGAGACCCTGATGTAGATTTGATTCCCCTGAAGAGGAGGATAAAGGGAGCCCCCACCCTGTCCCTATCTGGGGGGTAAGCCAGGACTCCATTGGGGGGTGTCTTGTGGGAAGAAGCAGCCAGAGCAGGTAGTCGGGTGACAGTGTTGGGAGGGGGCGGGGGGGAAAACAGAAAAGAAAAAAAAAGAAAGAAAGAAATACTCTACAGGCAGCCAGATATATTGTTAACATTTACTAACGTATTTCCCGCTACACTGAGGGGCCACAGTCCCCTGAATGCTCTCCATGCCAGCACTACTAAGGCAGGAACGATTCTGACCCCAGGCATAAGTCAGACCCTCAGAGCCCCTTTCACAAAAGGTTGTGCCCTTTTATACACAGTTCCCCCGCAGCCTGTGCCTCTGTTTACTGCTTACAGTTCATCAGTAGCTGCAGTTATACCTCAAATTAAATCCTCTGTACTCTGCTATCTGAATATTCAGCCGAAGGATTGTTATTCAGCAAACACGTATCTTGGTATTTAGTGTTTGTGTATTCATTATTTGGGGAAACTAAAATACATAGATCCTCTTTGCACCCTTGCTTATTTCCTTGTGTCCCACCTTCCTCCCCAGCCCAAACCAATACATAATGTAACTCCTTTTCCCCTGACCCTCAGTCCACACCCCAGTGACCCTCAGTCCACACCCCAGTGACCCTCAGTCCACACCCCAGTCCCCATCCACCACCCAGCAGCCACAGTTGAAAGTGTTATAATCCCATTGGTAGGTTTTAAACCGCTGAACAGAACTAGACTGCTAGGTGCCAGATTTCTGGCACACGGGCTTTAGAAAAATGGGGGAATGCCTTCAACAAGCATTGGTATGGGTGGGGCAACTTAGAGGGGTGAATAAAATGTGGAGTACTATTAAAAGGGCCATAGGAGAGGCCACTAACCTCTGTGTCAGGAGGGTAAATAAAAATAGGAAGAAAAGAAAACCTCTCTGTTATAACAGAGAAGTGGTGGAGAAGGTCAGGGCAAAGAGAAAAGCGTTTAGGAGGTATAAAATGACACAGAGGGAGGAAGATAGGGCTACATACCAGGAAAAGCAGAAGGAGGCAGGTTTGGAGGTCAGGAGAGCAACGGCAAGTACAAAAGAGGAAACAGCCAGCTCAGTCATGGAAGGGGGTACAACGTTCTTCCGATATGTGAGAGAGAGGAAAAAGCCAAAGGAGGGGCTAGTCAGGCTGAAAAATAAAGAAGGGGGTTGGAGGAAGATGACTGTGAGAAGGCAGACATACTAAACAGCTATTTCTGCTCAGTGTTCATGGTAGACAAGGATGGGGTGGATGGGCAATCAGGGAAGATGGGGAGGGGAGGTTGGGTTCAGTCCGTTACAAGGAAGAGGATGTCATGAGAGAGCTAGAGGGGCTGAGGGAGGACAAGGCCATGGGGCCGGATAGGGTGCATGCCAGGGTACCGATAGAGCTTAGTGAATTACTAGCAGAACCTCTGACCAGCCTCTTCAACAAGTTCTTGGAAACAAGGGAGGTCCCCAATGACTGGAGAAGGACAAATGTGGTCCCCCTAAATAAGAGTTGGGACAAGGAGGATGCAGGCAACCATAGACCAGTGAGCGTAACACTGGTGGTAGGAAAGCTCATGGAGAAACTGCTAAAGAAAAGAATCACTAGCTACCTAGAAGCAAGTGCCCTACAGGACCAAAGGCAACACAAGTTCACAGAGGGAAGGTCGTGTCAAATGAACTTGACTGAGTTCTCTGAGTCACCAGGGTAGTGGATCAGGAGGGTCTGTAGATGTTGCATGCCTTGACTTTAGGAAGGCATTCGATGCCCTGCCACACAGGAGACTACTGCACAAAATGAGATGTCTTGGGCTGGGGTCAGCATTAGTAATGTGGATGCAAAACTGGCTAGGGGGCAGAGAGTAATCATCAGCTAGATACCATCAGAAGAGGGCTTGGTCACCAGCGGGGTACCTCAGGGGTTGGTGTCGAGACCAATCCTATTTAATATCTTTATAGGGGACATAGGGACATAGTGGAAGGGCTGGAGGGGAGGGTATGTCTATTTGCAGACAAAAACAAAAGACTGCAATAGAGCTGATATGCCGGAGGGAGTTAAGCATGCGTGCTGATCTGGAAAAACTGAAGGAGTGATCCAGGAATTGGCAACATAGAAGCATAGACTTTGATGACAGATAAGGACTGCTTGGGCCACCTAGTCTGCCCATTTCCCTACCTACCTACTGGATAAGCTGTAGATCCTAGTTAACCAACAGCCTATTTCTTCCTACCCCCCTGCAAGAATTGCCTTATGTCTGTCCCATACATTCTTGAATTTCCCCACTTTTTTGACACCACTTCCTTCTCAGGAAGGCCATTTCATGAGTCCACCACCCTCCCTATGAAAAAATACTTCCTCACATTGCCCGTGAGCTATCCCACCACGATTTTCAAATTGTTTCTTGCACATCTGTTTTTCTGAAAGATGCTACCCTCTTGGACTTTGTTGATTCCCTTGAGGTACTTAAAAGATTCTATCATGTCCCACTTTCCCTCCTTCCCTCAAGGGTATACATATTAAACTCCTTTAATCTCTCCTCGTATGGTTTCTGTTGCAAACCCTGCACCATTTTAGTTGCCCTCCTCTGGACTGCCTCCATCCTGTCTATGACCTTGTGGAGATGGGGTCTCGAGAACTGGATGCAGTACTCCAGATGAGGTCTCACCAACTGTCTGTACAGAGGGATAACAACTTCCTGTTTTCTACTGGTGATGCCTCTCCCTATGCATCCCAGTATACCCCCAGCCCTCCTTACTGCCATCTCATATTCCTTGCCTACCTTTAGGTTGTCTGACATGATTATCCCCAGGTCCCTTTCCATTTTTATGTTGCTTGCACGCATGTGCAAGAAACATAGTGCCATCATCGGAGATTTCAGAGGTGTGTCACCTCCTCCTCCAATTCAGTCAGTGTGTTGGCAGGCGGGGCCCCTGTAAGCCAATGCATTTTGGAGCTGTGTATGACACACTCCAAAATGCAGTGGCCTCCAGTTGAAAGGGGAAACTACCTTCCAGTGAGCACCGATAAGATACTCGGCTGCTCACGCGCCTCCCCCACACTGCACGTAGCCATGCGCCCCCACATGCACTGTATAGCCAACGGGTGCCCAATCCCCGTCAACTGAGCTCGCCCCCAGTAGTAGGTGCCACGCTGGGAGCCCACCCCAGCTTGGCAAGCAGTCCTTTTGCCGATGGGGGTGCCCAATCCCCCGTTGGCTGAACGTGCCCCCCTGTCCTTGTACCATGCTGGGGGCCCACCCCAGCATGGCAATAAATTCCATGGCCGACAGGGTGCCCCAATCCCCCGTCGGCTGAACGCCCCCCCCATGTCCTTGTGCCACGCTGGAAGCCTACCCCAGCGTGGCAAACTATCCCACAACGTCTTTTTTTTTTTACCTGTAAGACAAAACGGTCCCGCTGTGCATCTCCGACCCCCCCAACAACCCGCACCCACCCACTGCACACCCAGCCTCCCACACCCCTCACCCCATACTTACCTCTGGACTCCGGCGTGACAATCTTCGGTGGCCTGGGAACATGTCTGCACTCTTCAAAGCCAACCGTGAACTGAGGAAATGCTGGTAAGCTGTATAATGGGCTAGATGGGGGTTTCAACTTTGTTGCATATCTCAGGCATTTTTGGGAATTTTTGCACCAAATTCTCAACATGGGATTTTTGGGACCCCTTCTCATGAATGATGTCACTGTCATGGCATTATTCAAGCTCAAAGGGTGATTTTATGCAGTGACTGCACAGTGACTGTGAAATCACCCTTCGGGCCTGAATACCGCCATGACAGTGACATCATTCATGAGAATTCATGAAAATGACTGTTTTACGAGCGTGCATTGCGCAGTTCCTACGCAGGCTCATAAGTTCACGAAATTTCAATATTTTCACTCCAGATTTTCAACATTGCCATTTTACCACACCTTCTTATGAGTAGTACAGCTGTCATTTTTCATCTCACCCAAAATGTGCTTCCGCTACGTAGCACAGAATGGCGCAGTCGGTGTCTGAAATCAATGTTGGGACAAATTAAGAAAATCACAGTGACACTGTTCATGAGCAGAGGTCTTAAAATGGCTATGTTGAAATTTGGTGAAAAATTCCTAAAAATGACTGTTTTACGGCGTGCTAGCAGTTCCTAACAGTAGCTCGTAAGTTCCAAATTTTCAATATTTTCACTCCAGATTTTCAACATTGCCATTTTACCACACCTTCTTATGAGCAGTACAGCTGTCATTTTTCACATCCTGCCCAAAATGTGTTTCCACCATGTAGCAACACAATGGCGCAGTCGGTGTGCAAACTCAATGTATGGGACACATTAACAAAATCACAGTGATACTGTTCATGAGCAGAGGTCTTAAAATGGCTATGTTGAAAATTTGGTGAAAAAATTCCTAAAATGACTGTTTTATGAGCATCGTTGCGCAGCTAGCTCCATGACGTAGAATTAAAAATTTTCAATATTTGTACTCCAATGACTTCCAAATATCTAAACAGCACATAGAAGCAAGCAACACTCGGCATTGACAAATGCTTGTTGTTATTGTTACTACCCTCCCCCCGCATTGTGTAATCTTCCCCTGGGTTTTTGTTTCCCAGGTGCATTACTTTGCACTCCTTCACACTGAATCCAAGCTGCCATACTTCTGACCATTCCTCCAACCTTGACAAGTCCCTTCTCATCTTTTCCACCCCACCTTGTGAATCAACCCTGTTGCAGATCTTTGTGTCATCTGCAAAGAGGTATACTTGTATACTTTTCCTTCCAGTCCCTCTGCAATGCCACTTATAAAGACATTAAAAAGGACTGGACCCAGTACTGAACCCTGCGGTACCCCACTAGTAACCCCCTTTCTTCAGAGTGGACTCCATTTACTATTACCTTCTTTGTCCTGTTGTCCAGCTAATGCTTTACCCAGGCTACCACCCTAGGACCCACTCCCAGACTGGCTAATTTATTTATTAATCTTTGGTGTGGGACTTTGTCAAATGTCTTGCTAAAGTCTAGGTAGACCATGTCCACAGCCACTCCCTGATCTACTACTTTGGTCACCCAGTCAAAGAAATCGATTAGATTCATCTGACATGACCATCCCACTGTGAATCCATGCTGCCTTGGGTCCTGTGCCCCACCGGCCTCTAGGTACTCAACAATTCTTTCCTTCAGAAGTAATTAAATTATTTTCCCTACCACTGAGGTCAAACTGACAGGTCTGTAGTTTCCTGCCTCTCTCTTGCTCCCACGTTTGTGAAGGGGAATCACGTCCACCCTCCTCCAGTCCTCAGGCACCACACCATCCTCCCATGATTTGTTAAAAAGGGTAGTCAGTGGTGTTACTAGTTCTCCCCTTAGTTCTTTTAGAATTCTGGGGTGAATCCCGTCAAGCCTCATTGCTTTGTCCACTTTCAGTTTTGATTCTTTCAGAACCCTTTCTTCTGTGAAAAGATTGGGATCGACCCCCCTATCTAGAGTGCTTCTATTGATTAGATTAGCTACTTCCCTCTCCTCTTCTTCTGTGAATACTGAGCAGAAGTATTTGTTCAATATCCCCGCTTTTTCACTGTCCCTCTCTGCCCACCCATCTTCCTCTTTATTCAGCTTCAGTATCTCTCCCTTTGTCTTTCCACGTTACCTAATGTACCTTTAAAAGGTTTTATCCCCCTTCTTAACCAAGTTGGCTGTCTTTTCCTTGGTTTGGCCTTTGCTATTCTGACTGCCTTCTCCGCTTCCTTCTGCTTTAACTGGTACAGTTCTCTGTCCTGCTCCTTCTGTGTTTTCTTTTACTTCCTAAATGCTATCTTTTTCTCCCTAACCTTCCCTGCCACCTCTTTTGAGAACCATAGTGGGGGTTTTTCATTTTGATTGATTTGCTTCACACTAAGGCTTGTTGCCTCTGTGATGGCATTTTTAATGTTTCCCCATTGTTACTTCACCCCTCCTTTGTGTCTGTTTGCTAGTGCTTTTCTGAGGCACTCTCCCATTTTGACAAAGTCAGTCCTCCTGAAGTCCAGTACCCTCACTTTTGTATGGCTTGACTCTGCAGCTGAGGTTATCGTGAACCACAGTGTTTGGTGGGTACTTGTCCCCAGATGGCTACCCACTTGTAGATCTGAGATCTTTTCTCTGTCACCGTTTGAGAGTACCAAGTCTAAGATTTCCCCCTCCTGAGTGTGTTCCAACACTAGCTGTCTGAGGCATGCCCCCTGTAGGGCATCAAGAATGATCCTGATAACATACTAACATACTAGAAGCCAGCAGAGTAGGCCTATTGGTCTATCAAGTCTGCTCATGCTTCAACACCCTGATTGGGTAACGTAACCCTCTATCTGCCTCCTTCCACTGTTACTCCATCCCCCATTCTTGCCCCCCCAGGCAAACTAGCCTCTGCTTCACCCCTTGCCTATACCTGTTCCACGCCCTCTTGAACCCCTCATGCGTAGCTGCAGGTACCAGCTATTGTACAGCTATTGGATGTGGCTGCAGCAAAGGTGCTCCAGTTAACATCTGACATATTCAGGTCCCCCATCAGCAATATCTCCCCTTTCTCTGCCACCCTAAGGATGCCTTCTGTCATTTCCTTGCCCACTGCCTCCCTCTGAGATGAGGGTCTGTATACAACCCTTGGGCAGATTGTGGTGCCATTTCTAGTCTGTTGTCAAGGCACAGATCAGGAAGCATAGGAAAAACAGAAGCAGTTGTAGAATTCACCAAAAATATTTATTAACAGGATCAGTAACATAATAAACTTGTTCAGAATAACTGTATAGAGGAGAAATGAATTAGTTTTTTCTTTCAGTCTCTGTGTCCTTTTTCTTCTCATCTTTCTTGCTGTTGCAGCTTAGTTCTTTTATAAGTCTTTTCAGCCCCCACTCTTGGCAAGCATCCTGTTTTTGTCAATATCAGGCAGGGCTGCTAAAACATAGTGTGCTTGAGCTGAGAGACCTCATTTGCAAAGGGCTTAGAAATTGAACTCTGGTAACCTCTAGTTTCCAACAACATTTTTGCAGTCATCTCAAAATATAATTATATACATTTTAACAGTAGTGCTATATATTTTTCTAAACAAAAGGGATCCCAGTATCAGTTTTATTTTCATACAATGATTTGCACATATTTTTATATTAGCAGATCTAGATATGCAAATGAGAACTGAGAGACAGTCTGGGGCAAAGAACTGTGAGATTGTCGGGTTGATCAAGTCCGAAGTCTCACAGGAAAATTTGGTTGCACAACCAGACAGAGAAGAGACAGAAGAGGACAGATCCTTGCATTTAAAACATATTTTCCACAACAAATGAGACAGGGTCCCATTGTACCATCACACAGTCTCCAGGGTGACCCACAGTGCCTCCTCTCCTTCCTGTGTACTCTTTTGTTCCTTGCTTTGATCCCTTCCCTTACATAGAGAGTTACTCCTCCTCCTCCTCCTCTTCTACCCTCCATTTCCCTCCTGTAGATTGTGTACCATGGTATGATGACATCCCAGTCATGGTTCTCTGTGTACCATGTTTCTGTGACTGCCACGATATCCAGGCATCCCTCTTCCATCAAGGCTAGCAATTGTCCTTCAATACAAAATAGTACAAAATCATGCCTGTAGGCAGGAAAAATCAAGGAGTGGAATACTAGATTGGGGGAGCATGCCCTAGAGGTAACTGAGCTGGAAAGGGACATTGGTATAATCATTTCATGGGATCTGAAAGTGGCAAAGCAATGTGAGAAGGAGGTGGCAAAGGCCAGCAAGATGCTGGGTTGTATTGGGAGGGGAATAACTAGCAGGAAGAGGGAGGTCATAATGCCCTTGTACAGACAACTGGTCAGGCCACATCTTGAGTTTGGAGCCCAGTTTGGGAGGCCATACATCAAGAAGAATGTGGGTAGAGTGAAGTGGGTCCAAACAAGGGCAACAAAAATGGTGAAGGGCCTCAGTCAAATGTCATAACAGGAACTGCTGAAGGACCTAAACATATACTCCCCAGAGCAGAGAAGGGAAAGGTTGCACATGACTGAGACCTTCAACTATATCAAGAGTATAAACAGTGTACATGTAGGGAACATCTTCCAGCTAAAGAGGCAATCGAAAACAAACTGGCATGATATGCAAATAGTAGGGGGAGGTTCAGAGGAAACAAAAGAAAATTATACTTCATGGAGAAGGTAGCAAATAACTGGAACAAATTCCCAGTGGAGGTGGTGGGGCAAGGACTGTGGGGGGTTTTAGGGAGCATGGGACAGACACATGGGTCTCTTGAATCCAGGGAGGGGGGACAGTAAGAAACAACAAAGACCCAGCAGTTAGCTGGGCACACTGGGCAGACTAAGTGGGCCTGATGGTCCTTTTCTGCTGACACATGCTATGTTTCTGTGACATTTGAAGGGCTATAACTGCCAAGGATTACTTTTATTTATTTATTGAATTTTGTTGTCCGGGTAAACCCACTGGGCCTGCAAGAGTCCCTTTTTCAGTGGTGACCCAGATTTAATTAGAGAGAGACTTATTTCAATTCAGAAATCCTTTGACATACAAGAGAACAATTAGTTAGGCAGGTACAGCACAACGGACAGGATAATTTACAGAGAAACATTATTGGCATGATATACATATGTTCACAATCTATACATGAGTTAAGATGGTGTACAAAAGATGAACTTACAGTACCATCACAGATGGGAAGCCAGCTTAAAAAACAGCTCCACTCTTGCCAAGTATCTAAATAACTCCCTATAGCCAGAAACTTTAAAAATTGTGTGAAGAATGGCAGCAAAGGAGAAAGGGGAGTAGAGGAGTGCAAGATCGAATGCAACACAGATTAATTTGGCAGAGGATGGTTCCGGATATCAAGCTCTAGAAACTGACCACAATAGGAGTGTTTTACGATCGCAGCATATTTGATTGTTGGATGTGAAGACAGGATCAGAAGAGAAGCCTTGGGACTTTAGGCATATGGTAGGGGGAAATGGTGAAAATTTGGGGGACTGGGAGCAAAAGGGAGAGGTTTAAGCATAGAGGGAAGCAAGCAAGCAAAGCTTTATTTATAAAAAAGCACTTTTCCTGTAACTAAGACACTTGTACAATGCAATAAATAATTAAAACAAATCCACAAAACAGATACAGCAATTTAAAATCAGTTAATCAATTAATACAATAGTAGCCCAAAACTCAGGGAAAGCTAGGCTAAATAAATACATTTTTAGTGTGGATTTAAAGCTTTTAATGGTCACGCAATCTCTAATTTTGAACAAAAAATTGGGAAGGCAGGAATGGAAGGGACATAAGATGGGAGTTTGGGTAAAGGCAAGATACTGGAGAAAATGTTATAACAAGCTGGCCCTAGTAAAAAGACCTAGTAAACAAGGATTTGTTCAAGGGTGGGTGAGGGTGGGATGTGGTAAACGGACATATAAGATGCACAGAAATGGTAGAAAGTGGGCACAAGTTCAAACAAACTCTGGCCAGAGCTGAAAGGGCTGCATGTGTTGGGGTGGGGATGGGTGGTTAGAGAGAGAGGGTTGGGAGGGGAGGATATCTATGATTTAAAAATAAAATCAGCAGTGTCCTGATCATGACACTGGGGGATTGGTGACAAGATAGAGTCAGTATGTTGTACTTCATTGATAGACTGATTAGAATAATGTTGGACAGGATCTGGAGCACGGAGTAGCATGTCTGCCTGGCCCACTCCGGGATTATCAGGATCATTGTGGCCGGCTCTCTCCTGAGCAGTATGAGGGAGCACTCCGAACCAGAATTTGAAGGTTAGTTTGGCACAGCGTGAGACGCGTCTGTGAGATAGTGGAAGGAAGGTTAGAGAGTGATAGAGTTCACAGTGGTGGAAGCAGGAAGGGGAAATCGAGAGCAAAATGGCAGAAGGAGTTACAGAGAGTGTCCAACTTGCTCAGGGAAGATTTGGAACCAGCACTATAGACTACATCACAGTAGTCAAAGATGGGGAGTATCATCTTCTGGACAATTTCGCGCCTCACAGTCAGAGTAATGCAACTATGATTCCTGTACAGAGCACCAAGCTTGGGGCACAGTTTCTTCAGGACAGCATTGATATGCACAGAGAAGTTGAGGTTCTGGTCCAGCCAAACCCCCAGATATCTAAATGAGGAGGTGTCCTCCAGGATGGTCCCATCAAGCGAGTGGAAGGTGGGTAGGGCCAGGAGCCAAAATGCTATGTAGCTGGAGGGTGGTCAATTTAGGAAGGACATGAAGTAATTCTTCACAGAAAGGGTGATGGATGCCTGGAACAGCCTTCCAGTGGAGGTGGTGGGGGTGAAAACAATGGTGGGATTCAAAAATGCCTGGGACAAGTGCAGAGAAATTGTAGAGGTAGGGAAGAGAGGGGGGAATCAGTTCGACAGAGGTGAGGCCAGTATTATATACCAGGCAATGATGGAAATCCAGGTAGACCCCTCCCTGTGAGCCAACTCACAATGGAAGCAGGAACTGGGAGGTCAGATATTGGAAGAGCAATGGATCCATTGCTGGGCCATGATACACCAGACCTGCAGAGATGGTAGGTCACACCTGATTATGAACAAAACCCTGCTGCATTGGTACTACAGTATATGCTGGCCAAATAACATAAACTGGGACTCAACTAAACAGATGATTATTGAAGATGTGGTCTCCCTAAAGTCCACCTCCACCATGTGCTATGGAGTTGCCGCAACATAAAGCCATTGTGGAAATCAATCACAGACATGGCCCAAATGATCTTCCCTAACTTCTTGATTGATGCCCCTCTCTTTCTGTTAGGCTGTGGTCTGGAGTCAGCCTCCAGGTATGACCCAGGAGCACTGTGGACAACAGTAGTGGGGGCAGAGGCAAAAAGGCTATTGCTTAAGAGATGGCACTCCATTGAGTGTCCCAGCATGGCGGAGCTGTTGGAAAACCCGGCACAGGTGGCCACATATGAAAGAATGTCCAAGTTTGCCAATGGAACAATGGATAAATACGTAATATGGCGTCTCTTCTTAGAATCCAAATTTTGCCACAATTCCCCCCAGTCAGCTCAACAAATACTCCACCTGCTACCCCTCAATGAACCCAAACTTGGATGCACTGCAGTCTTAAAGTACCAGGCACACCCAGTCAAGGACCTAGCTTAAGGGATACAGGGTGTAAAGGTTCAGAATGAATAACCTGAGACATTAAAGTTATTTTGACAGCGCAGGGACTAGTGTCCTAGAGTTGGATGGGGTGGAACACTCAGATTTCAGGATATGGTATACTTCTCCCCACCCCCATCAACTCATGGTGGTTCCCTCATTTAGAGGACCATGGACTGATTTGCATAACTGCATGTACCCTTACTGTGGATAAACTGTATTTTTAAATCTTTACACTGGATGCTTATCTTAACACTTATCTGTATAAACACAGTCCATTTGTTAAGATGATACAAAGTTCAACCCATATGTATATTTGCACAAATGCAGTATTGTATCATTTTTAATTTTAATAACATTTTCAACTTAAAAATATAGAAATATTAACTCACCGGTGTAAGGAAGATGCAGAGGGCTGCAAGGCTTTGTGAGTTGTAACTTCCAAGTGAAGTACCGCTTTATGCAGTTTTAGGATTTTAAAATACAGGAGCCTCCAAATTCATCTACAGTCTGGTAAGTTAATTATTATTTACAATGTGATACACAGTTTAATTTGAGTATCAGAGAAGAGTTTATCAAATTTCAAATGACTAGGAAGTTTGCATATTTTCCCACTTTTGTTTCCAAAAATCCACTCATGTTGGTCAGTATTGCTACAAATAACCACATTGTTTAGAACACACAGTTAATTGTAACTTTTCTGCAGAACAAGAACCCTAAATGCATGCAGAATAATTCCAGTTTACTTACTATTTGTCAAGATCTTATTAGAGTTCTTGCTGTCAAGCTCAAGTTCCACCAAGGAATCTGGAAAGACTGTTCAAAGCAAAGTTTTCAATCTTACAATTTATAAATACTATGTAAGCAAAACACGTGCATGAAGTGCCAGGGACTGCGTTAAGAACATAGTATGGAATCCCAAATTGTATGCATACACAGTCACACAGTGATATTACCATGATATTACAACTTAACTCATATAGTACTTTTACACTTTTACAACTGTAACATCCAGAAATATTTGCAATGGTAAAAGACACGTACAGGAACCATTTCTGTAACAGTAAAACACCTATCAAAGCAAGCCTCTGGGTAGGTAAGTCTATAGCAATTATCCTGGAAGAGATGAGCTTTAATATTTACATTTGCCAAGTGCAGGTAAAAGCCAATCTCCTGAACTGAACTCTGTATTCAAAACGAATCACTGCACAATTTGCATTTTTTTTATTATTCTTGTAGGTATCACAGATTGCAGTCAGTTTTTCACATAAGAGTTTACATACATTTCTTTTTTTATTTGCAGTGGTTCTTTTAGTGAGGGCAGTTTTGGGAGAATAAAGGGTCAGTCTACAGCACCTACAAAACAAAATGCCAATACCTGTGTCAGTGCCTGAGTGTCCATCTCCAGCTGTTGAATTTGACTGGCATTGTCAGAGGCATTTCACTCTTCTAGCTAACTAATTGAAGTTTACCGTTTCTTTCCTGACAGAGAAAAGCTCCTAGGGGCTGTGACAATCTAAGCGTATTCTGAATAGTGAGGTGCTACTGGTTTTGATTGAATAGAGAAGACTGCTGTGAAAAGGGTCTCCTGTCTAATTGAGATCACAACTGCATTCATATTTTCTTAATTTTCCTGAAAGATTTCATAGATTGCAGTTGTATTTTAATATGCACTTTTCTGGGGATGCTTTGAATCAGTATTAGCATGTTTGCCTTGAGTCTGCTGTGTCACTACAGGGAGCAGTACCTGCTAAGTGTAAAACAGAAAGACCTGTTTGCCCTAGTGCCCCTGTCCATGGATTACCTCGGCCACCGCAACATTAGATTAAAACAGATCACCTTGATGGGTTGGGTGGGGGATATCTTTAATTTACAAAGCTAATTAAAATATACAATGTATCTGAATTGGACACTGTAGAGAAGCTTTATTGAACATGGTACCCCTCAGTAACTGATATCACAAGTACATTCGTATTCCATTGATTTTCCTTATAATAGTTCATAGAGTGTAGGCATTGGTTATTTTTACATGAGTTGTTTGCAGGCAGTTTTCCTTATTGGCAATGTTTGCTCTGGCAGAGGAAAAAAAAGACCCTCTAGCAAAGAACAAGAGTTGGTTAAAAACCATTCAACACATGCAGACAATTTCTCTAAACATAGTCTGCTCACTGAGTTTTTTTTAATGATTTTGCATTGCTAGTGTTTTGAAGTGTCTCTGAACAAAGTGCAATTAAAAATTAATGCAGTGCACAAGGCAACTTTGCAATTAGTCCAGAAAACTGTCTGCTTCAGATACGTCTTGTTTGGCTCAATGTATTACTGTATGCAATTCGCCACTAAAACTTCTAATGTATGTTGAACCTTTTGCCATTTGACATTAGGACCTTTAACGTTTATGTTTTGGGGGGAAAATCCTGCAAGGTTTACCAAACGGACAGAAGAACACCTTATGGCTTGTTTACCACAGAAGCACTGCCAAATTTCTCCAGGGGGTAAGTTGTGACATGTAGGGATGACAGCAAACATCACATATGATAACAGTACATTCCTTTTCTTGTGTGACATTGTCCTGGAAATAATGTAAAGTAATGGAAGTGGGATTCTAACTTGGCAGCACAAAAACCTTCCCCACAGCTGCAGTTTATTGCATTTAACTTGTATCACTGACCTTTGTGCTGTAAGTACCAACTGTGTTGCCCGTATATCCATGGCACCTCCGATCCATAACCTTAGGGTTATGTATGCCTGATAGGCTGCTGATGCACATCATCTAAGTTTCGGATTTCGGGTCTCCACCAAGCCCCTTCCCCTCCTGGGTGTCTTCAGTTTTAACTTGTGCATCTGATAAGAGGCGGCATCACTGTCCCAAGCTCCAGCATATCAGCAAAGGAAAAGGTAATTACAACAACGAAATAAATAAATACTAATAACTGCACAGACAGTATAAGTGGTGTGCAGCATATCTTGCAGTGGTCGTGCATGCGCAATGTCCCACTACTCCCTCTTGGAGAGGGGCAGGAGAACACACACACACACACGCGCAAGGAGTGCTCGCGCATGCACAATAGCGATCTGCTTCATGATCGCGCTAATTAATGCCCGCAATGTGTAGACAGCAGTTGCTACTGTAAAAGGAACCAAATGAAGTCAAATGGAGGGGAACAGAAGCATCATGGTTATCCCATCACTCATTCAGCCATCCAGAATGAGCCTCTTAAAAGGGCAGCCCACAAGCATGTTATGAACCTCTTGAAGTGGCATGTCCACCAGTACAACATTATGGGGTTCAACACTGCTTATACAAACATAGAAACAGAATTTGATGGCAGATAAGGATCGCTTGACCCACCCAGTCTGCCCATTTTCCTGCCTACTGGATAAGCTGCAGATCCTAGTTAACCAGCAGCCTACTTCTTCCTACCCCCACCCTCTAGAATTGCCTTATGACTGTCCCATGCATGCTTGAATTTCACCACTGTTTTTGACTCCATGACCTCCTCCAGAAGGCCATTCCTTGCATCCACAACCCTCTCTGTGAAAAAATACTTCCTTAAATTACCTCTGAGCTGCCCCCCCATCTTCAAATTGTGCCCTCTTGTTCTTGCACACCTCTTTTTTTGAAAGATGCTACCCTCTTGGACTTTGTTGATTCCCTTGAGGTACTTGAAAGTTTCTATCATGTCCCCTCCCTCCTTTCCTCAAGGCTATTCATATTAAGCTCCTTAAGTCTCTTCATATGTCTTCCGTGCAGACCCTGCACCATTTTAGTTGCCCTCCTCTGGACAGCTTCCATTCTGTCTATGTCTTTGTGAAGACTGGGTCTCCAGAACTGCACGCAGTACTCCAGATGGGGTCTGATCAGCTATCTGTACAGAGGGACAATAACTTCCTGTTTTCTACTGGTGATGCCTCTCCCTATGCATCCCAGTATCCCCCAGCCCTCCTTGCTGCCCTCTCACATTGCTTGCCCACCTTTAGGTCATCTGATATGACTACCCCCAGGTCCCTTTCCATTTTTGTTGTTGTTAGTATCTCACCCCCCATTGTGTACTCTTCCCCTGGGTTTTTGTTTCCCAGGTGCATTACCTTGCACTTCTTAGCATTGAATCTAAGCTGCCATACATTTGACCATTCATCTAACCTTGCCAAGTCCCTTCTCATCCTTTCCACCCCACCTTGTGCATCAACTCTTTTGCAGATCACTAGTAAGGAGATGGGAACGGGGGATGGGGGTGGTACAGTGCACAGTGGGCAGTAACAGGAGGGTTTTTTTGTAGACACAGTGAGCACCTAACATTAACGGACACACATACTGCTCAGTATGACTTGTGCCCTCACTTTCTCTCTAAAGCTGGTAGGGCTCTGTGAAAGTCTAATTAAATGAATTTTCCTTGAGCTCCGTGACTAGTAAGGAGACAGGAACGGGGGGTAGGGGTGGTACAGTGCACAGTGGGCAGTAACAGGAGGGTTTTTTTGTAGACACAGTGAGCACCTAACATTAACGGACACACATGCTGCTCTCTGCTCAGTCTGATCTGTATCTGACTTGCGCCCTCGCTCTTTCTAAAGCTGGTAGGGCTCTGTGAAAGTCTAATTAAATGAATTTCCTTGAGCTCTGTGACTAGTAAGGGGATGGGAACGGGGGGTGGGGCGGTACAGTGCACAGTGGACGGTAATGGTAGGGTTTCTTTGTAGAGCAGGGTGGAGAAAGGCCGGGGAGGAGCTGTTTGGATAGCAGTAGAGCAGGGGCACCAGAGAGGGGGCAGCGTTGTGATGGGTGGAGAGAATCCAGTTTTTTTTTAATTAAGGAAAAAATGCAAAGTCCTCACTCTGTATTCGTAAAAGGACTGCAGACTCTACCGATGCAGCCCTGAAATCAGGGCATGAGGAACATAGAGAGGAGTTCACAAAGGCATCGAAGCAGGGGGCTACCTTAACTTTTTTTTGTACTAGCCAGTTGGGCTAGTGAACCAGAGTTTACTCTAGCCAGCAGAGGTTTGCAGTGCCACGCAGTCAGTATGGTTCATAGTTATTTGTTAAACAAAAGGCAAATAAAATCAAAATGTAGCAAACACGTGTCTGAATTTATTTGAAACCTAAATTACAAATGAACTTTGTTTGTGAAATAAAATACTTCATATATATAACACTCATTAAAGTCAGTGTCTTAATGTCATTGTTTTAAACTTA
The DNA here is from genome assembly GCA_016271365.2 of Neoceratodus forsteri. Classification (NCBI taxonomy): domain Eukaryota; kingdom Metazoa; phylum Chordata; order Ceratodontiformes; family Ceratodontidae; genus Neoceratodus; species Neoceratodus forsteri. The sequence goes on from JADMNL010000031.1 coordinate 2,529,618, forward strand.
TAAAATCCCTAAATGTTGCTGGATTGTGTGGTGTCAGGGGAGTGTGGCTCACTCTCATGCACACTTGTATCACTATCACAGTCACTCTCAGCTCAGACAGACCACAGGGATGAGGCTGAAAGGAACAGCAGAGGTTGGAATGCTGATTTAACCTCCCTGTGTTCCTGGGCTGTAACCTGTTAGTGTCTTGTTTGACTACGTCATGGTACCTCACTGTGCTGACTGCATGTTGGTAGTTGTTTTACTTTGGGATGGGGACTTAGGGATCTGACTTTGTACCATTACATTACATCTTGGAGGCAGTATACTGCAGTGCGTAAGGCTTTGAGCTTCAGATTTGGAGACCTGGGTTTGAATCCCATAGCCACCTAGAAACATAGAATTTGATGGCAGATAAGGACCGCTTGGCAGGGGTGTAGCTAGGGATTTAAAATTTGTACACAGAGTAGCCACACTGCACCCTCCTCCTGTCAAGCCCCGCCCCCCAGTCCACACTGAAAGCCCCACCTCTGTCCACTCTAGCCGCCGCACCTGTCCACACCTTATTCTTATACACCTCCATCACACTCTGTGTCAGACCTACAGACTGGCTTTTGGTTACAATGTAACATTGTGACAAGGCTCAGTACTACATACATGGCAACAAGACTGGCTTTTGGTTACAATATTGCATTGTGACAAGCCTCTGTACCACATCAAGGTAGCCAGTTCCACAGAGGTCCATTCATGCCAGTGCCTGTGCTCATACACTCTATCCACTCACTCAAGCTGAATCACCACACCAAAATAAGTCAAGTAGTCAAATCAAACTCAATCGTAACATCCCATCAGCAGTGTACCCTTACCAATTACATGAAAATGACAGTAACTTTTTACATTACTTACCATATAAGATGGTTGGGTAAGCTAGATGGTGCTCTGAACCTAAACCAGAACACCAAAACCAATCACCTGAACCACCTAACCTGTTAACACCAACTATCCCAGTACCTCAGACTGTTACTTCAACATTTACAATGTAAAATGCAACTATGAAACATACCAAGATGCAACACCAACAGAATAAACACAAAAAGAATGCACAGCCTGACACCAACCGAAAGCCCACTCATACCCAAAGTAACCAAAATCACCCACTCAACAAAATGGTAACATAGCCACAGCATTGTGCTAGTACAAACTAGTCCATACTTTACAGAATTGTGTACATTTCAGTTTAAAATTGCAAATTGTGTACACTGAGTGTTTCATTTAAGAATGGGCAACAAATCTAACAAAACAAGACACAAAAGTTGACCACCCGCCAATCAGAATTAGTATACTCACTCATACACAGCCAAATAACCACTCCGTCAATAGAAGAATGTATAATACATTTCTTCTAAATTTACCAAATACAGCACAAACCAAGCAGTACATCAAACCACAGCCAGACAGTAAAACAAGCTCCTCTGGTAGAGGTCACCTTGTCACAAAAGTTAATCCGACGATCATTGCATGGGTGAAATCCTTCGAGTACTTGCTCCACGTTGACTGGTATATCGTGATGTAGATGCAGCAGTGCTAAACCGTCAGTCGACTTTCACCCATACTATTCCGTAGCCAGGTCTTTATTCTTCGTGAGTGACTAAATGATCTTCTGCTGTAGAAACACTGACTGGCATTGTGCCAAAACACAAAGAGCTGTGTTAATATCTGGGTAGAATGCAGGATTTACCTCAGATAATGTAGAGATGATGCTGTTTGGCTGTTTTTCTTTTGGACAGACATCCACTAGTTTTCCATCTCTGCAGTTCTGCTCTAAAGCTGTCCAGGCTGGAGAGGTCACCCTTGTATGCACTGTACACAGCAGTCACCATTTCTTCAGAGTCCATAGCATGTAGTTTATGTGGCATCAAGTACTGCGCAAGAAAACGTGGGGGCATTCAATCAGCTGTTCCGACAGCTCTGAAATAACATGGTCCAGGAAAGGAATGAAGATGTTTCTTCTGTGGTATTCCTGTGGATCCGATGCAGCAATATTGTTCCTCTGCATTTGTCGTCCACATATTCTTGGCATGGATTCTTCAACAAATGCACAACTTGCTAGCCGTTTTGCCTCATCATACAGAGCACAAAATCTGGTATCCGCATCTTCTCTCATGCTTCGAAGTGTCTGAACCACAACATTTGCTTCTTCACATGCCTGAATCAAGTCAATATCCTCACGTTGCAGATACAGATGAAGCGGTTTAGTAAGTTCCAGAATTGCTTCCACAGACACCAAACAAACGAGAAATCAAATTTCGTGATGGAAAATTTAAATCTGTCGGCATCCTCATCAAAATCAGCAACTTTCTCCAAGGTGCTGACTATCACAAGATATTTTGCTTTGAAACATCTAAGTGAATCTGCTTGGCTCATCCATCGGTATTCCTGGGGCAGGCAGGACTGTACTGCGGTCTTGCTCCTCCTCCTCGTCTTCCCAGTTACATGGCAAGTTTGGCGAATTCTTTCAGTTCTGTCAGATACATTGCAGCGCTTGGAGGATTTCAGTGTTGCAATTACTTTTCTGCATGTGTCAAACATATTTGAAATCTGGCGTGTTTTACAGGAGTGAACAATTGCAGTGTTCAAATTATGTGCTTTGCAGGCACTGTAGGTAGCTACAGGAAGGACTGCACGTATTCTGGCTTGCACTCCATTAAATTGCCCTCATGTTGCTGCCTCGATCATAGCCTTGTCCTCTCATGTATTCCTTATCAATACCCCAAGCAGTAAGTCTTTGCAAGAACAGTTCTGCAAGTGCTTGTCCAGTTGTCTCGAAGGCTTCCACAAACCGATGAAATCTTCTCGCAGTTGCACAGCTCCATTTTCAGTTCGGTGAACGTATCGCACCGCAAGGGTTATCTGCTCTTTTGTGGCAATATCAGTGGTCCCATCTGCAATCAAGCTGAAGAATTTTGCCACTTTGACCTGTGCCAGAATTTTTCTTTGAATCTGTTGACCCATCAACTGTATCAACTCATTCTGAATTTGTGCCGAAGTATACTGTGCGTTCCGTGGTGCACAATCCAGGTGTTCTTTGAAGAGCGTGTCCAACTCAGCTGTGTATTGCACAAGTGCACTGAACTTTCCAGTGGTTGGAAGCCTTCCTCTCAGTGCTATATTGTACCTTCCACAAAGGAGAATGATGCTCATAATGCGTCCGGCAGAGCATGCCTTGCTCGTTCGTTGTTTTCTGATCCTGCTTTAAAGGGCACTGATAAGCCGTTGTCTGTCTTCCATCACATACGCCATAAATGCTTCTGCCTTGCAGTGGCATTCCCATTGTTCTTTTGAATTGCTGTGCCTCTCAGAATCTTTTTCCATTTGACCAGTCCATCATTGGTATAGATACCAACACCGTTTCCTTGCAGGTGTTAAACACAAAACATGGTCCACAGAAGACTGCATCCAGATGCTTGGAGTATCGCGAAACTGTACTCTTGCAGAAGCTGAGGATTGAAACGTCGATATCTGCTGCTGCTGGCCACTGCAAGATTTCATCATTCGTTTCGAAACTGGAAGTTTTGTGTGGTTGCCATTGGCTTGTTAAGATTTTCTTTTTTTGCACTTCTGTCAGTGTCTGGCGGTCATAGAAGCCGATGTCTCCTTCATCGTGCACATGCAGATCTCCTCTTAAATGGCTCTCTGTCTTGCTGCTCTGTGGTGTAACAGGTTCTTCACCCAAAGATGTGGTCCCAGATACAGGTCCTGCTGCAATATCAATATTTAAGGCTCCAACTACAGAAATTTCAGTTGGCTTTTCAGGGACATAAAGTTGAGCTGCCACAGCCGATTCGGATCCATTGCCAAGGACTTGCCTATAACAAAAACAAGATAAAAGAAAAAGTAACATTAGAGGAATGATAATTTGTCACTTTCAATGCCTACAAAACACTGTTCACTCAACAGGGTACTCTGTCCCTTGCCAATTTGTGACCAATGCATCATATAACGGTAAACCATTGTAGGCAGGCGCAGTTTGTGTTACGGACCCAGCTGATGTGTGGTCTACCTAGACGATGGTAGCTGGGCGACTTCACACCAGGGTCCTGGATGAATACCAAAATAACAAGCACCAATCATTACATACCATTCTACGATCGAAAAAAAAAAAAGACAGACAACTTTATACACACCATAGCAAGTGCCTGCACCACAAGTCAGAATTCTATAGCCAGCAACTAACTCAGAACTATATCACAGGCACAAAAAGTACGTCATAGCATGGAACCATGATACACAAATTACAAGTCCTCACCAAACACATGAATTACAATCGCTGCCTCATAAAGACTGCTGTTCTACAACAATGAAAATAAAGAAAACCAGTGAAGAGCTGGTTGCATAAATCGGACATAAGGTTTGAGGGTGTGTGGTAACTCATTTGATACACTAGCCTATGACTTCTCATTACACTTACATAAGGGCATCGGGCATTCATAGGTAACTGTACTGATAGGTTATCGTTAACAGTCACTACTACTCACCACCCATCCCTTGTAAGGATTGGATGTATAACACTGAGGACTATGGGACTATACACTTATTCCAAGTGGACTTTAACCAGTTAAAGCAAGCCATCAAAATTACTTACCGAGTTGAGGATGGTCCTTCATGGAGGTGTGCTGGTGTCGCAGCAGATGCAAGTGTTTCAACGTGGCTAAAATGAAACAGCGGTGTTAGATATACACTGTAGAACAACGTGTGTTTGAAGGGCAATAAAATGTCATTATTAGCATATTTCCTATTATATCATACCTTTTACCAGTATTAGGCCATAAACTTACCAAACAGTATAGCACATTACACAGAAGCACAATGCAATGAACAATAAAATAAATGCCTCTAGTGTACTATTAACATGGACGCAAAAGACCTAGAAGTGAAAGAGATGCAGATGTAAACTAATTATACTGTGATGAATATAACAGCCATTTCAATGAATGTTAATGACTGGTATCTCTAGCTTACCAAGCTGAGGACGGTCCTTCAAGGTGCTCGACTGGTGTCACAGCAGATGCGGTTTTTCAACGTGCCTGAAAGTAAATAACAGTGATGTGAACTGCAGCAAAAGCACATACAAAATGCAGTGACATAGAAGTTGCAATTAGCACGAAAGTTGCCTTTTAATTTACCTCTTACTGGTATGAAAACATAAGCTGACAAAAGCTTATGGCCAATTACACAGAAGTCAAACTGAAAATATATGGTGTGGGGTTGGGGGCTAGTGTAAAATATGGCAACAAAAGTCCTACAAGAGAAAGACAGTCACAGAGGTGAACTAGTTATATCACAACTATACCTGCCATCTTGATGCTGTTAAAAACGCAAGGGTTTATTACTACTACATGTAATCACTTACCGAATTAGAAAAGAGGCCAAACCCTTAGACAGCTGTGCCGTCTCCTCTTGCCGGGCACGTTTAGCTTTCCTCTGTTGGGCACCAGACAGTTTTCTCTTTGCGGATTCCATCCTAGAAAGGCAAGTACAAAATCAGTTAGAAATCTAGCAGAAAATCTTGTGGGCTGGGAATTTAATACACATGCAATTAATTTCAACTTACATGTTTGGTATAAGAGACCACAGCTTTCCAGTTAGCTGTTTTCACTGCCAGCCAGAAACGTTCGGATAGAAACCAGAAGGTAATGGTATGTCCCACTATGAAAATCAAACTATAGGCCAAGTTCCAGAAACACTTTGTACAGAAAGCTATTGGTCTTGATGCAGATGCAGCATACTATCATGCATATGTGTTAATGCTTTTCTCCTTAGGATTACTTAGTAGCAGTTAGCACCATATTTTACGTTGATTGTGTTGTTACCAATTCCTGGGTGCATATAAGCAACTGTTAATGAGTTTTTGAGTAAGAGAAACACAATGCCTCACACATTTAGAAAGTTCATAATGAGCAGCAAATGACTGTGCCTCAACATTTTATCCAGTGAAGTAGAGTTGAATTACTACTAAGCAGTACTCAGTTTCAGTATTCCTGAATGTGATGTTGCAGTAAAGCTAAAAATATAACTAGTGTGAATCCACTGTTTACACTTTGTTCTAAACAGAAGTTGACCTTTAAAGGAGCTACGAAATTGTTGCTGTAATTTACTGTTTAATAAAATTAAAACTTGACAGTGGCCTGTGTGTTTTTTATTTCAAGGTTTCTCATTTTTGATTCCAAAAGTCACCCCGTGTCAGTCACAATCTCAATGGGCTCCACCTAGACCTGCCAGGAGGTAGTCTAAACCTACGTGACAGCCTGGAAAACTGTTCTAGGTGGGCTTCATGTGGGGTCAGTGGCAGAAGGACACAGAGAGGCATAGGAGGATTTTTGTGTGTAAGCGGACAGTAAAGGATTGTGTTGCAGGGTTTTAAATAATTGATTAGCAGTTTTTCCTTTGGACAATACTAACTGTACAGAAAGCATTTATATAGGTTTTCTAGAAGTGTCATGTTTGTTAAACACAGTGAGGCAAGTGGTATGCATTTTCACAACGCTTTTAGAACTTTTATGAACAAAACGCTAATCAATTTTAAGAGTTATTTAAAACCCTGCGTTGGCATCTGGCAGGGTACATATGCTTCCGCATGTTATATATATGCATCTGCATACTGCCAGGTGCCTATGCACTCCTTACTTCCTGATGACAATACCAGGGCTTGAATGAGTCACATGCACACACACATGCATGAGAGAGCAAGCAATCATATACTGCCAGTGCCCACATACAAGGGGTACTGAAAGCTGTCAACAGCATGAAGATACAGTTTGTAACACTGTACTGTGTGGTCGCAGTAGTCTAAAAACTGCACATTCCTAGTATAGCACTTGATTGGCCGTGAACTGAAAGCAGTGCTGTACCAGAGATGTGCACTTTAATGACAAAAAGAACAATGATAAATCACTTGTTGTGGAGGCATTTCTTTACAGAGAGGGCGGTGGCATGTAAACATGGAATGCTTCAAGAAAGGGTGAGACAGAGCAGATGGATGGGGTGCGGGGCAGCTGCTGAAAAGAGAGATAGTTGTAATCTGGAGCAGCCTACACAGATAAGGGACGGTCTTTTTCTGCTGGCAACTTTTGTCTGTTTGTGGTCATCATAACTTATAACAGAAATCAAGGGCTCTTCACCTGTACTTCTGACCACTGGCATGTCAGTCGATAGGTTGGCTCTACCCCAATGGGCAACAAGAACCACAGCATATGAAGTACCTGAGCCCTCATTTGTGAGGTCAGAAAATGAAGCCTCTGTGTGTTCCATAGACTCATATTGATGCCATTTCTCAATGTATGTTGGCACTATTTAGAGTTGGAACTCGGAAAATGAAAGCAAACACTCCAGTGTAAAGGACAGTTACTCAGCATCTGCTTTGATTTTTCTAAATGGCACATCTCAATAGTACTAAAAGCCACAAGTATAGCATACATACAGGTTAATGAAACACACTCTCAGTATTCATTTTTTTTTTTTTTTTTTTTATTTTTCATCTTTATCCTCCTTCCTACCCGTGCCCCTCCTTCCATCCGCTCATGTCCCCAACACCCCTTAGGGATCTGCCCCTAGAGTGCCCTTCCTCCTCTCCCTGGCACGGTGGGGTCTGTCCTGTAGGTGGTCCGGTAGACTTAGGGCAGACTTTATCTAGGGCAGCCGGAGGTGTTTTTCCGGTTTTATCCCCACGCCCACGCCCTCTGGGACGCCGTGCGCTTTTGGGACGAGTGTCCCAAGTGGCTATGTGCTGATGCACGCCAGCCCCTCATCGCGCCACGACGTCCTCTCCCGGCTCATGAAGCGAAAGCCGCCTCCATCCCTTCCTACTATCGGTGCTTCCACCGGCTATGGAAGGGATGCAGAACGAGAGCATTCTTGGTCACTCACCCCTGAGGGAGGAGAGCATCCGTTGGGACGCTCGATCCTCCCTCCCCCCACTGACCCCCGGCTGCCCGAGTCCGTTCCCGAACCCGGGCCGCCGGCGTAGCGCGAGGTGTGGCGTCTAGCGCCTCAACCCTCAGCGCCACCGGGCCGGCAGTATTCATTTTCTGACATCACAATGCTACAGCCTCCCACTCCAAACACACCCATGGCAGTCCAACTGCCAGACCAAGAAATTTACCTACCAAACAATAAAACAACATAAATAACGCAGGAGGCTCACTCTGTCCCCCCAACACCAATGGGCAGCATGGGCCACAAGAACCATATTACATATTTGTTTTTGTTAACTAGGTAGAAATAGTAGACAACAAAGTGCCTATTTTCAGGTGTGACCGGGAGGGTACAATACAGAAAAACATGGTACATAGTCAAGGTAGCATACAGGCCCACAATACAGGTGGGCCAGAGAATTTAGTACAGGAAACACGATGCAAAGAACAGAGTGACGTACTCACTCCACACGTGGGGCCACAAGTACAATCTATAGACATGGTACAGAGACAGAGCTAACAAACATGATTACAACTACAACTCAAAGACATAAACCCAACAAGCTAACAAGGAGGTAGAAGACTACAGGTACAGGTAACTAAGTGGGGGAGCAGGATCAGTGAACAAACCAGGTGTGTGTCAGGAAACAGGCAGGAAGGAGAGTAAACAGTGCTGTAGGGCAGCATGGAACTAGTGGGTGAGGAGAGGGGAGGTATACAACCTGGGGACAACCCCAGTGAGTAAGGCTCAAACTGCAGGGAAAAGAACTGCCTAATCCAGTTGCATGCCCGGGACAGGTCAAAAAATAGCGTGGGGACTTCAAGATGTTACATGGAGGGAGCCTGTCAGAGTAGGCTGGGACGTGCTATGGTGGGCACAGGCTGAATAGAGCTAGGGGGAGGTGTTCGAGCAGCTACTAAGTGAAGAGAGGCAGAGTCCGAATAATGCTTATGGGAGAGGAGCCGGTGACCGCTAGTGCCAGCAGTTAGTTGGCACAAAGACAGGTGGCGGCAGCTTTGAGGAACTTCCAGAGGGACGTTTGAAGCCGGGTGGGAAGGGGAGCTCAGACTGGGGCAGGGAGGACTTCAGAGTTTTGGGGCCTAGGGACCTTGCAAACCAAAGTTGAACTGGACCTATGTTGTTAGCCAGGTGCAGTGTTTGAAGGCGAGGGAGGCAAGCAGTACAGACTATTATCCACCATGTGGTAGGCTAATACAGATTTGTCTAAACACCCTGTAAACAATCACAGTTGCATGTCAGTGGCTCAGTAGGTAGCACACTTGCCTCTGAGGCTGGGAGATCAGAGGGCTGTGGGTTCAGTTCCCACATCTGGCACTTGGGTTAATATCCCTGTACTGACACTGTAGTGCAACATGAGAGGGGTGCTGCACTTCTGAGGTGCCGTCTTTTGGATGGGACATTAAACTGAGGTCCCATCTGCCTGGATTGGTGGTAGTTCAGGCAGATGTTTAAGATCCCATGGCACTTATCGAAAAGAGCAGAGGAATTTCCGTTCCTGCCAAAGTTCCCTCATTCACTTAAATTACCTCCAACAATCTGGTTCAATGTCAGTTTGCATTCATCTATATCCCCTCCCTCAGGTCGTGCACTTCCGGTCAACAAAACTAAATAAATAAAACACACACACACATACATACACACACACACACAGCCAGTCTACCTGCCACAGGCACAGCCAGTCAGACCAAGCCTATTCAGATATTTCCACTCTGAAACCAGCCATACCACCCCACTCAACACCCCACCCCATCCAGCAATGTTGCAAATAATAAAACACACACCACAGACAGAGACAGCATCAAGCCACATCCAAAATAGGACAGAAATGTCAGAAAACTAAGACTCATCTGTCCAGTCCAGTCCACTCCACCCATGGCTGCAGGTCTGCTGCACCAACAAGGAAAACATGCTATTACACACACACACACACACACACAATACCCCCACAGTCACACACAATGGCTGTGCTCAAAAGCCTCATTACACTAGTACAGCTGCAATACTATACAAAAAAAATAGATTGGCAATTTGGCACAAACTTTGATCAGAAAGGAGGAGGAGAGTTGATGGTCAGTGTCTTTCACTCTACAACTGACGGTCGGTCTGGGGGCGCTTGGCTCCTCTACTGTGCAGTGTTCTAGGCGCTGAACCTGTCCTAGACAATGAGTGAAACAGCTCTTTTTTAATTTTTGTTAGCAGCCAGCAAGCCAGCAGCAGCTAACTACTTCCAGTTCAATGCAGCAGCACGCTAAGCACTAGGCACACAACCGGCTGTTGCTTGGGCTGTCTCTGCCTCGCTAGTAGGTAGCAGCAGCTTGATTGCAGAAAAATAAAATGTGCACTGTTGTGACGCGACTCTACTTCCTCGGTCAAGAAGCAAAATCCAACTCGATGAAATAACCAACGGTGGGAATTCCTCAATCCTCTGTGGTCTGAAAACTGTGAAGAAAGAGCTGCACAAGGGGACCCTTTTATTGTACTGCCTCGGACCTGAGTGGGGACCGAAAAGTTCAGGTCCGAGGGGCGGAGGTGCGAAAAACAGCACGGACTGAGTGGCGCCCTATCATTGGTCTGACGGGCACACACACGTCACTACCTGTGTGACGTTCTTAACTGCTCGGTCCGTGCTAGGGAAGGAACTGTGAGTGGCACTAGTTAGACTGCGAGCCTCCAGGTGTCTGTGAGATGGGAAATGAACCGCGATTCGCCGCGATGTGGGACTCGGGGAGGCAGTGGGCACAGACTGGGATTCAGCAGCTCAGCCAGACCAGGTTCAGACAGGACTGGAGTCGGACTTGGACTTCAGCAGCTCAGGAGTCGGACCAGAGACGGAGAGAGAGGTATCACCTCTCTTTAGTCATTGGGATTTCTGGAAGTGTGAAAAAAACGGGGCTGGCTAGGCAGGCATTATTACTTTTACATTTTACTTTACGTGGCGTGACACCATCGGCACCCCCTGTACAGAAAAAGGTACACGACATGTGCACATCATGCACGCCTGTCGACGCCTCTTGCCGCTGGCCCACCCAGTCTACCCATTTCCCTACCTACTGCATGTTGCAGATCCAAGTTAACCAGCAGCCTACTTCTTCCTACTCCCACCCCTTGAATGGCCTTATGACTGTCCCATGCATGCTTGAATTCCACCACTGATTTTGACTCCACAACCCTCCTCTGGAAGGCTGTTCCATGCATCCACAACCCTCTGTGAAAAGCTGCCATACATTTGACCATTCCACTAACCTTGCCAAGTCCCTTCTCATCCTTTCCACCCCACCTTGTGCATCAACTCTGTTGCAGATTTTTGTGTCATCTGCAAAGAGGCATACTTTTCCTTCCAGTCCCTCTGCTATGTCGTTTATAAAGACTTTGAAGAGGACCGGTCCTAATACTAAACCCTGTGATACTCCACTAGTAACACCCCTTTCTTCAGAGTGGACTCCAGTTACTATTACCCTGTGTGTCTGATTCTCCAGCCAATTATTTACCCAGGCTGTCATCTTGGGACCCACTCCCAGGCTGGCTAACTTGTATATTAATCTTTTGTGTGGGACTGTGTCAAATGCTTTGCTAAAGTCTAGGTAGGCCATGTCCACAGTCCATCCTTGGTTTACTACTTTGGTCACCCAGTCAAAGAAATCTATCAGATTTGTCTGGCGTGACCTTCTTGCTGTGAGTCCATGCTGCCTTGGCTCCTGTGCCCCTCTGGCCTCTAGATACTCGACAATTCTTTCCTTCAGAAGTGATTCCATCATTTTCCTTGCATCTGAGTTTAAATTAACAGGTCTTAGTTTACTGCTTGCTTGCTCCCACTTTGGTGAAGGGAATCACATCTGCCCTCCTCCAGTCTTCGGGTACCACCCATCCTCCCATGATTTGTTAAAGAGGGTAGTCAGTGGTGTCTACTAGTTCTACCCTTAGTTCTTTTAGAATTCTGAGATGAATCCATCAGGCCCCATTGCTTTGTTCACCTTTCAGTTTTGAGAGTTCTTTCAGACACTTTCTTCTGTAAAAGGCTACATCAACTTCTGTATCTAGAGTGTTTTACTGTTTTTTTCGGTACTCTCCCTCTTCCTTTGTAAATACTGAGCAAAAATATTTGTTTAAGTATCTCTGCTTTCAGCTCCCCTCTGCCCACCCTCCTCCCTCTTTATTAAGCCTCACTATCCTCCCTTGGTCGTTCTTTGTTTGCTGTTCTGATGTACTATAAAGGTTTTGTCCCTCTTTCTTAGCTTTGAGTTGGCTATGTTTTCTTTGGTTTGGGCATTGCTGTTCTGACTGCCTTCCCAGCTTCTTTTTGTACCAACTGATGCAGTTCTCTGTCCTGCTCCTTCTGTGGTTCATGTACTTCTGAATGCTTTCTTTTCTCTTGAACCTTCACTGCTTCCTTTGAGGAACCATAGTGGTTTTCTTACCTCGTTTTGTTTATTTCTTTTTTTGCTTCACACAAGGCATGCTACCCTGTGATATGTAATTTTTATTATTCCCCATTGTTCTTCCACTCCTCCTTCCTGCCCATTTGCTAGTGCATTCCTTAGGCACTCACCATTTTGGTAAAGTCAGCCCTCCTGAAGTCCAGTACTTTTGCCTTTGTATGGCTGGACTCTGCTAGCAGTGTTTATTTGAACCATACTGGTTGGATGGTCGCTAGTTCCCAGATGGCTACCCACTTCTACATCTGTGATTCCTCTTTTCATCTCTATTTGAAAAGACCAGGTCTAAGATTGCTCCCTCTTGAGATGGGCTCCAATACTAGTTGTCTAAGGCATGCCCTGTAGGGCTTCTAGAATAACTCCTCTTTGAAGTGGTGCTGCACTGCCTCCAGTTAATCTGGCATATTCAGATCTACCCATCAGCAATATTTCCCTTTTTTTCCCATTCTAAGTATACTTTCTATCATTTCCTTGTCCATTTCCTCCCCTGAGAGGGTGGTCTGTATACAACCCTGTGCTGATTGTGGTGCCATTGCGGGTCTCCAAATTTACCCACAGTGCATCTTCTCCTCCTGTTTCCCTTTTGTTCTGTTGCTTTGATTCCTTCCCTTATGTAAGAGCTACTCCTCCTTCTCTTTTACCCTCCTGTCCCTCCTGTAGATAGTGTATTCGGTATGTTTCGTCCCAGTCATGGTTTTGTGTGTACCATGTTTCTGTGACTGCTACAATATCCTGATGTTCCTCCTCCATCGAGGCCACTAATTCAGGAAGCTTAGTTACTCAGACTATGGGTACTGGTACTCATTGCTCTCTATTTTTTGATGGCTTTACCTTCTGTTGCAGCATGCCCACTGACCTTTCTACCTCGGTCTTTTCTCATTTAGTACCCTGTTTTGTAGGGAGGCTGGGATTTTCCTGTTGCTTATCAGTGCCTTCCCCTTGACTAGTTTCTGAGGTGTCCTTAATGACATTTAAACTGATTGCTCAAAGACTTATTCCTTCTGGACAGATGCAGACCATCCTGCCAGCATAGGCTGGTGTCCTCAGGTGGAACCCCAGTCCCCAATGAAGCCAAACTCCTGTGCTCCACACCATTTTCAACCATTCATTAAACTGCATGGTGCAAAGTACCCTTCCCTCACTCATGCCATTGACAGGGCAGCACCTCTTGGAGAAGGGTACTGTGAAAGCACGGTTCCAGGCCCCTCCCCAATTCTACAAAGTCCTTCTGCACTGCTCTAATCTCATGTTGAGCCAAGTCATTTGTCCCTAGGTTGACAATGATGTCCAGCTCAGACTCCAATGCAGCTGTTCTCGTGATCCTGAGGATGTGCTTCCTGTCTCTCCAAGCCATGGCACCAGGCAGGCACCTTACTTCAGTTTTCCCTGCTCCCCTCAGTTCTATCCCCCTAATAACTGAGTCCCCCACCAGGAGCTGCTTCCTTTACTTGTGGTGTCCTCTGCCTCCTTCCTGTGGACCTCCCTTGTGACAGTTGTCCTCAGCCTCCTTAGTCTCCTCTGCGGGTGCATCCATAGGGGAGCTATGCTCCCTCAGAATGATGTATGGATGGTAATCCTTGAAACATCTCCAGCATTTATCTACAGTGGACTGGCCTCTCTACAAGCTTTAAGATTATGCCCCTCATATTTTGCCATTCTTCATTTGAAATGTGTATATTTGAGTCCTGTTGCCATTTTGTAGAAGTGATAGTAATGGGTCAGGGAGAGAATCTAGCAATAGAGAATATATTTTTTTATTACTGTTGTTAGTCATACAGAGTTTATCCAAATAGTGGTTCTGGGAATATGAATAACCTTTTGCACTGATACTTTCTCAAAGCTGAAAATATTTATAAAACTCAGTTCTGGAAAGTTTATATTTTGATGATATTTGAGCAAATGACATAAAGTTGATGTATTAGGATCTAAAATGTCCTCTAAAGTGAAATGTCCTTGTTTTTCCAATTTGGCCGTACTACACTCCTCCCTTCTACCTTAATCAGGGGATTCCCCCAGAGTGGGTAGTGTGGAGAAGACTTTGGGTCCCAACCTAACGTGCATGCTACTAAATTTCAGGAATGATTTGTTTGATTTAATATAGGATTCGACATGAATACCTTGGAGGTATCAGAGAATAGGACTATCCTTGGATGATTGCCTTTTAAAGAGCCTTTTCCATTTGCACCCACCCAGAAATATCCTGACTTTTTTGTTAACCACAGAGGCTTAATACAATGAGCAGCAATAAAAGCATCTTGTCTTTCAGTTTAAAGTTTGGTAGGCGTAAACCTCTATTTTGTTGTTGTTGAAGTTTCCTTAACAATATCTCTATGAGGGTTTATCATCCCCAAAAAATTCCTAATTAGTGCATAACGTTTGTTAAATAAACTTTATGAACTTTGATCGGTAAATGTTGTGTAGCAAATAATATATAACTGGAGCCGCCTCCATATTGAAAGCTGGTATTTTGCCCCACAGTGAAAGGAGCAACTTGCTCCCCCTGGTTAAGTGTGATGTCATTCTTTCTGTAATGAGGATCATGTGGGATATAGCAGGTGTGATATGTATGGCCAAGATTGTAACACTTTTGAGATGCAATCTTGATATTGTAAGACTTAAACATGGATGAGTTAAATTTCTTAGTTAATGGGACAGCCTCAGATTTTTCAACATTTATTCTAAAACCTGAGAAGGTGGAAAATTCATGAACTTTAGATAGATTTGTGGGATTGAAATCTTGGATTAGTGCTTTGGTAGCAGTATGTCATCTGTAGAGGTGGAAATGCTTGGTTCTTTCCTATTTTAACACTTGTTATTAAAATAGATGTGCAAAATTTAATAAGTAAAAGGTTCTAAAGCTAATAAAATAACAGTGGCAGAAAGGACAGCCTTGCCTTTTGCCTCTATATAGTCAGAATTTATTAGAAGATATGCCATTAATTTTAACTTTACATATACTTTAGAATAAAGAATCTACTTCCATTTGCAAAAACTAACTTCCCAAATTATATTCCCCAAGATTTTCAATAACAACCATTTTATCCTATCGAATTGCTTTATCAGCATCTTGGGATATTAGTGTAGGATAACATGGATTATTTCTTATTTATTTATTTGAAAGTTTTGATGACGGGTTACATTTCAGCCTTCTATTTCCTTCCGAAATATCACTTATAAAGACATTGAAGAGGACTGGTCCCAGTACTGAACCCTGCAGTACCCTGGTAGTAACTCCCCATTTCTTCAGAGTGAACTCCGTTTACTATTACCCTCTACATCCTGTTGTCCATCCAATTCTTTACCCAGGCTACAGCTTTCTGACCCATTCCAAGGCTGGCTAACCTGTATATTAATCTTTTGTGTAGAACTGTGCCAAATGCCTTGCTAAAGTCTAGGTAGACCATGTTCATAGCCCCTCCCTGGTCTACTACTTTGGTCACCCAGTCAAAGAAAGCTATCCAAGTAATCTGACACAACCTTCCCACTGTAAATCCATGCTACCTTGGGTCCTGTGGGTCTGTATTTTCCTGCCTCTGTCTTGCTCCCACTTTTGTGAAGGAGAATCATGTCCACCATCCTGCCATGATTTGTTATAAAGGGTAGTCAGTTGTGTCACTAGTTCTAATTTTAGTTATTTTAGAATTCTTGGGTGAATCCCATCATGCCCCATTGCTTTGTCCACATTCAGTTTTAAGAGTTCTTTCAGAACTCTTTCTTCTGTGAATGTACTGATATCAACCTCCCTATCCAGAGTACTTCTATTCTTTGATTTTGGTACATCCTCCTGTACTTTTTTGAATACTGAGCAGAAGTATTCATTCAGTATCCCTGTTTTTTCACTGTCACCCTCTGCCCATCCTCCCTTCCCTTTATTAAAGCCTCACTATCCCTCCCTTGGTCTTTTCATTGCTCCCTAATATACCAATAAAATATTTTATCTCCTTTTCAGAGTTGGCTATCTTTCCTCACTTTGGGCTTTTGCTATTCTGACTGTCTTCCCTGCTTCCTTCTGCTTTAACTGGTACTCTCTCTGTCCTGCTCCTTCTGTGTTTCATAAACTCCTGAATGCTACCTTTTCTCCTTAACCTTCCCACCACCTCTCGACAACTGTAGTGTTTTTTACCTTCATTTCTTTGTTTGACTTAGCTACACACAAAGGCTCATGACCTCTGTGATGGCTGTTTTGATCTTCCCCATTGTTTCTCCACCTCTCCATCTTACTCTGCTCACAAGTGCTTTTCAAGGCACTCTCCCATTTTCCAAAGTCAGCCCTCTTAAAGTCCAGTACTATTTCTTTTGTATAGCTTTAGTCTACAGCTGCGTTTATTGTGAACCACACTGTTTGGTGGTCACTTGTTCCTAGATCATAACCTACTTCTAAATCAGAGATCCTTTCTCCATTCCAGGTCTAAGATTTCTCCTCTGAGTGGGTTCCACCACTAGCTGTCTGTGCATGTCCCTGGAATCAAGAATAACCCTGCTCTTGGATGTGGCTGCAGCAAAGGTGCTCCGGCTAATGTCTGGCATATTCAGGTCACCCATCAACAATACCTCCCCTTTCCTGTCATTCTAAGGATGCCTTCTATCATTTCTCTTGTCCATTGCCTCCCATGAGATAGAGCTTGAATACCACCCTCTGTAAATTGTTACACTTATAGCCTGTCTCCAGGTAACCCCACAGTTCCTCCTCTACTCCTGTTTATCCTTTAGTTTTTTTTGTGCCCCAGTCCTTCCCTTATATGAAGAATACTCATCCTCCTCTTTACCCTCTCTGTCTCTCCTCCTGTAGATAGTAAAACCTGGGTATGTTGATGATCCAATGCGATGATCTCTGTGTATCATGTTTCTGTGACTGCCACAATATCCAGGTGTCCCTATTCCACCAAGGCCACTAGTGCAGGGAGCTTGTTACATAGACTACGGCACTGGTACCCATCACCCTCCACTTTTTAATGGCCTTGACCCCTTTAACCCATTCCTGTCCTTACTGCCTTTTCTGTTCTTTTTCTCTACAGCCCCTCCCTAGTCAACTACTTTGGTCACCCAGTCAAAGAAATCTATTAGATTCATCTGATACAACCTTCCTGTGGTGAATCCATCCTGCCTTAGGTCCTGTGCCCCACTGGCCTCTAGACTGGACCCAAGGTGGACTCAGGGAGGGAGAAGGATGGAGACAGAGGTGCATCCTTCCAGCTGTATCTTCACATTCGCATACTGTTCTGAGAAGACTGGTTCCTCTATGGAGGCACTGCAGTGGAGACCAAGGAGGATGATGGAAACCTCCACAAAGGAGACCCAGAGGAGGGTGGCATGAGACCCCACAGGGGAAGGAAACAACTCCTGGTGGGAAACTCAGTCATTAGGGGGGCAGAAGTGGGGAAGGAAGGGGAAAGTGAGGTAAGGTGCCTACCTAATGCCATGGCTCAGTGGGACAGGAAGTGAATCCTCAGGATCGTGGGAGCAGCTGCATGAGGGAGGGAGCTGGATGTCATTGTCCACCTAGGGACAAATGACCTGGCTGGGAATGGGACTCCGAGCAGTGCAAATGTAGTTTGTAGAGCGAGGGTCTTGAGGCAACAGTACGTACGATAACCTTCTCTGAGGTGCTGCCTGTCTATGGCATGGGTGAGGCTAGGGTGCTCCACACCATGGGATTCAATCAGTGGTTGAAAGATGTTTGCAGAGCTCAGGGATTTGGCTTCATTGGGGACTGGGGAGCCACCTGGATGGATGCAGGCCTATGCTGGTGAAATGGTTTGCATTTGTCTGGGGGAAACCAGGATTCTAGGTGATAGGTTTAAATGCTTCATTGGCAATCATTTAAACTAGCCAAGGGGGGAGGCACTGAAAAAGAGTAGGGAAATCCCAGCCCCCCCCAACAAAACACAGTAATTAGTAAGGTAAACACCAAGGTAGAGAAGTCATTCAGGAGCAGGACGGGGTCAATGCAAAAAAATAAGCAGCAGGAAAATCCCAGCCTCCCCCTACAAAACAGGGTACTAAATGAGAAAAATACCAAGGTAGAAAGGTCAGTGGGAGATGCTGCTACCAAAGGTAAAGCCATGAAAAAATGGAAAGCAATGAGTACCAATGCTCGTAGTCTGGGTAACAAACTTCCTGAATTAGTGGCCTTGATTGAGGAGGAACATCTGGATATCATGGCAGTCACAGAAAAATGGTACACACAGAACCATGAGTGGGACATAAACATACCAGGATGCACTATCTACAGGAGGGACAGGTAGGGTAAAAGAGGAGGAGAAGTAGCTCTCTACATAAGAGAAGGAATCAAAGCAACAGAACACAAGTGTAAACAGGGAGGAGAAGAAGAACTGTGGGTCAATTTGGAGGCAGGCAATGGCACCACAATCCTCACAGGGGTTGTATATAGACCCTCTCTCTCAGGGGGAGGAAAGGGACAAGGAAATGATAGAAAGTACATACAAACATAGATACATAGACAGTGTCGGCAGATAAGGGCCTATGGCCCACCCAGTCTGCCCATTTAAGTTTGTAAATTCAGTTTATGTTTTCCAAGAAGTCTGTTGCCCCTTACCCCTGACCTCCAGAATTCCTTTATGTCTCTCCCATGCATTCTTAAATCCCATGATTGTTTCAGCCCCCACCACTTCCTCTGGCAGGGTGTTCCACTTGTCCACTACCCGTTCTGTGAAGAAATTCTTCCTCATGTTTCTCTGAATCATCCTCCCTCCAACTTCATCCCATGCCCTCTAGTCCTGGAACATCTTTTTCACTTAAAATAGTGCATTCCTGCACCCTGTTCCTCCCTGTAAGATACTTGTATGTCTCTATCATATCCCTCTCTCCTCCTCTCCTCCAGGGAGTACATGTTCAGTGCCTTCAACCTGTCCTCATAGGACTTGTGATGCAACCATGCACCATCTTTGTTGCCTCCTCTGAACCTTCTCTACCCTGTCTATGTCCTCACGTAGGTAAGGTCTCCAGAACTGCACAGTGTACCCAGGTGCGGCCTCACTAGTGTCTTGTATAGTGGAATTATGACCTCCCTTTTCCTGCAGGTGATGCCCCTGCCTATGCATCCCAGCATCCTATTTGCTTTACCTGCTGCCTTTTCACACTGTTTCCCTGCCTTGAGGTCATCAGAGATGATAACCCCAAGATCCCTTTCCTGCTTGGTGCATGCCTTGGTCCTCACCCCCCAACTGATATATTGTGCCAGGGTTTTTGTGCCCCATATGCATTATCTTGCACTTCCTTGCCTTGAATTTCAACTGCCAAACCCCTGACCATTCTTCAAGTTTCTGCAGGTCCCTTCTCATTCTGTCTACACCTCTGGTGTGTCTACTCTGTTACAGAGCTTTGTGTCATCAGCGAACAGTGAAATTCTGCCTTCTAGGTCCTGCGCAATGTCACTGATGAAGATATTGAATAGTACCGGTCCCAGCACTGATCCATGTGGTACCCCACTGGTCACTCTTCCCTCTGTGGAGTGACCAGCCATTTACCACCACCCTCAGTGTCCTGCTGCCCAGCCAGTTACCTACCCACCACACTACTGTCCTGCCCACACCCATCTTCCCCAGTTTGTGCAGTAGTCTATGTGGCACAGTGTCAAAGGCCTTGCTGAAGTCCAGATAGGCCATGTCCACTGCCCTCCCCTGATCCACCTCCCTAGTCACCCAGTCAAAAAATTCAATGAGGCTGGTCTGACATGACCTCCCCCTGGTGAAAACATGCTGCCTTGGGTCCTGTAGTCCATTGACAACCAGATGTTCCACCAATCTCTCCTTCAGTAGTGCTTCCATGATCTTCCCACTACTGAGGTGAGGCTGACTGGTCTGTAGTTCCCCACTTCCTCTTTGTTCCCACTTTTGCATAAGGGGACTACATCTGCTATCCTCCAGTCTTTGGGTACCTCCCCTGTTTCTAGTGATCGGTTAAACAGGATAGCGAGAGGTTCAGCCACCACCTCTCTTAGTTCTTTAAGGACCCTGTGATGCACCCCATCTGGCCCTATTGCTTTATCAACTCTTATTACTTCCAGTTCCTTCAGGACCCTTTCTCGTGTAAAGGGACTTGTGTCCATTTCTGCAACATTCTCACCCCTTGTACTCCATTCAGACCCATTACCCTCCTCTTCCTCAGTAAAGACTGAGCAGAAATACCTGTTCAATATGTCAGCTTTACTGTGTCATCCTCACACAGCCCCCATCCTCCCTTCAGTCTCACTCATCCTCCCTTTGCCTTCCTTTTTCACTTATGTACCTGTAAAAGGTTTGTCCTCTACCCACTGATTTTGCAATGTGTTCTTCTGTCTGAGCTTTGGCTTCCCTTACTGACCCCTGCCTCCCTTTTGCTTCTCCTGGTACTTCTCCCTATCCCTTCTGCCTGTGTCTTTTGTATTGCCTGAATGCAAGCTTTTTGGCTTTCACTTTCTTTGCTACCTCTTTGGAAAACCATAATGGTCTCCTTTTCCTTTTCCTCTTGCTAACCTGCTTAATACATAATTCTGTTGCTCTTGTAATCCCCATTTTAAATACTTCCCACTGTTCCTCAACTCCTGATTCCTGCCCTATTCCCCTAAATGCCTTTCAAGTATCTCCCCATTTTCCCAAAGTTTGCCCCCCTAAAATGCAGGATACATGTTTTTGTGTGGTTTGGTTCTGCTCTTTCTGTGATTTCAAACCACAGTGACTGGTGGTCACTGTTCCCCAGGTGCTCCCCCACTCTTACCCCATCACACTGTCCCTGTTTGTGAGCACAAGGTCCAGTATTGCCTTCTGCTGAGTTGGTTCCATGACCAGTTGCTTTAGGAAGGCACCCTGAAGGGAGTCCAGGGTAAATCTGCTCCTAGTTGATGCTGCTGCTGGGATGCTCCAGTCCACGTCTGGAATATTGAAGTCTCCAACCAGTACTACCTCACCCTTGTCTGTCATCCTCTGGATGGCTAGCATCAGCTCCCTATCTGTTTCTTCCTCCTGGGCTGGTGGTCTATAGACCACACCTGTACAGATGGCTGGCCCCATTTTCCTTTCCAGCTTAACCCACAGTATCTCTCCCCCATTTTGTTCCTCTTGGATCTCTGTGGCCCTTATGTCATTTTTCACATACAGTGCCACTCCTCCTCCTCCCTTCCTGCCTGACCTGTCTCTTCTGAATATGTTGTAGACAGGTATAAAGTATATTTAGAATTGCAGATAAAGAGGAGATATTGCTGATGGGTGATCTGAATATGCCAGATGTTAACTGGAGTGCAGTTGCAGCAGCCACTTCTAAGAGTGGGGTGATTCTAGATGCCCTACAGGGGGCATGCCTTAGACAACTAGTATTGGAACCCACTCAATAGGGAGCAATCTTAGACCTGGTCCTGTCAAATGGAGAGAGAGAGATCACAGATGTAGAAGTAGGTAGCCATCTGGGAACTAGCGACCATCGAACAGTATGGTTCACAATAAACACAGCAATAGAGTCAAGCCATATAAAGGCAAAAGTGCTGGACTTCAGGAGGGCTGGCTTTGGCCAAAATGAGTGAGTGCCTAAGGAATGCACTAGCAAATGGACAGGAAGGAGGGTGGAAGAACAATGGGGAATAATAAAACTGCTATCACAGAGGTAACAAGCCTTTGTGTGCAGCAAATAAACAAACAAAATGATGTAAGAAAACACTATGGTTCTCAAAGGAGGTGGTAGTGAAGGTTCAAGTGACAAAGAAAGAATTCAGAAAGTACAAGGAATCACAGAAGGAGCAGGACAGAGAATTGTATTAGTTAAAGCAAAATGAAGCTGGGAAGGCAGTCAGAACAGCAAAGGTCCGAACTGAGGAAAAGATAGCCATCTCAGTTAAGAAGGGGGATAAAATCTTTTTAGCTACATCAGGGAGTGAAGGAAGACTAAGGTAAGGATAGTGAGGCTTAATAAAGGGGAGGCGGTAGGTAGAGGGTGACTGTGAAAAGGCAGAGATTCTAAACAAATATTTTTGCTCAGTATTTACAAATGAAGAGGGGGAGGTGCCTAAAACAAACAATAGAAACACTCTGGATGCAGAAGTTGATACAAGCCCATTTACAGAAGACAGGGTTCTGAAAGAACTCTTAAAACTGAAGGTGGACAAAGCAATGGGGCCTGATGGGATTCATCCCATAATTCTTAAAGAACTAAGGGTAGAACTAGTGACACCACTGACTACCCTCTTTAACAAATCATGGGAGGATGGGGTGGTACTTGAGGACTGGAGGAGGGCAGATGTGATTCCCCTTCACAAAAGTGGGAGCAGGGCAGAAGTGGAAAATTACAGACCAGTTAGTTTAACCTCAGTGATAGGGAAAATGATGGAATCACTTCTGAAGGAAAGAATTGTTGAGTACCTAGAGGCCAGAGGGGCACAGGACCCAAGGCAGCATGGATCCACAGCAGGAAGGTCATGCCAAGACCAATCTAATAGATTTCTTTGACTGGGTGACCAAAGTAGTAGATCAGGGAGGGGCTGTGGACATGACCTACCTAGACTTTAGCAAGGCATTTCACTCAGTCCCACACAAAAGATTAATATACAAGTTAGCCAGCCTGGGAGTGGGTCCCAAGATGATAGCCTAGGTAA
The DNA here is from genome assembly GCA_016271365.2 of Neoceratodus forsteri. Lineage (NCBI taxonomy): Eukaryota > Metazoa > Chordata > Ceratodontiformes > Ceratodontidae > Neoceratodus > Neoceratodus forsteri. The sequence continues at coordinate 2,552,601 of JADMNL010000031.1, forward strand.
AGGATTCATTGGAGAATAAAACACAGAGGGTAATAGTAAATGGAGTCCACTCTGAAGAAAGTGGGGTTACTAGTAGGGTGCCACAGGGTTCAGTATTAGGACCGGTCCTCTTCAATGTCTTTGTAAGCGACATTGCAGAGGGACTAGAAGGAAAAGTATGTCTCTTTGCAGATGACACAAAGATCTGCAACAGAGTTGATGCACAAGGTGGGGTGGAAAGGATGAGAAGGGACTTGGCAAGGTTAGAGGAATGGTCAAATGTATGGCAGCTTAGATTTAATGCTAAGAAGTGCAAGGTAATGCACCTGGGAAACAAAAACCCAGGGGAAGAGTACACAATGGGGGCAAGATACTAACAACAACAAAAATGGAAAGGGACCTGGGGGTAGTCATATCAGATGACTTAAAGGTGGGCAAGCAATGTGAGATGACAGTAAGGAGGGCTGGAGGGATACTGGGATGCATAGGGAGAGACATCACCAGTAGAAAACAGGAAGTTGATATCCCTCTGTATAGACAGCTGGTGAGACCCCATCTGGAGTACTGTGTGCAGTTCTGGAGACCCAATCTCCGCAAGAACATAGACAAGATGGAAGCTGTCCAGAGGAGGGCAACCAAAACAGTGCAGGGTCTGCACTGGAATGCATATGAAGAGAGAGACTAAAGGAGCTTAATATGTATAGCCTCAAGGAAAGGGGGGGGACATGATATAAATGTTCAAGTACCTCAAGGGAATCAACAAAGTCCAAGAGGGTAGCATCTTTCAAAAAAAAAGAGGTGTGCAAGAACAAGGGGGGACAATTTGAAGATGGGGGCAGCTCAGAGGTAATGGCAAGCATTTTTCACAGAGAGAGTTGTGATGCATGGAACAGCCTTCCAGAGGAGGTTGTGGAGTCAAAAACAGTGGTTGAATCTCAAGCATGTGTGTGACAGCCATAAGGCAATTCTAGGAGGTTGAGTTAGAAAGAAGTAGGCTGATGGTTAACTAGAATCTGCAGCTTATCCATTAGGTAGGAAATGGGCAGACTGGGATTAGAAAGCGGTCCTTATCTGCTGTCAAATTCTATAAAGGCAAAGGCAGTAAGGACAGGGATGAGCAAAATGGGTAAGGCCATCAAAAATAGAGGGTGATGAGTATCAATGCCCATAGTCTGTAACAAGCTCCCTGAACTAGTGGCCTTGATGGAAGAGGGTTGCCTGGATATTGTGGCAGTCACTGAAACATGGTACACAGAGAACCATGACTGGGATGTCAACATACCAGGATACACAATCTACAGGAGGGACAGGGAAGGTAAAAGAGGAGGAGGAGTATCTCTCTATGTAAGGGAAGGGATTAAAGCAACAGAACTAAAAAGTAAACATGAAGTAGATGAGTCACTATGGGTCACCCTGGAGATAGGAAATGTACCACACTCAGCATGAGAGTTGTGTACAGACCTCCATCTCAGGGGGAAGGAGTAGACAACAAAATTATAGAAGGCATCTTTAAAATGGTAGAAAAGGAAATACTGTTAATGGGGACCTGAATTTGACAGATGTTAACTGGAGCACCTTTGCTGCAGGCACATCCAGGAGCAGGGTCATTCCTCATGCCCTAAAAGAGGCATGCCTCAGACAGCTAGTGTTGGAACCTACTTGGGAGGCAGCAGTCTTAGACCTGGTACTTTCAAATAGTGATAGAGAAAGGATCTCAGATTTAGAAGTGGGTCACCACCTGAGAACAAGCAACCACCAAACAGTGTGGTTCACAATAAAAACAGCCATAGATTCAAGCCATACAAAAGCAAGAGTATTGGACTTTAGAAGGGCTGGCTTTGGGAAAATGAGAGAGTGCCTTAGAAAATCAGTAGCAAAAGGACAAGAAGGGGGGAGGAGGAGGAACAATGGGAAAAATCAAAACAGCCATCATGGAGGCAACAAGCCTTTGTGTGAAGCAAATCAATAACACAAAATGAAGGAAAAAAACACTATGGTTCTCAAAAGAGGTAGCAGGGAAGGTTAAGGAGAAAAGGACAGCATTCAGGAAATATGAGGAAACACAGAAGAAGCAAGACAGAGAACTTTATCAGTTAAAGCAGACGGAGGAAGGGAAGACAGTCAGAATGGCAAAGGCCCAAACTGAGGAAAAGATAGCCAATTATGTTATGAAGGGGGAGAAAACCTTTTATAGGTACATTAGGGAGTGAAGAAAGACTAAGGGAGAGATATAGAGACTTAATAAAGGGGAGGGAATGTGGACAGAGGGTGATAGTGAAAAAGCAGGGATACTGAACTAATATTTCTGCTCAGTATTCACAACATACGAGGAGGGGGAGGTACCTAAGAGAAACAGTCTGGAGAAGGGGGTCAATACCAGTCCATTCACAAAAGGTGGATAAAATAATGGAGCCTGATGGGATTCATCCCAGAATTTTAAAAGAACTAATGGTAGAACTAGTGACACCACTGACTACTTTCTTTAACAAATCATGGGAGGATAGCATGGTACCTGAGGACTGGAGGAGGATGGATGAGATTCCACTTCACAAAAAGTGGGAGCAAGGCAGAGGCAGGAAATTACAGACTGGTTAGTTTGACCTCAGTGGTAGGAAAATGATGGAATCACTTCTGAAGGAAAGAATTGCTGAATATCTAGTGGAATTGGGGAGGGTCCTTAGTCAATAGCATGCACGGTAACCTTCTCAGAGGTGCTACCCATCTATGGCATAGGAGAGGCTAGGATGTTCCGTACCATGGGATTCAATCAGTGGTTGAAAAACTGATGTGGAGCTCAGGGATTTGGCTTCACTGGGAACTGAGGGTCCACCTGGAGTGATGCAAGCCTATACTGGAATTATGGGCTGCATCAGTCCGGGAAGGGAACCAGGATCCTAGGTGATAGGTTTAAATGCTTCATTGGCAAGCTTTTAAACTAGCCAAGGGGGGAGGCATTGGAAAGGAGCAGGAAAATCCTAGCCCCCCCAAACAATCACGGTAGTAAGTGTGGCAAACACCAACATGGAGGTGTCGATAGGGAGAAGGGTAGGGTAAATGGAGAAAGTGACAAAGGCAAGAAGGACAGAGATGGGGCAAAAGGGGGTAAGGCCATCAGGAAATGGAGGGTAATGAGTACCAATGCCCGTAGTCTGGGAAACAAGCTCCCTGAGCTGGTGGCCTTAATGCAAGAGGGATGCCTGGATATCGTAGCAGTCACAGAAACATGGTACACAGAGAACCATGACTGGAGTTAACATACCAGGGTACATAACCTCACAGGAGAGACAGGCAGGGGAGAAGAGGGGAGGAGTAGCTCTCATGTAAAGGAAGGATAAAAGTAACTGAACAAAAGAGTAAACCGGGAGAGAGGAGGCACTGTGGGTCACCTTGGAGACTGGAAAGAGCACCACAACCGCACAGGGTTGTGTACAGACCTCCATGTCAGGGGAAGAATGGACAAGGATATGATGGAAGGCATTCTTAGAATGGCAGAGAAAGGGAGATACTGTTGATGGGAGACCTGAATATGCCAGATGTTAACTGGAGCACATTTGCTGCAGCCACATCCAAGAGCAGGGCCATTCTTGATGCCCTACAGGTGGCAGGCATTAGACAGCTCATTTCAGAACCCACTCATGAGGGAGCAATCTTAGACCTCGTACTCTCAAACGGGGGCAGTGAGAGGATCTCAGATCTAGAAGTGGGTTGCCATCTGGGGACAAGTGACCATCAAACAGTGTGGTTCATGTTAAACTCAGCTACAGATTCAAGCCATACAAAAGTGAGGGTACTGGACTTTAGGAGGGCTGACTTTGGCAAGATGGGAGAGTGCCTCAGAAAAGCACTAGCAAACAGGCTAGAAGGGGTGTGGAGCAACAATGGGAATTATCAAAACTGCCATCACAGAGGCAACAAGCCTTTGTGTGAAGCAAATAAACAAATCAAAACGAAAGAAAAAGCCACTATGGTTCTCAAGAGAGGTGGCTGTGAAAGTCAGGAAGAAAAAGATAGCATTCCGGAAGTATAAGGAAACACAGAAGGAGCATGACAGAGAGCTGTACCAGTTAAGGCAGAAAGAAGCAGGGAGGGAAGTCAGAATAGCAAAGGCCCAAACTGAGGAAAAGATAGCCAACTCAGTTAAGAAGGGGGATAAAACCTTTTATAGGTACATCAGCGAGCGTAGAGAGACAAAGGGAGGGATAGTGAGGCTGAATAGAATGAACGGTGGGAGGCAGAGGGGGACAGTGAAAAAGCAGGAATACTGAACGAATATTTCTGCTCAGTATTCACAAAAGAGGAGGGGGAAGTGCCTAATCCAATTAACAGAAGCACTCTTGATAGGGGGTCGATCCCAGTCCTTTCACAGAAGAAAGGGTTCTGCAAGAACTCCTAAAACTGAAGGTGGACAAAGCAATGGGTCCTGATGGAATTCACCCCAGAATTCTAAAAAGAATTAAGGAAGGAACTAGTGAAACCACTGGCTACTCTTTTAATAAATCATGGGAGGATGGTGTGGTACCGAGGACTGGAGGAAGGCGGATGTGATTCCCCTTCACAAAGTGGGACCAAGACAGAGGCAGGAAACTACAGACCTGTCAGTCTGACCTCTGTGGTAGGGAAAGTAATGGAGTCACTTCTGAAGGAAAGAATAGTTGAGTACCTTGAGGTCAGTGGAGCACAGGATCCAAGGCAGCATGGGTTCACAGCGGGAAGGTCATGTCAGAGGAATCTAATAGATTTCTTTGACTGGGTGACCAAAGTAGTAGACCAGGGAGGGGCTGTGGACATGGCCTACCTAGACTTTAGCAAGGCATTTGACACAGTCCCACACAAAAGATTGGTAGTCTAATTAACCAGCCTGGGAGTGGGTCCCAGGGTGGTAGCCTGGGTAAAACATTGGCTGGACAACAGGACACAGAAGGTAATTGTAAATGGAGTCCACTCTGAAGAAAGGGTGGTTACTAGTGGGGTACTGCAGGGTTCAGTATTGGGTCCAGTCCTTTTTAATGTCTTCATCAGTGGCATTGCAGAGAGACTAGAAGGAAAAGTATGCCTTTTTGCAGATGACACAAAGATCTGCAACAGGGTTGATACACAAGAAGGCGTGGAAAGGATGAAAAGGGACTTGGCAAGGTTGGAGGAATGGTCAGACGTATGGCAGCTAGGATTCAATGCAAAAAAGTGCAAAATAATGCACCTGGGAAACAAGAACACAGGGGAAGAATACACAATGGGTGGGGAGGTAGTAACAACAACAAAACAGGAAAGGGACCTGGGGGTAATCATTTCAGATGACCTTAAGGTTTTTTTTTTGTTTTTTTTTTATTTAGTTGTTTAACCAGGTATAGCACACTAAGCTGAAAGCTTTTTTACAGGAGCGACCTGGGAGCACAAGGAGGTTAAGTGACTTGTTCAGGGTCACACAGTATGTAAGTGGAAGCTGTGGGATTCAAACCTAGGTCTGGTCTGCTGGATGTCACCAAATTTGCAACTCAGAGCCTTAGACTACTGCACTATACTGCATCTAAGGTTAGCAAGCAATGTGAGAAGGCAGTAGGGAGGGCCGGATGTATACTGGGATGTATAGGGAGAGGCATCAGCAGCAGAAAACAGGAAGTTGTTATCCCTCTGTACAGACAGTTGGTGAGACCCCATCTGGAATACTGTGTCCAGTTCTGGAGACCCCATCTCCGCAAGGACATAGACAGGATAGAGGCAGTCCAGAGGAGGGCAACTAAAATGGTGCAGGGTCTGCAAGAGAAGCCGTATGATGCAAGACTAAAGGAGCTTAATATGTATAGGGTATATAGGTGGAGAGGGTAGAATCTTTCAGAAAAAAGATGTTCAAGAACAAGGGGGCACAATGTGAAGACAGAGAAGGGACGGTTCAGGGACAATGTGAGGAAGTATTTTTTCACAGGGAGGGTGGTGGACACATGGAACAGCCTTCCACAGGAGGTAGTAGGTCAAAAAGAGTGGGGAAATTCAAGAATGCATGGGACAGACATACGGCAATCCTAGTGGGGGGGTCAGGGGAAGTAGATTGTTGGTTAACTAGGATCTGCAGTTTATTCAGTAGGTAGGTAAATTGGCACCCTGAGTGGGCCAAGCGGTCCTTATCTGCCATCAAAGTCTATGTTTCTATGTTAGCTAAGTGCCTAATCTAAACTTTCCACACACAGCTTGCAAGACAATGGATCTTCATCAAGTGGTTCATCAGTAGGTTACATGAACTCCTCAGTGCTCCAGTGATGACTGCCTCTGGGAACTAGGGTTACAGAATAAAATTCTATTTGCCCTCTTCATTATAGCAGGATCTTTTCCTATCCATCAAAAACTTAATTTGTGTTGACGCGACTGCCTCAGATCCAGACTTGGGTTTTTGTATTACAAGTTGCTCTCAACTGGAATCAGTCTTTCCTATCATCTCGGGGAGCCAGGATGTGGATTTGGAACTTGTCTTCCATCTGTGCCCTTTTGTGAGGATAAGCAAGGACTGCTTATTAAACCAGCAGTTCCTCTTCTCTCCCCTGTATCTTGGCTTCCACACACGCACACAGGATGTGAGATACCTCAGTATTAAGGCTGACATAACCCTCTGCTTTACAGTCTGAGTTTACAGCATTACTTCTATGAGGGCAGCAAAGTTTCAATGCAGAATGAATGTGGGGCAGAACACTGTTCTGAGGACTAAAATTGGGAACACCCTTCATAAACAGGAACAGTTCAGAGAGTTGTCCGTATCTTTCCGATAGCAAGAAATAAGTGGAAGAAAAACTATATATTCAGAAAAAAAAGTCTCTGCCTTAGAAATGTGCTGCATGTTGCAGGAGAATAAAGTCTTTAGTCTACTAGTAGTTTGTCATTCTCAGCCAACATAGGATCCGATGTACAAGCTGCTGAGAAGGCCATGTCTGTTCTGGCAAATCCTTTTCTGTACAGGATCTGATATACAAGCTGTTTAAAAGGCCAAGTCAGTGACATAGAAACAGACTTTGACGGCAGATAAGGACCACTTGCACCCAGTCTGCCCATTTCCCTACCTACTGGATAAGCTGCAGATTCTAGTTAACCAACAGCCTACTTCCTGCCACCCTCACTACAATTGCCTTGTGTCTGTCCCAGCCATGTTTGAATTCCCCACTGTTTTAGCCCAACAACCTCCCCAGGAAGGCAGTTCCACACAACCACCATTCTCTCCGTGAAAAAGATTTCCTCACATTACCCTGAGCCGTCCCTCTCTATCTTTAAATTGTGTTCTCTTGTTCTTAAACATCTCTTTTTCTGAAAGATGCTACCCTCCTGGACTTTGTTGATTCCCTTGAGGTACTTGAACATTTCTATCATGTCCCCCCGTCCCTCCTTTCATCAAGGGTATACATATTAAGCTCTCTCAGTCTCTTCATATGATTTCTGATGCAGACCCTGCACCATTTTAGTTGCCCTCCTCTGGACTGCTTCCATCCTGTCTATGTACTTGCATAGATGAGGTCTCCAAAACTGCACACAGTACTCCAGATGGGGTCTCACCAACTGTCTGTACAGAAGGATAACCACTCCCCTTTTTACGTTCACTTGCGCTCATGTGCAAGGAACGTTTTGGGAGAGTAGCACACTGGGAGGTGTGCCTCTCCCATCCAATGCACTGCTCCATTGAGCAGGCGTGGCAGTCCTGCACCAATGGGTGCAGGAGCTCAGTATGACAGCGGTGTTCCTCTGCTTCAAAGGAAAGCACCGCTGCCATACTGAGCACCACCCCCCTCGTGTCACATGCTGCCCCCTCCCGTGCACTTCACGCTGCCCCCCCAAAGCTTTGGTGCCACACTGGGAGCCCACCCCAGCATAGCAAGCGTTGTTTGCTGATGGGGTGCCCAATCCCCGTCGGCTCCTCAGCCCCCAAGCCATCCTGCTGCCATGCTGGAGCCCACCTCAGCGTGGCAAATGTTCCTTTCATTTGCCGACTGGGGTGCCCAATCCTCCGTCGGCTCCTCGGCCCCCAGCCATCTTCTGCCATGCTGGGAGCCCACCCCAGTGTGGCAAAGCGTCCGCGTCGTCTTTTTTTTTTACCCTGTAAAAACAAAAGCGGTCCCGTGGTGCGTTCCCATCCCCTCCCACAACCCACACCCACCCTCGCTCCGGCCTCCCCACACCCCTCACCCCATGCTTACCTCCGGACTCGGCGCGACAATCTTGGTGGACCGGGAACACATCTGCACTCTTCAAAGCGACCGTGAACTGAGGAAATACCAGTAAGCTGTATAATGGGCTAGATGGGGGTTCAACTTTATGCATATCTCAGTCATTTTGGAATTTTTGCACCAATTTTCAACTTGGGTTTTGGGACCCCTTCTCATGAATGATGTCACTGTCATGGTGTTATTCGGGCCCAAGACTGATTTTGCAGGCACTTTCAGATCACTGCATGAAATCACCCTTTGGCCTTGAATAACACCATGACAGTGAATCATTCATGAGAAGGGTCCCAAAACCCATGTTGAAAATTTGCAAAATTCCAAAATGACTGTTTTACTGAGCGCATTGCACAGTTCCTCCAAGAGGTTCAGAAGTTCGCTAATTTTCAATATTTTCACTCCAGATTTTCAAATTGCCATTTTATCACAACTTCTTATGAGTTGTACAGCTGTCATTTTCAATCTGACCAAAACATGTTTCCACCCATGTAGTGCAGAATGGCGTAGTCGGTGTGCGAACTCAATGTACGGGACACATTAAGAAAATCACAGTGACACTGATCATGAGCAGAGGTCTTAAAATGGCTGTGCTGAAAATGTGGTGAAAAAATTCCCCCAAATTACTGTTTTATTGTTTATTGGAATACAATCGACTCTGCATTGCGCAGTTCCTACGCACGCTCGTAAGTTTGCGAATTTTCAATATTTTCACTCCAGATTTTCAACATTGCCATTTTACCACACCTCCTTATGAGCACTGCAGCTGTCATTTTTCACATCTTGCCCAAAATGAGTTTCCACCCATGTAGCGCACAATGGCACAGTCGGTGTGCAAACTCAGTGTATGGGACACATTAAGAAAATCACAGTGTCACTGTTCATGAGCAGAGATCTTAAAATGGCTATGTTGAAAATTTGGCAAAATAATTCCTACAAATAACTGTTTTACGGGCGTGCGTTGTGCAGTTCCTATGCACTCTCGTAAGTTTGCGAATTTCCAATATTTTCACTCCAGATTTTCAACATTGCCATTTTACCACACCTCCTTATGAGCAGTACAGCTGTCATTTTTCACATCCTGCCCAAAATGTCTTTCCCCCATGTAGTGCACAATGGCGCAGTCGGTGTGCGAAATCAAGGTATGGGACACAGTAAGAAAATCACAGTGGCACTGTTCATTAGCAGAGGTTTTAAAATGGCTATGTTGAAAATTTGGTGAAAAAATTCCTAAAAATGACTGTTTTATGAGCATGCATTGCACAGTTCCCACGCACGCTCATAGGTTTGCGAATTTTCAATATTTCCATTCCAGATTTTCAACATTGGCATTTTACCACACTTCTTAATGAGCAGTACAGCTGTCATTTTTCACATCCTGCCCAAAACATGTTTCCACCTATGTAGTGCACAATGGGGGTAACAAAAAGGTCATGCTGACAATTTATTGTGCAAATACCAGCAATCGCACAGGGCATTAGGGTAAAGCACCATACATGCCAAACACCACTACAAATACCTGCAAGCGAACGTTCGGCATTGACAAATGCTTGTTCTACTTGTGATGCCCCTTCCTATCCATCCCAGTATCCCCCTGGCTCTCCTTACTGACTTCTCACATTGCTTACCCACCTTTAGATCATCTGATATGACTACCCCCAAGTCCCATTCCATTTTTGTTGTTGTTAGTGCCTCCCCTGCTATTGTGTACTCTTCTCTTGGGTTTTTGTTTCCCAGGTGCATTACTTTGCACTTCTTTGCATTGAATCTAAGTTGCCATATGTCTGACCATTCCTCCAAGCTTGCCAAGTCCCTTCTCATCTTTTCTACCCCCTCTTGTGTATCAACTCTGTTACAGATCTTTGTGTCATCTGCAAAGAGGCATACCTTTCTCTCCAGACCCTCTGCAATGTCACCTATAAAGATGTTAAAGAGGACTGGACCCAGTACTGAGCCCTGAAAAGCTACCAGCATATACTGTACATGCTAACTGACACCATATTCAGTTCTGGCAAAGCCTTGTCTATACAGGATCTGATATACAAGCTGCTTAAAGGCCATGTCTGTTCTGGTGAAGCCTCGTTAATACAGGATCTGATGTACAGTACAAGCTGCTTAAAAGGCCATGTCTGTTCTGGCGAAGCCTCGTTAATACAGGATCTGATGTACAGTACAAGCTGCTTAAAAGGCCATGTCTGTTCTGGTGAAGCCTCATTAATACAGGATCTGATGTACAGTACAAGCTGCTTAAAAGACCATGTCTGTTCTGGCGAAGCCTCGTTAATACAGGATCTGATGTACAGTACAAGCTGCTTAAAAGGCCAGGTCTGTTCTGGTGAAGCCTTGTTAATACAGGATCTGATGTACAGTACAAGCTGCTTAAAAGGCCATGTCTGTTCTGGCGAAGCCTTGTTAATACAGGAGCTGATGTACAGTACAAGCTGCTTTTCTGAAGGAAAGAATTGTTGTGTATCTAGAGGCCAGAGGGGCACAGGACCCAAGGCAGCATGGATTCACAGTGGAAAGGTCATGCCAGACAAATCTGATAGATTTCTTTGACTGGGTGACCAAAGTAGTAGATCAGGGAGGGGCTGTGGACATGGCCTACCTAGACTTTAGCAAGGCATTTGACACAGTCCCACACAAAAGATTAATATACAAGTTAGCCAGCCTGGGAGTGGGTCCCAAGATGACAGCCTGGGTAAAGAATTGGCTGGAGAATAGGACACAGAGACTAATAGTAAATGGAGTCCACTCTGAAAAAAGGGGGTTAGCAGTGGGGTACCACAGGGTTCAATATTAGGACCGGTCCTCTTCAATGTCTTTATAAGCGACATTGCAGAGGGACTGGAAGGAAAAGTATGTCTCTTTGCAGATGACACAAAGATCTGCAACAGAGGTGATGCACAAGGTGGGGTGGAAAGGATGAGAAGGGACTTGGCAAGGTTAGAGGAATGGTCAAATGTATGGCAGCTTAGATTCAATGCTAAGAAGTGCAAGGTAATGCACCTGGGAAACAAAAACCCAGGAGAAGAGTACACAATGGGGGGTGAGATACTAACAACAACAAAAATGGAAAGGGACCTGGGGGTAGTCATATCAGATGACCTAAAGGTGGGCAAGCAATGTGAGAGGGCAGCAAGAAGGGCTGGGGGGATACTGGGATGCACAGGGATAGGCATCACCAGTAGAAAACAAGAAGTTATTATCCCTCTGTACAGACAGCTGGTGAGACCACATCTGGAGTACTGCGTGCAGTTCTGGAGATCCAGTCTCCGCAAAGACATAGACAGGATGGAAGCTGTCCAGAGGAGGGCAACTAAAATGGTGCAGGGTCTGCACCGGAAGACATATGAAGTGAGACTTAAGGAGCTTAATATGTATAGCCTCGAGGAAAGGAGGAGAGGGGGACATGATAGAAACTTTCCAAGTACCTCAAGGGAATCAACAAAGTCAGAGGGTAGCATCTTTCAAAAAGGGTGTGCAAGAACAAGGGGCACAATTTGAAGATAGAAGGGGGAGCAGCTCAGAGGTAATTTAAGGAAGTATTTTTTCACAGAGAGGGTTGTGGATGCATGGAACAGCCTTCCAGAGGAGGTTGTGGAGTCAAAAACAGTGGTGGAATTCAAGCATGCATGGGACAGTCATAAGGCAATTCTAGGGGGTGGGGGTAGGAAGAAGTAGGCTTCTGGTTAACTAGGATCTGCAACTTATCCATCAGGTAGGGAAATGGGCAGACTGGGTGGGCCAAGTGGTCCTTATCTGCCGTCAAATTCTATGTTTCTATGTTTCTATGTTAAAAGGCCATGTCTGTTCTGGCGAAGCCTTGTTAATACAGGAGCTGATGTACAGTACAAGCTGCTTAAAAGGCCATGTCTGTTCTGGTGAAGCCTTGTTAATACAGGAGCTGATGTACAGTACAAGCTGCTTAAAAGGCCATGTCTGTTCTGGTGAAGCCTTGTTAATACAGGATCTGATGTACAGTACAAGCTGCTTAAAAGGCCATGTCTGTTCTGGTGAAGCCCTGTCTATACAGGATCTGATATACAAGCTGCTTAAAAGGCCATGTCTGTTCTGGCAAAGCCCTATCTTCCTAGCTTGCACAAGGATCTGTATATCCATGATGCCTTGAGGTTATGAGAATGTGTGTGATTTGGAGAGATGCAGAAAAATCTATACAGGACTTCTTTCTCTTATGGATCCCATATATTGCTTCTCCTGCAAACAGCCTCTCTGGCACACTCACTGAGTGTTCTAAACATACGTTTCACGTTAAACTTCATGTCAGTGTGGCAGGTGCCATATTCAAGGACACAGCTTGCATGTGAAAAGCTGCCAGCATATACTGTACATGCTATCTGACACCATATGTGCATGCATATGAGAGGTGATAATGTGCCTACACAGTCCACTGGCATATTCCTGGGCAAAGTTAACATGGGCAGAAACTGTTAGCATGTGGTTTATTACTGACACCATGGCCCAGATATTCCAAAGGGTTGTGCCATGCACAACCCAGTGATGCGCCCAGTCACGATATTTAAAGGGAAAAGTGTGCCTGCAAATCCCGGGGTGCATCAGTAATGTATGCAGGCACAGGTGGGGTGCCCATGCATAAACTGCACAGCCTGATATTCAGCCAGGCCGTGCAGAGTTATGCAGGTGCAACCCCTACCTGTGGCTGCACAAAGTTATGCTTAAGAAAAACAGGAACAAGCTGAGGGCCACCCACAGGTGAGCTGTCGCACTGCAGGGTACAACACAGCAGCTGCCACCTGTGGGTGGCCCTGGACCTGTTCCCGCCCCGCTGTTGCACCCCCAAGCCCGATTGGGGCATAACTGAATAGTTCCCCAGCAGCCGATCACAGGCATAACAGAATATTCTCCCCCAGTACCCGATCTCTGGCATCAGACCTCCCTCCCAAAGTCAATATCCTGGTGGTCCAGTGGACCACGAGTAGCCATGCATGGGCATCCTCACCCCATCAAAAATACCTGGTGATCTAGTGGCCCACCCACCCACCATGGAGCCCCACCTCCCCACTACCCCGACTGACAGCTTGGTGAGGCTGCATGCCCATTGGATCAGAGCATGAGCCAATGGGCATGCAAGCCATACGTCTAAGGCAGTGCAGATATGTGAATGAATTCATATATCTGGACTGCCTTGTATGTATAGGGCTGCATGCCCATTGGCTCATGCTCTGAACCAATGGGCATAGCCCTCAGCCAAGCTGTCAGTCAATGGGCGGTGGGTGGTGGTGCTGCCACCCACCAGCCGATGGGGGGAGAGGGTGGTGGGGCTCCAAGGTGGGGTGGGGTGGGGGCACTAGATCACCAGGTATTTCCGACATTGGGGGGTGAGGATGCTGCCGCGATCGGGCTACTTGCAGTCCACTGGACCACTAGGGATATTTTACTTTGGGGGTGGGAGGTCTGATGCCCATGATTGGGCTACTGGAGGACTATTCCATTATGCCCGTGGTCGGGCTGCTGGGGACTATTCAGTTATGCCCGTCCGGGCAGCCGGGGGAGTGGAGCTTTACATTATGCCTGTAATCAGGCTAGTCGGAGGTGGAGGCTTTACATTATGCCCGTGATCAGGCTACTGGAGGATTTACATTATGCCCACGATCGGGCTGCTGGGGAACGGAATACTGTTCTGCCCGTGATCGGCTGCAGGGGTGTCAGGGATACTATTATGCCCGTGATCGGGCTGCAGGGGGCGTCAATCCCTGATGGCTACTGCCTGGCAGAGCGCCAAGTGCAAGTCGTCGGGGATTGGTGCACTTGCATGCTAATGGCATGCAAATGGGGCTGCAATTAGATGAAAATGGACCCCCTGTGCCTTGCATATATTATGGCCCCATTTGCATGTCACCCTTTGAATATCACAGGTGCTGCACATGGTGCAATGGAACTTGTGCAACTGCACTTCAATGCTCCACTCTGACCACTTGCGGTGGCGCAGTTACACTGCGCCATGCACAGTAGGTGTGGCCAGGGGGTGATATTCAAAGAAGTTGCGCAATAGTGCAACTCCACTGAATATCGCCCTGGCCACACCCCTGTGCAAGTTTTTTGAGTGGTGCAGGGGCTTGCACCACACAATGGCGCAGTTTGAATATCTGGGCCCATGTGTGTATGAATGGTAGAGTTATGCCTACAGGGTGTAGTGGCATATTCCTGGGCACAGATAACATGGGCAGAAACTGCTAGCATATGATTTACTTACTGACACCATGTGTGCATCTAAATGAATGGTAGCACTTTGCCTACAGGGTGCACTGGCATATTCTTGGGTACAGCTATCATTTGTAAAAGCTAATAGCATATGATTTATTTATTTAAATCTTGGATTACAAATACCTTTGAGCTAAGGGGCAGCTGATTTACAAAGGTTCCGTATATCAAAGGAAAGGGGTACAATTAGGTAGGGAGGTACAGCCAACATTCATGGTATCACTGGAGCACGGCAAGTCAACTGGTAACTAAGTGGGAACAGAACTACACACTCAAGATTACAAGAAAGCACAGAAAACCACAAGGTACATTTGAAGCAACATTGCTAATCAGAGGTGGGGGTAAGAGGAAGAGTAAAGAAGGGGCAGGGGAGACGAGAAGGCAGCGTCCAGATAGAGAAGGAAAAGAAAATATGGCAGCCAGAGGCCTTGTCGTAAGATGAGAGGGAGGGGAGGCTAAGGTGGGAGAAGGGGGAAAAGAGGGGAAAAGGAGGGCGGATGAAGGGGAAGAAGATAAGGGAGAGTGGGGACCAGAGAGCATCGACAGGTCCAGGAAGGGGGGTCAGCGGGATAAGAGCAAGAAGGGGGTGAAGTGAGGGAGGAGGTGACTGGGGAAAGGGAAATTGTTCTGTCAGAAGAGGTGAAACAAAACTGGAAACCAAGTAAGAGCCTCAGAGAGTGAAAAAAGTGGTATAAGGGTGTCTGCAGAAGTGGGAAACTAGGTGTAACAATCACAAGTGCTTTTGGTTAGGAGACGCTGATGAAGCATACGTTTAAATTGGGACAGAATTGGGAATTGATTTACTCATTGATACCATGTGTGCATGTAAATAAAGGGCGGTGGCATGCCTACAGGGCACACTGACATATTCATAGGCACAGCTTGGGCCAACACTATTAGCACAGGAGTGTTAACTGCAGCCATGCATGCAAGCAAATGATTGCTGGTGGCATTGAAATATAGAAGCATAGAATTTGACAGCAGATAAGGAATGCTTGGCCCACCTAGTCTGCCCATTTCCCAACCTGATGGATGAGCTGCAGATCCTAGTTAACCAACAGCTTACTTCCTCCTACACCCCACTAGAATTGCCTTATGACTGTCCCATGCATTCTTGAATTATCCCACTGTTCTTGACTCCACAACCTCCTCAGGAAGACTGTTCCATGCATCCACAACCCTCTAAAAAATACTTTCTAACATTACCTCTGAGCCATCCCCCCTCTATCTTAAAATTGTGCCCCTTGTTCTTGCATGTCTGGCAAGCTTTTGGCAAGATTGGCAGGCTTTTAGAACCACAAGGAATGCCTGTGTTAAACATATCTGTTCAGCCAAAGCCAACTTCTATGTCACTACACTAGAACAGGCTAAAGGAAACTCCCTCCCAGAAAATCTGGAAGACCCTTAAGTCTATTGAGGGGCAACCGATGGCCCCCTCACCAACCAAGATCATCAAAAACAATATGACCATAGAAAATAGTAGCCAAATCCTCAAAGAACTCAACTCCCACTTTGTCACTGCTGGCCTAGCCTTCGACTCATCCCCCTATGCAGTGCATGTAAACAGTCAGGTTAATCCTAACCCCACTCCAGCAGCAGCACATGTCCCTTTCAGCTACTCCCCATTAGCTTCAAGGAAGTAGAAGATGCCTTATGATTCTAGACTACAAAAAAAGTGCAGGGAACAATGGAATCAAACCGCTTTTCCTAAAACTCAGGTACCCTCACCTTACTGCCCCTATCTTCCATATTTTCAACCTTTCTGTTTCATCCTCCACTGTCCCTTCAATCTGGAAATTAGCCCCCATCCTACCTCTATTTAAATCAGGAGACCCAGGCGATCTAAACAATCACAAACCCATCTCTATTCTACCTGTCCACTCTAAGGCCTTCAAAAAGCTGATTTATGCACAACTAAAACAATTCATGGAAAGCTTTTCGCTCCTGAACCCAGCCCAATCTGGCTTCTGCTCTAACCACAGTACCGTTACTGCTTTGGCTAAAGTAACCGATGACTGGCTCTCAGCTGTGGGCTAAAAAAAGTTCATGGGTGCAGTCTTCCTAGACCTCAGAAAAGCATTCAATATTGTAGACCACTCCCTAATTAAAAGCAACCTTACTAACATAGGTACCACTCCTCCGACCATCCTGTGGTTCAGCAGTTACCTTTCAGGAAGGATGCAAAAAATCAAAGCCAGTGGCACGTTCCCCACCCCTCTACCAATCACTAGGGGAGTCCCACAAGGCTCCATCCTAGGTCCCATCCTCTTCTCTATATACATTAATGACCTTGACCATCATATATCCAAATCAAAACTTCACTTCTTCGCAGATGATACAGTTCTCTATGCATCCGACACATCCCTATCTGAGGTTAGAGATGTCCTCCAAGCCAACTTTGCCCAGCTCGAATCCAACCTCATTAATGCCAAACTTCTTGTAAATGCTAAGAAAACCAAACCTATGATCTTCTCCTCCAATACTTTGCCCTCCGTATCTACCTCCCTGCCTAAGGACTTCATAGTAACCTCCCTAAGTGAGCCACTGGAAGTCACCCCGAAATTTAAATACCTTGGATTCTGGCTAGACCACAAGCCTGCCTTCATGGAACACTTGAATGACCTTTCTAGAAGACTAAACATATAGTTTGGCTTTTTGCACCGCAACAGGTCACTTTTCCCACTCAGAATTAGAACTAGACTTATACAGGCCACATTCCTCCTGCTACTAGACTACGGGGACTTAATCCATTCCTCCTCTTCAACCTCAAATCTAAATAAACTAGACATCCTCTATCACCGTGCCCTGCACTTCATTATGAAGTCCCCATTCCGGACGCATCACTGTGACCTGTACTCAGTCATAGGTTGGACGTCCCTCACTACTAGACGTATTCTCCATGCTGGTACCTGGACCCTAAAGCTTTTACTGAAAGTTCAGAGCCATCTAACTTCCCTTATCCACACCTGCCACAGTACTTTATTCACTCAGGAAGTCAGACTTTATCTTCCTGAACGTCCCAAGGACTCACACCTCCTTTGGTAAGCATGCATTCTCAGTTACCCTTCCTGCTATCTGGAATTAGCTATAGCTGCCCTTGAAACTACCCAAAGTAGTCTCTGTTAGCCTCTTTAAAAAGCTATCTAATAAAAAAATAAAATTTCTGTAGCTTCCACTAAAACTCACTCTTCTAGGACTTGTCAAGCCAATGGGCCTATATATATATATACAGGTTACTCACCTGTAACAGGAGTTCTAGGAGTGGTATATGTTGTTCATCCAGACTGGCAGGTTCCTTGTCACTTTAAATCTTGCCAGAAGGTCTTCAAGCTGGCTCCTCCCACCTACCCGGGTGGTAAAACCCTCGGCTCCACCCCCAATGCCAGATCTAGCCCGCTGGAAGCTAGGTAGTGTGTCCAAGCCGGGGAGGCTGGGTGGGTAGTGTGGATGAACAACATATAACACTCCTAGAACTCCTGTTACAGGTGAGTAACCCGTATTTCTAGGGACATGGATATGTTGTTCAATCCACACTGTCTGGCAGACTCCTAGCAGTTCTCCGGGAGAAGGGAGGCAAGGCACGAACTCTGCTTAGGAAATAAGGAATGGAGAACCGAGGTCCCAAAACCAGCATCCCGGTGTGACTCTAGGTCAACGTGGTAATGGAAAATAAAGGTGTGTGCTGACTTCCAGGTAGCAGTCCTGCAGATTTCCAGGATAGGGACTTCCCTAGAAGCAGCCACTGAAGCAGTAGTATGGTGGGTAGAATGAGCTCTTATCCCTTTGGGAGGCTCCATGCCCACCAACCTATAGCAGAGATCTATGCAGGAGGTGACCCACCTGCTTATCGTTCACTTGGCTGCAGGCCTGCCAGATGCGGCTTCAGCGTAGGTGACATACAGCTGGTGAACCTCTCCCCGAACTTTCACCATCCGCTCCTTATAATAAGCGAGTGCCCTTCTAGGGTCCAAGAAATGGAGCCTATATTTGGCCTCCAAGGTGTGACTAGGGTAGAACACCAGCAGAGTTAACACCTGGTTAAGGTGAATCTCTGACACCACCTTCAGAAGGAACTTCAGGTGGGGGCCAAGGGCAACCTTGTCCCTGTGGAAGACCAGGTAAGGAGGCTCAATGGAAAGTGCCTGGAGCTCACCCATCCTACTGGCTGATGTAATAGCCACCAAGAAGGCGGTCTTCCATGACAGGTAAGATATGTCACACCTGTGCATCGATTCAAATGGCTTGCCCATGAGCTTAGCCAATACCAGCAGTAGATCACATGGAGGTGGAGGTTCTCGGACCGGAGGGGATATATGGTCTAGGCCTTTGAAAAAGCTCCCAACCACCTTCTCCTGATCCACCGACCACTTGCTGGCTCGTGCCCGGTAAGCAGAGATGGCTGCCAGGTGGACCTTAAGGGTCGTCGACCAAAGCCCTAGATGAGAAAGGGACCACAGGTAGCCTAAAATACTAGCCAATGAACAGGAAAAGCGGTCCAACCCCTTGTTCTGACACCAAATGGAGAATCTCTTCCATTTGAAGATGTAGCAATTTTCTGGTCGACTCCTTATGGGATGCCTCAACGACGTTGAGGACCTCGTCAGAAAGACCCAAGGTCTGGAACTCTAGCCACTCAGGAACCAGGCCGTCAGGTGCAGGGATTGAAGGTCTGGGTGGAGAACCTTCCCCTTGTCGACTGAGATCAGGTCCGGGTGAGCTGGAAGCCACCTCGGGAGCCTGGAGCTGAGGCTGAGGAGATCTGGGTACCAGAACTGGCAAGGCCAGTCTGGGGCTACCAGAATCACCTGCATCTTGTCCTCTTTGCCTTGAGAAGCACCTTGTGGATCAAGGGAAATGGAGGGAAGGCATAAAAGAGGCCCGGAGTTCACGGCCTCGAGAAGGCATCCCCCTTCAGTGAGCCCTGCTGAGGGGGGCAGGCGTGAAACAGCCTAAGCTTCACATTCACCCTGGAGGTGAACAGGTCCACCTGAGGGGTGCCCCAATGGGAGAACAGGTCTTGCACTATCTCCAGCAGGAGAGTCCACTCATGAGATGCAGTGCCTATCCAGCTGAGGGCATTGGCCAGAATGTTAGAGGCTCATGCCACATGGATGGCTAGGAGATCCACCTGCAGGCTGATCATGAGAGACCAAATGTGGAGAGCTTCCTCCCACAGAGGCAAAGAGTGTGTCCTGCCCTGATGGCTGAGATAGTACATGGTTGTGGTGTTGTTCATCTGGACCTGAACCACCTGTCCCCGTACAAATGGAATGAAGGAGGTGAGGGCTAGTTGAACTGCTCAAAGCTCCTGCAGGTTGATATGGCATCGAGACTCCTCAGGGTACCAGAGGCTATGGGCCCGGAGATCCCCCAGATGGGCACCCCAACCCATCAGAGAGGTGGTCATCAGAGTGACTGTTGGCTCAGGGTGGACAAAAGGGATACCCTCCTGCAGATCAGCTGGGACAAGCCACCACTGCAAGGCATCCCACATCTCCTGGGTCACTGTCACCGGCTGGTCCGAAGAGCTGGAGAGCTGTGACCAATGGCAGGCCAGCCCCCATTGCAGGGGGCGCATATGCCAGCAGGCCCAATGGTCCACACTGGTGCAGGCCGCCATGAGGCCCAGAAGGCACAGGAAGTCCTGGGCAGGGTGTAATTACCCAACCAGAAATTATTGGGCAAAGGAGGAAAGGACCTTGGCCCTGTCCACTGGGAGCCAGAATTAATGGGGAAACAGATCTCTGACCTCACACTGGAGGGGTGAATGCCTGAAAGCCCAACACTACTTCATGGTCTTGGGCTCCCACAATCACAAATTTTTACGGTGTATCAGATCCGACACACGCTGATAGAGTGGTTTGGGACAGCATATTGGGACACTAATCAGGGAAATGTTCTGTCCCTTGCTTGGTCACCCCTTTCGGTCTCACGGTTAGTGGCCTTTATTTTCCCTTGTATTTATCCTACAATAACTGGTGAATCTTATTATTGGTATAGGGCACTGCCCACACTGCCCCAAGAATGGGACTGCATTTGGCTGCATCTCTACCAATATTTAACTAATGATAGGCAACGCCTTACCCAATTCTATGTCCTGCATATTATATATTTTACCCCAATATATCTACACAAAATGAAAAAACTTCCCACAGCATTATACCACACTTCCCTAAGGCAAGCAGGGATGGCAGTAAGGCAGACAAAGTCCCAAACTGAGAACACACTAGCATGAACAGTAAAAGAAGGTGACAAGACTTTCTATAGATACATTAGTGAAAGGAGAAAGTCCAGAGAGGGTATTGCTAAGGTCAAAGGGGATAAGGGGGCATGTGAGGATGGGGACCATGTAAAAGCATCTATCCTAAATAGATACTTCTGCTCAGTATTTACTGAAGAGAAGGTAGGGCAGGGCCCACAGCTCTGCACCATGGACACAGGGGGGGAGGGAGGTGTGCACTAGTCCCTTCACAAAAGAAAGGGTCCTACAAGAGCTCAATAAGCTCAGGGTGGAGAAGGCAATGGGATCTGATGGCATACATCCCAGGGTACTAGAGGAGCTAAGGGTGGAACTAGCAGAGCCATTATCAGAACTGTTTAGTGAGTCTCTGAGCACAGGAGAGGTCCCAGAAGACTGGAGAAGGGCTCATGTGATCCCGCTCCACAAGAGTGGTAGCAGGGAGGAGGCAGGGAACCACAGACCAGTCAGTCTTACCTCAGTAGTGGGCAAGATTATGGAGACACGCCTTAAGGAAAGTATAGTGCAACACCTGGAATCCATAGGAGCACAGGATCCAAGACAGCAGGGGTTTACAAAAGGAAGGTCCTTTCTAACTAATCTCATAGATTTATTTGACTGGGTAGCCAGAGTGGTGGACCAAGGGGGAGCAGCTGATGTTGCCTACCTTGACTTCAGCAAAGCTTTCGATACTGTTCCACATAGAAGATTAATAAACTGAGTAGGCTCGGGGTGGGTCAGACGTTGGTTAACTGGGTGGCAAACTGGTTGACGAGCAGAAAACAGAGAGTGGTGGTAAACGGTATACAGTAAGAAGAGATGCAAGTCACAAATGGGGTACCTTAGGGATCAGTCCTGGGGCCAGTCCTCTTCAATACCTTCTTCAGTGACATTGCAGATGGACTGGAGGGTAAGGTTTGTCTGTTTGCAGATGACACCAAGATCTGCAACAGAGTAGATGATCCAGATGGGGTGGGCAGAATGAGAAGAGATCTGGATAAACTAGTAAAATGGTCAGAAGAGTGGCAACTGGGGTTTAATGCAAAGAAGTGCAAGATCATGCACATAGGGAAGAGAAACCCTGAAGCCACCTATAGGCTGGGAGGGGAGTTGCTGACAGTCACAAAGGAAGAAAGAGACTTGGGCATCAACATTACCGATGACCTGAAATCATCCAAGCAGATCTCTAAAGCAGTAGGTAAGGCTAGGGGGATATTAGGGTGTATTAGTAGGGGTATCGCAAGTCATAAGAAAGAGGTAATAATCCTCTTTACAAGATACTGGTTAGGCTCTCATCTGGAGTACTGTGGCAGTACTGGAGGCCACACCTTTACAAGGACATTAGCCAAATTGAGGCAGTCCAGAGAAGGGCAACCAAAATGGTGCAGGGACTGCATCAGAAGACATATGAGGACAGATTAACGGAGCTCGATATGTATACCCTAGAGCAAAGGAGGGAGAGAGGTGATATGATCGAGGCATTCAAACACCTTAAGGGCATTAACAAGGTGAAAGAGTCTAACATGTTTCAATATAAGAAAAATATCAGGACAAGAGGACACAACACGAGATTAAAGGAAGGCCGATTAAGGAGTAATGTGAGGAAGTTCTTTTTCACAGAAAGGATGGTGGATGCATGGAATAGCCTACCTCAGGAAGTGGTGGCTATGAATACAGTGAAGGGCTTCAAACAGGCATGGGATAGGCATAAGGGAGCAATACAGATGCGTATGAATAGATAGGCCACTGACAGAGCAAAAGCTGATGGCACATTTATAAGGTAGAAAAAGAAATGGGCAGACTGGACGGGCCTTGCGGTCCTTATTTGCCATCAACTTCTATGTTTCTAGTAGCAGGGAGAGAACAATGGAGGGATTCCACAGTTGTTTTAGTGCATCCTGTATCTCTAAAATAAAAGGTTGAAGTTTGGGGCATTTCCAAAAAACATGGGCGTAGGATGCAGGCAAGTACCCACAGACCCGCCAGCAATCTGCTCCCCTACCCTGTCCATACCTAGCCTGAATTGCTGTACTGCACAGTGAATTTCCACGAGAACTCTTTCCAAGTTTTAGATGTAATATTCAACTGCAGGGTGCTAACATGTCTCTTCCAAAGTTCATCCGGAATCTGCATTCCCAAATCTTTTTCCCATGCCAGTTATACTGACTCCAATGAGTCTCTACCTATATCTCTGAGTGCGTTATATAGTAGTGAAATCAAATGTGAGGATGGGACTCTTCTCTCCATCGAGGAGTATAAAATTTCTATTATTTGAGGAATTGGCTTCTCTCCCCAGAGGTTCCCCGAAAGTGACAAATCCCATATCATTGTTCTAATTCTATCTAGGTCAACATACATCCTTGGTGTATACATTGTCTGACTAGATGTAGTCCCTGCCTTTCTCATCTAAGATACCCCATATCCATCCGGGGGGAGGAATCTGTCCACGTAGGTTAAAGAGTACAGCAATGGTCTCCATTTACTAAGCTTCTTAGTGGTTAGGATCTTCTGCCAGCATTGAGTACTGGACCGGGTATACGGGTTAGCATATCCTCTAAGCTTATGGTGGGGGGGACGGCCAGTAATACCCTGTTAAGCTGCCAAAGATCTTCCTCCCAGCGTTCTAATGTTTTCCATTTAACTGTGTTTTCCTGATGTAGCCAGTAAAGAACAGTTCCAATCTGTGCTGCTAAATAATAAAGTCTGAAATGAGGTAGTGCAATGCCCCTCTTATTCTTTGGTGGCTGTAATATAGCATATCTAATTCTTGTTTTGGGCCTGCCGACAGAGATACATATATATATATATATATATATATATATATATATATATATATATACACACACACACACACACACACACACACACACACCGAGAACCTTCTACGCAGAGTGTTCAAGTAGTCCTCGGGTACCTGGATTGGTAATGTCTGAGTGAGATAGAGAAATTTGGGCAGGACAGTCATTCTAATTGCTTCTATTCTCTGAATAAATGGTAAAGGTAATACCTTTAATCTCTCTAATTCAGATGCTATATTTTGTTTTAGGGGAATATAATTAAGATTAAATAAACCTTTATATAAGATCCCAATTTGAATACCTAGATATTTAATATGACTCGTATTCCATCGAAAGGGAACTCTAATGAGAATGTCAGGGGAAGGGTCGCAATTTATTCGAAACACCTCTGTTTTGGAAGAATTCATTTTATATCCTGCCCGCTGCCCGTAGGCATCCAATAGACTCCACAAAGGCTCCACAGATGGTTCTGGGTCTGTCATAGAAATTAATAAATCATCTGCATAGAGGGAGAATTTATGTTCCTCCCCACCTGCTCTAAATCCCTTTATTGCTGTACATTGTCTAATTGTCTGAGCAAGAGGCTCAAGGTATAGGGCAAAGAGCAAAGGGGACAGAGGACACCCCTGTCATGTGCCCCGCTTTAATGGAATATGGGTAGATAGTGACCCATTTATCTCTCTATACGCTCTGGGGTTTGAATATAAAAAATAAAATATACAGCCAAAATTATTTGTTTAAAACCAGATGGCATACTCAGTCCCTCTAACACCATCTCCGAGTATGGCCACGCCACCCAGTCAAATGCCTTCTCAGCGTCCAAGCTCAATAGTAGGAACGGTGCATCCGACCGGGCGGCATGATGGAGCAAATGCAGAGTTCTCTTAATATTATCCTAAGTCTGCCGGCCAGGAATGAAACCTGCCTGGTCCAAGTCTATGAGCTGGGTGAGCAGAGACTCCAACCATTTAGCCATTATCGAGGCAAAGATTTTATAATCAACACTGAGGACAGATATAGGGTGATGGGAGGCACAGTTTGTTTTATATTCTCCTGGTTTTAATACACTATAATCAACACTGAGGACAGATATAGGGTGATAGGAGGCACAGTTTGTTTTATATTCTCCTGGTTTAATACACTATAATCAACACTGAGGACAGATATAGGGTGATAGGAGGCACAGTTTGTTTTATATTCTCCTGGTTTAATACACTATAATCAACACTGAGGACAGATATAGGGTGATAGGAGGCACAGTTTGTTTTATATTTTCCTGGTTTAATACACTATAATCAACACTGAGGACAGATATAGGGCGATAGGAGGCACAGTTTGTTTTATATTCTCCTGGTTTAATACACTATAATCAACACTGAGGACAGATATAGGGCGATAGGAGGCACAGTTTGTTTTATATTCTCCTGGTTTAATACACTATAATCAGCACTGAGGACAGATATAGGGTGACAGGAGGCACAGTTTGTTCTATATTTTCCTGGTTTAATACACTATAATCAACACTGAGGACAGATATAGGGTGATAGGAGGCACAGTTTGTTTTGTACTTTCCTGGTTTTAATACACTATAATCAACATTGAGGATGGATACAGGGTGATAGGAGGCACAGTTTGTTTTATATTTTCCTGGTTTAATACACTAGAGACATATACGTATCTCCAGATATCCGGCATTCCATGTACCTCTTGCACACCTTGACAGGCAGCCAGCAATGTAGGGGTTAACGTATTCTGAAATACTTTATAAAATTCTCCCGAGAACCTATCAGGACCTGGGCTCTTGTGGGGTTTCAGATCTACAAGTATTTCCTGTTCAGATATGGGGAGGTCTGTTGCCCGTTGCTGTTCCTGTGAAACTCTAGGGAGGTCAAGGCCTGCCAAGAACCGTTTAGTCGCTTCTCGGGCAGTTTTATGATCGGGTTATATAGGGCTTTGTAGTACGTTTGAAAGCTCTGTTTCATTTGTTGGGGTAAGTTAGTTAATTTTTTTGTGATGGGGTCTCTTATTTGGGTAATGTTTCCCTGAGTTTCTTGTCACTGTAATCGGTGGGCTAATAGTCGAGTGGCCCTTGGGCCCCCATCATATTTCTGTCGTATACATTGGAGGGCCCACTCTGTGCGTACTTCTAAAAGATTTTGTATCTGATCTCTTGTGGCCTGTATCAACGGTAGAATTCCCCCATCCCCTGCAGCATGTTGCCCTTGTAAATCTTTAAGTTGTGAGAGCAGTTTTTCTCTCCTGTTGTTGTCTCTTATTTTGGGTTGTATACTTTATGATGTCCCCTCTAAGCACCGTTTTCACCGTATCCCAGAAGGTATACATAGGGGTTTCTTGCACTTGATTGTCCTGTAGAATCTGAGAGATTCTGTCTTCAATCATCTCTTTAAAATCTCTTCTGTCTTCTTTTCTGTCTGTCTCCCAATCCAAGATAAGAGTCAGTAATGCATGGTCCGATAGAGTGGATGGCAAATGGCTACAATCCCTTACTTTGTAGTAGTGCTCTCTAGACACAAAAAAATAAACTGTTCTGGTGTATACCCCATGAGGGGCCGAGTAATGTGTGTATTCTCTGATTAATGTGCTGGGAATGCCAAACACCCACCCACCCATCTTCAGAGTAATAGATTAGTGCCGCTTTCTGTGCAGCTGTTTTCCTTGATACGTTGGGGCTGGAGGTATCACGCTGAGTATGGATCGGATTGTGATCCCCTCCCATAATCAACACTCCCCGTTGGTTTTCAGTTATTTTCCTAAACAGCTGTCTTGTTACTTCTGCTCCAGAACCCGGGGGTATGTATATTGAGACCAAAGTTATGAGCTGCCCCTCCAATCGACCCACGACCACTGCCAGATGTCCCTCAGGGTCTACATATGAGGCCGTACATTCAAATGGAATATGTTTCAAGACTAAGATAGTGGTGTCTCTCCACTTGCCCCCCTTGTATGAGGAGGCAATCACAGTGCTATACCCAAACTTAGAACATTTTAAATGCTCTTTTGTATCTAGATGGGTTTCTTGGAGCAGGACAAATGCTGGGTTTCTTCTTTTTAAGGTGGACATTACTTTATATCTCTCAACTGGGCTATTCATCCCACTCACATTATGTGAACATGTAATATACTGGGTTTTATGGCTCATTTCTAATGGAGAAAAGTCATAATACTGTAAAATTACTGGTATACTGTAATAAGTTTCCTACCATATCTATCCTACTTCTGAGGTTTTTCCCCATTATCACTTCCTCTGTGGGCGTAGTGTTTAAGCATTCAGCACAATATAACATTTTGTCAAGCTTGGCCATAACATTTAACATTAGGAAAACATTAAACTGTAAACCAGTAAACTTAAACATAAGACAAAACATATTTACAGCTGCACTTCCTAGGTAGGAGGGCATTACTCTTCACCCCTGCCCTCGTGCAAAGGGTATTCCCTTTCAGGATCCCCCTCCCATGGGAAGAGAAGAGGCCCATCCATGAGATAGTCCTCTTTGGGCCCAAGGTATCTCGAGGCTTGATGCATATAGCATTGAAAAATACATCACCAGCCTTAGAATCCAAAAAAGTAAAAAAAAGGGGATTCGTGCTGCCGGGCCTTAGTCTCCTCCCAGATCACCCTACCATCTGTTCAGAAGAGGAACTTGCCCTCTCTTTACCCTTTATGCTCTCAGGCATCTTATAAAAATTAAGAACTCTAAAGTCACTAAGAATAAGCAGGATGAGGAAGCAGATCCAGAAACAGTCAGTATCAGCTGTATCTAGGCAGTCTAGCTGGTGTGTTCAGTTGGCCAGAACATCTGTAACATAAACTGCTACATTACGAGCTAAATGCTTAGGCTGCTGCAACAGGCAATGGTAAAAAGAAAAAATGCAAGCTATGTTTCATAAATTTGCCACCTACACAGGTATGCAGCCAGTATATCACAAGGGGTGAGAGCAAGCGAGAAACCCCCTCCTCAAGGAGGCCATCCCACCTCCCAGAAAGCACCTAGGGAGAGTCTGCTTTAAAAATTAACGTACCAAATAGAGTTCTCCAGTCTCCTTCAGGTCTCCTCATTGGGTCCTGTGGCACAATCTCCTTCCTTTCCTGATCGAGTCTTTTGTAGAGTTGTTTGGAGTGTATGCAGTATTTTCTGGAATCTCTCCTGCATTCTTCCTCTTCTTTGCTGCGTCCAGCTTCCTTGCCACTGGGGGCATGGAGGGCGTGTGTGTTGCTGTTCTCTCTCTGGTTCGATGAGGAACTCCAGTCCCTTCTCTTGAGTTTCTGTTGGGCCTCTGCTGCCATCTGGTAAAGTGCTACCCCCGAGTCCCAGAACACCCGAAGCTTTGCTGGGTACTGGGTCTGGAATCGGACTCCATATGCTGTCTAAGTGTCCGCAGAATGTGTGTGTAGGCTGCTCGCATTCCAACAATCTCTGTGGGATAATCTTGATTGAAAGAGAGTTGTATTATATTTTGCTATTTTATGAACCCATGCTGCATGTAAAATATGTTCTTTATCTCGATAGCTGCAGAATTTTAGCACTACAGAGCGAGGTCTTGTATTCAGATCAGCTGGCTTCTGACATAGGGCTCAGTGAGCTCTTTCGATGTGAAACTGAAATGTGCGGGGTAGGTTGAGAATGTCCCTGATCAAATCTTCCAAGAGCTCTTCCATTTTTCCAGTTTCTGTATCCTCTAGGAGCCCATAGATCTTCATATTATCTCTTCTCGGGCGTACATCCAAGTCTAATATTTTTTCATCTAAGCTCTCCTGGTGGTCTATGAGGAAATCAACCGTGTTATGTAACTGTTGGGTCTCCTCTCCCATTTCTCTGAGCCTTTTCTCCAATATATCCAATTTTTCCTCAACTTTTTGTATTCTGGTCTGCAGAGCCATAAACTCTTTCCAATTTTCTGCCCGAAATGCTTTGATCTCTGTGAGTAAAGTTTTGAAGCGGGATCTTGACAAGCGTTCACTCTCTTGATCTGTATCAGTATCAAAGGTCGTGCTACTGGCTGGCAAGACACTTCGGCTGCTGAAATCTCCGCCTGGTAGTCCTTCAGCATCCTGCCTATTTCCAAATGTTTTTGCCTGCGATTTGCTGCCTTTTGTACTCCTCGTGGTTTTTATAGCCATGATGTCATTGTTTGACGTTTATTCTGCTGTATTGGAGAGTGTTGATGGGCAATTCAAAGAGAACCCTAAGTCAGAGAGCTGTTAGGTTAGTGATGTCACTGGAAGTCACCAGGAAAACAACTTCAGTAACAAGTGGTGCTGATGAGGTCACATAAACAATCCAATCTTGTAAAAAATGTATTTTGCCATTGGGGGCAGGGGGGCTTTTACTACAGATTTTTACGGCAGTACAAGCAGCAAAACAAAGAACAGATACCATGATCGCAGTACAAAATAATGCAGCTGCAGTGGATAGCAGGTTCACACTGCTGCACCTGCAATTACACTAGTCTGTGGCACAATAAAAGGTGTATTATTTGATGTCACACAACACCACTCACTCACACACACACACTGGTGAACGAGTAATGCATAGCAAATTGAAAAGTTCAGTAGTATGCCACATATTGTAATGTAAACATTATGAACCACTGCTGTGCTGCACCAGAGCCACACGACACACAATCAGCAAGAAAGCGTCAACAATTACTGACAACATTACTGTGTGTACATTAACACAGCCAGTTACATAACAAAAATATAACCAAAAAACAAAGTAATCACTATTTCTCCAACTTAAATCTACCTACACCACAGATAGGGCCCTTCCCCAAAGTGCACTTTCACTGTCTTTCACTACACACACTCAATGTTGTACATTAACATTCAAAATCCACACAGAAACAAAAATGCTCGATGATATGAGCACAGGAGGGTTTCCTGCAATCGATGAACTAAAGATGGAGCTCCCCAAAAATGCAAAAATGTATTTTTAACAGCTTTTAGAAGGTTTCAATCACAGACAACTCTCAGAGCACACTGTCTCCTACTGCTTCCTACATACACTACCCCAAACTGAGGCTGTGCAGATCAATATAGAGCCCATGTGACTTGAAATCCCACGAATCACTGCAAAATTCACCTTCAGAGCTCAAAAACAAGGTGAAGTGCATTGTATTCAATGCACTTCGCTTAAGATTTTGGTGGAGTAGTGGTGTGGGAAGGCGGAGTAATGAGAAGTCATTGTTTTCAATGGACTTCGCATTACTCATTATAACACAAATTACTCCACTTCATATTGCGGAGCACTCCGAGAATCCACCATTATTCTGTGAATCACTTAGCAGAACAGATTGAGCCCACTTTACCCACCACTACTTGGTTCATGTGTACAATTAGACCAAAAATGACGCAACTGGGTTCTCCCCCTTCTGTCTCATGTTTGGAAGGGAGGGAGGACTGACTGCCAGTTGATGTCTGCTTTGGGATCTCTCCAGACAGGGTCCAGGCCAAAAACTACCTGCAGTATGTACAGAAACTGAGAGCTCAATTGAACCATGCATATCAACTGGGCCAGACAATGGCTGCTAAGAGTAATATTGCCAACAAAGAGAGGCACAATCAGAAAGTAAAGGCTCAAGAGCTACGGCCCGGAGACCATGTGTTGTTACACAATTTGGGACTACATGGCAAGCACAAAATTGCTGATAGGTAGCACCATCTTCCTCATGTAGTAGCTGGAAAGTTCTATGATCTATTAGTGTGCAAGGTACGCCCAGAGAATAATTCCAAAGCTGTCAAGACCTTGCACCGTAACCACTTGCTGTCTATCCCCAAGTTATTATTGAAGCTGAGCCAGCAGACATTGCCTCCCCTGGGCCAGTGACTCATGCTGCTGCAAAGAGAGAGACAGAGTCAACCTACCCCAGTAGTTACAGACTGAAGGTTCCCCTGCAGCAGGCCCAGAATGATAGTGACTGTCAGTCCACCTCTGACAAAAGAGACTACGGTAATGCCTGTCAATGGGGCTGCTGAGCAGACCGCACTAAACAAAATCTGCCTCACCTTAAATAAAGCCTGTTGGCTAATCACCGGGGCTCCCAGACTTGCACATACCTGCCATCTTTATGCCCAGGCTAATCTGCTTGATCTTGACGAATGGCTTAGGTATCAAACTGGCCTCCTAACTAAGAAAACTCTCCTTGGTTTATCCCCACCTGGGCTGACTGCCTCTATCCACCATGCTAAACCTCTAGTGCAAACCCGATCCTCCTGCAAATCCATGCTGGTAGTACCTTGGGCTAGGACCACACAAGGCCAAAGGGTCTTCTTATACAGGGCCCCTTCCTGGCATAACTCTCCCCATCAGTATCGCCGACGCCTCCACTATCTCTTGTTTCAAAACCTCAGTGCGTAATCACCTACTTACCATGCGCAGCTGTTGCTGTCTGTAACTCTCCCCTGCTCTTCCTCGATGACAAAGCTCCCTGAGTGGCTGCTCCCAACCCACTACCTACCCATATGTTGTCCTAACCAATACTCCATCTGTCACAGCTAGGATGTCTACTCTATAGTTTATGCTAATTCAACTTGTACCTGGTTCCTGTATCATAACCATCTCAATGTCACCATGCACCTATCTCCCTCCTCACTCGGCTGTCGCTTCCCTTGAACCACTAATCAACACCTTTGAGGAGCATCCTTTGGGGGAGGTCATCCTTCTCGGTGACGTCAATGTAAACTAGGGTCTCCCATAACCAAGAACCTAGTACTCAACTCCTCTCTCACTCAAGTCATTGACCTCCCCACCAGACACAATGCTAAAACTGGCAACCACTCCCTGATCGACTGGGCTCTAATCTCCTGCACTGACAGTATACTTACTGCCAGGATCATGTCTGATTCCCTTAGTGACTACTCTCCAACTTTCTGTATATGGTCCAATAAACCCTGTAAAACCCCTGCTCACATCATAGAAGCAAGGAATTTTAGCAGGTTTGTCCCTGCTGACTTCTGCTCAGCCCTGGGGACTATTGACTGGAACCCCATCATCTCTCTCCCCTCGCTCGATGAGGCACTCGACTATTTCACCCACTCATTCTTGTCCTTGGCTAACCTACACGCTCCACGGAAGCTACTAAGGGTTCAGGGAAAGTGCCACAAATGGCTGAGCCCTACCCTTAAGCAAAGTATGATACTCCTTGACAGGGCCTGGGGACTCTACAAATCTTCTGGCGGTACACCTGAATGGGAGAAGTATAGAGAACTGAAGAACCTTTGCAAGAAAACCTCTAAACAGGCTAAATCACAGTACCTAAGGGACCTCCAAACAGGCCATCTCAGTAACTCCAAGAAATTCTGGGGTTACATTAGCTCCCTTATCAAGGGTACCCCAAACTCACCTAATGACACACTGCTGGTCAGTAACTCCTTGACCAGTGACCCCTTGGCTGTTGCTGAAGCCTTCTCTGACTGCTTCTCTAACCCCTTAGGTCCCCCCCAACTTCCCCTGGGTCCCCTCCCTTCATCCCTTGTGACCAAACCCTCCCACGGCCCCAATTCCACCTGAAACTAGTCAAAACGTCCACTGTACTCCCACTGCTCCTCAAAATAAATCCCAGCTCCTCCCCCAGGCATGACCTTTTAGAACCTAGACTGCTGAGAGCAGCCGCCACGGCTATTGCCTATCCCATCACCCTATTGATTAACAGGTCACTCCTTGAAGGAACCATCCCTACCAAATGGAAGGTTTCGACTATTGTCCCAATCCATAAAAAAGGTCCCCATGACCTCGTTGGAAACTACAGGCCAATCTCCCTTCTCAGCCCTCTTGGAAAAGTACAGGAGAGGCTCATGTATAATCAACTACAGGACTACCTAGAGCAGCACCTATTACTCTCTGATGTACAACATGGGTTCAGAAAAGGCCATGGCACTGACACTGCCCTAATCTGACTCACATCTGACATTCTTAAGGCCATGGATCAAGGTTTCTCAACAGGCGCACTATTCATTGACCTATCCAAGGCCTTTGACATGGTCAACCACGGACTTCTCCTCTCTGAGCTCTGGCAACTAGGTCTGGACGCACACGCCCTCTCATGGTTCAAGAACTACCTGACTAACAGAACACAGAAAGTCCGATGGAGGGATTCTCAATCTAGCAAAAGACCCATGGTCTCAGGAGTACCTCAGTGCTCAATCGTGGGCCCCCTACTATTCTCACTGTTCCTAAATGACATCGAGAGAGGCTGCAGGCTGAGTAACCTCATTCTTTATGCAGATGACACCATCGTCTACTTCAGCGACCCCCACCCCAATGTCATCTCTACCAAGCTGCACACTTGTTTCTCTGACCTTGAGGCCTGGTTCTCAGCAAATTCTCTAAAACTGAATGATGACAAAACCAAGGCCATCCTGTTCGGGACAAGATGGCTCAGGGCTGACAGAAGTGACCTACTCAAGCTCATGTCAGCCATAGGGAAGAGGGTGGAGGACTTGGATCAGTTCAAGTACCTAGGTGTCCTCCTTGACCAGGAGCTGACCTATTAATCCCTCATCATCTCCCTAACCTGAACCATCCACCAGAAGACGGGGCTCCTCTATCGTCTGGGAAACTCCCTGTCTTGTGAGGTGCATCGTTCAATCGCCAACTGCAATCTCCTCCCTACCATACTCTACGGAGCCCCACTACTGCAGTCTCTCCGAGAGTCTGAGCTCAATAAGCACTCCACATTCTACCATAAAGTTGCCCGCTTTGCTGCTAACTCTCTCCCTAGGAGACATCACTGCGAGGCCTTAGCAGACCTAAACTGGCCCTCCCTCCAGCACAAGCTAGTCTACTCCTGTGCCTGCCTCACTTTCAAATTCATCTCCCTTGGTCCTCCTCCTCACCTGCGTGATCTACTCATCCCAAAGATACAGCACCGTACCCTTCGATCCTCGGCTAGATGTCCCCTTCCACCAGTGGTGCAAGTGGTAGACAAGAAGTACAGGAACTCACACACTGGCAATTATGAAATGCAGAAATGAAGATCCTCAATCTTAAGGATAGAGGTGTCAAGACATCTATCTAATTTGACACTAGTAGATTCAGTTAAAGATATTGAAGTATTTCTAGGAAAATAGCATTGTTGAACAAGTCAAATGTTGTGATGGAAACCCTGATTACAGATCACACATCCAGAAACTGCCACTATATTGCTGATTTAAGAATTTCAGTTTCAGTGTCAGTGGGAAGAAGTACAGGAACTCAGTTCCTGATACAAAAAAGGTACAGGAACTGAGTTCCTGTGTGTTCCTGTTCACTTTCATCACTGCCTTCCACCCCCCAGGTTTGCAGCAATCAAGGCAAACGCTCCTTCCATTACGCTGCCCCCATTATGGAATGCCCTTCCTGTAACTCTAGTCAACAAGCCTTCTCTCCTAGGGTTCAAATCAGGCCCCAAAGCATATCTCCTGGCACTTAGCCACTGCTGGTGCAACCATCAGCCCCGGATCATGATCACCCTTCTGTAACCTCTGGTGCCAACTTCAACTGCTTTCCCATAGCATTCCCTTTGTAAGTACTAAGGCACTTTGAAACCGTCTTTACATTTATCAGACCAGTGGAACCCTCTGCTCTCTGGGCCAACGATGTTACCCAATGTGTACCAGACTCGCCGGATCCCCAAGACCCGTACCCTATCTGGTGATCGGGCGTTCACCACCCAAGCCCCCAAACTGTGTAACTCCCTTCCACCACAAGTTTGTGCTTCCCCCTCCCATTCCACCTTCAAAACCTCCCTCTGGAATTTCCTGAAACCTGCTGTGCACTGCATGTGTGCCACTTAACGCCCAGTCCGGCAGCCCTCCCTTCCACATTGGAACCCCAGCTAGGCACTTTCTCCCCCACCTCCATGGTGGGCACCTTACCTGAGGCGACGCTTATGTTATTCAATCTGGGGGTCCTTTACCTTGCTGCCCCTAGGCCTGTATGTACCATATGATTTGTGACATATGCTCATCTCTATACTATGTACTGCTGCTGTAATTGACCACTGTTGTTCCGCTTTTGTGTTGGAGCATGCCACTCCATGTTTGTACTGTGACTTAGTATTTCTCTCATGTATACCTTGCTACTTTGTAATTCTCTCATGTACACCTTTTTCACTATGTATTCTATCATGTATACCTTGTAACTCTCCCGGGTCGCACCTGAAAATAGGCACCAGCTGTCTAGTGTGCTTACCCGGTTACCAAAAGCAAATAAATAAATAAATAAATTAAAAAAAAACATAAACTCATGTATGTTAATACCCAACTATGTACTCCCTGTGACTAATAATGTACTCGGCTAACGCTGTCCTACAGTTGCTCATATGTACCCCTGTGACTAATGTACTCAGCTAACGCTGTCCTACAGTTGCTCATATGTACCCCCTGTGACTAATAATGTACTCGGCTAATGCTGTCCTACAGTTGCTCATATGTACCCCTGTGACTAATAATGTACTCGGCTAACGCTGTCCTACAGTTGCTCATATGTACCCCTGTGACTAATAATGTACTCGGCTAACGCTGTCCTACAGTTGCTCATATGTACCCCTGTGACTAATAATGTACTCGGCTAATGCTGTCCTACAGTTGCTCATATGTTGCTCAACAGGGGTTGAGGAACAGTGGGAAGTATTTAAAATGGGGATTACAAGAGCAACAGAATTATGTATTAAACAGGTTAGCAAGAGGAAAAGGAAGAGGAGACCATTATGGTTTTCCAAAGAGGTAGCAAAGAAAGTGAAAGCCAAAAAGATTGCATTCAGGCAATACAAAAAGACACAGGCAGAAGGGGATAGGGAGAAGTACCAGGAGAAGCAAAGGGAGGCAGGGAGGTCAGTAAGGGAAGCCAAAGCTCAGACAGAAGAACACATTGCAAAATCAGTGGGTAGAGGGGATAAAACCTTTTACAGGTACATAAGTGAGAAAAGAAAGGCAAAGGGAGGGATAGTGAGACTGAAGGGGGAGGATGGGGGCTGTGTGGAGGATGACAACAGTAAATCTGACATATTGAACAGGTATTTCTGCTCAGTCTTTACTGAGGAAGAGGAGGGTAATGGGTCTGAATGGAGTACAAGGGGTGAGAATGTTGCAGAAATGGAAACAAGTCCCTTTACACGAGAAAGGGTCCTGAAGGAACTGGAAGTAATAAGAGTTGATAAAGCAATGGGGCCAGATGGGGTGCACCCCAGGGTCCTTAAAGAACTAAGAGAGGTGGAGGCTGAACCTCTTGCTATCCTGTTTAGCCGATCACTAGAAACAGGGGAGGTACCCAAAGACTGGAGGATAGCAGATGTAGTCCCCTTATACAAAAGTGGGAACAAAGAGGAAGCGGGGAACTACAGACCAGTCAGCCTCACCTCGGTAGTGGGGAAGATTATGGAAGCACTACTGAAGGAGAGATTGGTGGAACATCTGGTTGTCAATGGACTACAGGACCCAAGGCAGCATGGTTTCACCAGGGGAGGTCATGTCAGACCAACCTCATTGAATTTTTTGACTGGGTGACTAGGGAGGTGGATCAGGGGAGGGCAGTGGACATGGCCTATCTGGACTTCAGCAAGGCCTTTGACACTGTGCCACATAGAAGACTATTGCACAAACTGGGGAATATGGGTGTGGGCAGGACAGTAGTGCGGTGGGTAGGTAACTGGCTGGGCAGCAGGACACAGAGGGTGGTGGAAAATGGCTGTCACTCCACAGAGGGAAGAGTGACCAGTGGGGTACCACAGAGATCAGTGCTGGGACCAGTAATATTCAATATCTTCATCAGTGACATTGCACAGGACCTAGAAGGCAGAATTTCACTGTTCGCTGATGACACAAAGCTCTGTAACAGAGTAGACACACCAGAGGGTGTAGACAGAATGAGAAGGGACCTGCAGAAACTTGAAGAATGGCCAGGGGTTTGGCAGTTGAAATTCAATGCAAGGAAGTGCAAGATAATGCATATGGGGCACAAAAACCCTGGCACAATATATCAGTTGGGGGGTGAGGATATAGCATGCACCAAGCAGGAAAGGGATCTTGGAGTTATCATCTCTGATGACCTCAAGGCAGGGAAACAGTGTGACAAGGCAGCAGGTAAAGCAAATAGGATGCTGGGATGCATAGGCAGGGCATCACCAGCAGGAAAAGGGAGGTCATAATTCCACTATACAAGACACTAGTGAGGCCGCACCTGGAGTACACTGTGTAGTTCTGGAGACCTTACCTACGTAAGGACATAGACAGGGTAGAGAAGGTCTAGAGGAGGGCAACAAAGATGGTGCATGGATTGCATCACAAGTCCTATGAGGACAGGTTGAAGGCACTGAACATGTACTCCCTGGAGGAGAGGAGGGAGAGGGATATGATAGAGACATACAAGTATCTTACAGGAGGAACAGGGTGCAGGAATGCACTATTTTTAAGCGAAACACATGTTCCAGGACTAGAGGGCATGGGATGAAGTTGGAAGGAGGACGTTTCAGAGGAAACGTGAGGAAGAATTTCTTCACAGAACGGGTGGTGGACAAGTGGAACAACCTGCCAGAGGAAGTAGTGGTAGCTGAAACAATCACGGGATTTAAGAACGCATGGGATAGACATCAAGGAATTCTGGAGGTCAGGGGTAAGGGGCAAGAGACTTCCTGGAAAACATAAATTGAACTTACAAACTTAAATGGGAAGACTGGGTGGGCCATAGGCCCTTATCTGCCGACACTGTCTATGTATCTATGTACCCACTGTGACTAATAATGTACTCGGCTAACGCTGTCCTACAGTTGCTCACATGTACCCCCTGTGACTAATAATGTACTCGGCTAACGCTGTCCTACAGTTGCTCACATGTACCCCTGTGACTAATAATGTACTCGGCTAACGCTGTCCTACAGTTGCTCACATGTACCCCTGTGACTAATAATGTACTCGGCTAACGCTGTCCTACAGTTGCTCATATGTACCCCTGTGACTAATAATGAACTCGGCTAACGCTGTCCTACAGTTGCTCATATGTACCCCTTGTGACTAATAATGTACTCGGCTAACGCTGTCCTACAGTTGCTCATATGTACCCCTGTGACTAATGTACTCGCAACGCTTGTCCCACAGTTGCTCATATGTACCCCTGTGACTAATAATGTACTCGGCTAACGCTGTCCTACAGTTGCTCATATGTACCCCTGTGACTAATAATGTACTCGGCTAACGCTATCCTACAGTTACTCAAATGTACCCCCTGTGACTAATAATGTACTCGGCTAACGCTGTACTACAGTTGCTCATATGTACAACCTCTGACTAATGCACTCGGCAAACGCTGTCCAACAGTTGCTCATATGTACCCCCTGTGACTAATAATGCACTCGGCTAATGCTGTCCTACAGTTGCTCATATGTATCCCTTGTGACTAATAATGTACTCAGCCAACACTGTCTTACAGTTGCTCATATGTACCCCTGTGACTAATAATGTACTCGGCTATCGCTGTCCTACAGTTGCTCATATGTACCCCCTGTGACTAATAATGTACTCGGCTAACGCTGTCCTACAGTTGCTCATATGTACCCCCTGTGACTAATAATGTACTCGGCTAACGCTGTCCTACAGTTGCTCATATGTACCCCCTGTGACTAATAATGTACTCGGCTAACGCTGTCCTACAGTTGCTCACAAGTACCCCCTGAGAATAATAATGTACTCGGCTAACGCTGTCCTACAGTTGCTCACATGTACCCCCTGTGACTAATAATGTACTCGGCTAACGCTGTCCTACAGTTGCTCATATGTACCCCTGTGACTAATAATGTACTCGGCTAACGCTGTCCTACAGTTGCTCATATGTACCCCCTGTGACTAATAATGTACTCGGCTAACGCTGTCCTACAGTTGCTCATATGTACCCCCTGACTAATGTACTCGGCTAACGCTGTCCTACAGTTGCTCACATGTACCCCCTGTGACTAATAATGCACTCGGCTAACGCATGTCCTACAGTTGCTCATATGTACCCCATGTGACTAATAATGTACTCGGCTAACGCTGAGCTACAGTTGCTCATATGAACCCCCTGTGACTAATAATGTACTCGGCTAACGCTGAGCTACAGTTAATCACATGTACCCCCTGTGACTAATAATGCACTCGGCTAACGCTGTCCTGCAGTTGCTCACATGTACCCCTTTGACTAATAATGTACTCGGCTAACGCTGTCCTACAGTTGCTCATATGTACCCCTGTGACTAATAATGTACTCGGCTAATGCTGTCCTACAGTTGCTCACATGTACACCCTGTGACTAATAATGTACTCGGGTTATCCTGTCCTACAGTTGCTCATATGTATCCCCTGTGATTGATAAGGTACTCGGCTAACGCTGTCCTACAGTTGCTCATATGTACCCCCTGTGACTGATAATGTACTCGTCTAGCGCTGTCCTACAGTTGCTCATATGTACAACCTGTGACTAATAATGTACTCGGCTAAGCAGTCCTACAGTTGCTCATATGTACCCCCTGTGACTAATAATGTACTCTGCTTACGCTGTCCTACATTTGCTCTTATGTACCCCCTGTGACTAATAATGTACTCAGCAAAGGCTGTCCTACAGTTACTCACATGTACCCCCTGTGACTAATGTACTCGGCTAACGCTGTCCTACAGTTGCTCACATGTACCCCCTGTGACTAATAATGTACTCGGCTAACGCTGTCCTACATTTGCTCACATGTACCCCCTGTGACTAATAATGTACTCAGCTAACGCTGTAATACAGTTGCTCATATGTACCCCCCTGTGACTAATAATGTACTCAGCTAAAGCTGTCCTACAGTTGCTCATATGTACCCCCTGTGACTAATAATGTACTCGGCTAGCTCTGACCGACAGTTGCTCATATGTACCCCCTGTGATTGATAATGTACTCGGCTAACGCTGTCCTACAGTTGCTAATATGTACCCCCTGTGACTGAAAAATGCTCGGCTAACGCTGTCCTACAGTTGCTCATATGTACCCCCTGTGACTAATAATGTACTCGGCTAACGCTGTCCTACAGTTGCTCATGTGTACCTCTGTGACTAATAATGTACTGCCACCAGTTCACAGTTGCTCATGTACCCCTGTGACTAATAATGTACTGCCACGCTGTCCCACAGTTGCTCATATGTACCCCCTGTGACTAATAATGTTCTCGGATAATGCTGTCCTACAGTTGCTCATATGTAACCCCTGTGACTAATAATGATCTCGGCTATCGCTGTCCTACAGTTGCACACATGTACCCCTTGTGACTAATGTACTCGGCTAACGCTGTCCTACAGTTGCACACATGCACCCCCCTGTGACTAATAATGTACTCGGCTAACGCTGTCCTGCAGTTGCACACATGTACCCCCTGTGACTAATAATGTACTCGGCTAACGCTGTCCTACAGTTGCACACATGTACCCCCTGTGACTAATAAAGTACTCGGCTAACGCTGTCCTACAGTTGCTCATATGTAGCCCCTGTGACTAATAATGTACTCGGCTAACGCTGTCCTACAGTTGCTCATATGTACCCCCTGTGACTGATAATGTACTCGGCTGACGCTGAGCTACAGTTGCACATATGTACCCCCTGTGACTGATAATGTACTCGGCTGACGCTGAGTTACAGATGCTCATATGTACCCCCTGTGACTGATAATGTACTCGGCTGACACTGTCCTACTGTTGCTCACATGTACCCTCTGTGACTGATAATGTACTCGGCTGACGCTGTCCTACAGTTGCTCACATGTACCCCCTATGACTGATAATGTACTCGGCTGACGCTGTCCTACAGTTGCTCACATGTACCCCCTGTGACTGATAATGTACTCGGCTGACGCTGTCTTACAGTTGCTCACATGTTCCCCTTGTGACTGATAATGTACTCGGCTGACGCTGAGCTACATTTGCTCACATGTACCCCCTGTGACTGATAATGTACTCGGCTGACGCCGAGCTACAGTTGCTCATATGTATCCCCTGTGACTAATAATGTATTCGGCTAACGCTGAGCTACAGTTACTCATATGTACCACCTGTGACTAATAAAGCAATCGGCTAACGCTGTCCTACAGTTGCTCATATGTACCCCATGTGACTAATAATGTACTCTGCTATCGCTGTCCTACAGTTGCTCCTATGTACCCCTGTGACTAATAATGTACTCGGCTAACGCTGAGCTATAGTTGCTCATATGTACCCCCTGTGACTAGTAATGTACTCGGCTAATGCTGTCCTACAGTTGCTCACATGTACACCCTGTGAATAATAATGTACTCAGCTAACGCTGTCCTACAGTTGCTCATAGGTACTCCCTTTGACTAATAATGTACTCGGCTATCGCTGTCCTACAGTTGCTCATATGTACACCCTGTGATTGATAATGTACTCGGCTAACGCTGTCCTACACTTGCTCAATGTGCCCCCTGCTGTATTTGTTGTGTACTCGGCTGCGCTGTCCTACAGTTGCACCTTATGTACCCCTGTGACTGAAAATGTACTCGGCTAGCTCTGACCTACAGTAGCTCATGTGTACCCCCTGTGATTAATAATGTACTCGGCTAACGCTGTCCTACAGTTGCTCATGTGTACCCCTGTGACTAATAATGTACTCGGCTAACGCTGTCCTACAGTTGCTCATATGTACCCCCTGTAATTGATAACATATTCGGCTAACGCTGTCCTACAGTTGCTCATATGTACCCCCTGTGACTAATAATGTTCTCGGCTAACGCTGTCCTACAGTTGCTCATATGTACCCCCTGTGACTAATAATGTTCTCGGCTATCGCTGTCCTACAGTTGCCCATATGTACCACCTGTGACTAATAATGTACTCAGCTAACGCTGAGCTATAGTTGCTCATATGTACCCCCTGTGACTAATAATGTACTCGGCTAACTTTGTCCTACAGTTGCTCACATACTTACCCCTGTGACTAATAATGTACTTGCTAACGCTGTCCTACAGTTGCTCAAGGCACCCCTGAGAATAATAATGTACCGGCCAACGCTGTCATACAGTTCTCACATGTACCCCTGTGACTAATAATGTACTGCCAACGCTGTCCCACAGTTGCTCACATGTACCCCTGACTAATAATGTACTGGCTAACGCTTGTCCCACAGTTGCTCAGCATGTACCCCTGTGACTAATAATGTACTTGGCTCACGCTGTCCTACAGTTGATCATATGTACCCCCTGTGACTAATGTACTCGGCAAACGCTGTCCTACAGTTGCTCACATGTACCCCCTGTGACTAATAATGCACTCGGCTAATGCATGTCCTACAGTTGCTCATATGTACCCCATGTGACTAATAATGTACTCGGCTAACGCTGAGCTACAGTTGCTCATATGTAGCCCCTGTGACTAATAATGTACTCAGCTAACGCTGAGCTACAGTTACTCACATGTACCCCCTGTGACTAATAATGCACTCGGCTAACGCTGTCCTACAGTTGCTTATATGTAACCCCTGTGACTAATAATGTACTCTGCTATCGCTGTCCTACAGTTGCTCATATGTACCCTGTGACTAATAATGTACTCGGCTAATGCTGTCCTACAGTTGCTCACATGTACACCCTGTGACTAATAATGTACTCGGCTAACGCTGTCCTACACTTGCTCATATGTACCCCCTGTGACTAATAATGTACTCGACTATCGCTGTCCTACAGTTGCTCACATGTACCCCCTGAGACTAATAATGTACTGCTAACGCTGTCATACAGTTGCTCATGTACCCCTGTGACTAATAATGTACTCGGCTAACGCTGTCCTACAGTTGCTCATATGTACCCCTTTGACTAATAATGTACTCGGCTAACGCTGTCCTACAGTTGCTCATATGTACCCCCTGTGACTAATAATGTACTCGGCTAATGCTGTCCTACAGTTGCTCATATGTACCCCCTGTGACTAATAATGATCTCGGCTATCGCTCCTACAGTTGCACACATGTACCCCTTGTGACTAATGT
Organism: Neoceratodus forsteri; assembly: GCA_016271365.2. Classification (NCBI taxonomy): domain Eukaryota; kingdom Metazoa; phylum Chordata; order Ceratodontiformes; family Ceratodontidae; genus Neoceratodus; species Neoceratodus forsteri. The sequence continues at coordinate 2,595,040 of JADMNL010000031.1, forward strand.
ACTCGGCTAACGCTGTCCTACAGTTGCACACATGCACCCCATTGTGACTAATAATGTACGGCTAACGCTGTCCTGCAGTTGCACACATGTACCCCTGTGACTAATAATGTACTCGGCTAACGCTGTCCTACAGTTGCACACATGTACCCCCTGTGACTAATAAAGTACTCGGCTAACGCTGTCCTACAGTTGCTCATATGTAGCCCCTGTGACTAATAATGTACTCGGCTAACGCTGTCCTACAGTTGCTCATATGTACCCCCTGTGACTGATAATGTACCGGCTGATGGGATTACAGTTGCACATATGTACCCCTGTGACTGATAATGTACTCGGTTGACGCTGAGTTACAGATGTTCATATGTACCCCCTGTGACTGATAATGTACTCGGCTGACACTGTCCTACTGTTGCTCACATGTACCCTCTGTGACTGATAATGTACTTGGCTAACGCTGTCATACTGTTGCTCACATGTACCCCCTGTGACTAATAATGTACTAGGCTAACGCTGTCCTACAGTTGCTCACATGTACCCCCTTTGACTAATAATGTACTCGGCTAACGCTGTCCTACAGTTGCTCACATGTACCCCCCAGACTAATAATGTACCTCGGCTAATGCTGTCCCACAGCTGCTCACATGTACACCCTGTGGACTAATAATGTCTTGGTTATCGCTGTCCTACAGTTGCTCATATGTATCCCCTTGATTGATAAGGTACTCGGCTAACGCTGTCCTACAGTGCTCATATGTACCCCTGTGACTGATAATGTACTCGCTAACGCCTGTCCTACAGTTGCTCATCTGTACCCCTGAGACTGATAATGTACTGCCTACGCTGTCCCACAGTTGCTCATATGTACAACCTGTGACTAATAATGCTCTGCTAAAGCAGTCCCACTGTTGCTCATATGTACCCCCAGACTATTAATGTACTCGGCTTACGCTGTCCTACATTTGCCTTATGTACCCCCTGTGACTAATAATGTACTCAGTCAAAGGTTGTCCTGCCAGTTACTTGATGTACCCCTGTGACTAATGTACTGGCCAACTCTGTCCTACACTTTGCTCACATGCACTCCTGTGACTAATAATGTACTCAGCTAACGCTGTAATACAGCTGCTCATATGTACCCCCTGTGACTAATAATGTACTCAGCTAACGCTGTCCTACAGTTGCTCATATGTACCCCTGTGACTAATAATGTACTCGGCTAGCTCTGACCTACAATTGCTCATATGTACCCCCTGTGATTGATAATGTACTCGGGCAACGCTGTCCCACAGTTGCTCATATATAAAATTCTGTACTTGATAACATACTCACAACGCTTGTCCCACAGTTGCTATTATGTACCCCTGTGACTGAAAATGTACTGGCTAACGCTGTCCTACAGTTGCTCATGTACTTTTGGACTAATAATGTACTCGGCTAACGCTGTCCTACAGTTGCTCATATGTATTCTGTGACTAATAATGTACTCGGTTAACGCTGTCCCTACAGCTTGCTCATATGTACCCCTGTGACTAATAATGTACTCGCCAACGCCTGTCCCACAGTTGCTCATGTACCCCTGTGACTAATATATTGTTCTCGGCTAATGCTGTCCTACAGTTGCTCATATGTACCCCCTGTGACTCATTAATGATCTCGCCATCGCTTCCCACAGTTGCAACTCCATGTACCCCTTGTGACTAATGCACTGCTAACGCTGTCCTACAGTTGCACACATGCACCCCATTGTGACTCATTAATGTACTGGCTAACGCTGTCCTGCAGTTGCACACATGTACTTCTGTGACTAATAATGTACTTCGGTTAACGCTGTCCCTACAGTTGCACTACATGTACTCTGTGACTATTAAAGTACTCGGCTAACGCTGTCTCCACAGTTGCTCATATGTAGCCCTTGTGACTAATAATGTACTGGTTAACGCTGTTCTACAGTTGCTCATATGTACCGCTGTGACTGATAATGTACTCGGTTGATCGCTGAGCTACAGTTGCACATATGTACCCCCTGTGACTGATAATGTACTCGGCTGACGCTGAGTTACAGATGCTCATATGTACTCCCTGTGACTGATAATGTACTCGGCTGACGCTGTCCTACTGTTGCTCACATGTACCCCCTGTGACTGATAATGTACTCGGCTGACGCTGTCCTACAGTTGCTCACATGTACCCCCTGTGACTGATAATGTACTCGGCTGACGCTGTCCTACAGTTGCTCACATGTACCCTCTGTGACTGATAATGTACTCGGCTGACGCTGTCTTACAGTTGCTCACATGTTACCCTTGTGACTAATAATGTACTCGGCTGACGCTGAGCTACATTTGCTCACATGTACCCCCTGTGACTGATAATGTACTGGTTGACGCCGAGCCAGTTGCCTTGCTATGTATCCCTGTGACTAATAATGTACTGCTAACGCTGAGCCACAGTTGCTCATATGTACCCCCTGACTACTAATGTACTGCCAACGCTGAGCCAGCACGCATATGTACCCCTGTGACTACTGGAAGCTCTCGCTAACGCTTGTCCTACAGTTGCTCATATGTACCCCATGTGACTATTAATGTACTCGGGTTATCGCTGTCCTACAGTTGCCCTATGTACCCCTGTGACTAATAAATGTACTGGCTAACGCTGAGCTATAGTTGCTCATATGTACCCCTGTGACTATGTAATGTACTCGGCTAATGCTGTCCCACAGGTTGCTCATATGTACACCCTGTGAATAATAATGTACTGGCTAACGCTGTCCTACAGCTGCTCATAGGTACTCCTTGACTAATAATGTACTCTGCCATCGCTGTCCCACAGTTGCTCATATGTACAACCCTGTGATTGATAATGTACTGGCTAACGCTGTCCTACAGTTGCTCATATGTACCCCCTGAGACTGATAATGTACTCGGCTAACGCTGTCCTACAGTTGCACATATGTACCCCCTCTGACTGAAAATGTACTCGGCTAGCTCTGACCTACAGTAGCTCATGTGTACCCCCCTGTGATTAATAATGTACTCGGCTAACGCTGTCCTACAGTTGCTCATGTGTACCCCTGTGACTAATAATGTACTCGGCTAACGCTGTCCTACAGTTGCTCATATGTACCTCTGTAATTGATAACTATATTCGGCCAATCTGTCCCACAGTTGCTCACATATACCCCCCAGGACTGAAAATGTACTGGCTACGCTGACCCTACAGTTGCTCAAATGTACTCTGTGACTGAAATGTACTGCTAACTTTCGGTCCCACAGTTGCTCATGTGCACCCCTCGTGACTCAATAATGTACTCGGCCAACGCTGTCCTACAGTTGCTCATGTGTACCCCTGTGACTAATAATGTACTGGCTAACGCCTGTCCTTAATAGTTGCCATATGTACCCCCTGGTGACTAATAATGTACTCGGCCAACGCTGTCCCACAGTTGCTCATGTGTACCCCTGTGACATAATACCGGCCAACGCCTGTCCTACAGTTGCTCATGTGTACCCCTGTGACTAATAATGTACTCGGCTAACGCTGTCCTACAGTTGCTCATATGTACCCCTGTGACTAATAATGTACTCGGCTAACGCTGTCCTACAGTTGCTCATATGTACCCCCTGTGACTAATAATGTTCTCGGCTAACGCTGTCCTACAGTTGCTCATATGTACCCCCTGTGACTAATAATGTTCTCGGATATCGCTGTCCTACAGTTGCACACATGAACCCCGTGACTCATTAATGTACTCGCCGGCTAACGCTGTCCTGCAGTTGAACACATGTACCCCCTGTGACTAATAATGTACTGGCTAACGCTGTCCTACAGTTGCACACATAAAAATTCTGCAGACCATTAATGTACTCGGGTTAACGCTGTCCCACAGTTGCTCACATATGTAGCCCCTGATGACTAATAATGCACTGGCTAACGCTGTCCCACAGTTGCACATATGTACCCCATGTGACTAATAATGTACTGCTGATGTTGAGCCACAGCTGCACATATGTACCCCTGTGACTGATAATGTACCTGCTGACGCTGGAGTTATGATGCTCATATGCACCCTGTGACCGATAATAATGTACCGGCTGACGCCAGTCCTACCGTTGCTCACATGCACCCCCTGTGACCGATAATGTACCGCTGACGCCGTCCCACAGTTGCTCACACAAAAATTCTGTGACCGATAATGTACCGCTGACGCTGTCCTACAGTTGCTCACATGTACCCCTGGACTGATAATGTACTGGCTGACGCTGTCCCACAGTTGCCCGCCACATGTTCCCCAGGACGCATTAATGTGCTCGGCTTTGGACGTGCTGAGCTACATTTGCTCGCAGCATGTACCTGCACTGATAATGTACTGGCTGGACGCTGGAGCTGCAGTTGCTCATATGTATCCTGTGACTAATAATGTACCGCTGACGCTGAGTTATTTTGCTCACATGTACCCTGTGACTACTAATGCACTTTGGGTAACGCCTGCTGTCCCACAGTTGCTCATATGTACCCCTGTGACTAATAATGTACTCGGCTAACGCTGTCCTACAGTTGCTCATATGTACCCCCTGAGACTAATAATGTTCTCGGCTAACGCTGTCCTACAGTTGCTCATATGTACCCCCTGTGACTAATAATGTTCTCGGCTATAGCTGTCCTACAGTTGCACACATGTACCCCCTGAGACTAATGTACTCGGCTAACGCTGTCCTACAGTTGCACACATGCACCCCCCTGTGACTAATAATGTACTCGGATAACGCTGTCCTGCAGTTGCACACATGTACCCCCTGTGACTAATAATGTACTCGGCTAACGCTGTCCTACAGTTGCACACACGTACCCCCAGACTAATAATGTACCCTTTGCCAACGCTGTCCTGCACAGATGCTCATATGTACCCTGTGACCGATAATGCATCGCTGACGCCTGTCCCCACAGTTGCTCACATGTACCCCTGTGACTGATAATGTACTCAGCTGGACGCTGTCCCACAGTTGCTCACATGTACCCCTGTGACTGATAATGTACTCGGCTGAGGCTGTCTCACAGTTGCTCACATGTACCCCCTGTGACTGATGTACCGGGTTGGACGCTGTCCACAGTTGCTCACACATGTACCCCTTGTTTCTGATACTGCACTGATGCTGAGCTGCCACATTTGCTACATGTCACCCACTGTGACTGATAATGGACTCCGGCCTATGCTGAGCCACAGTTGCTCATATGTACCCCCTGTGACTAATAATGTACCGGCCGATGCTGAGCTACATTTGCTCTCAAAGTGCACCCCTGTGACTACTAATGGACTTTAGAATGTGCTGTCCCACAGTTGCTCATATGTACCCCTGTGACTAATAATGTACTCGGCTAACGCCGCCCCACAGTTGCTCGCCATATGTACCTCAGGACTAGTAAATTGTACTGCCAACGCTGTCCCACACTTGCCCATATATGTACCTCAAGACTGCTATTGTACCGGCTAACGCTGTCCCAGAGTTGCTCATATGTACCCCCTAAGACTAATAATGTACTCTCCTAACGCTTCCTACAGTTGCTCATATGTACCCCCTGTGACTACTAATGTACTCGGCTAACGCTGAGCTACAGTTACTCACATGTACCAAATGTGACCACAATGCACCCCGGCTAACCTGTCCTACAGTTGCCTCGTGAGCACCCCTGTGACTAATAAATGTACCGGCCATCACTGTCCTACAGCTGCTCATATGTACCTCTGTGATTGATAATGTACTGCCAACGCTGGCCCATATTGCCTGTATATGCACCCCCCTGTGACTGATAATGTACTAGGCTAACGCTGTCCTACAGTTGCTCATATGTACCCCCTGTGACTGATAATGTACTCGGCTAGTGCTGTCCTACAGTTGCTCACATGTACCCCCTGTGACTAATGTTCTCGGCTAACGCTGTCCTACAGTTGCTCATATGTACAACCTGTGACTAATAATGTACTCGGCTAAGGCAGTCCTACAGTTGCTCATATGTACCCCTGTGACTAATAATGTACTCGGTTTACGCTGTCCTACATTTGCTCATCTGTGCACCTGTGACTAATAATGTACTCAGCCAAGGCTGTCCCACAGTTACTTCACATATCATTTCTGTGACTAATGTACTGCCAACGCCTGTCCCACAGCTGCTCACATGTGCCCCCTCATGTCCAATATTGTACCGGCCAAGGCTGTCCCACATCTGCTCACATGTACAACCTGTGACTCATAATGTACTGTCTTAACTGTCCTACAGTTGCTCATATGTACCCCTCAGACTAATAATGTACTCAGCTGACGTTGTCCTACAGTTGCTCATACGTACCCCTGTGACTAATAATGTACTGGCTAACGCTGTCCTACAGTTGCTCATATGTACCCCATGTGACTAATAATGTACTCGGCTAGCTCTGACCTACAGTTGCTCATATATACCCCCTGTGATTCATAATATACTCGGCTAACGCAGTCCAACAGTTGCTCATATGTACCACCTGTGACTGAAAATGTACTCAGCTAACGCCTGTCCCACAGTTGCCTGCGTGAACTCTGTGACTAATAATGTACCGCTAACGCTGTCCCACAGTTGCTCATGTGCCCCCGTGACTATCAATACTGCCATGCTGTCCTACAGTTGCTCATATGTACCCCCCCTGCAGACTAATAATGTACTGGCTAACGCCTGTCCAACAGTTGCTCATATGTCTCCTGTGACTAATAATGTTCTCGCCATCGCTGTCCTAAAGTTGCACACATGTAGCCCCTGTGACCACATGTACCGGCCAACGCTGTCCTGCAGTTGCACACATGCACCCCCTTGACTAATAATGTACTGGCCAACGCCAGTCCCACAGTTACTCATATGTACCCCCTGTGACTGATAATGTACTGCCGACGCTGTCCCACAGTTGCTCATATGTACCCCCTGGTGACCGATAATGTACCGGCTGACGCTGTCCTACAGTTGCTACATGTATCCCTGCGACTGATAATGTACTGCTGACGCCTGTCCTTACAGTTGCTCAGATGTACCCCATGTGACTGATAATGTACTGGTTGACGCTGTCCCACAGTTGCTCACATGTACCCTCTGTTTCTGATAATGTACTCGGCTGATGCTGAGCTACATTTGCTCACATGTACCCTCTGTGACTGATAATGTACTGGCTGTTGCTGAGCTACAGTTGCTCATATGTACCCCCCAGACTAATAATGTACTGGCTGACGAGAGCACATTTGCCTCATGTACCCCTGTGACTAATAATGACTTTGGTAACGCCAGTCCCACAGTTGCTCATATGTACCCTGTGACTAATAATGTACCGCTAACGCTGCCCTACAGTTGCTCATATGTATTCTCATGACTAGTAATGTACCGGCTAACGCTGTCCTACAGTTGCTCATGTACCCCCTAAGACTAATAATGTACTCGGCCATGCTGTCCCAGAGTTGCTCATATGTACCCCGGTGACTAATAATACCGCTAACGCTTGAGTCATAGTTACCCGCTACGTACCAAAATGTGACCACACGCACTCGGCTAACGCTGTCACATGCCACATGTACCCCTTTGACTATCAATGTACTGCCAACGCTGTCCCACAGTTGCTCATGTACCCCTGTGACTGATAATGTACTGGGCTAGCGCTTGTCCTACAGTTGCTCATATGTGCCCCTGTGACTGATAATGTACTGCTTAGTGCTGTCCTGCAGCAGCGTTCATATGTACAACCAGTGACTAATAATACTGGCCAAAGCAGTCCCACAGTTGCTCATATGTACCCCTTGTGACATTAATGTCTTTGCTTACGCCTGTCCCACTTTTGCTCTTATGTACCCCCGTGACTACTAATGTACCAGCAGCTGTCCTACAGTTACTCACATGTACCCCCTGTGACTAATGTACTGCCAACGCTGTCCTACAGTTGCTCACATGTACCCACTGTGAATAATAATGTACCGGCTAAGGCTGTCCCACAGTTGCTCCCCATGTAATTCTCGCGGATCAATAATGCACCTCGGCCAACGCTGTCCTTACATTTCCGTTCACAAAATTTCTTGACTAATAATGTACTCAGCCAACGCTGTAACACAGTTGCTCATATGTACCCCTGTGACTAATAATGTACTCACCCAAAGCTGTCCTACAGTTGCTCATATATGTACCCCCAGACTAATAATGTACTCGCTGGATCATTGTCCCACAGTTGCCTCATATGTACCCATGTGACTAAAAAATGTACTCGCTGAAGGCTCTGACCTGCCAGCCGTTCATATGTACCCCCTGTGATTGATAATGTACCGCTAACGCCTGTCCCACAGTTGCTCATGGCAATTTCAGTAATTGATAACATACTGCCAACGCTGTCCCACAGTTGCTCATATGTACCCCCTTTGACTGAAAATGTACTCGCTAACGCTGTCCCACAGTTGCTCATGTGTACCTCTCTGACTAATAATGTACTGCCAACGCTGTCCCACAGTTGCCCGCGGCACCTTCTGTGACCAATAATGTACTGGCTAACGCCAATCCCACAGTTGCTCATATGTACCTCAGACTAAAAATGTACTCGGCTAACGCTGTCCTACAGTTGCTCATATGTACCCCCTGAGACTAATAATGTTCTCGGCTAACGCTGTCCTACAGTTGCTCATATGTACCCCCTGTGACTAATAATGTTCTCGGCTATCGCTGTCCTACAGTTGCACACATGTACCCCTTGTGACTAATGTACTCGGCTAACGCTGTCCTACAGTTGCACACATGCACCCCCCTGTGACTAATAATGTACTCGGCTAACGCTGTCCTGCAGTTGCACACATGTACCCCCTGTGACTAATAATGTACTCGGCTAACGCTGTCCTACATTGTTGCACACATACCCTCAGACAAATAATAGCACCGGGCTAACGCCTGTCCCAGAGTTGCTCATATGTAGCCCCTGTAATAATAATGTACTCGGTTAACGCTGTCCCACAGTTCCTCATATGTACCCCCTGACTGATAATGCACCAGCGGATCGCTGAGCTACAGTTGCACATATGTGTACCCCTGTGACTGATAATGTACTGGCTGACGCTTGAGTTACAGATGCTCATATGAACCCCCTGTGACCGATAATGTATTCGACTGACACTGTCCTACTGTTGCTCACATGTACCTCTGTGACTGATAATACCGGCCGACGCTGTCCTACAGTTGCTCACATGTACCCCCTGTGACTGATAATGTACTCGGCTGACGCTGTCCTACAGTTGCTCACATGTACCCCCTGTGACTGATAATGTACTCGGCTGACGCTGTCCTACAGTTGCTCACATGTTCCCCTTGTGACTGATAATGTACTCGGCTGACGCTGAGCTACATTTGCTCACATGTACCCCCTGTGACTGATAATGTACTCGGCTGATGCTGAGCTACAGTTGCTCATATGTATCCCCTGTGACTAATAATGTACTCGGCTGACGCTGAATTACATTTGCTCACATGTACCCCCTGTGACTAAGAATGTACTTTGGTAACGCTGTCCTACAGTTGCTCATATGTACCCCCTAAGACTATTAATGTACTCGGCTAACGCTGTCCTACAGTTGCTCATATGTACCCCCTGTGACTAATAATGTACTCAGCTAACGCTGTCCTACAGTTGCTCATATGTACCCCCTGTGACTAATAATGTACTCGGCTAACGCTGTCCTACAGTTGCTCATATGTACCCCCTGTGACTAATAATGTACTCGGCTAACGCTGAGCTACAGTTGCTCATATGTACCTCCTGTGACTAATAATGCACTGCCAACGCTGAGCCACAGTTACTCATATATGCACCCTGTGACTAATAAAGCACTCGCCAACGCTGTAATACAGCGCCCATGTACCCCCCAGACTATTAATGTACTGCCATCGCTGTCCTACAGTTGCTCATATGTACCCCTGTGACTAATAACGTACTCGGCTAACGCTGTCCTACAGTTGCTCAGAGGTACTCCCCTTGACTAATAATGTACTCGGCTATCGCTGTCCTACAGTTGCTCATATGTACACCCTGTGATTGATAATGTACTCGGCTAACGCTGTCCTACAGTTGCTCATATGTACCCCTGTGACTGATAATGTACTCGGCTAACGCTGTCCTACAGTTGCTCATGTGCACCCTTGTGACTAATAATGTACTCTGCTTACGCTGTCCTACAGTTGCTCATATGTACCCCTGTGACTAATAATGTACTCGGCTAACGCTGTCCTTCAGTTGCTCATATGTACCCCCTGTGACTAATAATGTACTCGGCTAACGCTGAGCTACAGTTGCTCATATGTACCCCATGTGACTAATAATGTACTCGGCTAACGCTGAGCTACAGTTACTCATAAGTACCCCCTGTGACTAATAAAGCACTCGGCTAACGCTGTATTACAGTTGCTCATATGTACCCCCTGTGACTAATAATGTACTCTGCTATCGCTGTCCAACAGTTGCTCAAATGTACCCTCAGACTAATAATGTACTCGTTTTACAGATGCCCATGATGAGCAGAGTGTCATCACTGGACCACCAGGATATTACGAAGATTTTTTTATTATAACACGCCCACGATCAGCACATAGTGGTCTACCGACCATCAGGAATATTGGATGAAGAAGCCTTTATTATAACACGTGCCTGTGATTAAGCACTGGTCCACTGGACCACCAGGGATATGGGATGAAGATTTTTATTATAACACATGCCCACGATTGGGCACATAGCAGTCTACTGGACCACTGGGAATATTGGATGTGGAAGTCTTTTTTTAGATAAATGCCTGCAATTGGGCTTCAGGGGTATCGGTCTTGATGCTGCTGCTCGCAGGGGTGCTAGGCACAAGTCATCAGGGATCAGCACTCTGCATGCTAATGGGATACAAATAGAGGCCATAATAACATACAAGTGGTCCATGTGTGCCTTGCATAAATTATGGCCCTATTTGCATGTCCCTTTGGAATATCACAGAAGTGCTGTGCATGCACAATGGCACTTGTGCTAGTGCATCTCCATGCTCCACTCTGGCCACTTGCGCTGGCGCAGTGCCACTGCACCATGCACAGTGGAGGCCAGGTGCGATATTTAAAGCTGCTGAGCCACAGCTTTGCGCGGAATGGCCAGGGGTGCACATTCAAAGCTGCTGAGCCACAGCACAGCCCGCTGAATACCCAGGCCACACCGCAGTTGCTGAGCTGTGCCTGCCTGCGCCCACCCTGGGCAAGGCTGGCCAGCTCTGAGATCTGGGACTCCTATGTCTGAATGAGGGAAAAACAGAAAAAAACAGGATGAAGAAGTAGGCAATACAGTAATACTTTATAAATGAAGAGAAAAGATGGAAAAACACAGTTACATAGGTAGAGGAAGACCAAACTGTTCAAATAATATGTTGTTGTCCCTCCAACTCATTAGTTTAGCATTTTCACAGGAGCTGCTATTCAATCAATTTTATCACCTCTACCCAAGATCGGGACTATTTTCACTATATTCAAATAAAATAACATATGATTAAATATTTAATGTGTCCAGAGTTGTGTTTAATTATTATATAAATAGTTGTTACCCATTTTAAGAGTGATAAGACACTTAAGGTGTGGGTTGTTGATGGATAAAGACCACTGCCCAGCTGCTGTAGTCACTCGGCGCAAGCACCCTGGCCAAATAACAATGCACCTGGAGCGCAGCTCTATCAGTCAACAACCCACACCCCTGTCATGTCTTATTGTTTTCAGAATGGCTGTATCTTGTTGAAATAACCAGACAAGCCCCAAAGGAGGCACGACAATGCAATATCAATCTGACTGTATCCTAATAACAACTGCTGCAGTTAAAGAATTAAAGGGACTGTAACAATACCTTCTTCATGGATTTCCCAAGCAGAACCCCGGTGGTTTCCCCAGCACTTTACAGCAACTAATGCTAATCACCCACTAGAGTCACAGAACCAAGCAACATCCACAGATGACATTAATGCCTCAGTACCCTTGTTATACCCAAAACTCAACAAAAATTTAAAATCTAACACAATATATTAGTTGGGGGTGAGGATACATAGCACCAAACAGGAAAGGATCTTGGAGTTATCATCTCTGATGACCTCAAGGCAGGGAAACAGTGTGACAAGGGCAGCAGGTAAAGCAAATAGGATGCTGGGATGCATAGGCAGGGGCATCACCAGCAGGAAAAGGGAGGTCATAATTCCACTAACAAGACACTAGTGAGGCCGCACCTGGAGTACACTGTGCAGTTCTAGAGACCTTACCTACATAAGACATAGACAGGGTAGAGACCCGGTTCAGAGGAGGGCATGAAGATGGTGCATGGATTGCATCACAAGTCCTATGAGGACAGGTTGAAGGCACTGAACATGTACCCTGGAGGAGAGGAGGGAGGGGGATATGTGAGAGAACATGACAATAGCTTACAGGAGGAACAGGGTGCAGGAATGCACTATTTTCAAGTGAAAAAGATGTTCCAGGACTAGAGGCATGGATGAAAGTTGGAGGAGACGATTCAGGGAAACGTGAGGAAGAATTTCTTCACAGAATAGGTGGTGGACAAGTGGAACACCCTGCCAGAGGAAGTGGTGGGGGCTGAAACAATCACAGAATTAAGAATGCATGGGATAGACATAGAATTGTGAAGATGAGGAGTAAGGGCAACAGACTCCTGGAAAACATAAACTGAACTAAAAACTTAAATGGGCAGACTGGGTGGGCTTATAGTCTCATCTGCCTATTAACAGCTCATGTATCTATGTAACACAATTGTTTTGGATGTAATCACAGTACCTTAGTTAAAGACGCAAGTCCCTCCAGCCAAAGCAGTCACTAGCCTCAAAGTTCACTCCTTTCTAGTACCCTTCACCGACAGGTGAGACCACTACGGAATTGGCTCAACAAGTCCATTTAGTAAGAAGTGGTGAGGACGGGTGGTGGGAGAAAAATAAAACACAACAAAACTGGTGCTCTGCTTCTGGTTGTGGCCTGGCTTTGCATATAAATTGCCCAGCTGCATTAAAATTTGGCACCCTTATTGCACTCCCATGACCCATTTTACAAGAGTATTTTTCAGAGTATTTTTTTCTCTTTAAATACTTCCTGAAGAGACCTAAGAGTCAAGCGCAGATTTTTAACTCTATTTTCAGCTGCATTAATAATATACCAATTTTGTTTTGTTTTTAGACCACATGCTGATGCAGCCTTTGTTTGTTTTTTACAACCTGTGACTGGGTACTAGAAAAGTTACTCACTAACACATAATGCTATTCTAATTATACGTTTACTGTTGCTTTTCTTGTCTTGTTATATTAACTCTTTCAATATGAGTTTAGATAATAGTAATAAACTGTTGTTATGGTTATGTATAAACTTGTGCTATTATGTGTATTTTTTCCATGCTAAACCCACCAACTGTATTTATTTATTGAAATGTTTCACCAAAGAGGGCACCTGAACAACAAGTTGCTCATCCACGAGTGTGACCTAGGGGAAGGGTTATAGGGTTGAAGGTTGAACACTTGCAATAGTATGGGTAGCTACAACAACTAACATTGTAAGATTATGCAAAGTTCAAACACAAGGTATTGTACAACAAACAGTTGTGCAACATTGGAGTAGAATTATAATACATGTCCAAAATTGTACAAAAGAACATATCAACGTACAAAACAGTAATGATGCAACAGAACAATATAGTGCAAGCAGAGTACCAGGAGCAGGCACAAGGTAGATACGTAAGTGCTGTTGGAGTAAAAAGGATGGGGTAGGTTTGTGCACATGGGTAACCAGAAGAGGAGGAGGAGAAGCAACAACTGAATATGAGGAGAGAGGGTAGCCACATTCCTGATTTCCCCTTCAGGATGTTGAGAACCCTGGCCAAGGGAGGTTGAGGTGAGAAGGCAGAAACTAGGAATAGGTATTAAGAAGAAGAATCAGCATTTATAGAGCACTTTTCATACACACATCCCAAAGCCGCTTTGACAAGCAAAGCTAGACTGGTAGTAGCGACTGAATGTGGAGACGCCATATACACATCATCACTCCCACACACACCCTGGGTAATTACATAAACCAGTTTATGGGAAGAGGAATGTTGGCCTGGACACGAGAGCGTTCCTACTCTACTTGAATACCCTGGGTTCTTTACTTCCACCAGGACAACACCAGGATGAGCAGAAGGGACCTCAGTTTAATGTCTCTTCTGAAGGACAGCACACCCCAGCAGTACAGCACCCCCAATAATGCAATCCGGATGTCAGCGATTTTAGGTGCAAGTCCAGTCCTAGTGTGGGGACGAGAACTATGACCTTCTGGTTCAGAAGCAGATCATGCTACCAACTGGCACGCTGACACCTAAATTAAGGGCGTTAAAGCAGGAACAGGTGAGAGAGGTAATTGTGTAGGGTGAAGGTGGGAAAGAAGCTGGAAGAGGTGTCATGTTCAGACAGAGGAATTCCAGATTTTAGGGAAGCGATGGCAAGAACCAGTCTGACGATGTCTGACTGAGCCTGTAATTGTCTATGCTAGCATAAGGTTCTAGTTGAATCCCCAGAACTTGAGGCTAAAGGTGATTTGAGACGACCAAAGAGAAGGGTTAACTGGTCTGTTACCTGTTCACACTGTTAAGCTCAGAGGTTGGCACTGTGGGAGCAGAGGGCCTGACCTACAGAGTATGATTGTGACAGATTTGGATTGATTCATAGCAAATCTGTATGCAGGCTGAGTATTGTTTTACACTGAAGGTAACCTTTCATGACAGAAAAAGTGTTCAAAAACAAATGAAGCTGCGTTGCATCATAGTTTTATTGGTTTCAACATGATCGACTCTAGTTATGTAACAGCACTACTACAATGTTCAGGAGGCACATACATCATCTATGAATGAACAGGACTGCTGGGAGGTTTTTGCTGCTTTGAAAAACCATAGATGAGGAAAGGCATGCCAATAATTTTGTGTTTATGAAAAAAAGAAACCTTCTTAGAACCAGGCAGTTGTATACTTCAATTGTTATGAATGACTTCATGTTAACTTGCTAGTTTAGATAATTCATGAGGGAAGATAGTGTACATGTTTTTGCTTAAACTTGTGTTGCAGATTATTGTACTCTTAATGTCTCCAAAACAATACACCTAAAGTGTGCAGGATAGTTTGTTTATTCTGGGGTTTTAAACAGTTGATGTAGATACAGAACACTATCAATAACTTTCAGGTGTTTTATAGTTACTTTATCTGATAAATCCACATTTGCATAAGATTCAATGAGTTAAATTCATCTTAATGCCATAGGCGAGTTTGGGGAGGACAGAGGCATTGCCCCCAAAAAAATTTGCCCTGGCTGAAAGTTTTTCAGTAATTTTAAATTAATTAGACAAAATGCTTCCCCTGCCCCCCAAATGCCAAAGTCAAACTACACCTATGCTTAATGCTGAAATGCTGCGGTTCTAGCTGACATTCACTTTGGCCACTGTATTTATTTGGCATGGTCAGGTCTCAGAACATGAATGTATATAAATCAGTAAAGGTGCAGGGCAGTGCCATTTACCAGTCTGTGTTACCCCTGCTGTGGTCAAGTGTCCTCACACATGAAAATATTCCTCAATAAATGTCAAAAAGAGAAACACTGAGAACTTGATATGTAACCACAACTGGTCTCAAAAGTATTTTATTCCCACTGTGTTAGAAGACATTGTCTTAAAATATCCCAACATTCATTTGGTGCATTTTAAAATTTATAGAAATCTCCTTCTGCAAAGAGTAAAATAGTCAAATTTTCATAATTTTATGTGTTGTGTCTCTTAGAGAGGGAATGGTTCATCGTTTGGCTCCTTCCCACATCCCCAGTAGTCTACCCTACATTGGATGTTTTATAAAGTCTGAGGTACTTGATATATAGAGAACTTGGCCATTGTTCTTGCTTTTTAAATATTCAAATATATTTGCCATAAAATAAAGCCACTGCTCAACTTAAAACAAGCATTTGTCAATGCGAATGTTTGCTTGGTGGCATTGGCAGTAGTAATGTAGAAGTTACAGGCCGTAATAGGAATAGCAGTGAAGTACTGAATTGAAATAACCCACCACCACCCTGCAGAGGTGACAGGCATTGGGGTGTGCATTTGGATCCATCAGGCATAACGGCCACCATTTCTCACACCCCACCCTGCAGACACTGACAAGTGTCACGGTGTTCCTTAGGTGTTTGGCCCTTATCAGCACCCCATTTCATTAGGAAATGCGATGAGATGGGTGTGATATAGGAGAATGGGGCGGTGAACTTTGGGGCTGAAGAGTCCAAGGCATACCGATACCTCTCACTGGCTGCAGGGTGTGAATAGTATGAGCTTTACAGGCAAGAATCCCAAGTCACACCCAGATGCCTGTCATTCTCTAAGGGTTGGGCATTATGGTTTGGAAACCTAATACCTCAGGCATTCGTTAGTATTTTCACTCCAAATTTTCAACATTTTTTTTGTGACCCCACCTCATGAACAGGGGGAATATCAGTTTGTTAGCCGAAAGCTGCTTATGCACAGTGAGTGTGGCATTTAGCACCACAGGTGCAAAAATATTACGAACAGGATGTAAAAAATGACAACTGTACTGTTCATGGGGAGGTGTAAAAAATGGCAATGTTGCAAATCTGCAGTACAAATATTTAAAAAAATGGTGAAATCATGAGCGACATAGAAACTGTGAAGCACTACGATAATATAATTAGGTTGGGATATTTTACAGCAGATTGTCAACTCAGGAATTTTGGTGCCTCTGATCATGAACAGTGTCACTGTGATTTTCTTTATCTGTGCCGAACAATGATTTCCCACAGCGACCATGCATCTCAGCGTGAAAGTGTGGAAACACATTCAGCCATGTTACTGAAATGACAGCTTATTGTTCATAAGGAAGTAGTGAAAAAATGCCACTGGTGAAAATCTGGACAAAATATTACAAGTCATGAACTTCAGTATATGGAGGAAACTGTAGCATTGCTCACTCATAACACAGTCATTTATGGACTTTTGTCACCAAATTTTCAACTTAGCCATTTTAAGACCTCTGCTCATGAACAGTGTAACTGTGATTTTCTTAATCTGTCTTATACATTGCTTCACACCAACAGCACCATTAGTAAGCTACATAATGCAAAAACACATTTTGAAACGACATATGAAAAATGAGCTGTACTGTTCATAAGGAAGTGTAATAAAATGGCAATGTTGAAAATCTGGAGTGAAAATATTAAATTTGCAAACTTACGAGCATACATAGGAACTGCGCAACGCACGCTCATAAAACAGTCATTTTTAAGAATCTTTTCATCAAATTTTCAACATAGCCATTTTAGGACCTCTGCTCATGAACAGTGTCACTGTGATTTTCTTAATGTGTACCATACATTGATTTTGCACATACTGCACCATTGTGCACTACATGAGTGGGAACACATTTTGAGGCAAGATATGAAAATGACAGCTATACTGCTCATAAGGTGTGTGTAAAATAGCAATGTTGAAAATCTGGTGAAAATATTGAAAATTTGCGAACTTCAAGGTAGTGAGTAGAACTGCATAATGCACCCTCATCAAACAGTCATTTTAGGAAGTTTTTAACCAAATTTTCAACATAGCCATTTTAAGACCTTTGCTCATGAACATGTCACTGTGACTTTCTTAATTTGTCCTTACACACTGATTCCTCTACGACTGTGCCATTGTCACTTCATAGTAGAAACACGTTTTGGGTGAGATGTGAAAAAGTGACAGCTATACTACTCATAAGAAGGTGTTTTAAAATGGCTAATGTTGGAAATCTGGAGTAAAAATATTGAAAATTCGTGAACTTCAGGCGTGCATAGGAGCAGTGCATGCCGCTCGTAAAACAATCATTTTAGAATTTTTTCAGCAAATTTTCAACATAACAATTTTAACACCTGAGCTCATGAACAGTGTCACTGTGATTTTTCTTAATTTGTCCTTACATTGACCTACTTTTACCGACTGCGCCATTGTGTGCTACATGGGCAGAAACACGCGTTTTGGGTAGCGTGAAAATGACGCTATACTGCTCGCAAGAAGGGTGTGATAAAATGGCAATGTTGGAAATCTGGAGGTAATATTGAAAATTAGCGACCTTACAGTTGTCTTGAAGAACTGCATAATGCACCTCTCGTAAAACAATCATTTTAAGGAATTTTTCACGCAAATTTTCAACATAGCCATTTAAGACCTCTGCTCATGAACAGCATCACTGTGATTTTCTTAATTTGTCCGTACATTGATTTCGCACCGACTCGCCATTCTCGCTACATGGGTGGAAAGCATCATTTTGGGTGGAGATGAAAATGACAGCTGTACTACTCATAAGAAGGTGTGGTAAAATGGCAATGTTGAAAATCTGGAGTGAAAACATTGAAATTTACGCAAACTTCACGAGCCTCACGTAATAGGAACTGCACTGGCACATAGTAAAACAGTCATTTTGGGAATTTTAACAGATACTCAACATGGGGTTTGGGGACCCTTCTCATGAATGATGTCACTGCCATGGTGGTATCCAGGCCCAAAGGGTGATTTTGCAGTCACTGCACAGTCACTGCATGGAAATCACCCTTCAAACCTGAATAACGCCATGACGTGACATAATTCATGAGAAGGGGTCCCAAAACCCCATGTTAAAAATTGGTGCACAACCCAACAATGCCCGAGATATGCAATAAAGTTGAAACCCCCATGTAAACCCATTATACAGCTTACGGCATTTCTCCAGTTTGCGATCGGCTTTGAAGAGTGCAGACGTGTTCCTGGTCCACTGAAAATCGTCACGCCCGGGTCAGAGTGTAAAGTATGGGGGGTGTGTGGGGAGCTAGAGTGCACAGTGGGTGGGTCTGCGTTGTAGGAGGAGGGGTTGGGAGACCTGCCGTGGGACAAGTTTTATTTAAGGGAAAAAACAAAAAAAAAAGCGTTGTGGGACGTTTGCCTCACAGAGTGGGCTCCAAAGCGTGGCACAAGGACTTGGGGGCCTTCAACCGACGAGGATTGGGCACCCCCATCGGCAAATAAAAACTAAAATCAAGGCATCGTTGCCTCACTGGGGTGGGCTCCCAGGCGTGGCACAAGGGACTAGTGGGGCGTTCAGCTGATGGGGATTGGACACCCCGTCGGCAAAATAAAATAAAAAATTGCGGCACCGTTTGCCATGCTGGGGTGGGCTCCCAGCGTGGCACAAGGACAGGGGGAGCATTCAGCCGATGGGGATTGGGCACCCTCGGCTATTCAATGAGAGAACGCATGCGTCTGTCTGTATGTGGAGGAGCTGCTTGGCGTGAGCAGCGATATCTTATCATTGCTCACTCAAGCGTAGCTCCCTTAACTGTAGTGTCACTGCATTTTGGAGTGTGTCATAGACAGCTCAAAATGCATTATTCACAGGGAGCCACGCCTGCCAGCACACTGACTGAATGGAGGAGGTGACACACCTCCGAAATCTCCGATGAAGGCACTATATTTCTTGCACATGTGCAAGCAAACATAAAAAGATACCTGTGTTTTCCATATAAAGCCCCACAAGCAGATGGGGGAGGAGACACATATAAGGGATTTTTACTGTTATCTTGCCTTTTTTGTGTTAGAATATGTCTTGCCATGAATGAGAGCAGTTGCCTAACTAATTTAAAAAAATTCAGTTTAACACAAGAATAAGTTAAAACAGCCCTATTGATGTATATGGAACCCCACCCCAGTCAGTTGTCACAAAACATCTGCATGTGGGAGCCTGGTTGGCACACCTGGAAGTGAAAGGGATCACTGACTGCATCCTCAGGGCAAAACTGTGAACAACCACAACCAGGGAAAAACTCAACTTTGTACAGGTGGGATGTGGCATGTGTAAGACCCTTTATGCTGCCCCAAAGTCCCTTCCTGAATTTAGGTTTACCAGTAGTGATGGAGATGTAGACCCATCAGCTTGCCATTTCTGTTGGATGGCTAGCTAGTGACTGCACACCAGAAGTCATAAATCAGGACGAGGGCCAGCGCCGAATTACAGAATCCAGTACTTTTCTCTATTATAATGATAGACTTTGTGAACAGTTACAATGGTAGCTATTTTTGCTACATCATATCCTTGGTGGGGTTTTTTTTCAGCACTGCTGATTTTCTTTGTTTGTAATATTTAGAAAAAAAGGTTTCTGACAGTTATCTGCAGTTACTGGATGTGTGCATGCATGCACAGAATGTTGTTGACATTTTCATGCATTATTTGTCCACAAATTGCTGATTTGCTTTAAAATAATCTTTTTATCATTTGTTTTTCTTTTACAATGTATTTTGATGAGAAATGCTCACTGTTAAACATGTTAAAAAGCTATAAAATGTTTCCTATGGATTCAGAATCTGCAGTAGGAACAGTTTGAAAATAAACATTTTGCACTGCAATTGTACGGTATCACTCTACTCTTATTTTATTTACCATTGACATTTTTAAATATATTTTTATTTATTGAAATCTCAGAATTACAACCTTTGAATCAGTGACTTCATTTACAAAGACTCACATCCAGTCACAACAAAAACAGGAGGTGTACAAGAAAGATAAGATTCAAAATGCAGATATACACCAGAACAAGGAGTACAACTCCTTTAATATAGTATATGAAGGTACAAAAACAGATGTGGAGTGGACATACATAAACATCAAAGTCTAAAATGGGCCCTCCACACAGGAGAGGCCACAAAGTGGTACAAGGTTAACAGGCCTAAACTAGAGGGAACTGGAGCAAGATTACTGAAGGAATGAAAATGGAGAGAGAGGAAGGAGGAAGAGGCAACTGGCAGTAGACCCAAGGTCATGGAGAGTGGGATTAATGGTAGGGCACCCATGCAATTGAGAGAGAGGGGCAGGGAGGTGCAGTCCAAGGACCTTGTCAAAGTTTAGGGAGAGCTGCAAATGAAGGGGGATGAAGGGGATGAGCAATAAGCAGTCAGAAGGGGCTTTCTCAGTGGAAGGGGTGTGCAATTAATGGTAGAGTGGATAAGCAATAAGCAGTCAGAAGGGGCTTTCTCAATGGAAGGGGTGTGCAATTAACGGTAGAGTGGATGAGCAATAAGCAGTCAGAAGGCGTTTCTCAGTGGAAGGTGTGCAATTAATGGTAGAGTGGATGAGCAATAAGCAGTCAGAAGGGCTTTCTCAGTGGAAGGGTGTACAATTAACGGTAGAGTGGATGAGCAATAAGCAGTCAGAAGGGCTTTCTCAGTGGAAGGGTGTGCAATTAACGGTAGAGTGGATGAGCAATAAGCAGTCAGAAGGGCTTTCTCAATGGAAGGGTGTGCAATTAACGGTAGAGTGGATGAGCAATAAGCAGTCAGAAGGGCTTTCTCAGTGGAAGGGTGTGCAATTAACGGTAGAGTGGATGAGCAATAAGCAGTCAGAAGGGGCTTTCTCAATGGAAGGGGTGTGCAATTAATGGTAGAGTGGATGAGCAATAAGCAGTCAGAAGGGGCTTTCTCAATGGAAGGGGTGTGCAATTAATGGTAGAGTGGATGAGCAATAAGCAGTCAGAAGGGGCTTTCTCAATGGAAGGGGTGTGCAATTAACGGTAGAGTGGATGAGCAATAAGCAGTCAGAAGGGGCTTTCTCAATGGAAGGGGTGTGCAATTAATGGTAGAGTGGATGAGTAATAAGCAGTCAGAAGGGGCTTTCTCAATGGAAGGGGTGTGCAATTAATGGTAGAGTGGATGAGCAATAAGCAGTCAGAAGGGGCTTTCTCAATGGAAGGGGTGTGCAATTAATGGTAGAGTGGATGAGCAATAAGCAGGCAGAAGGGGCTTTCTCAATGGAAGTGGTGTGCAATTAATGGTAGAGTGGGCAACTATGCAAGGGAGTGGGAAGAGGCTAATAACAGTCACAACAGCCAGTAGCCAAGAGATGTCATCACAGTGAAAATTTAAAAGAGCCAAGTTTTTGTAGGGTGGATACTTCTGCGGACAGGCTTTTTATGCAGTTAGAAGCACTGTGCATAAAGGTCCTCTGCCCCTTTGATGACCTGCAAAAAGGAACCAGGAAGGCAGCTTTTGATGAGCTTCTGGTAGTCCAGGGGGTAGGACAGGCAGTTAAGAGGTGGAGGGAAGCTGGGAGGGACCAGAGGCTATCTTTTTGGCTAGTAAGCAGATGTGGTACATGAGCCTACCTGCAAACTTTAGCCAGTTTGCTTGGTCATATAAATCACATGTATGTGTGAGCCTGTCTCCACCAACAACAAGGTGGCAGGCTTTGTTCAAGGCAACTTTAATACAGGTTAAGGCAGAATCAACAGCAGAGCCAAGGATTACTATGCCATAATCTATTACGGACAGGACAGAGCTGGTAGAAACATAAACTTTGACAGCAGATAAGGACCACTTGGCCCACCTAGTCTGCCCATTTTCCTACTTACTGGATAAGTTGTAGATCCTAGTTAACCAATAGCCTACTTCTTCCTACCCCCCACAAGAATTGCCTTATGTCTGTCCCATGCATTCTTGAATTCTTTCACAGCTGTAGACCCCACAACCTTCTCAGGAAGGTGGTTCCATGCATCCACCACCCTCTCTGTGAAAAAATACTTCCTCACATTGCCTCTGAGTTGTCCCCATCTTCAAATTCTGTTCCCTTGTTCTTGCACATATCTTTTTCTGAAAGATACCACCCTCTTGAGCTTTGTTGATTCTACTAAGGTACTTAAAAGTTTCTGTCACATTCCCCTTCTCCTTCCTTTCCTCAAGGGTATTCATATTAAGCTTAGTCTCTCCTCATATAGCTTCTTGCAGAACCTGCATCAAATGGAGGACATTAGAGTTAGGCTATTCTGATGCCAGTAGAGAAGACCTGTCCTGGAATTTACTGACTCACAGACAAGATTGATGTGTTCCTGAAAGGAGAGGGTGGAGATGAGGGTGATGTCAAGGAATCTGAAATTGTAAATTTGTTCACGGGGTTGTTTCAGATTATTTAGAATGTGTAGGCTGGTCTTTATGTTTGTTAATGGGAATTAGCAAACAACGAGATTTTTGTAGTTAAGCATGAGTTTGTGGCAGATGAACCATGATTCAGTCAGAGAAAAACTGTTGAAGATTGCATTCCAGTGGGGAGAGGTTAGGGTGGCTAGAAAAGATGACTGTGTCATCAGCACAGAGTAACAGCTGATCAGAGCAGGTGAGGGGAAGGGTATTAAAGAATAGACTGAAAAGGAGTAGGCCCAAAATTGACCCCTGAGGTATGCTAGATCGAACAGGTAGGGTGGAGGAGAGTGTGTCAAGAAACTTCACCCACCGTGATCTGCCACTAAGGTAGTTAGAGAACCAAGCAGTTGCTTCTTGGGAGAGACCTAAAGATGGAAGGGAGTCAATTTGGATAGTGTGGTTTACAGTGCCGGATGCTTCTGTTAGGACATTGTAAACAGACCCAACAAGATGGCCACAGTCGAGGGCTTTATTTATGAAGTCAGTATATTCCAGAAGGGCAGTGGTGGTACTGTGACTCATCTGGAACCTGTGCTGTTGTCAACACTGTATGTTGTACTTTGAGAGATAGTCTGAGAAGCGATCAGAGACTATCCTCTCAAGGCCTTTGAAAATATGAATGTTGCTGCAGATGGGGTGGTAGTTTCTAGGTGAGGTCCTGTCACCACCATTAGGAATAGGGATGACCACTTCCAGCTCCCACTGAGACGGGAATTTATGTAAGCATAGGGAGAGGTTCATTGTTATAGTGAGTGGGGTAAGGACCACATCAAGGGCTAGGTGCAGATGTTTTAGGTCTAATGAATCTCCACTGAATCTAGATTTACCCAGGACCTGGTTTCACCAGGGGGAGGTCATGTCAGACCAACCTCATTGAATTTTTTGGCTGGGTGACTGGGGAGGTGGATCAGGGGAGGGCAGTGGACATGGCCTATCTGGACTTCAGCAAGGCCTTTGACACTGTGCCACATAGAAGACTATTACACAAACTGGGGAATATGGGTGTGGGCAGGACAGTAGTATGGTGAGTAGGTAACTGGCTGGGTGGCAGGACACAGAGGGTGGTGGTAAATGGCTGTCACTCCACAGAGGGAAGAGTGACCAGTGGGGTACCACAGGGATCAGTGCTGGGACCGGTCCTATTCAACATCTTCATCAGTGACATTGCATGGGATCTAGAAGGCAGAATTTCACTGTTCACTGATGACACAAAGCTCTGTAACAGAGTAGACACACCAGAGGTGTAGACAGAATGAGAAGGGACCTGCAGAAACTTGAAGAATGGTCAAGGGTTTGGCAGTTAAAATTCAATGCAAAGAAGTGCAAGATAATGCATATAGGGCACAAAACCCTGGCACAATATATCAGTTGGGGTGAGATATAGCATGCACCAAGCTGGAAGGGATCTTGGGGTTGTCATCTCTGATGACCTCAAGGTAGGGAAACAGTGTGACAAGGCATCAGGTGGAGCAGATAGGATGCTGGGATGTATAGGCGGGGGCATCACCAGCAGGAAAAAGGAGGTCATAATTCCGCTGTACAAGACACTAGTGAGGCCCCACCTGGAGTACAGTGTACAGTTCTGGAGACCATACCTGCGTAGGGACATAGACAGGGTGGAGAAGGTTCAGAGGAGGGCAACGGGGGTGGTGCATGGATTGCATCACAAGTCCTGTGAGGACAGGCTGAGGGAACTGAGCGTGTACTCCCTGGAGGAGAGGAGGGAAGGGGAGGATGTGATGGAGACATACAGGTATCTTACAGGGAGAAACAGGGTGCAGGAAGACACTGTTTTTAGGCGAAAGGGATGTTCCGGGACTGGAGGGCATGGGATGAAGTTGGAGGGAGGACGATTCAGAGGAAACATGAGAAAGAATTTCTTCACAGAATGGGTGGTGGACAAGTGGAACACCCTGCCAGAGGAAGTGGTGGGGGCTGAAACAATCACGGGATTTAAGAATGCATGGGATAGACATAAAGGAATTCTAGAGGTCAGGGGTAAGGAAACAGACTTCTAGGAAAACAAACTGAACTTACAAGCTCAAATGGGCAGACTGGGTGGGCCATAGGCCCTTATCTGCCGACACTGTCTATGTATCTATGTATCTATGACCTGGGTTGGGTACTATTTACTTCACGAGGAGACAATCCTGAGATGAAAGGAGGAAGGAATGAATGTATGTGGGAGGAGTAGAGGAGCAGTCTGAGGTTTTGTTGAAGAAATCAGGGAGAAGGACACTGCGAAGGTCAGAGAATGCAGAATTAAAGGTATCAACCATAAGCAGAGGGTCCGGGATGGTGTCACTCTCAATATTAAGTAGCGAGGGGGGAGGAGTTGGGTCTACCCATAGGATCCTTAATGTTGTCCCAAAATGTTCTCCCTTGTCCCCAGGTGGAAGAGAGGCAGTCCAGGAAGTGGGCCACTTTTGCACGATGGATTTTCCTGGTACATAAGTTTCTAACCCCAGGAATCATTCATTATGATTAAACTTAATGCAGTCAGTCTCCAGTGTTGAACTGCCTGGAGAAATGGAATTTTATGCAAATTATGGAATTCTCAAGTGGCTCATGCCACTTTCAAACTGCTGTCCTAGTAACTGCTGCACTCTGAGTGCTTCAGATTCTTTACTCCCCCTGCCTAGTAAGGACATCCCGGAGAGCTCTCTTTGAACTGTTTTCAGAATATATCTTTGGATAAGTACTCATTTTAGTTTAAATTTAAAATTACCACCTTAGAAACATTGTTTAGTATAGTTTAGTACCATTATAGTAGTTTTTTGTCTCTATTCGCGGTTCCCTCAAGGTTCCTTTGAACCGAGGGTTCTGCATCTTTTTGGGAGGTTTTTACCTCAGTTTTTCTTTATTTTATATATTTAGCGATCTTGAACCACTTTATTTTTTGTTAAATTACTGTATTTATCAGTTTCCTTTTCATTCAGGAACAGAATAGCGATTGGTTCCAGGAACCGCTAGCGGTTGTTGTTGTAAAGATGCTCCAGTTCTGAGGTGCTTTAAATAATGATTTATGGCAAGTAGTATTTGTGTCTATCAATGTCAAAGGTCCATTTATATAAACCTAAAAAACGTACAGGACCCAAGGGTTTTAAATGTTGTGAGCCTTGTGGGCAACTTATAGCAAAAGCAGATAGACACTCTGGCCCAGATATTCAAACTTCACCCAAAATGTGCGCAACAGCAGGAGCAAGCACAAGTCCACTGCACCCATTCGCAAGAAGCATGATATTCAAAAACTGCACAGGCCAAGATGCGCCTGCGGCACATGACTGAATATCGCATCACCTGTGCCATAGCGCAACCAGGGATGCTCAGTGGAGCAGGGCAGCAATGCAACAGCACAACCAGGGATGCACAGGGACAAGATGCAGGGGCCCACCACCCATGCCACAGATGGGCAGAGGAGCACACAGCAGAACAGAGATCACCCCCCCACACCCCATGCACTGCACAACTGGTGGAGAACTGGAATAACTACCAGCCCATGGATACCAGCAACAAACCCACAGCCGGGGCATGGTGCCCCAGCACACCCCCTGGCAAGCTGTGACTGGCACACAAGGAGGGCTGACCACCCCGTGACACAGCATCCCACCAATGCAGAGCACACCCTGCACCATGATCCCCAGACACCCTGCCCAAGAGCAGCATCCACCAGTGCAGGACATCCCATGCATGCCACCACCCCCACTGTGACAATGCAACCCTGTGCACCACAGAACCATGCAAGGCAGCCCCACCAAGAACACCCGTCAGTGGGTGGCAGCACACAGCAATGCAATTACTGCATACATAGTGCCACCACACACATCCCCTCCGAGGTACAGCTAAGAGAACAACAATGCGTCGGCACACGAGGTAGCCCACATGTGACAGGGCATGCCCCAGACCCCACCACCAGTGGTACAGCACCCTGCACACACTCCCAAGGATACACCCTAACCCAGGACTGGCCACAACAGCCAGCGCAGACACCCACAGTGGTGCATGGAAGCGTCCACCACACAGGATGCAACACAGTGCACAGACAAACACCCACCCATACCCAGGGGCACACCAACACAGGGACACAGTAACAGGGCAACCAAGCCCCCAATGTGTGGCCACGGAAACCATGTACACATGGCCAGCACCCCTCCGTGGCACAGGAGTGCCAGTCTCCCTGTGCAGGCACCATGGAGCTGTATGCCACCAGCATGCACCTGGAGCACAAGTGACAGACAGTGGTGCACATCCCCCTGTGACACACACAAGTGACAGCATGGAGTTGGGACAACAACAGTGGAGGCCACAGTGTCCCCTGAGGCAGACATGCACTACACCAGTGACAAAAGACAACCTGGCATTGTGCCTGGTACAGTGGCTGCCCAGCAAGGACAGCCACCACTGACATGCCAGTGGACTGTGCAGGTCACAGACATGCAAGGATGTCAGCTGCACAGGCCATGAACAGTCTGACAGGTGCGCCGTGGACACAGAGCATGCACTGTGGACCACTACACACAGTCATTCAGTGCACAAGGAACAACACACACACTACAGACAGTGACTGATAGATGCTTCCACACCATAGTCACTTTCACAAGGACACACACTCACATACGCACATGACTGCACCATCCCTGCTGACATGCACACCACTGCAGCTGAGCACCTATACCCACTGCAAATCAGAGACTACCGCAGTAGGCATATCAAAGCAAATGCGTTGTAAAACATCCAACAAAATGATTTACAGATATTTACAAAAGGTTGGAGGGGGGGCCACAAACAAGGTGGGGGTGGGTAAGGGACAGGGGTGAACAAATGGTAGAGGAAAGGAGGGGTGTGAGGGTGGGTCCAGGGCTGGTAGGGTAAATCAGGGGCATTAGAACATTCAGCGGGAGCCCCGCTCCCCACTCTGGCTGCTCCTCCCGCCATGCCACTGTCATACTCCCAGGCGGTCTATCCTTTCAATGATCTCCAGGGAGGCCCTGGCAACTTGCAGGATCTCCCACAGCATCTCTCTGATTGCCTGCAGCTGCCATCCACCTAAGACAAGGGAGCAGAGTCAATAGGTGTGAATGCACAGCCCCATGCAGCCCACCCACTGTGTATGGCATACAGGCATAGTACATGCCTCTGTGATGGTGTGTGACCACCCACAGTGATCGTGTCCACAAGACCTGCCCACCCAGGCACACACAGCTATGAGAACTGCTGCACACACCCACCGGCCAAGTCCTGCACAGTACCACCATGGCTGTTCAGTGACATGGCTATGCGGTGCGAAGGCAGTGGCACAGCCATGTACCCAGTGCATGCATGGATCACCACTGATGCACTCCCAGACATGCAGTGCCACTGGACAGTGCTGACTGTAACAAGCTGCGTGCATGGCAGTGGTGTCAATGGATGGTGGCCATGCCCCACTGCCCACCCTGTTACACAGCATGCAAAAGTAATCATGGATGTAAGGCACTCACCATCATCAGGCTGGTCCCTGTGCCGGTCTGGTCCGGCAGCCCTCTCCACATGCTGTGGCTCACGGTGCATCCTCCTCTCCTGCACGCCGGCACTCCTTTGGGCCTAGGGTGCAAACATGGAGAGAGGAACATCAGTACAATCTTGTAGCAAAGTCCCCTCCACCCCAGTGTGTGTGTGCAATCCCACACAGCCATTCCCATCCTTCCCCCAACCCGATACCACCACCACAGCACACACTGGATGGCCCACCCAATGTGGTGGACACATGCCACCATGATACCCGTATGGATGTTATCAGTGTATGGATGGGGCACCTACCTGGCCGTGGCACTGTGCCCCTCCTGGTAGGTGCCCACAGGTGGGCAAGCCTGTCAGAGTCCCAATGCTGCAGGTCACCATAGTGGTGTCTGCACTGCTCCGCTGTCCGCTCCATGCCAGTGGCTTCCTCCAGGGCCACTGCCACCTCCTCCCACACGGCACTCCTGGCCCTGTCCAGGGGTGCCTCCCCAAATAGGGCAGCAGTAATGGGCTCCACCAACTGCACCAGAATGGCCAGTTCCATCTGGCTCCAGATAGGTGCCTGTCTCTGTGCCATCCTGCAATGTTTCAGTATCAAAATGGTGCTCTGTAGCGCACATCCACCACATGCGGATGCTGCACGGTACTGTGCTGCCATTCCCCATTGTGCTGTCACCAAACAGTGCAATAGAGGTGCACCCATGTGGACGCATGGCACCTAGGGGCAAAGGTTGGCACAGGGTCAGGGGTCTCTCACGCATGGACCACCACAGCACAATTGGTACTCACCATGTGTAGTGTGGTAGGGCACCTGTGTGTCACTTTATGTAGTGGCCTACCACACTGTGGCCCCAGTGCACCTACGGTGCCCCAGTGCTAGAGCACCATACCTGTGAACAATGCAGTAGTGCCACTGGCACAATGGTGGCCGTGTCCTGCATTGCTGTCCATGCACAGCACATCAGCAGCATGACAGGCATTGGCATCAGCACCCTGGGCATGCACTGTTCGGTGTCCACTGTACATGTCACAGAAATACGCCCTTGCCTGAGCACGTTCAACACAATTGCGCAAAGCGTGACAGCGTGATATTCAGCCAGCATATGCAAATCAGCTAATCAGCTATTCAATGGCGCAGATACCACATTAGCATCCACTTAAAATTGCACCTCACCTCATTTGCATGCCTTGCGCTATATAAATGCGACATTGGGCTGCACTGGCCATAGTCAGTTACTGCAGTCTATTATGATGAGTTGCATGCTGTTTGGGAGTGTGGACTGTAGTGTTTGGGACATGCATGGGACTGCACAGTCACAGGTAACACCTATCATTCCCACAGGATAAATAAGGAGTGATCGTGAGGTGGAGGAACAGAGACATGGGAGGAAGAGGCCTAACTCACCAAGGCAGAAACAGATGCCCTGTTTGAGGCCTACCTTGACCAGGAGCCGCTGCTCAGTGGACAGCGAGAACACCACAGGCCCATGCTGCTGATGAGGAGAGGTGGCATGTGCCATCAACCTGCATGGCAGCCACCATCGGTCTGTGCAGGAGTGCAAAAAGAAGATGGGCACGGACAGGCGGAGGGTTAAGAACAAGGTGGCTGCCATCAGAGCTGTGACTGGTGGGGACAGCAGGCCATGCAATGCCTGACTCCACAAGAAGAGCGGGTTGCTGGCAGCATGTGGCATTGTGCCATCGAGGGTATTCCAGGTGGTGGATTCCAGATGGGTGATAGCCCATCACTGCATAGTAGGTCCTGATCTGTCACTGGGAGGAGACAGGGTAGTGTAGATACATTAATGCTACTGTGTTCCCTTACAGCTCCTGAGCATCTACATGGGTCAGCGGTGGTGGGCTTGTCCACTGAGGGTGACACCATGGACATAGAGGAGTGCCCGTCCACCTCCACAGGTGTGCTAGGGTCAGGGTGGATAGTGGGCCCCCCTGACTGTCCAGACAGAAGTTGGTGGTGCTGGTGTGGAGGAGGCTCTGCCCATGTCCCAGCATGCCAGCATCCATGGATGCCAACATGCTGAGACTCGACTGGTGCGGATCCATCACTGATGATGATGGAGCTCACTTCATGGACAGTGATATGTGTGGGCTGCAGGATGGCCACACAGCAGGTAACAGCACAGGCATGACCGTGGGTGGTGCCGCCGTGGAGGCCTGTGTGACATCACAGTCCCAGCCTGTGCCTGTCTGCACCAATGGGGCAGCACTGCTGTGTGTCCAGGTACCGTTGAGCCCTGGAGAGTGGCAGCCAGAGGGGCAGTGTCAGCAGTCATCCAATGGCCATGGGGGTACAGTGTCGGGGGGCCAACGTCAGTGCACTACCTGTGGACATGCCCAGGCATGGCCCTGGTGTGCAGTGCCCACCCTCAAGGGGTGCTGCCCATCAGGGCCGCAAACACAGTGAGGGACAGCATGCCGATCTGGCAGATGACCTCTCAGAAGAGCACACCCGCATACCCCAAGAATCAGTTGATCAGCAGTTGTGGTTTGTGAATGCGGTGGATGCACTTAGTGTGGTTCTGTGTCAGGCAGAGGAGGGGCACAGCAGAGACACTGCTCTGCTCCTGGCAGGGATGGACCAGATGCGGGAGGATGTGACTGCTGCCATTGACAGGCTGACACAGACAATCACAGCTGCCATGGCCACACAGTTATTTGCCCATGCGTCACAGACACCGCGCAGTGCAATGTCCACCCCCTTCCCAGCATCGTGTGACACCCTTCTTGTTGACACCGGGTTCAGCTGTGGGCATGCCGAACTCACCTGGTGCAGGCATGTTTGGTGTGCTGCAGAGCACTGCGCAAGCATGGTCACGTTCATGCAGTGGAACCCCTGGGGGACTGTCGGTGCCACCCCATGAGGCCATTGGTCAGTCTCTCACTGCTGGTGGGTCTCAGTGGGGCTGCCCACACATCTGTGGCAGCCATGGCACTGTGGCACATGACTGACCTGTCTCCCACCAAGGCTACTGTCTGACACTGCCCTGTGTGCAGTGTGTTGTTCAACGTGCAATGCACGGTGGGGTACCCGGCCCTGCACACACACACACACACACACACACACACACGTTCCATCTGCACACCCTCCCGGCTGCTGTCCACTGTGGCGTGTGCATGATGATGCCTGCATTGTGCTGTCTACCACTGTGCAATGGTACCTAGCATCTGACACATGCACAATGACAGGCACTGGGTGTGGTGGTCTGTGGACATGTGTGTGGCTAGGGGCGGTGGTTGGGGTCGATATGCCTCCTACCCTTTGTGCATGTCTTGTGGGTGTGTGTGTGTGTGTGAGAGAGTGTATGTGTGTGCTACCACGTGTCATGTTAGACCTTGCCCATCCCTGACGGCATGTGTGGTTCCATGCTTAGCCAATTCCCTTTACGACATGCACCCCTGGGGTTTGTCCATGTGTGTTTGTGGGTTGTGCCCCTACCACTGGTGGTTGCACATGGCCCCATGACTTACCTGGGTTGGTTGAAATGCTCATCTGTGAAGGTGTCCCTGTGCAGCTGTGCCATCCAGATCAGTCAGGGGTCCCTTTGATGGGGGACTGCCCATCACCATCTTCACCAGTGTTCTCAATGTTCCCATCGCTGTCCCCCTCTTTGACCTGTACATCTATCCCACAGTTGCTGGCCATGTTTTGCAGGATGCAACAGGCCAGGAATAGCCCACAGGCCTTTGAGGGGCTGTACTGTAGGGCACCGCCAGACGTGTCCAGGCATAGGAAATGTGCCATCAGCATCCCGAACACCCACCCAATGACATTGCATGTGGTGGCATGTGCCTCACTGTAGCATTGATGCAATGGGGTCGCAGGCTGCCGGTATGGTGTGAGCGGCCAAGGACAGAGTGGGTATCCACTGTCACCTGTGTGTACAGGGTGGACATTAGTTTGGTAATCAGCATCACCCTGCCATAGGCTATCTAAGCCACTAACCATGTCATCTCTGACTATGCCCCTCCCAAGCTCCATGTCTTTCTGTGTGATTTGCATACTCACCCACTAGGTGGCCAGTGGGGATGTCCCCACTCTCGAACCTGTAGCACAGTGCAGACTAGTGCCAGATGAAGGTATCATATGCTCCCCAGGGCATGGCACGAACATTGATTATGTGCCCCTGGCGATGCACACCACCTGGCAGTTGATGGCACCCCTTACAGTTTATGTATGCAGCCCCCAGGGCCAGGTGGCATGTGGACAGCCACAGGGTGCAGTCTATTGCCCTGAGCATGCCAGACATACGTACACCCTGTGGGACTCCTGTATGTTTGCTGTGCACTCTGCCGGGTGCTGGGGAAATGGATGTACTCTGCAGCATGTGGCAGCAGTATGCTGAGGAATTGGGTGAGAAGGTGTGACGTAACTGACTGGGTTATGCCTGCCATGTCCCTTGTTGGTCTTTGGAAGGTACCCATGGTGAGCAGGCACATGATAGCTGTCACTTTGGTCTCCACTGACAGAGCATGGCTCCGTCACATGTGTGACTGCATCACATCACTGCACAGCTCCACAGAGCCACCTCAGGAATGCCTCTGGTTCAGCGGTACCAGTCCACGATCTCAGTGTCGGTGTACAGCTTGAAGCTGGTGCAGGCTCGGTACTGCCTGTTGGAGGCATACCGCTGATGGGCCCTTCCACAGCCACGCCCCCTGCTGCCTGCCTTCTCACATCCCTCATTACTGCCTCCATCTGGATGGTGGTACTGGCCATGTCCCTGGCTTGTGTTACCCCCCCGGCAGCTGTTTTGCCATTCTCCCCACGTCCTTACTGCTACTCCCCCTGCACCGGGAGCACCTCCCAGTAGTGGCTGTACTGTCCACTGTCTGTGCTCTTAGTGCTGTGTGGCACTTCCCACTTTTGTCCTGCACTGTGGCACAGGCTCCCCACACCTTCCCTGTTCCTGGTGGTTTCAGGTGCTCTGTCCTGCTCCTGCCCTGTCCTGCTCACAGTTACTGTGTGCCTGCTTGCAGTTCACCCACATGTGGCTTTCCTGTAGCGTTCTGCACCGCTCTCTTGTTCCTTTTTATTTTGGATAATTTCCGCTATCATGCAACTTCTGCTTGCTCCCCTATTGCGCATGGCGCATGTTGTTGAGTATCGCACTGCGCCATTTGTTCATGGTTCCCCCTTCAGTTGTGCATATTTTCATTACCATTGTGCTCTTGCACATTGTGATTTGAGACGTGCATCAACCTCCCACTGAATACACAACAATGGTGCATTTTTCGGACTTGAGCTGGTGCATTCCTGTTGTGCATGGTGCAACCCTTTGAATATCTGGGCCTCTGTGTATTTTTTGCTTGGGTAAAGTCATATATTTGCCAAGTGTGATATTTGTAAAACCTTTGCCCTAAAACATTAAAGAAAGGTCTAACATTTTAGAAGAGATAGGCGTCTGCTTCTAATGTGGAGAATTCGCTTCTTCCTCTTTTCACAAAAAGGATGGAGGTAAAGCTAAGGATCCTGACAGGAGTTCAGATAAATCTGAACAGGGTAAAACAAAAGGGCTGTAAACAAGCTCTGAACCTGTTCCACTAAAGAAAAAGTGTAAAGAAAAACATGTCACTGCGCCTCCAGCAGAGAATGCTAAGGAGCTCCCAGTAGACAAGCACATTATGGCCCTAGGCTGAGGACATTGCTAAGGCACTACAAGTGTTACAAGCTCTACAGGGTGCAATCCCGGTTCCTTCACCAGTTGCCCCAGTTCCTCCTACAACCTCAGCAAGGAAAGAAGTGCCGGAAGTGTATGGGGAGGAGGAGGAGGAGGAGGATGACTTGCAAGGGGAACCTATTGATCCGGAGGTTTCCTTGAGCAAGATTTTGGGTCTCCTCCTAGGGGTCCTGAGGAATACTCCTCCCACTATGCTTTTGTTAAGAACATGGTGGAAACCCTAAACCTTTCTCTTCAGGAAACAGAAGAGGATATGGAGGAGGCAGATTTTCTGGAGACGATGGGGTTAACTCTCACAAAACATCTGTTTCTACCCATGCATAAAACCTTAAAAAAGTCTGCAGTGCAGATTTTTACAAATCCAACCTCTATCCCTGGTGTGGATAAGAAAGCTGACAAGAAATATCAGCTGGATAGAACTACAGCTGATTTTCTGTTTACTCATCCTGATCCTGAGGGAGTAGTACAAGTTGCTGCCTGTGACAAGGCCAGGATCCCCTTGGCTACCCATCCACCAGACACAGATTCAAGAAAAACGGATGCTATGGGAAAGAAAGGGTACATGGCTGCCTCTTTATTAGTTAAGCAGGCCAATTACATGGTATATTTAGTGCAGTACCAAAAAGCTCTATGGAACACTGTTCTAGCTTTGGCTGATAAACATAGAAACATAGACTTTGACGGCAGATAAGGACCGCTAGGCCCATCTAGTCTGCCCATTTCCTTACCTACAGGATAGGCCGCAGATCCTAATTAACCAACAGCCTATATCTTCCTGCCCCCCACAAGAATTGCCTTATGTCTGTCCCATGCATTCTTGAATTCTCCCACAGTTTTAGACCCCACAACTTCCTCAGGAAGGCTGTTCCATGCATCCACTACCCTCTCTGTGAAATAATACTTCCTGTCATTGCCCCTGAACCGCCCTCCTTCTATCTTTAAATTGTGTCCTCTTGTTCTTGCAAGTCTCTTTTCTGAAAGATGCTACCCTCTTGGACTTTGTTGATTCCTTGAGGTACTTGAAAGTTTCTATCATGTCCCCTCTCCTTCTTTCCTCAAGGGTATACATATTAAGCTCCTTTAGTCTCTCCTCATACGGCTTCTCTTGCAGACCCTGCACCATTTTAGTTGCCCTCCTCTGGACTGCCTCTATCCTGTCTATGTCCTTGCGGAGATGGGGTCTCCAGAACTGGACACAGTATTCCAGATGGGGTCTCACCAACTGTCTGTACAGAGGGATAACAACTTCCTGTTTTCTGCTGCTGATGCCTCTCCCTATACATCCCAGTATACCCCCGGCCCTCCCTACTGCCTTCTCACATTGCTTGCTAACCTTAAGGTCATCTGATATGATTACCCCCAGGTCCCTTTCCTGTTTTGTTGTTGTTACTACCTCCCCACCCATTGTGTATTCTTCCCCTGGGTTCTTGTTTCCCAGGTGCATTATTTTGCACTTTTTTGCATTGAATCCTAGCTGCCATACGTCCGACCATTCCTCCAACCTTGCCAAGTCCCTTTTCATCCTTTTCACACCTCCTTGTGTATCAACCCTGTTGCAGATCTTTGTGTCGTCTGCAAAAAGGCATACTTTTCCTTCCAGTCCCTCTGCAATGTCACTGATGAAGACATTAAAAAGGACTGGACCCAATACTGAACCCTGCGGTACCCCACTAGTAACTGCCCTTTCTTCAGAGTGGACTCCATTTACAATTACCTTCTGTGTCCTGTTGTCCAGCCAATGTTTTCCAGGCTACCACCCTGGGACCCACTCCCAGGCTGGTTAATTTGACTATCAATCTTTGTGTGAGACTGTGTCAAATGCCTTGCTAAAGTCTAGGTAGGCCATGTCCACAGCCCCTCCCTGGTCTACTACTTTGGTCACCCAGTCAAAGAAATCTATTAGATCGTCTGACATGACCTTCCCACTGTGAACCCATGCTGCCTTGGATCCTGTGCTCCACTGACCTCTAGGTACTCAACTATTCTTTCCTTCAGAAGTGACTCCATCACTTTCCCTACCACAGAGGTCAGACTGACAGGTCTGTAGTTTCCTGCCTCTGTCTTGGTCCCACTTTTGTGAAGGGAATCACATCCGCCTTCCTCCAGTCCTTGGGTACCACACCATCCTCCCATGATTTATTAAAAAGAGTAGCCAGTGGTTTCACTAGTTCCTTCCTTAATTATTTTAGATTCTGGGTGAATTCCATCAGGACCCATTGCTTTGTCACCTTCAGTTTTAGGAGTTCTTGCAGAACCCTTTCTTCTGTGAAAGGACTGGGATCGACCCCTAACAAGAGTGCTTCTGTTAATTGGATTAGACACTTCCCCTCCTCTTTTGTGAATACTGAGCAGAAATATTCATTCAGTATTCCTGCTTTTTCACTGTCCCCCTCTGCCCACCCACCATTCATTCTATTCAGCCTCATATCCCTCCCTTTGTCTTTCTACGCTTGCTGATGTACCTATAAAAGGTTTTATCCCCCTTCTTAACTGAGTTGGCTATCTTTTCCTCAGCTTGGGCCTTTGCTATTCTGACTTCCCTCCCTGCTTCTTTCTGCATTAACTGGTACAGCTCTCTGTCCTGCTCCTTCTGTGTTTCCTTATACTTCGGAATGCTATATTTTCTTCCTGACTTTCACAGCCCTCTCTTGAGAACCATAGTGGCTTTTTCTTTCATTTTGATTTGTTTATTTGCTTCACACAAAGGCTTGTTGCCTCTGTGATGGCAGTTTTGATAATTCCCCAATGTTGCTCCACACCTCCTTCTAGCCTGTTTGCTAGTGCTTTTCTGAGGCACTCTCCGTCTTGCCAAAGTCAGCCCTCCTAAAGTCCAGTACCCTCACTTTTGTATGGCTTGACTCTGTAGCTGAGTTTAACATGAACCACACTGTTTGATGGTCACTTGTCCCCAGATGGCAACCTACTTCTAGATCTGAGATCCTCTCACTGCCCCCATTTGAGAGTATGAGGTCCCAGGGGTCCCAGGTGAAGTGGGTGTAGACTTACAGGATACTGCAAGGGCTGCACTTGGTGCTACCAGGTACCAATTTCATATGACAGTGGATGCAAATGATACTGCATCCAGATTAATGGTTTTGTCAGTTTCACTCAGGAGGTTTGCTTGGCTTAGAGTCACCAACCAGACTTTAGATACCCAGGCCAAAGCAATGGATTTCCCCCTGGAGAACAGTTCATTGTTTGAGGATAAAACAGAGGCATACATGAAGAAGGTGGAGGAATAGAAATCCATCTATTGGAGCAATTCCAAGGATAAACCCTCCACCTCTTATAGACCCCAGAGTAGGGGAGGTAGGGTTTTTTTTACCCCAAACCCTTCTTTCAGGCTCAGGCCTCTCATCCTCAGCAGCAGGCCAGAGGTTATTTTAGAGGAAGGGGCAGGAGAGCCATGAGAAGAGTGGCTCCTGCACTACAGGTTCAGGCACAGCCCACACAGAACCCCTGATGGGCTAGTGCAGGTCACATCCCCTATTACAGGACCACCAGTAGGTGGCAGACTAGCTTATTACCTTCATGGTTGGCATGCCATCACCACAGACATGTGGGTGTTGGAGGTAGTGACCCAGGGCCTGGCACTCAGTTTCAAATCATTTCCAAAGCTGAGAACAAGAACCGTTGCTCCAACAACAGCTGCAGACTAAATTTTGTTGCAGGCAGAGGTAAAGCATCTGCTAGCAATCAAAGCAATAGAGGTAGTGCATCTAACAAGCAGGGGCAAAGGTTTTTTTATCCCAGGTACTTCCTCATAAGGAAGAAAAATGGGGATTGGTGACTTGTTTTGGATTTAAGACTTCTGAACAAGCACATCTTGAAACCAAGGTTCAAAATGGTCACTCTTGCAATAATAATTCCCTCATTTCAAAAGGGAGACTGGCTAGCCTCCCTAGATCTAAGGGATGCTTATTTTTACATTCCCATCAGAAGATCTCACAGAAAATTATTGAGATTCAGACTGGCTTCAGGCCATTACCAGTTTGTAGCTCTCCCTTTTGGACTAACATTGGCACCAAGGGTTTTTACAAAGTGCCTATCAGTGGTGGTGAAGTTTCTGAGAAAACAAGGTGTAACAGTCTTTCCCTAGCTAGAAGACTGGTTAATAGTAGGACAGTCTATGCAGCATGCAGTGCAGTCAATGGCACTAGCAAAATCTACACTGGAGTCCCTGGGATTTCTGATAAATGAAGAGAAATCTCAGCAGGTACCACTCCAGGTGCTGGAAGTTTATTGGTGCAGAACTAAACACCAGACAGGGCAGAGCCCTCCTGCCACAAGACAGGGTGGCAAGCATTCTGCAGATTGCAAAATCCTTTGTGTTTGGGAGACCCAAATCAGCTAAAGAATTTCTCAGGCAAATGGGCCACATGTCATCTGCCACTGCAGTGGTAATGGGCTCCAGGTTTCAGATGAAAGATATTCAGTTCCATTTCAGATGGTATTGGTCTCAAGGATGGATCCTATGTCCAAACAGGTTCCAGTCACAAAAGCTTAGCCCAGGCTTTACAATGGTGGCTGGATGAGCACAACCTCAGGGTGGGTGTACCTTTTATAAGGGAACAACCTCACATCAGATGCCTCTCTGCTAGGTTGGGGGCACACATGTTAGAACACACAGGAAGTGGCACATGGTCCTCCCAAGAGTCTCTGTTGCACATAAATCTCTTGGAGCTCAGGGCTGTTTACCTGGCTCTAAAAACATTTGCTCCTTACCTACAAAACAAGGTGGTGCAAGTCAGAATAGACAACACCACAACCATGTATTACACCAACAAGCAAGGAGGTACCAGGTCAGATCTGCTGTGCACAAAAGCAATGAGACTATGGTCCCTGGTATACTCCATGGGAGTATCCCTGTCAGCCATACACCTTCCAGGGAAAGACAATGTGATGACAGACTTTCTAAGCAAGATAAGTCAAGACCACCACAAGTGGTGCCTGAATACTCAGGTACTCAGTGCAATTTTCAGGAAATGGGGCATTCCAGAGGTGGATCTCTTTGCCTCCGCACAAAACCACTTGCTTCCAATGTACTGTTGCAGGCTTCCTCTAAGGGACACAATTACCCTGGATGCCATGGCCCTGTATTGGACAGGGAAGTTCCTGTATGCATTCCCTCCCTTTCCTTTGATCTTCAGGACCCTACTGAAATTGAGGTCCCAACCATCAAAAATGATACTGGTGGCTTCGGATTGGGCAAGACAGCACTGATACTCTCTCCTACTGTCTCTGTCAGTGGTTTCCCCAATCCACCTGCCCAGGAGGCACAACCTGTTAACCTCCTCTCAGGGCAGGATCCTGTACCCCAATCTCAAATCACTGATGCTCAAGGCGTGGCTCTTGAGGACTTAGAATTTGCTCACCTAAACCTATCACAGCAGGGCTGACAGTTTAGGGTTCCAGGAAGCTTTCTACTAAGAAAACATATTCCTCTAAGTGGAAAAGATTTACTACATGGTGTACAGGTAAGGGTGTGAGCCCTTTCAGGGCTGATTTGGCTGTTATTCTAGATTACCTTACACATTTACATTCCTTAGGTCCGAAGCCTTCCGTCCTCAAGGTCCACTTAGCTTCAGTCTCTGCTTACCTGTCAGTTGGTCAGGAGAGGTCCGTGGCCTCTTATCCAGTATTTAGAAAATAAAAAGGCCTTAATCTTCTACACCCTCCCCCTAAGAGAACCGGTGCCAGCCTGGAATCTAAATGTTTGCAGTGCTAAACTCATGGATGCACCATTCGAAGTTATGGCAACCACAGATTTGAAGTATGTCATTTGAAAAACTGTTTTCCTGGTTGCCATTACTTCAGCCAGAAGGATCAGTGAATTACAAGCCCTGTGCACAGATGTGGACTACATCTCATTCCACAGGCACAAGGTAGTCCTTCAGACTAATAGAAAATTCCTTCCCAAGGTGGTATCTGATTTTCACTTGAATTTGTCTAACACTCTCCCTGTCTTCTTTGCAGACAACTCCAGTTTTCCAGAAAGGAGACTCCATTCCCCTTGATGTCAAAAGGGCACTTAGCCACTACATTGACAGAACCAAGTCTGACAGGACAAGTCACTCACAGCTCTTTCTCATGTACGGTGAAGTTGGTAAGGGCAGAGCTGCAAATAAATATACAATTGCTCACTGGATAGTGGCATGTATATAGTTTTGTTATAGTAAGGTGGGTAAACAGGTACCTCTGGGCCTGAGAGCACACTCCACCAGGGGCACAGCTGCTTCAGTGGCAGCTTCAAGAGAAATTCCACTACTGGAAATCTGTAAAGCAGCTACATGGAAAACAGTACACACCTTCACAAAGCATTACAGCCTGGACTTGCAATCCAGAGGTGATGCTAGGTTTGGTACAGCAGTGCCACAGAGCCTCTTTTCTAAGTAGGTTCTCTGCCCACCTCCAAAGGTGCTGCTTTGAAGTCTGCAGAGAATTATGAATATGAGAAGAATACATGGGGTTAGAAGAAAAATTACTCACCTTAGTAATCTTGTTTCTTCCTATGTATTCTTCCATATTCCTCACTCTTCCCACCTCCTTCCAGAACCCAAGCCTCTGAATGGTCTTCTTACTTGACAGTCCCAAACATAGACACATTTACTGTAATCCTGTGAGGCTGTTTCTTTATACTTACCTTTCTTTTTCCCAGGTGATTCTGGGTGTTTTGGGTAGGTCTAATACCACAATCATTAGTATCAGTGGCAGGGGTAGTTATAGAACAGAGCTGTCTATATCAAGCAGTGTTTTAGCTTGAGTCACTTAGTTAGGTTGCCTTGTGGGCTTCCTAGAAATCTGAGACGTTGATAGAATGCACTGCAGATGAGGACAGCAGTTTGAATGTTGTCACGTGCCAATGATTCCATCATTAGCATATAGTTCCATTCTCTGGGCAGTTCTACTGAGCAGGCTAACTGCAGAGAGTTATGAATATGGAAGAATACATTGGAAGAAACAAGATTACTAAGGTGAGTATTTTTTTCTTACTGAACCGGTTCTTTTTCCTTCTCCATCGGTTCAGTTCCTTGGTTCCGGAACCAAGCACAAAAAAAAAAAAAACTTGTTTATTTAGCAGTTGCAGTTTTTCTCCTTTATTTAACAATATGTTGGAGAAACCTAAAAAGAAGACCAGTGAGCCTGGCTTTAGGAATTGCTTGCAGTGTGAAGAAGTATTTGCAAAGGTAGACAAATGCACTTTGTGTGTTGTCTGTCTGTGATTTGAACACCTTAAGGAGGAATGCACAGTATGTAAGACATTCCCAGAAAAAAAAATTAAGAAACACCTTGAAAGGCTCATGAAAACATTTCCAAGGAGTCCCTCAGGCTCTGACTAGCTGACACTCTTATCTTCCGTGGCTGAACCCACAATCATAACTTCCTCTGCCCTGAGACAGGCAAGAAGGGGACAAAAAGGATAACTGAACCGTCTGACTCCCTGGTTCCTTTAAAAAATCAAGGAAGCTAAAGCATGCAGAACCCATGCCCTCTAAACCAGGGACTTCTGCATCTGGTCTGACTATGCCTTTGGCCCAGGAGATTGCCCAGGCATTTAAAATAATTCAGACCCTGCAAAATATAATTCCTCCTACTCCTCAACAGCCTCCTTCCCCTGCTCAGGGTCCCCAGGCTGGCAGTAATGTGCAACCCCCCATTCAAGAGGAACAGGTTTATGATGTTGGTGATGATTATAGTGAGGAGGAGGATCCTATAGAACCAGAAATGTCCCCTGAACAGGACTTTGGTTCTCCCCAAGGGTGTCTGAGGATTGTTCCTCACATTTTCCATTTGTCAGGAGAATGGCAGATGCACTGGACATGTCCACAGCCGAGCACATTGAGGATGAGGAGGAGGTCGAATATATGGAGATGATAGGGTTAACACCCACAAAAAACCCTCCTCCTGCCAGTGTACAAGTTCTTCAAGAAATATGCCTTGGGGCTTATGGTGACGTCACTGTACTATGAAGCCATGCTGAATTAGAGCTCCACTCTCCTACGTTTTAAAAAAATCAAATAAAGCTTCCCACATCAGTACATTTAACTACTAGAAGCAGCCCAGAAAATGGATAAAAGGATGGCGAGCAGACCAAAGTCGAGATCAGGTGCAGGAGGTGGTCTGAAACAACAGGAACTAAACTTACCTCTGAAGGTCCAGAGCAGAGAGCAGCTGCAAATCAGGCCCCCAGAAGCTGTGGAGGTAGAGTCCGAGGACAGCACAGATACTGACGAGGAGGACAGCACAGATACCGAACGAGCACAGATACCGACGAGGAGGACAGCACAGATACCGATGAGGAGGACAGCACCTTCACCTCCAGGCAGCTTTGCAGGGAACTACATTGCTTCCCCCACACTTTGGATCCCATCTGAGGGGAGGTCGTGGATAACAAAACCAAACTTCTGCAGCATGATCAAACAATCCAGGCGATAGAAGAGATTCTAACCGCAGATCTGAAAATCTGTATCTTCACAGTGGGACCTTACTACAACAATCTGTATCTTCACAGTGGGACCTTTCTACAACAATCTGTATCTTCACAGTGGGACCTTACTACAACAATCTGTATCTTCACAGTGGGACCTTACTACAACTCCACAATAGGTTCCAATTTCTTCTACATAAAATAGAAAACCTGGAAAATAGATAGCATTATCTTAATAGATGCTTACATGGGCTTCTGGAGCATACGGAGACCGGGAACATGACCAACTACACAGA
The DNA here is from genome assembly GCA_016271365.2 of Neoceratodus forsteri. Taxonomy (NCBI): domain Eukaryota; kingdom Metazoa; phylum Chordata; order Ceratodontiformes; family Ceratodontidae; genus Neoceratodus; species Neoceratodus forsteri. The sequence goes on from JADMNL010000031.1 coordinate 2,637,999, forward strand.
AAGCCAACTTAAAGAATTACTAAATTTGGACAAGAATGTTCAGCTAAACGTAATCAGAGCCCATCGAGCCATAATGGCTCCTCCTAAGGATCCAAAAGCCAGGCCCCGCTCAGTAATTATTGCATTTTTGGAGTACCGCATGAAAGAGATGGTATTGTGCAAGTCTTGGTCCATGAAAGAAATTGTTTTTGGAGACACCAGGCTCTTCAGTGAATTGGACTATGTCCCAACAACCATGGCAAGGAGAAAGTTATGGTTTCCAGTACTAAAGGAACATAGAGCTAAAGGCATAAAAGCATGTATTGACTTTCTAGCTAAACTGAGAATTACCTCAGACAGTGGAACTAAGATTTTTAGACAGTCCCAGAAGCCAAGAAGTATTTGACCACACCAAACATTACGGTCAATGAGCTAATTAATCCAGGGCAACTGAAGGAGCTAGAGCAAAGACAATGGCATCTGGTGAATAGTAATGGAGGTAGAAGATCTCCCCAAGGACCTACGAATGTGAACCCAGGCTCCTGGCCCACACTACAAGCTTCTGCAATTGGGAATAAAAGAAACAGGGCTGGCATCCAGAAATTCAACTGGAAGACATACCTTCAACACATGATCCACGAGGGAGTTAATACAAGGTAAGATGCAGGCTCATAAAGTGGCTTTCTGGTCAATATCTGTTGGACTCCTTTAGTTGTTGGATAAGAGGGAGGATGGACTGAGGTAGGGGTTTGTGTGAATAAGAAATACAAAATCACACATGCCCCCACTATGCAAAGCATCATGGGCTGCATATGAAAATCACCACAGAATATTATGTTGATTCAACTTTAAGCAGAAATGCATGGTGCAGAAAGGCCTCTCACACAGTTTGCATAGGGTACCAACAGAAGACACAGACACATGTTTCATCCTACCCGGACTCATCAGTATGCCTCATCTGTCTGACACCCCAGTGGAATGAACCAGCTACCCTGAGATGGTCCATCTGGGTTATGTTGTGGTGAACCCAATTAAAACAAAAAAACAATTTAAAAGACAAAGAACCTCTGTGTGCAAGCACTGAGGCAATGGTTACCCCAAAGGGCATTTGGCCAGGAAGCCAAGTTTCAAAGAAATACCTCCAGGGTCGTTCAGTTACTAATTACATTTCCATACAATTATTCTTGGGACTGAAGCAGATTTTTGGTCTTAACACTACAGAGCTTTGCACAACCCATGGAGTGTAACCAGGCATTCATCGCAGGAGAAACAACCTCTTAGTCTAATGAAAAGGAAAGGGACCCCCCTTATTCCCACAATGCAATGTGGGCCTGTTAGGGACTATTTATTAGATTGCTCAGACTAACCAGGGAAGTGGAGTATCATTATGGGGGGGTTAAAAGTGTAACCCCCCCTACAAATGGGGGTTCCCAAGAAGTCTTCCTCGAGCTTGCCTAAATGCTCACTGCCAGGCTGGGGTTCTGCGTCTTAGCAGTTTAAATGTGATTGCCAGAGAGTGCCTGTATAGCCTCTGTGTACTGTCTCTTTAAGAGCTGCCTGGATTGCAGTCATAAGTAATCTGAGAGGGAGCTCTATTGAAAGATGTAACTATTTGCTGAAAATCATTTAGAGTGATAACGATAATGTAGTTTGTCTAACCTGCCTTCTTTGCAGCAAGGACTGTTTTCTTTATCCCCACTATCTTGATCAAGGACTGCGAATTGGACCAATCAGTACTGGTGGGACCTAAAGTGAAGCCACACTACAGGAGCTGTCTGGAGTCAAAATCTGTAGGAATTGTAGATCTTCCTGGACATAAGTCTCCACCACTCATTCACACTAGTGGGATTAGCGCCGAGGCACTAGGACCCATCGGAGCAAACTTTTTGCTGGAGGGTCGGCACGAGAGATGGCGCCGCGAGGCATGGCGCCGTGAGCAGCGGCTCGAGCGGCAATGACCATCTCGGCGACGACCATCCAACCATCTCAGTTCCTTTTTTCCCGCCATCGAGTGCGCTTCAGTGACGACGTCGCTCGCCTGTCGGGAGTCAAACTTCAAACTAGCGCATAGTTTTCAGTTTGTTTTTTTGTAACTTTATCACGATAGTAGTATCGCTTAATTTTATTCTATTTTCGCTAAATTTTTCTAATATTTAAATTTTACTTGAAGAAGTCTCGGCCTACTGGACGGAGTCGACCATGAGCAGGTCAGGTGACGGTAGGGAGACTTCGTATGAAAGCTGTTCAGTCAGCCGGGCTGGGTCCGGTCAGCCTCCTTCTCCTCAGCGGGGTTCCGACAACGGTCAGTCCGATGCCCGGGGGGATGGGCGTTCCCCCCGCCGGCATAAAATAAACGGTCGATTCTCGCACCATTCGCCTCGAGCTTTTCTTCGTCCACAGGTCAAAAAGAGAGGCATCACCGAGGTCGCCCTCTGGTATGTCTGCGCGTCGACACTCGGTTATCGTTGCTAGTTGCCGGTCTCCTTCTTCGGAGTCGCCAACTTCCATTAATCATCGTCCTCGACATCGGAGTCCCTCCCCGCCTATAGGTAGGACTCCAGATGAGCAGTTTCATCAGTGGGCCGCTCTTATGGAGCAATGGGCTTGGAGGTTGGTTCTTCTGCCTGGCTCGGTTGCCTCGGAGCCCTCGGGCCCCTCCAGCGATCAGGTAGGGCGGTTGGACCTTCCTAGTCACGTGGCGCCTTCTTCGGTGCCAGCGACCTGCTTAGGTGTTTCCCCCTCCACATGGCTCTGCGGTGCAGGGGCCTCACCGATGCCCTTATCTCCTGGTTTTTCCTTCCTCTAGCTTTACAGGTTCCTGGGGCTCTTCCAGCGCCTTCCGCAGGGGTCTGTTGCGCCTAGCCGTTTGCGGTGCTGCCGGGTCTAGCGGCACCGTCCAGCGCGGCCGCCGTCAGCCGGCGGCACCGGGAGTGCTCGGCGGTGCGCTCCGTGGGGCGGCGTGCCTCTTCGGCCGTCGCCTCCTCGAGTGCCGTTTTCAACCCGTTTTGCCGTCTAAGGCGCTGGGGCCCTCGGGGACTCTCCTTGTTTTCTGCTGTTCCTCCTCTCCTAATTTCCACTTCTTTCCTGTCCAAACAGTCCTTTCTGGACCATCAGGAGATGATGTTGAGCCTGAGCCCAGACCTTCGGTTGGGTGATGAAGTGGAGAAACAGGTTCTTTCTTTGCTACAGAGCCTGTGGTCGAGGACCTATCCTTTAAGTCTCTGTTGAAGAACCTGAGATCCACTCTTTCTCTCAGACTACAGACGACGATCCTGGGAAGATATTGAAGACTCCAGTATCTTCACATTGCGGAGATCCCTCAGTTTGACTCCTCCGATCCAGCCTTCCTTGAGACGCTGTCTCAAATGGTATGGAATAATCCTGCTCTTATTCCCTCAGTGGCTAAATCCATTGATAAAGTATTCAGCTCCCAAGGATCGTCCCATTTTGGTATCCAAAGCCTTTACGGATCCTATTGTAGTCCTAGCGAAATGACAAGGGTGTTCTTCCTCAAACTACTACAGCTCGACCTATTAACAAAGAGTCTCGTAAGATTGATACATTAGGTAAGAGAGTCTTTGCTGCCTCCACTCTAAGTATGAGTATTGCCAGTTATCAAGGCTATTTTTCTCAATATGAGTATATCTGTGGCACTCTATGAAAGAATGGTTGAAGCTCTTCCAGATTCGGACTCCAAGTCAGAGCTTCTTCTGACCGTTATTAAGTGGAAGGTCAATAACCAACAGGTCAAAACCGCCATGGACACTTTCGACACTGCTTCTGCTCAACGGCCGCGGATTTGTACTCAGCGCCATTCCTGGCTGCGTGCTTCTGGCTTCACGAATGATGCTCAGCAGCAGGTGATGGCGCTGCCTTTGATGGCTCCTATCTTTTGGCCCTCAGGTGGAGCAAGCCTTAGAGGCCACTCAGAAGACTAGATCGGCCATTAAATTGGCCAGACCTCCGCCTACCCCTCTCGAGGGCAGACAGAGCGTCAGTTTCATAGTAAATCCAGTCCTTTCGAGGCAGCGGCAGGGAAGCTTCCATAAAAGCCAACCTGCCCAACCTCAAAGAAGGTGCAGCAGAGCGCAGGGGCCTAAAGCCCCAGTGCCACCTTATGAATGCTGGCCCAAGTTCCATCCCTCTGCCCGAGGTGGAACTTTCTCCTCGAGTGGGAGGTCATCTGATATACTTCTACAACTAGTGGAAGTCCATAACCGGACAAATGGGTCCTTCGGATAATTTAGAGGTTATTCTCTCAATTTCTTGAAACCCCCAAGTGTCCTCCCAGATGACAGCCCAGGTTGTCGGCCTCCCAGTCAGACCTCCTCACCGAGAGATCTAGGGCCTTCTGAACAACAGGGCAATAGAACTGGTGCCCCGCATCTACAAAACACAGGGTTCTCCTTTACTTTCTGGTTCCAAAAGAAATCTGGGGATCACACCCAATTCTAGACCTCAAGCTAAACAAATTTCTCCCCAGGGGAGAATTCAAAATAATTTCCTAGAGTACCCTATTACCCTTGCTGCATCAGCATGACTGGCTGGCCTCCTGGATATGCAGGGCGCTTACCAGATATCCCGTCCACCCAGCCCACCTGCAAGTTTCTCAGGTTTGTGCTCTGGGGTCAGCATTATCAGTTTCAGAGTCCTGCCTTTTGGGCTATCACTCAGCGCCCATGAGTCTTTACAAAGTGTTGTACAGTGCTCGCATGGCGCATCTCAGGAAGACCGGACTCCAGTGTTTCCCTACCTGGACGAGTTGGCTTCAGCAAGCCCTTCCAGCCAAGATACTTTAGGAAGCCATGCAAATGACTTCTCGTCTTCTTCGTCCATGGGAATTCTGCTGAGATTTGAAAAATCCTGGCTGCAGCCCTCCCAGAGGCTCCTTTTCATAAGACCTTCGAGCACCTCTTCTGAGGCTTTCCTTCCAGAGGACAGAAGACTTCGGCGTCCTTCGGATGGCCACGTTACAGCCGGGAGGAAGCAGTCGGTTACAGCTCTCTCGTTACAGCATGTTGGGTCTCATGGCGTCCTCGGTGTTCACTGTACCCTTGGCCGGTTGCACATGAGAACCACAAATGGATGCTCTCACTGAGGTAGTCTCAGACCCACTCACCAGTCTTATCCCATCAAGGGTAGTGGAGCCCCTTGAAGGTCTCTCACCTGGTGGACTCAGAAACAATCTCCTGGAAGGGTTCCCCTTTGCTCCCCAGATCATCAGATCTCCATCACCACAGGCGCGCCGCTAATGGGATGGGGGCTCACTGTCAACTCCTCCACACTCAAAGATGTCACGGACTCTGTTGAAACTCTTCTCACATAAAAGTCCTGGAGATGAGACTGATCCTCTACGATCCGAGCTCTGAAGGATATCCTTTGTCACAAGAACATTCTCCTTCAAGCGGACAACAAAGCTGTGATGTATTGCATCAACAAGCAAAGCGGTACTCACTCACCCCTTTGCAGGAAGCAATGAGGGTGTGGGAGTGGTGCTTGGCACAACTCTCTGAGTTCAGGCAGTTTATCTGCCAGGTATACAAAGCGATCTAGCAGATCCCTCAGCAGAGCCAGGCAGACCCTCACGCAGGTAGTCTCGATCCAGCCATTACCTCGGTCACTCTTGAAGGTGGGGGACTCCAGACCTGGACCTTTTTGCATCCCCACTCAGCATAAAACTGCCTCTCTTCTGCTCCAGAAATCCAGGGCTAGCATTTTCTGTCAGGATACATTCAAGCTGCAGTGGACAAACGTTTTCTTTATACCTTTCCACCCATCCCTCTAATCCAGAGAGTTCTCCTCAAGTTCGAGTCTCAGGGGACCAAAATGATTCTCATTGCTCCCTCCTGGCCTCCAAGCAACTATAGGTTCCTCTGCTCAACAGTATGTTGGCACCTCTCTGAGACCACTTCCCTTGCAAATCAACCTTTTTGACTCAGGGTTCGTTGGTCCATCCCAAAACTAAAATCCACTTCACCTTCATGCTTGACCACTGAAGGGTAGAGAATCGATTCAATGTCTCTCGTAGAGTCGGACATCCTTCTGGCTCTTGAGGAAGCCAGCCACCTGAAGCATCACCTTCAAATAGGCGCTTTTTCTCTCTGGTGTGCAAAGTCCTCTTGGAATCCCTTTTCCTGTCCTCCTGACAAAGGTTCTGGAGTATCTTTTGTTCCTATCAAACTCAGGTCCCAGTACTCCACAGTTAAAGTTCACCTTAGTACCATCTCAGCGTTCCATGAGCAGTTTCTTCCCTTGGCTCTGGCTCAGCTTCCTATGAAGAGTGACTAAAGGGGATTCTTCATGCAGACCCATTAGGCATCCAGTTGCAGCACCGGGACATTAACCTGGTGCTGGACATGCTCACTCCGGAAGCCTTTCGAGCCCTTAGCTACCTGTGGGCTGAAATTTCTTACCTGGAAGACTGCACTTCCTGGTGGCCATTACCTCAGCCGCGGAGTCTCAAAATTCATGCCCACCTTGGTAGCCAGACCTCTCCATATCACTGTATTCCATAAAGACAGGTAGTTCTCCATTACTCATCTAAATTTCTTCCCAAGGTTGTCAGAATTCCATCTAAACCAACCTCTGGTACTTCCCTCTCTTACTTCGCTAATTTCCAAAATGAAGGGAGCGATCTCTTCATTCCTTGGATATTAAAGAGAGCCTTGCGGTTCTATTTAGATAGAACAGAATTTTCACAAGACTCAGCAACTGTTTGTTTCTTTCAGCGACACCCGGCTGGGTCAACCATCGCTATTAGATCCATCTCATCATGGTTAGGTGGCATGCCTTGACAACTGCGATTACATGGCTCAAGTTAAATTGGAGGGTAGAGTATAGCTCACTCTACTAGGGCGGTGCAGCATCTTTAGCGAGAGATCGCAAATGTTCCAATTGCGGACATCTACACAGCGCCCGCCACCTGGAGCTGATGCATCCACCGTTAAGCATTATGCACTGGATGTTGCGCATTCGAAAGGCGACATTCCGCATTCGGCGGAACTATCATCAATGGTACTTCTATCTTAGGCGCAATGAGCTCTGGCTCTCCTGCTGCCTTTTGGGGATTATCAGCTTGGTACTCTCCCACTAGTGGAATGAGTGGTGGAGACTTATGTCAGGAAGACACGCAGCAATTACGTACTACCACAGTCACTTGATCTTCTTGGATGAGTCTCCACCACTCGTCCACCCACCCTCCATCCCGAGCTCACCGCTGTGTTGGTCTTCACTCCCTCAAATCTTTAGGCCGTGAGGACTTCTTTGCTGACCCCCTTCCACACAGGGTCGTCACGGACTATCTTATATCCGTTTTTTAAGAGTTAGATTTACTCTTTCGTTAGTTCGCTGCACCTCCTTGGTAAAAATTACTGAAGCGGTTGGAGGTTGTCACCGAGATGGTCATTTCCACTCGAGCCGCTGCTGCAGGACGCCATGCCTCATGGCGCCATCTCGCGCCGACCCTCCAGCAAAAGTTTACTCGATGGGTCCTAGTGCCTCAGGCGCTAATCCCACTAATGTGAATGGAGTGGTGGAGACTCGTCCAAGAAGATCAAAAATTCCGTAGGTACATAATTTTTATTTGTAGGCTTTTGCACTTTTTTTGCATCAGAAGAGGGCCTTTGTTGTGACTGGCAGGAGGATCAACCAGCGAAGACCTTTGAATCTTGGGTTGTTCCCAGGCTGCTGTAGCTAGTTTCAGTTTTGGGCTGAGAAGTGAAGAAGTAAGAGCTCGAGTGATTTTGAGCCGCAGTTCTGTAGTGTTTATATGGGAGAACTGTGAGGAGGGCTGAGCGTTTGGCCTGCCTGTCTGCCTGCACTCCCTGAGAGGAAAAATGGAGAGTTTAATCAGGATCAAATTCAAGTTGTCTGTTTAAGGCACTGGATGTGACCAGGCTTTAAACTAGAAGAGAGACAAAAGATTTTGTTGAATCGATTGGCCTGTCAAATTTCCAGCTGCTTTTGACTATCGGTTTAGCCAAAAGACTTTGTGATTGTGACCAGAGGCAGTTTACCTAGTACAGTAGAATTTCCAAAGAGTATGAAGTATTATGTTATGCAGTGCTGGGATATGTGGTGGGCCAGCAGGACCCTCTCAAATGGTAAAGGCAAAGTGTATTGTTATTCTGTGCTGGGCAATGTGGTCCGAACCACGGGGCTCTCACTAAAAGTAAAACTGAGAGAGTACAATATTATGCAGTGCTGGGTAATGGTGGGAGCACAGGGCTCTCTCAAGAGTAAAGAGCACAAGTATACTGTTATGCAGTGCTGGGCAATGTGGTGGGAGCATGGGACGCTATAAAGGTAGGTGAAGTAGAATTAGTATGCAGTGCTGGAGGCTATGTGGAGGAGCAGGGTCCTCTCAAAAGGTAAAGGCAGAAGTGTTTTGTTATGAAGTGCTGGTTTATGTGGTGGGAGGCGTAGGGCTCTCTCAAGTATGGCTAGTATTTTGTTTTGCAGTGCTGGGCTATGTGGTGAGACATGGTGCCCTCTCAAAAGTGTGGCAGAAGTATTATGTTATGCAGTGCTGGGCTGGTGGGAGAAAGCGCGGGGCCCTCTCAAGGTTGAGCAGAAGTATTGTTCTGCTGTGCTTGGGCAATATGTGATGGGAGCACAGGGCTCTCTCAAAGGTAAGGCAGTATTTTGTTATGCTGTGCTGGAGCCATTATGGTGGGAGCACGAGGCTCTCCTGGATAGTGAGGTATTATATTTATGCAGTGCACTGGGCTATATGGTGAGAGTGGGAGCGCTCTCAAAGAGTCAAGACAGGAAGTATTTTATATGCAGTTCTGGACAATGTGTGCTCTGAGCGGAGCTCTTTCTCAAAGAGTAATGCAGAGTGCTGTGTGCAGTGCATGCAATGTCGTGGGGGAGCACAGCACCCTCTCTCTAGTGAGCAGAGTATATTGTTATGCAGTGATGGGTAATGTGGTGAGAGCCACAAGTGCCCTCTCAAAAACTAAGGCAGATATATTGTTATACTGTGCTGGGCATTTATGAGTGGGGCCAGCGGAGCCCTCCACAAAAGGAATGGCAGAAGTATTTTGTTATGCAGTGCTGGGCAATATGGAGAGGCACAGGACCCTCTCAAAAGGTAAGACTGAAGTATTTTGTTATGCTGTGCGGGAAATGTGGGAGCATGGGGCCCTCTCTAAAGGTATAGCAGAAGAATATTGTTAGGCTCTGTACAGATGATGTGCTACTGAGACACGGGGCTCTCTCAAAGGTGAGGAGAAATATATTGTTATGCTCGGCTGGGCTATAAGCTGGGCCGTAGCCTCTCAGGTGTACACGGCAGAAGCACATTGTTATTTATTAGTTCTATGTGGTGGAAGCCGCAGGGCCCTCTCAAGATAAAGGCAGAGTATATTTATTACAGCATTGCTGTACAAAGTGGTGAAGACACAGGACCCTCCTCAAAAAGAAAGATGAGCAAGTATTTTGTTATGCAGTGCTGGGCAATGTAATGAGACAGCGGGGCTCTCTGAAAAGGTAAGACAGAAGTATTTTGTTGTGCAGTGCTGGGCTATGTGGTGGAAGCATGGGGATCTCTCAAAAGTTTAGGCAGAAGAATATTCTTATGCAGTGCTGGGCAATGTGGTGGGAGCACGGGTCCCTGTCAAAAGGTATTACAGAAGCATTTTGTTATGCAGTGCTGGGAAATGTGCTGGGAGCACGGTGCCCTCTCAAAAAGAGAACAGAAGCACTTTGTTATACAGTGCTGGGCAATGGTGGGAAGCATGAGGACCTCTCAAAGCTAAGGCAGAGTATTTTGTTATGCAGTGCTGGAGCAGTAATGCTGGGAGCACGTGCCCTCTCAAAGGAAGGCAAGTATTTTATATTATGCAGAGCTGGGCAATATTGTGGGAGCATGGGGCCCCTCACAAAGGAAAGGCAAATATTTTTTTTATGCAGTGCTGAGCTATGTGGTGGGACCACGGACCCTCCTCTATAAGGTAATGCAGAAGTATTTTTGTTATACAGTGCAGAGACAATGTTGTGGGAGCATGGGGCCCCCACCTCAAAAATGAGAACAGGCATTTGTTATGCAGAGCTGGGCAGTAATGCTGGGGAACATGGGAGCTCTCAAAGTTATGGCTGAAGTATTTTGTTTTGCAAGAACTGGGCTATGTGGTGGGAACATGGGAGCCCTCTAAAAAGGTATGCAAAAGTAATATGTTATGCAATGCTGGGCTATATTGAGGAGCACTGGGATCTCTCAAAGGTTAGGCAGAAGATATTCTTATGCAGTGCTGGGCAATGTGGTGGGAGCATGGGTCCCTCTCAAAAGGTATTGCAGAAAATGGTGCAGAGCACAGGGTTTGGCTTCATTGGGGACTGGGGTTCCACCTGGAGGACACCAGCCTAGCACTAGCAGGATGGTCTGCATCTGCTCCAGGAAGAAACAAGTCTTTTGAGCAATCAGTTTAAATGCTTCATTGGCAAGCTTTTAAACTAAAGTCAAAGGGGAGGCACTGACAAGCAGCAGGAAAATCCCAGCCTCTCCTACAAAACAGGGTACTAAATGAGAAAAGACAGAGAAAGTAGAAGAGCGGTCAGTGGGGGATGCTGCACTGGAAGGTAGAAGCCATCAAAAATGGAGAGCAATAGTACTAATGCCCATAGTCTGGGTAACAAGCTTCCTGAATTAGTGGCCTTGATGGAGGAAGAACATCTGGATATCGTGGCAGTCACAGAAACCTGGGTACACACAAAACCATGACTGGGACATAAACATACCACATGCACACTGTCTACAGGAGGGACAGGAGGTAAAGAAGGGAGGGTAGTTCTTTACATAAGGAAGGAATAAAAGCAACAGAACAAAAGGTACACAGGAGGAGAAGAATCACTGTGGAGTAAATTGGAGACAGGCAATGGCACCTAATACGCACAGGGGTTGTATACAGACCCCTTCTCCAGGGAGGAGGAAATGGACAGGAAAATGATAGAAAGTATCACTTAGAATGGCAGAAAAAGGAGATATTGCTGATGGGTGATCTGAATATGCCAGATGTTAACTGGAGTGCAGTTGCAGCTGCCACTTGAAGAGTGCAGATTATTCTAAGATGCCCTGCAGAAAGAGCATGTATGAACAACTAGTACTGGAGCCCACTCGAGAGGGAGACAATATTAGACTTCATTCTCTCAAATGGGAATGGTGGAGGGATTACAGATATAGAGTGGGTAGCCATCTAGGAACTACGACCATGGAACAGTATGGTTCACAATAAACACAACAATAGAGTCAAGCCATACAAAGACAAAAAGTACTGGACTTTAGGAGGGCTGACTTGTCAAATGGGTGAGTGCCTAAGGAATGCACTAGCAAATGGGCAGGAAGGAGGGGTGGAAGAACAATGGGGAATAGAAGAAAACTGCCATCACAGAGGTATACGAGCCTTTGTGTGAGGCAAATAAACAAAACAAGACGATGTAGAAACCACTATGGTTCTCTAAAGGAAGTGGCAGTGAAGGTTCAAGAGAAAAGAAAGCATTAGGAAGTACAAGGATAGCAGAAGAGCAGGACAGAGAACTGTATCAGATTAAAACAAAAGAGGCTACAGGAAGGCGATCAGAACAGCAAAGGCCCAAACGAGGAAAAAGATAGCCAACTCAGTTAAGAAGAGATAAAACCTTTTAGGTACATCAGGGGCCGAAGGAAGACCAAGGGAGGATAGTAAAGAGGCTTAATAAAGGGAGAGAGAGGTGGGCAGAGGGAGACTGTGAAAAGGCAGAGATACTAAACAAATATTTTTGCTCAGTATTTACAAAGGAAGAGGGGAGGTACATAAAACAAACATAGCAACACTCTGGATACAGAAGTTGATACTGGCCCATTTACAGAAGAAAGGTTCTGAAAGAACTCTTAAAACTGAAAGATGGACAAAGCAATGGGGCCTGATAGGATTCATCAGAATTCCTAAAGAACTAAGGGTAGAGACAAACGGCACCACTGACTACCCTCTCAACAAATCAGACGGAGGATGGGGTGGTATCCGAGGACTGGAGGAGAGCAGATGTGATTCCCTACAAAAGTGGGAAGCAAGGCAGAAGCAGGAAGCCTATAGACCTGTTAGTTTAACCTCAGTGATAGGGAAAATGGTGGAATCCGCTTCTAGGAAGAATTGTCAGTATCTGGGCCAGAGGGGCACAGGACCCTAGGCAGCATGGATTCACAGGGAAGGGCCATGCCAGACAGAATCTGATAGATTCTTTGACTGGGTGACCAAAGTAGTGATCAGGGAGGGCTGTGGACATATCCTACCTAGACTTTAGCAAGGCATTTGACACAGTCACACAAAGATTAATATACGAGATTGAGCCAGCCTGGGAGTGTGCCCCAAGATGACAGCCTGGAGGTAAGAATTGAGGCTGGAGAATAGGACACAGAAGTAATAGTAAATGGAGTCCACCTCAGAAGAGGAGGTTACTAGTAGGGGTACCGCAGGGGTTCAGTAATAGGACCAGTCTCTCTTCAATGTCTTCTCTAGTGACATTGCAGAAGGACTGGAAGGAAAAAATATGTCTCTTTGCAGATGACACTAGATCTGCAACAGAGTTGATGCACAAGGTGGGGTGGAAAGGATGAGAAGGGACTTGGCAAGGTTAGAGGAATGGTCAAAATGTGGCAGCTTAGATTCAATGCTAAGAGTGCAAGGTAATGCACCTGGGAAACAAAACCCAGGGAAGAGTACACAATGGGGGTGAGATACTAACAACAACAAAAATGGAAAGGGACCTGGGGTAGTCATATCAGATGACCTAAAGGTGTGGCAAGCAATGTGAGAGGGCAGCAAAGGAGGGCTGGGGAATACTGGGATGCATGGGGAGGCATCACCAGTAGAAAACAGGAAGTTATTATCCTTCTGTACAGACAGCTGGTCAGACCCCATCTGGAGTACTGTGTGCAGTTCTGGAGAGCCAATCTCCCTTAAAGACATAGACAGGATGGAAGCTTCTGTCCAAGGAGGGCAACTAAAATGGTGCAGGGTCTGCACCGGAAGACATATGAAGAGAGACAGGAGCTTAATATGTATAGCCTCGAGGAAGGAGGAGAGGGGACATGATAGAAACTCAAAGTACCTCAGGAATCAACAAGTCAAGAGGGTAGCATCTTTCAAAAAAGGGTGTGCAAGAACAAGAGGGCACAATTTGAAGATGGGGGTGGCTCAGAGGTAATTTAAGGAAGTCTTTTTCACAGAGGGTTGAGGATGCATGGACTGACCTTCGGAGGAGGTTGTGGAGTCAAAATCAGTAAGTAGATTCAAGCATGCATGGGATAGTCATAAAGGCAGTTCTGGGGGGTGGGGGTAGGAAGAAGTAGGCTGCTGGTTAACTAGGATCTGCAGCTTATCCAGTAGGTAGGGAAATGGACAGACTGGGTGGGCCAAGCGGTCCTTATCTGCCATCAAATTCTATGTTTCTATGTTTCTAGAAGTGTATTGTTATGCTGTCCTGGGCAATGTGGTGGGAGCTCGAGGCTCTCCTGAGAGGTTAGACAGTAGTATTTTGTTATGCAGTCCCATGCAACGTGGTGGGAGCACGGGGTTCTCTCAAAAGGTAAGGCAGAAATGTTTTGTTATGCTGTGCTGGGTGATGTGGTGGGAGCACAGGCCCCTCTACGAGGAGGCAGTATATGTTATATGCAGTGATGGAGTAATATAGTGGGAGCCACGGGGCTCTCTCAAAAGATGAGGCAGCAAGTATTTTTGTCATGCTGTGCTGGGCAATGGTGGGAGCAGGCCCTCTCAAAGAGTAAAAGGCAGAAGTATTTTGTTGTGCTCTGCTGGGCAATGTGGTGAGGAGCAGGGCCCTCAAGACATGGCAGAAGTATTTTGTTATGCAGTGCTGGACAATGTGATGGGAGCACGGGGCTCTCTCAAAAGAAGAGGCTGAAGTATTTTGTTGTGCTGTGCTGGGCTATGTGGTGGGGGCATGGGTCCCCCTCGAAAGGTATGGCAGAAATATTTTGTTATACAGTGCTGGGCTACGTGGTGGGAGCATAGGGCTCTGTCAAAAGGCATGGCAGATGTATTGTGTTATGTGGGGCTGGGCTATGTGCTGGGAGCACGGGGCCCTCTCAAAAGGTAAGGCAGAAGTATTTTGGTATGCAGTGCTGGGCAATGTGGACCGAGCGCAAGGCCCTCTCAAAAGGAATGGCACATGTATATTCTTATGCAGTGCTGTGAAATGTTGTGGGAGCACGGGGCTCTCCCAAAAAGGTTGGACAGAAGTATATTGATATGCAGTGCTGGACTATGTGGTGGGACCGCGGAGCTTTCTCAAAAGATAAGGCAGAAGTGTTTTGTTATGCAGTGCTGGGCTATGTGGTAGGAGCATGGGGCTCTCTTAAAAGGTAAGGCAGAATTATTTTGTTATACAGTGCTGGGTAATGTGGTGGGAGCACGGGGTCCTCTCAAAAGGAAAGGCAGAAGTATTTTGTTATGCAGTGCTGGGAAATGTGGTGGGAGCACGAGGACCTCCTCAAAAGGTTAGGCAGTAGTATGTAGTTATGCTGTGCTGGGCTATGTGGAGGCAGCACATGGCTCTCTCAAAAGGAAAGGCAGAAGTATTTTTTTTATGCAGTGCTGGTGTAATGGAGGGATCGCAAGGACCTACCAAAAGGTAAGGCACAAGTATATTGCTAGGCAGTGCTGGGCTATGTGCTGGGAGCACGTGACCCTCTCAAAAGGTAAGGCAGAAGTATTTTGTTATGCAGTGCTGGGCAATGTGGTGGGAGCACGGGGCCCTCTACAGAGGTATGGCAGAAGTATTTTGTTATGCAGTGCTGGGCAATGTGGTGGGAGCACGGGGCTCACTCAAAAGGTAAGTCAGAAGTATTTTGTTATGCTGTGCTGGGCAATGAGCTGGGAAAACAGGTCCCTCAGAAAAGGTAAGGCAGAAGTATATTGTTATGCAGTGCTATGCGATGTGCTAGGAGCACGGGGCTCTCTCGAAAGGCATGGAGAGTATTTTGTTATGCAGTGCTGGGTAATGGTGGGAACAGGGCTCTCTCAAAGGTATAGCAGAATTTTATGTTTTGCAGTGCTGGAGCTCTACGTAGTGGGGCCCGAGGCCCTCTCAAAGAATAAGCAGTATATTGGTATGCAGTGCTGGCCAACCGGGTGGGGCCATAAGACCTTCTCAAAAGGAAAGGCACGCAGTATCAATTATGCAGTGCTGTGAAATGTGGAGGAGTACAGGGCTCTCCAAAGGTAAGACAGAAGTATATTGATATGCAGTGCTGGGCTATGTGGTGGGAGAGTGGGGTCCTCTGAAAAAAGATAAGGAAGAAGTATTTTGTTATGCAGTGGTGGGCAATGTGGTGGGAGCGTGGGGCTCTCTCAAAAGGTAAAGCAGAAGTATTTTGTTATGCAGTGCTGGGCAATGTGCTGGGAGCGCGGGGCTCTATCAAAAGGTATGGCTGAAGTATTTTGTTTTGCAGAGCTGGGCTATGTGGAGGAAGCATGGGGCCCTCTAAAAAGGTATGGCAGAAGTATTATGTTTTGCAGAGCTGGGCTATGTGGAGGGAGCGCAGGGCCCTATCAAAAGGTTAGGCAGAAGTATATTGTTATGCTGTGCTGGGCAATGAGATGGGAGCACAGGGCTCTCTCAAAGGTAAGCAGAAGTGTTTTGTTATGCAGTGCTGGGCGATGTGGTGGGAGTGCAGGGCCCCTCTCTAATGAGAAGGCAGAAGTATATTGTTAGGCAGTGATGGGTAATGTGGTGGGAGCATGGGGCCTTCTCAAAAGGTAAGGCAGAAGTATTTTGTCATGATGTGCTGGGCAATGTGTTGGGAGCACGGTGCACTCTCTAAAGCTAAGGCAGAAGTATATTGTTATGCTGTCCTGGGCCATGTTGTCGGAGCACGGGGTTCTCTCAAAAGGTAAGACGGAAGTATTTTGTTATGCAGTGCTCGGCTATGTGGTGGAAGCATGGGGCCCTCTCAAAAGGAATGGCAGAAGTATTATTTTATGCAGTGCTGGGCAATGTGGTGGGAGCACGGGGCCCTCTCAAAAGGTAAGGCAGAAGTATTTTGTTATGCTGCGCTGGGCAATTTGGAGGGAGCTCGAGGCTGTCCTGAAAGGTTAGATAGTAGTGTTTTGTTATGCAGTCCTATGCAATGTGGTGGGAGCACAGGGCTCTCTCAAAAGTTAAGGCAGAAGTGTTTTGTCATGCTGTGCTGGGCAATGTGGTGGGAGCATGGTGCCCTCTCAAAAGCTAAGGCAGAACTTTACTGTTATGCTGTGCTGAGCAATGTGTTAGGAGCATGGGGCCCTCTCAAAAGGTAAGGCAGAAGTATTTTGTTATGCTCTGCTGGGCAATGTGATGTGAGCATGGGGCCCACTCAAAAGGTATGGCAGAAGTATTTTGTATGCTCTGCTGGACAATGTGATGGGAGCACGGGGCCCACTCAAAAGGCAAGGCAGAAGTAAATTATTATGCAGTGCCGGGCTATGTGGTGGGAGCACGGGGTCCTCTCAAAAGGTATGGCAGAAGTATTTTGTTATGCAGTGCTGGGTTATGTGGTTTGAGGACAGGGCTCTCCCAAAAGGTAAGGCTGAAGTATTTTGTTATGCAGTGCTGGGGAATGTGCTGGGAGCGTGGGGTACTCTGAAAAGGTATGGCAGAAGTATTTTGTTATGCAGTGCTGGGCTATGTTTTGGGAGCGCGTGGATCTCTCAAAAGGTAAGGCAGAAGTATTTTGTTATGCAGTGCTGGGCTATGTGCTGGGAGCGCGGGGCTCTCTCAAAAGGTATGGCTGAAATGTTTTGTTTTGCAGTGCTGGGCTATGTGGTGAGAGCATGGTGCCCTCTGAAAAGGAATGGCAGAAGTATTATGTTATGCAGTGCTGGGCTATGTGGTGGGAGCGCGGGGCCCTCTTAAAAGGTTAGGCAGAAGTATATTGTTATGCTGTGCTGGGCAATGTGATGGGAGCATGGGGCTCTCTCAAAAGGTAAGGCAGAAGTATTTTGTTATGCTGTGCTGGGCAATGTGGTGGGAGCTGAGGCTCTCCCAAAAGGTGGAAGACAGAAATATTATATGTGATGCAGTGCTGGGCTATGTGGTGGGAGTGGAGGGCTCTCTAAAAGGTAAGACAGAAGCATATTTATATGCAGTGCTGGACAATGTGGTCTGGAGCGGGCCCTCTCAAAGGTGAGGCAAGTACTTTGTTATGCAGTGCTGTGCAATGTGGTGGGAGCACAGGTCCCTCTCAAAAGTGAGGAGAAGTATTTTGTTAAGCTCTGTTGGGCAATGTGAACTGGGGCCCTCAAAAAAAGTATGTGCAGAAGTTTTTGTTATGCAGTGCTGGACAATGTATCAGAGCACGGGCTCTCAGAAGGAAAGACAAGTATTTTATTATGCTGTTCTGGATGATGTGCTGGGAGCACGGGGCTCTCTCAAAAGGTGAGGCAGAAGTTTTTTGTTATGTTGTGCTGGACTATGTGGTGGGTGCACGGGTCCCCCTCGAAAGGTATGGCAGAAGTATTTTGTTATGCAGTGATGGGCTACGTGGTGGGAGCATGGGGCTCTGTCAAAAGGTATGGCAGAAGTATTGTGTTATGCTAAGAAGTGCAAGGTAATGCACCTGGGAAACAAAAACCCAGGGAAGAGTACACAATGGGGGGTGAGATACTAACAACAACAAAAATGGACATGGACCTGGGTGTTGTCATATCAGATGACCTAAAGATGGGCAAGCAATGTGAGAGGACAGCAAGGAGGGCTGGGGGGATACTGAGATGCATAGGGAGGCATCAACAGTAGAAAACAGGAAGTTATTATCCCTCTGTACAGACAGCTGGTCAGACCCCATCTTGAGTTCTGTGTGCAGTTCTGGAGACCCAGTCTTTGCAAAGACATAGACAGTATGGAAGCTGTCCAGAGGAGGGCAACTAAAATGGTGCAGGGTCTGCACCGGAAGACATATGAAGAGAGACTTAAGGAGCTTAATATGTATAGCCTCGAGGAAAGGAGGGAGAGGGGGGACATGATAGAAACTTTCAAGTACCTCAAGGGAATCAACAAAGTCCAAGAGGGTAGCATCTTTCAAAAAAAGAGGTGTGCAAGAACAAGGGGCACAATTTAGAAGATGGGGGTGGCTCAGAGGTAATTTAAGGAAGTATTTTTCACAGAGAGGGTTGTGGATGCATGGAACAGCCTTCTGGAGGAGGTCGTGGAGTCAAAAACAGTGGTGGAATTCAAGCATGCATGGGACAGTCATAAGGCAATTCTAGGGGGTGGAGGTAGAAAGAAGTAGGCTGCTGGTTAACTAGGATCTGCAGCTTATCCAGTAGGCAGGAAATGGGCAGACTGGGTGGGCTAAGTGGTCCTTATCTGCCGTCAAATTCTATGTTTCCATGTCTCTATGTATGCAGTGCTGGGCTATGTGCTGGGAGCGCATGGACCTCTCAAAAGGTAAGGCAGAAGTATTTTGGTATGCAGTGCTGGGCAATGTGGTGCGAGCTCAAGGCCCTCTCAAAACGAAAGGCACATGTATATTCTTTTTTTTTTTTGCAATTTAGTTTTTATTCAACATTTTAACATAAAAGGACATCTTACACCCCGAAAACAGAGTAATAACATACTTCGATAATACATAATATTATGCAAAGTAAGACTCCAGAGATAAGACAAAGAAGATCTGTAAAGGGGAAGAGTCCTCCCCCACACCCCCACCCTTCACCTCCCTCCCCCCTTTGGATAGAACCAGCCCTGGATAGTCATTTTAGAAAGTGATACATAAGCTATTTCGAATGATAACCTTAATAATTAAAGGTTATACTGCTGGCAAAGAAAACAAATCCATGAGTGGAGCCCAGACTTTGTTAAATTTGGATAATCTATTCTGAAGGCTGGCGATCATCTTCTCTAGTCTAATATTACTTAAAAATTCTGTCTGCCATTCCGTATATGAAATAGAGATGTCATCCTTCCAATGACGAAGTACTAGCTTTTTAACAGACATAGACACTAGAGCCATGTAATATTTTCGTACTTTAACTGGGATTGCTAAGAAAATCCCTAGTAAGCATATATCAACTGTAAATAGGTCCTCCAGCCCTAACAGGGGGTCTGCTCTTTGTTTGATCTGCGACCAAAGGGGGGCAACTTTAGGACATTGCCAGAATATATGAACTAAATTGCCTTCACCCTGGCCACATCTCCAACAGGTCGCGGAACCACCCCTAGGAAACTGTGAAATCTTCTGGGATGTGAAATATAGATTATGCAAAATGCGAAATTGCACAAGCCGCAGCCTATCCTGAGTGATATATATGTGGCACCCACGCCACAGCTACTCCCAATTAATGGATGCATCCGGAAGTAATTCATTCCAGCACTCTGGAGGTCTGATAGGTTCAGGGTATACCTTATTATAAAGAGCCTTATAAATTTTGGACACCGCATGGGGGCGGTTAACAAATTGGGCCAGCTCCTCGAACAGGAGGGCAAGCTCTGATTGCTGAAGATTATCCCCTAATGCAGCCAAAAGGATGTGCCGCAATTGAAACACTTTAAATATATAAGCAGCAGGTAACTCAAATTTACTTAAAATGTCTTTGGATAATATCCATTTACGATCCGTCTCAAGCCAGAAATCCCTAAGCTTTGTTCCTTGGAGCTGAGGTAACCATCGAGGGGAAATAACTTTTCCCTCTAATTTGATGTTAGGATTACCCATTAAGGGTTGCTCTGAATCGAATTTAGGGTTGTTTTTGATAAAAGAACAAAATTGGGAATGAACCCTGACAGATGTAGCTATTAAAGAGTCCTGCAAGGACTTGGGAAGGGATTTTGGCTGCACAAAAAGGAGAGCTGAAGGGGTCAGGTTATGAAAACGAATTAAGGCAGATTAGATTTGGACCCAGAGCGGTACATATTTACCGGAATTATTGAGATTATTTGGTGCGAGCCATCTCAAATATTTGCTCATATGACTGGCCCAATAATAGAAAGAAACATGCGGAACTCTTAAGCCTTCTTTAAACTTTGGGGCAGCTAACTTATAAAAAGCAAACCTATGCCCTTTGTCTGCCCAGATAAAATTAGTGAAAATAGAGTGGAGTTTTTTAAACCATGCGAGGGGTAGCCAGATATTGAGGAGATTAAGTGGGTAAAATAACCGCGGAAAAATATTCATTTTAATGAGGCTTATTCTGCCCCAAATCGTAAGAGGTAGGAAGGCCCACCTTTTTAAATCCTGAGTAATGATATTTAAAAAGAGAATCTAGATTATATTTACTCATCAGGGCTCTATTCCTTACAAGAGTAATACCGAGATATTTTAGAGATTTCACCTGCCAAGATAAACCATGAACAGTAACTTCGTTCTTTACTACTTTATAATTAAGTGGGAACACCATCGTTTTACCTAAATTTAGTTTGTAATTTGAGTACTTACTATAAATTCCTATCACCTCTAAAAGATGAGGAATAGTTTTGTTTGGGTGAGAGGTGCAAAGAAGTAAGTCATCTGCATAGGCTAATGCCTTAATAGTAAGCTTCTGGACTGGAATTCCGTGAATGTCAGGATCTTTCACAATTCTTCAGATGAGGAGTTCCAAATATAAATTAAAGAGCAAAGGGGAAAGTGGACATCCTTGTCTCGTGCCAGATAATACCGGAAATCTATCCAAGCTACATCCATTGCAAAATACACTGGCAAATGAGAATCGATAAAGAGCTGAATCAATTTTGAAATTCAATGGAATGCGAAAGCCTGCAATGTGGGAAAAGAAAACTCAATCAACTATCAAATGCCTTCTGGTCTAAAGAAACAAGTGCAGCGGGTAATCTGCATCTCTGGTCACTGAAAAAACATGATCCAAAGTTCGAATGTGGTCACTAGGCAGTCTACCCCTCATAAATCCCACTTGTTCTTCACCAATCAGATTCGGGAGGATCTTACTTAACCAGTTAGCCAAAAGTTTACTAAGAATTTTAAGATCTTGGTTAAGGAGGGAAATTGGCCTTGTGGGAGCATGGGGCTCTCTCAAAAGGTATGGCAGAAGTATGATGTTATGCTGTGACGGGGTATGTGCTGGGAGTGCAGGACCCCTCTCAAAAGGTAAGGCAGAAGTATTTTGTTATGCAGTGCTGGGCAATGTAGTTGGTGCACGGGGCCCTCTCAAAAGGTAAGACAGAAGTATATTGTTATGCAGTGCTGGGCAATGTGGTTGGAGCATTGGTCTCTCCCAAAAGGTAAGACAGAAGTATCTGATATGCAGTGCTGGGCAATGTGGTTTGGAACATTGGTCTCTCCAAAGGTAAGACAGAAGTATACTGTTATGCATTGCTGGGCAATGTGGTGGGACACGGGACCCTCTTCTAAAGGTAAGGCAGAAGTATTTTGTTTACAGTTCTGGGCAATGTGGTGGGAACACGTGCTCTCCAAAAGTTATGGCAGAAGTATTTTGTTATGCTGTGCTGGGCAATGTGGTGGGAGCTTGAGACTCTCAAAAGGTAAGGCAGAAGTATTTTGTTATACGCCGGGCAATTTAAGGTGTTGAAACAGGGGCTCTCTCCTCAAAAAGAGTAGCAGAGTATTAGTTATGCAGTGCAGGGCTATGTGGAAGGTGCACAGGGCCTCTCAAAAAAGCCAAGGCAGAGAAGAATATTATTGTGCAGTGCACGGAGCTGTGTGGTGGAACACAGGGCCCCTATCAAAAGATAGATACAAGTACATTGTTGTGCAGTCCTGGGCTATATGCTGGGAGGGGACCCCTCTCAAAAGGTAAGGCAGAAGTATGTTGTTAGGCTGTTTGGCAGCATACTGGGGAGCACAGGGCTCTCTCAAGGAAAGACAGAAGTATTTTATTATGCTGTGCTGGACGATGTGCTGGGAGCACGGGCTCTCAGAAGGTGAAGCAGAAATATATGTATGCGGGCTGGGCTATGTGCTGGGAACGCCGCGCCCTCTCAAAAGGTAAGGCACAAGTATCCTATTATGCAGTGCTGGGCAATGTGGTGGGAGCACTGGGCAGTCTCGAAAAGGTAAGGCAGAAGTATTTTGTTATGCAGAGCTGGGCTATGTGGTGGGAGCACGGGGCGCAGTCAAAAGGTAAGGCAGAAGTATATTGTTATGCATTACTGGGCAATGTGGTGGGAGCATCGGGCTCTCTCAAAAGATAAGGCAGAATTATTATGTTATGCAGTTCTGGGCAATGTGGTGGGAGAACGGGGCCCTCTCAAATGGGAAGGCCGAAGTATTTTGTTATGCAGTGCTGGGCAATGTAGTGGGAGCACGGGGCCCTCTCAAAAGGTAAGGCAGAAGTATTTTGTTATGCCATGCTGGGCAATGTGGTGGGAACACGGGGCTCTCTCAAAATGTATTGCAGAAGTATTTCATTTTGCAGTGCTGGGCTATGTGGTGGGAGCATGGGGCCATCTCAAAAGGTAAGGCAGAAGTATATTATTATGCAGTGCTCACTATGTGGTGGGAGAGTAGGGCAATCTCAAAAGGTTAGGCAGCAGTATATTGTTATGCAGTGTTGGGCAATGTGATGGGAGCACGGGGCCTCTCAAAAGGTTAGGCAGAAGTATTTTGTTATGCAGTGCTGGGCTATGTGGTGGGAGCATGGGGCTTTTACAAAAGGTAAGGGAGAAGTATTTTGTTATTCTGTGCTGGGCAATGTGATTGGAGGACAATGCTCTCTCAAAAGGTAAGGAAGAAGTATTTTGTTATTCTGTGCTGGGCAATGTGGTGGGAGCACAGGGCTCTCTCGATAGGTATGGCAGAAGTATTTATTTTTCCAGTGCTGGACTATGTGGAGGGAGCACAGGGCCCTCTCAAAGGGTAAGACAGAAGTATACTGTTATGCAGTGCAGGGCTATGTGGTGGGAGCTGGGAACACTGGGCCCTCTCAAATGGTAAGGCACAAGTATACTGTTGTGCAGTCCAGGGCTATGTGGTGGGAGCATGGGGCTCTCTCAAAAGGAAAGGCAGAAGGGTTTTGTTACGCAGTTCATTGCAATGTGGTGGTAGCATGGGGCTCTCCCAAAAGGTAAGACAGCACTATATTGTTATGCAGTGCTGGGCTATGTGGTGGGAGCACAGGGCCCTCTCTAAAGGTAAGGCAGAAGTATATTGTTAGGCCTTGTTGGCAATATGCTGGGAGCAGGGGGCCCTCTCAAAAGGTAAGGCAGAAGTATTTTGTTATGCAGTGCTGGGCAATGTGGTGGGAGCATAGGACTGTCTCAAAAGGTAAGGCAGAAGTATTTTGTTAGGCAGGGCTGGGCTATGTGATAGGAGGAAGTTGCTCTCTCAAAAGGTAAGGCAGAAGTATTTTGTTATGCAGTGCTGGGCAATGTGCTGGGAGCACGGGGCCCTCTCAAAATGTAAGGGAGAAGTATGTTATTATGCAGTGCTGGCCATGTGGTGGGAGCATGGGGCAATCTCAAAAGGTAAGGCAGAAGTATATTATTATGCAGTGCTGGCTATGTGGTGGGAGCAAGGGGCACTCTCAAAAGGTATGGCAGAATTATTATGTTAAGCAGTGCTGGGCTACATGGTGGAAGCACGGGGCCCTCTCAAAAGGTAAGGCAGAAGTATTTTGTTATGCAGTGCTGAGCAATGTGGTGGGAGCATGGGGCCCTCTCAAAATGAAAGGCTGAAGTATATTTTTATGTAGTGCTGGGATATGTGGTGGGAGCACAGGGCCCTCTCAAAAGGTATGGCAGAAGTGTTTTGCTATGCAGTGCTGGGCTATGTGGTGGGAGCTCAGGGTTCTCTCAAAAGGTGAGTCAGAAGTATTTTTTTTATGCTGTGCTGGGCTATGTGGTGGGAGCATCGGGCAATCTCAAAAGCTAAGGCAGAAGTATATTGTTATGACGTGTTGGGCAATGTGGAGGGAGCATGGTGCACTCTCAAAAGCCAAGGCAGAAGTATATTGTTATGCTGTGCTGAGCAATGTGGTGGGAGCACGGGGCCCTCTCAAAAGGTATGGCAGAAGTATTTTGTTATGCAGTGCTGGTCTATGTGGTGAGAGCATGGGGCTCTCTCAAAAGGTTTGGCAGAAGTATTTAGTCATGCAGTGCAGGGGCTATGTGGAGGGAGCACAGGGCCCTATCAAAAGGTAAGGCAGAAGTACATTGTCTGCAGTCCTGGACTATGTGCTTGGAGGAGGCAGAGGCCCTCTCTCAAAGTTAAAACAGAAGTATATTGTTAGGCTGTGTTTGGCAATATGCTGGGAGCACGAATCTCATAAAGGAAAGACAAGAAAGTATTTTATTATATGAAGGAAGATGTGCTGGGAACAAGGGGCTTTCTCAAAAGGTAAGGCAGAAATATATTGTTATGCAGTGCTGGGCAATGTGGTGGGAGCATGGGGCTCTCCCAAATGGTAAGGCAGAAGTATTTTGTTATTCTGTGCTGAGCAATGTGGTGGGAGCACGGGGCCCTCTCAAAAGGTAAGGCAGAAGTATTTTGTTATGCAGTGGTGGGCAATGTGGTGGGAGCACAGGGCTCTCTCAATAGGTAAGGCAGATGAATATTGTTAGGCTGTGCCTGGCAATATTTTGGGAGCACGGGGCTCTCTCAAAAGGTAAGGCAGAAGTATTTTGTTATGCAGTGTGTTGCGAATGGTGGTAAGTGGTAACAGGGCCTCCCAAAAAGGTAAGGCAGAAGTATTTTTGATGCAAAAAGTTGCAATGTGGTGGTGCACAGGGCCCTCTCTAAAATGTAGGCAGAAGTATATTTTTATGCAGTGCTGGGATATGTGGTGGGAGCACGGGGCCCTCTCAAAAGGTAAGGCAGAAGTATTTTGTTATGCAGTTCCGGGTTATGTTGTGGGAGCATGGGGCCCTCTCAAAAGGTATGGCAGAAGTATGATGTTATGCAGTGCTGGGGTATGTGGTGGGAGCACAGGAACCCTCTCAAAAGGTAAGGCAGAAGTATATTTTTATGCTGTGCAGGGCAATGTGATGGGAACACAGGGCTCTCTCATAAGGTAAGGCAGAAATATTTTGTTATGCTGTGCTGGGTAATGTAGTGGGTGCATGGGGCCCTCTCAAGAGTAAGACAGAAGTATGTTGTTATGCAGTGCTGGACAATGTAGTGGGTGCATGGGGCTCTCAAAAGGTAAGACAGAAGTATATTGTTGGTGCAGTGCTGAGCAATGTGGTGGGAGCACGGGGCCCTCCCAAAAGTTAAGACAGAAGTATTTTGTTATGCAGTGCTGTGCAATGTGGTGGGAGCATGGGGCTATCCCAAAAGGTAAGACAGAATTATATTGATATGCAGTGCTGAGCAATGTGCTCTGAGCACTTGGCTCTCTCAAAAGGTAGTGCAGAAGTACTTTGTTATGCAGTGCTGTGCAATGTGGTGTTAGCACGGGGTCCTCTCAAATGAGAAGGCTGAAGTATGAGGGAGGAGGATGATCCTGCTGGTGTAGCCGGGGCAGGGATGGACAGAACGGGTGAAGGGGCAAGTGGCAAGGGCGCACTAGAGGGGGCCCTGGACAGGGTGGGGGAAGAGGGGTTTGTGAGGGAGAGTAATGATAATGCTGCTGGTGTAGCTGGGGCAGGGCTGGACCAAATGGGTGAAGGGGGTAAGGGCAGGGTGCACTATAGGGGCCCCGAACAGGGTGGGTGAAGAGTAGTGTGAGGGAGGAGGAGGATGATGATGATGCTGGGAGTAGCTAGGACAGGGAGAGACAGAAAGGATGAAAGGGGCAAGTGGCAAGGGTGCACTAGACGGGGCCTGAATGGGGTGGGAAAAAGGGGTGTGTGGGGGAGGAGGATGATGATGATGCTGTTGGTGTAGCTGGGGCAGGGATGGACAGAACGGTTGAAGGGGGCAAGTGGCAATTGTGCACTGAAGGGGGCCCCGAACAGTTTGTGGGAAGAGGGCTTTGTGGGGAAGGTTGATGATGATGCTGCAGGTGTAGCTGGGGCAGTGATAGACAGTACAGGTGAAGGGACAAGTGGCAAGGGTGCAATAGAGGGGGCCCAGGACAGGGTGGGGGAAGCGAGGTGTGTGGTGTAGGAGGATGATGATGCTGGTGTAGCTGGGGCAGGGATAGACAGATCGGGTGATGGGGGCAAGTGGCAAGGGTGCACTAGAGGGGGCCCAGGACAGGGTGGGGGAAGAGGGTTGTGTGGGGGAGGAAGATGATGACGATGATGCTGGTTTAGATGGAGCAGTGATGAACACAACGGGTGAAGGGGGTAAGTGGCAAGGGTGCACTAGGGGGGCCCTGGACAGGGTGGGGGAAAAGAGGTGTGTGGGGGAGGATGATGATGATCCTGCTGCTGGTGTAGCTGGGGTAGAGATTGACAGAACAGGTGAAGGGGGTAAGTGGCAAGGGCACCCTAGAGGCAGCCCTGGACAGGTTGGGGGAAGAGATGTGTGTGGGACAGGAGGATGATGATGCTGCTGGTGTAGCTGAGGCAGGGATACACAGAATGAGTGAAGGGTCAAGTGGCAATGGTGCACTAGAGGAGGCCCCAGACAGAGTGGGGAAGGGGTGAGTGGGGTAGGAAGATGATGCTGCTGCTGCTGTAGCTGGGGCAGGGATAGAATTAGTGAAGAGGGCAAGTGGCAAGGGTGCACTTGAGTGGGCCCTGCACATGGTGGGGGAAGAGGGGTGTGTGGGGGAGGAGGAGGATGATGCCTCAGCTGGTGTAGCTGGGGCAGGGATGGACAGAACGAGTGAAAGGGCAAGTGACAAGGGTGCACAAGAGGGTTCCCCGGACAGGGTGGGGGAAGAGGGGTTTGTGGGGGAGGATGATGAAGATGATGATGCTGGTGTAACTGGGGCCAGGATAGACAGAACAGGTGAAGGGGCAAGTGGCATGGGTGCACTAGAGGGGCTCCGGACAGGTGGGAAGAGGGTGTTTGCAGAATGGTGATGATGATGCTACTGGTGTAGCTGGGGAGCAGGATGGACAGAATGGGTGAGGGGCAAGTGGCAAGGGTGCACTAGAGGGCCCCAACAGGGTGGAGGAAGAGGGTGTGTGGGGTAGGAGGATGATGATGATGCTGCTGGTGTAGCTGGGGCAGGGATAGACAGAACGGGTGAAGGAGAAAGTGGCAAGGGTGCAATAGGGGATCCCAGACAGGGAGGGAAGAGGGGTGTGTGGGGTAGGAGGATGATGATGATGCTGTTAGTGTAGCTTGGGCAGTGATGGACAAAACGGGTGAAGGGGGCAAGTGGCACGGGTGCACTAGAGGGAGACCCAGACAGGGTGGGGGAAGAGGGGTGTGTGGGGGAGGAGAGGACGTGGCTGGTGTAGCTGGGGCAGGGATGGACAGAACGGGTTAAGGGGCACGTGGCAAGGTTGCACAAGAGGGGCCCTGGACATGGAGGGGGAAGAGAGTTGTGTGGCAGAGGATGATGATGACGATGGTGCTGGTGTAGCTGGGGCGGGGATGGACAGAATGGGTGAAGGGGGCATTTGGCAAGGGCACTCTAGAGGGGCCCGGACAGGGTGGGGGATGAGAGGTGTGTGGGGAGGATGATGATGATGCTGCTGGTGTGTAGCTGGGGCAGGATGGACAGAACAAGTGAAGGGGCAAGTGGCATAGGCGCAATGGGGACCCAGACAGGGTGGGGAAGTGGGCTGTGTGGGAGGGAGGATTATGATGATGCTGCTGGTGTAGCTGTGGCAAGGATGGAGAGAACGAGTGAAGGGGCAAGTTTCAAGGGCACACGAGGGGGGGCCATAACATGGTGGGCAAGAATGGTGTGTGGGGAAGGAGGATGATGACGATGCTGGTGTAGCTGGGTCGGGGATGGACAGAACAGGTGAAGGGGGTAAGTGGCAAGGGCGCACTAGAGGGGGCCCTGGGCAGGGTGGGGGAAGAGGGGTGTGTGACGGAGGATGATGATGATGCTGCTTGTGTAGCTGGGACAGAGATGGACAGAATGGGTGAAAAGAAAGAGGCAAGGGCACAATAGAGAGGGCCCCAGAAAGGGTGGGGGAAGAGGGGTGTGTGTGGGGAGGAAGATGATTATGATGCTGCTGGTGTAGCTGGGGCAGGATAGACAGAATGGGTGAAGGGGGCAAGTGGTAAGGGCACACCAGAGGGGGCCCTTGACAAGGTGGGGGAAGAGGGGTGTGTGGGGAGGAGGATGATGAAGCTGCAGGTGTACCTGGGACAGGGATGGACTGAACAGGTGAAGGGGCAATCGGCAAGGGCGCAATTGATGGGACCCCGTACAGGGTGGGGAAAGAGGGGTGTGTGGGGGAGGAGGATGATGATGATGCTGCTGGTGTAGCTGGGGCAGAGATGGACAGAGCGGGTGAAGGGTGCAAGTGGCAAGGACGCACTAGAGGGGGCCCCAGTCAGGGTGAGTGAAGATGGGTGTGTGGGGGAGGAGGATGATCCTGCTGGTGTAGCTGGGGCAGGGATGCACAAAACGGTTGAAGGAGCAAGAGGCAAGGGCGCACTAGAGGGGGCCCTGACAGGGTGGGGGAAGAGGGATGTGTGGGGGAGGAGGATGATGATGATGCTGGTGTAGTTGAGGCAGGGGTGGACAGAACACATGAAGAGGGCAAGTGGCAAGGGCGCAATAGAGTGGGCCCTGGACAGGTGTGGGGAAGGAGGATGATGATGATCCTGCTGGTGTAGGTGGAGCAGGGACGGACTGAACAGGTGAATGGGCAAGTGGCAAGGCGCACGAGGGGCCTGGAAAGGTTGGGAAGCGGGGTGTGTGGGGAGGAGCATGATGCTGCTGGTGTAGCTGTGGTAGGAATGGACATAACCTGTGAAGGGGGCAAGTGGCAAGGGTCACTAGAGGGCCCTGGACAGGGTGGAGGAAGAGGGGTTTGTGAAGGAGTGATGATAATGCTACTGGTGTAGCTGGGGCAGGGATGGACAGAACAGGGCGAAGGGCAACTGGCAGGCTATGGGGGCCCCAGACAGGGTGGGGGAAGAGGTGTGTGGGGAGGATGATGATGATGCTGCTGGTGTAGCTGGGCAGGGATAGATAGAAAGGGTGAAAGGGAAAGTGGCAGCGGTGCAATAGAGGGGCACTGGACAGGGTGGGAAAGAAGGGTGTGTGGGGAGGAGGGTGATGATGATGCTGCTGGTGTAGCTGGGGTAGGGATGGACAGAACGGGTGAAGGGGGCAGTGGCAATGGCGCCTCAGAGGGGCCTGGATGGGTGGGGAAAGAGGGGTGTGTGGGGAGGAGGATGATGATGCTGCTGCTGCTGGTAGCTGTGGCAAGGATGGAGAGAACGGGTGAAGGGGGAAAGTTTCAAGGGCACACTCGAAGGGGCCCCGGACAGGGTGGGGGAAGATGGGTGTGTGTGGGAGGAGGATGACAATGATGTTGCTGGTGTAGCTGGGGCAGGGATGGACAGAACGGGTGAAGGGGCAAGTGGCAAGGGCACACTAGAGGGGTTCCCGGACAGGGTGGTGGAAGAGGTGTGTGTGGGGGAGGAGGAGGATGATGATGCTGCTGGTGTAGCTGGGGCAGGGACGGACAGAACGGGTGAAGGGGGCAAATGGCATGGGTGCACTAGAGGAGGCCCCAGATGGGGTGGGGGAAGAGGGGTAGGAGGGGAGACGGAAAGGAAGGATCAGGGGAACAAGGAGGAGACTGATGATATGGAACAGCAGGGCACAACAGGCAGGAAGGCGCAGGATGTAAATGGGATGATAGTGAGCAGAAAGCCAAGTAGGCAAACGGATAGGATGGATGGATTAGTAAGGAGTGGGGAAAGAGGTACAGATGAAGATACTCGTGTGCAGGGGATAAAGAAGGCCAGGACACGGGTAGAGGAGGTGACCATGGACAAGAGTGAAGGGGCTACCTTCAACACCCAGATTGTGGGAAGTGCCAGTTGAGGGGAGAATCCAGACGAAGGGATGAGGAGGGGCATGGAAGGAAGGGGAACCTGAGGGGTGAGCAGGAAGGCAAGGGGGAAGTTAGAGTACTGTTCTTGGGGGACTGCATGATCAGAGGCATCCAGTGGGAGGGGCAGAAGGAGGGTAAAACCTGTCTGATCAGAACCAAATGCCACCCAGGCCTGACGGTGCACAAGGCCAAGCATGAGCTGTATTCACTGGCAAGGGAGTGCGGGGGAACCCCAGACATTCTGGTGCACTTGGGGACAAATTACATAAATGGTAATAGTGAACTAGAAATTCAGGCAAGGTTCTGGGAGTTGGCCAGGGTATGCCTTTCCATAGGCTGTAAGATCTCCTTTTCAGAAATCCTGCTGGTGCCAAGGACTAGTGGGGAAAACAAGATGAAGATTAGGGAGATAAATCAGTGGCTCAGGGAGGGGTGTGAGGAATTGGGGTCTGGCCTGGTGGGGGACTGGGGAATCATGGGAGGATAAGGGCTACACGCTAAGGACAGGCTCCACCTTAATTTGGAGAGGAAGAAATCCTAAAGCTAAAACTAGCTGGGTTCATCAGAAAGGTAGGGTTTAAACTTGTGAAGGGGGAGGGATCAAAAAGGTCAGTGCCAGCAGGTATGATAAATGAGGGACCTGGTCTCCTCCTCTAGGGGCTAGGGAGATATGGAAATGGGTCACTGGGTAAGGTGCAGGAGTTGAGAAATGGGAGCTCAAGGGGAGAAAGGAAAGGAGGAAAGGGGTGGAGAATGGTCCTGATAAATGCCAGGAGCTTAGGAAATAAAATGCCTGGCTCCAGGCACTGCTAGATGAGGGAGAGGTAGATGTGGCAGCAGTCACTGAGACCTGGATCACTCAAGGACATGAGTGAAGCCTAAATCTGGAGCCACGTATGTTTAGAAATGATAGAGGGAGGGAGGGGTGATGGTGTATCAAGGACATGAGTGGGGCCTAAATCTGGAGGCTACACCATGTTCAGTAACGATAGAGGGGAAGGAAGGGGTGATGGTGTATCAAAGACATGAGTGGGGCCTAAATCTGGAGGCTACACCATGTTCAGAAATGATAGAGGGGAGGGAAGGGGTGATGGTGTATCAAGGACACGAGTGGGGCCTAAATCTGGAGGGCTTCACTATGTTCAGAAACTATATGGGGGAAGGAAGGGGTGATGGTGTATCAAGGACACAAGTGTGGCCTAAATCTGGAGGGCTACACTATGTTTAGTAATGATAGAGGGCAGAGAAGGGGTGATGGTGTATCAAGGGCACGAGTGGGGCCTAAATCTGGGGCTACACTATGTTCAGTAATGATAGAGGGGAGGGAAGGGGTGATGGTGTATCAAGGACACGAGTGGGGCCTAAATCTGGAGGGCTACACCATGTTCAGAAATGATAGAGGGGAAGGAAGGGGTGATGGTGTATCAAGGACATGAGTGGGGCCTAAATCTGAGGGCTACACCATGTTCAGTAATGATAGAGGGAGGGGGGGTGATGGTGTATCAAGGACACGAGTGGGACCTAAATCTGGAGGGCTACACCACGTTCAGAAATGATAGAGGGGAAGAAATGGGTGATGGTGTATCAAGGACACGAGTGGGGCCTAAATCTGGAGGGCTACACCATGTTCAGTAACGATAGATGGGAGGGGAAGGGTGATGGTGTATCAAGGACACGAGTTGGGCCTAAATCTGGAGGCTACACTATGTTCAGTAACGATAGAGGGGAGGGAAGGGGTGATGGTGTATCAAGGACACAAGTGGGTCCTAAATCTGGAAGGCTACACTATGTTCAGAAATGATGATAGGGGAGGGAAGGGGTGATGGAGATCAAGGACATGAGTGGGGCCTAAATCTGGAGGGCTACACTATGTTCCGAAATGATAGAGGGGAAGGAAGGGGTGATGGTGTATCAAGGGCACGAGTGAGGCCTAAATCTGCAGGGCTACACCATGTTCAGTAATGATAGAGGGAAGGGGGGTGATGGTGTATCAAGGACACGAGTGGGACCTAAATCTGGAGGGCTACACCATGTTCAGAAATGATAGAGGGGACGGAATGGGTGATGGTGTATCAAGGACACGAGTGGGGCCTAAATCTGGAGGGTTACACCATGTTCAGTAACGATAGATGGGAGGGGAGGGGTGATGGTGTATCAAGGACACGAGTGGGCCTAAATCTGGAGGCTACACTATGTTCAGTAATGATCAGAGGGGAAGGAAGGGGTGATGGTGTATCAAGGACACAAGTGGGTCCTAAATCTGGAAGGCTACACTATGTTCAGAAATGATAGGGGGGAGGGAAGGGAAGGGGTGATGGAGTATCAAGGACATGAGTGGGGCCTAAATCTGGAGGGCTACACTATGTTCAGAAATGATAGAGGGGAGGGGAAGGGTGATGGTGTATCAAGGACACGAGCGGCGCCTAAATCTGGAGGCTACACCATGTTCAGTAACGATAGAGGGAAGGGGAAGGTGTGATGGTGTAGCACTGTTAGTCAGAAATGGCGTGGGTATTGGAGGGGTAGAGGAGGCAGAGGGGAATGTGGAGGCTATTTGGGTCACCTTGCTGATGAAGGGGAGTAAAAGAGTAAAGGTGGGAGTGCTATACAGACCACCAGCACTGGTGGAGGTCCTGGAAGAAAGTTTGCCGGCAAATCTCGAGGGACACTGTAGATTGGGAAAGGGAAGGGTGGTGGTAATGGGGGACCTCAACATGCCAGGAACAGACTGGGGGACTATAACATCACCAGTGGCCAGAGAGCAGAGGCTGCTGGATGTCTTCCAGGATGTGTTTCTGACACAACAGGTATATGAGCCAACTAGGGAGGCCCGGACACTGAACGTGGGTCTGACAGACAGTGATCAGATTAGGGGCCTATAGGTGAGGGACCTGTTGGCTGGGAGTGATCATGCCACAGTCTGGTTCTTCCTGGACCTGGAGGGAGGAAAGCTCAACAAGGATGGTAGTAACTGACTTTAGGGGTGCAGACTTCAGGGAGATGAGAAGGATCCTTAAAGATGATCTGGACAGGATAAGGCCAGATATGGTTGCTGACAGCAGGTGGGGGATCATTAGGAGGGGAATACAGGAGGTTACCAGATCCTGTGCAAGGGTAAGTTCGGTAAGGCCAGAAAACCCTGCTGGTGGACCCGGGAGGTACAGGAGGTGGTGAGGGAAAAGAAGGCGGCCTTTGGGCACTTCAAGTGCTCAAGGAGTGAAAGGGATCAGGAAGAATGTGAGCTGACAGCCAGGAGAGTCACCAGGGTGGTGAGAGCAGCTAAGGCAAAAAAGGAGCAGTCCTTGGCCAGTGGGATCCAGAGGGGGGACAAAGGGTTCTTTAGATACATAGGGGGGAGAAAGGAAAGTAAGGGGGCAGATCAGCAGGATAAGAATAGGGGATGGTTGGGCACAGGAGAAGGGGGAACAGGCAGAAGTCCTAAATGAGTACTTTTGCCTCAGTTTTTACCAGGGGGAAGGAGGGACTATGTCGTGTATGTCTTCTCGAGGGGAGCGGGGGAAAACTGGAGCAAGTGGTGGGACGGGTAGAGACCAGGGGCCCTGATGGGTCTGTGGAAAGGGAGTGGCTCACCACAGACAAGTGGCGGGGCCAGCAGTGCAGGGTGAAAAGGGGGAGGACGTGGAGGCTGAAATCCCAGTACAGAGAGTAAAGGAAGCCCTCCAGTCCCTTTGGATGGAGAAAGCACCTGGGCCAGATGAGATACATCCCAGGGTGCTGAGGAAACTGGCGGATGTCCTGGCAGTCCCTCTAGTGGAGTTTTTCAACATCTCTCTGAGGACTGGGTGGGTGCCCCAAGACTGGAGGATCACCCATGTCATGCTGATCTACAAGGGGGGAATCAAGAGAGGAGGCAGGAAAATCCAGGCCCGTTAGCCTGACAACGGTTGTCAGCAAGGTGATGGAGGGTATTGCCAAGGAAAGGCTAGGGGGGTTACTGGAGCAAACTGGGTACTTGGATGATAAACAGCATGGCTTTGTCATGGGAAGAACATGCCAGACAACTCTTTTAGAGTTCAATGACTGGTTGACGAGGGCCTTGGACTAGGGTTGGCCAGTGGATGTCCTCTTTCTGGACTTTAGTAAGTTGTTTGATTCAGTACCCCACAGTGGCCTGCTGGCTAAGATGAAGGAAATGGGGGTTGGGAGGCAGTTGTTAAGATGGATAGGAAATTGGCTATCTGAGCATACTCAGAAGGTGGTGGTTGGAGGGTTAGCCTCATCCCCAAGGTGGGTTACTAGTGGGGTTCCCCAGGGATTGGTACTGGGGCCACTCCTGTTCAACGCCTGTATGTCAGACATCAGGAGGGGGATCAGGAGTGAGATGAGTCTCTTTGCAGATGGCTCAAATCTGGGAGTAGTGGTGGAAGGGGAGGAAGGGGGTGGCCTTGCAGGAGGACCTGGAGGCTCTGGAAAGGTGGTCGGGAAAATGGAAACTAAAATTCAATGCGTGGAAGTGCAAGGTTCTGCATTTGGGAGTCAGAAATCCAGGCCAGGGTATACCCTGGGAAGAGACATGATTCAATTCATGAAGGGTGAAAGGGACCTGGGGGTAGTGGTAGATGTCAAAATGAACAACTCAGAGACCTGTAGGAGGGCAGGGGGGAAAGGGCAAATAGGATGCTGGGATGCATCGCCGGGGGATTACTTCCAGGAAGGCGGAAGTGATCCTTCCACTGTACAACTGCTTGGTTAGGCCACACCTCGAGTATTGTGTACAGTTTTGGAGACCACATTTAAAGAGGGACATTACACTCCTAGAGAGGGTCCAAAGGAGGGCAACCAAATGATCTGGGGCCTGGGTGAGAGGACCTATAAGGACAGGCTCGAAGAGCTCAACATGTACACCCTGTAAGAGAGGAGGGAGGGGGGGGACATGGTAGAGGTCTTTAAGCACATGAAAGGGATCAATAAAGGAGGCCAAGTTAGGGTGCTCCAAAGGAAGGAGGGTGGGGCAACAAGAGGTCATGGCTGTAAGCTGGAAGGGGCAGGTTCAGAGGGGAGAGGAGGAGATGTTATTTCACTGAAAGGGTGGTGAAGCCATGGAATGCACTGCCCAGGGAGCTGGTAGAGGTGGAGACTGTGGACGGGTTTAATAGGGGATGGGGCAGGTGCAGGGAGAGGGTAAATCTGACCAGGCCCAATACAGGTGGAACATCTGGGACTGGGGACAGTATAACCCAAGGGGGAGGGGGACACTAAAATCAGCCCTCATTGCGGGTGCTGAAAGTCAAGCCGACTCTAGAGACCGTTAGGCATATTCTGCTGGCATTTTAGTTTGTTACTGTAGTTTGACAGGCTCTGCCCCTTGTAAGGCCATGTTGCATTTGATTCATCAGGCCGCTTACCTCCAGGTAACTTATAATCCTGTTTTTCAGTAGCTTCTCCATTAGCATGCCTACCACAGATGTCAAGTTCATGGGCCTGTTGTCTCCTCCCACCCTTCTGCAGGGGGACCACATTCACCTGTTTCCAGTCATCAGGTACCACTCTGGACTCCAGGGACCTGTTGAAGAGTCCAGTCAAGGGTGCTGCCAGTATATCCTTTGGTTCCCTCAACACCCTGGTGTGCACCCCATTTGGTCCCATCGCCCTGTCCACCTTCAGGCAGTGTAGTTCTCCCAGAGTCTCCTCCACCTGGAACAGACTCATTTCCATTCCCATCCCCACTGCCCTAGCTGGTTTCTCCCACACCAATACCCTCCCCTTCATTTTCCCTAGTGAATACAGAGCAAAAATAGCTGTTTAGTAGTAGAAGGAGCTTTTTTACGGTTGCAGGGAGAGGACCATGGCACCAAAGCAAGACCAGGCACAGGAAAAAGGTCCAGTAGCGGATCACAGGAGCTTTTCCTGGAGGCAGATACCAATAACTTGGTATATGTGTAATGTAAATCCAGCAAGGGAGACTGGAGGTACTTAATAATGTATGAACTCCCGAATTCTCTCCATTGGGAGTCTCAACATTAGTTAAAAGACTGAACTCTCAATTATAATGGAGTCACAATGTGATTTTCTGGGACCTATTGTAATATTGTATGCTAACTGTATTGTTTGCCATTTCATTTACAGGTGCAGCCCAGTACAGAGGCCTGCTGAGACACAGATAGTTTCTGACTTGCAGAGGTTAGCAGGTGGTTTTGCTCTTCTAGGAAGTATGGAATGTGGCTTGAACAATAACATCAATGTTTCAAACAGCAATTTAGCTCTTGACTATAGGTATATATATTATTACAAAAAGTTTGCAAAGCTCAACCCATTATTTATAATACAATTTAGTAAAATTAGAGGGGTGGCTCTGTTGTGTGACCAAACAGAAACATATGGTTAGGTATGCCAGAACTACTCCCCCAATGCATCAAAGCAGCACTTTTTTCAAATTAGCTCAATGTTCTTACTTTCCATACTCATCATCCAGCTGAACCATGACTCAGCCTGACCACTGGACAAAGTGACCACCTCAGCGCTTCTCTAATCACTGGGCTCCCTATTAATCACCTGTAGACCTTTCACTGGCCAGAGCTCACTATAGTAATGAAGCCAGGAGAGTGGTCTTATCAAAAATATAGAAAGCAAGGAGACCTTGGCTCTGCTAAGGCAAGTTAAATGTGATGCTTTTTACACGATCACGATGGAGGTGGTCACATTGACAAGGTGATCAGGCTGAATCATCAGGTTCAACTGGATGATGAGAACCAGAGGCCCTGTGAAAAATTTGAAAGTAAGAACATTGAGTTAATTTGAAAAAGTGCAGACTTTGATGCAGCAAAGTTGGGAAGTGCCCTGGCACCAGAACCATATGTGTATATATGTGTGCAAATATAATAATCCAATTTTCTCATATGTGTCCAACTTTGAGTGGAATGTTGCATTTACAAATTATAGCCTAGATATTCGAAGGGAATGCACCCTGCACAACTGAGTTGTGCTGGCACATCTCAAAGAATCGCCATGGGCCATATTCAAAAGGTGAGGTGAGCCATACAACACCAGATGAATGCAGCACAAAGTTAATGCTTACAGTGCATCCAGGAAGTTCCCTGCATATCAACACACTGCAGTAATCCAGACAAGGTGTGAGACACAGCTGCCTGCACATCTCAGAGGCGTGCCACACAAAGCTATTCTGGCAAGCCCGAGATGTGAAGTCATGTAACCACCTGGGGCAAAGCTGCCATATTACACAGCACAACACAGCAGTCTCCAGTCCCTGGGTGGCTAGTCTCCATCCGCAATCCCCTGAACATGTCAAAATATCAGCTTTCCAATATCCCTGGTAGTCGTCTAGTGGCACCCCTCCCATCCCCGATTGTACTGCACAATAAATGTTCACCCTTAACCCCAGGTAGTTCAGAGGTACCCCATCCCAGCCCCGATCGTATTGCACAATAAATGTTCACCCTTAACCCAGGGTAGTTCAGTGGTAGCACCTCCCAGGCCCTTATCGTATTGCACAATCATTGTTCACCTTTAACCCCTGCTAGTTCAGTGGTACCCCCTCCCATCCCCGATAATATTGCACAATGAATATTCACCCTTAACACCTGGTAGTTTAGTGGTACCCCCCTCCAGCCCAGATCGTATTGCACGTAAATGCACCCTAACCCTGGTAGTTCAGTGGTACCCCCTCTCATCCCCGATCGTATTGCACAATAAATGTTCACCCTTAACTCCTGGTAGTTCAGTGGCACTTCTCCCATTCCCGATCGTATTGCACAATGAATGTTCACCCTTAACCCCTGGCAGTTCAGTGGCACCCCTCCCATCCCGAATCGTAATGCACATTGAATGTTCACCATAACCCATGGTAGTTCAGTGGTACCCCCTCAGCCCGATCGTATTGCACAATAAATAATTACCTTAACCCTGGTAGCTCAGTGGTACCACCCTCCATCCACGATCAGTAATGCACAATGAATGTTCACCACTTAACCCTGGTAGTTCAGTGGCACCCCTCCATCACCAATCATATTACTGTCAACAGTTCACCCTTAACCCCTGGTAGTTTAGTGGTACCCCCCTACCATCGATCGATTATTGCACAATGAATGTTCACCACTCCAACCCTGGTAATTCAGTAGTACCCCCTCACAGCCCCGATCATATTGCACAATAAGTATTCACCCCTTAACCCTAGTAGTTCCAGTAGTACCCCCTTCTCATCCCCAGTCGTATTGCACAATAAATGTTCACCAACAACCCCTAGTGAGTTCAGTAGTCCCCCTCCCATCCCCGATCGTATTGCACAATAAATGTTCACCCTTAACTCCTGGTAGTTCAGTGACACTCCTCCCATCCCCGATCGTATTGCACAATGAATGTTCACACTTAACCCCTGGTAGTTCAGTGGCACCCCTCCCATCCCCAATCGTATTGCACAATGAATGTTCACCCTTAACCCCTGGTAGTTCAGTGGTACCTCAGTACCATCCCCGATCGTATTGCACAATGAATGTTCACCCATAACCCCTGGTAGTTCAGTGGTACCCCCCAACAAAGCGATCGGATCAGGCACACAATGTTCACCCTTAACCCTGGTAGCAAAGTGGTACCCTCTCCACTCCACGATCAGACACAATGAATGTTCACCCTTAACCCTGTAGTTCAGTGGTACCCCTCAGCCCTGATCATTATTGCACACAATAAATGTTCACCCTTCAACCCATGAGCAGTTCAGTAGTACCCCTCCAGCCAATCGTATTATTGCGATAAATGTTCATCCTTAACCCCTATTGTAGTTCAGTGGTACCCTCCTATGCCTGATGTGATTGCACAATAAATGTTCACCCTTAACCCCTGGTAGTCAGTGCAGTACCTCCCAGCCCTGACGGTATTGCGCAATTAATGTTCACCCTTAATCCCTAGTAGTTCAGTGGTACCCCACCAATCCCGATCGTATTACACAATGAATACTCATAACTCCTAGTAGTTCAGTGGTACCCCTCCCAGTCCCGATCAGTATATCACAATAAATGTTCACCCTTAACCCTGGTAGTTCAGTGGTACACCTCCAGCCCGATCGTACTGCTACAATAAATTTTCACCTTAACCCCTGGTAGTTCAGTAGTACCCTCCCATTCCCGATCGTATTGCACAAAAATGTTCATCATAACACTGGTAGTTCAGGGGTACCTCAACCCGATCGTGTTGCACAGTAAATGTTTTACCCTTAACTCCTGGTAGTTCAGTGGTACCCCCTCCCATCCCCAATCGAATTGCACAATAAATGTTCGCCCATAACCCCTGGTAGTTCAGTGGCACCCCCTCCCATCCACGATCGTATTGCACAATAAATGTTCAACCTTAACCCCTGGTAGTTCAGTGGTACCCCCTCCATCCCAGATCGTATTGCTGTGATACTTTCAACTTAACCACTGGTGAATTCAGTGTTACCCTCCATCCCGGAATTGTGTGCACAATAAATGTTCACCACTAACCCCTGGTAGTTCGTACCCCCCTCCATCCCGATCGTATTGCACAATAAATGTTCACCCTTAACCCTGGCAGTTCAGTGGTACCCCTCCATCCCGATTGTGTGCACAATGAATATTCACCTGCCCTATGGTAGTTCAGTGATCGCCCTCACAGCCCAATCGTACACTGTAAAATGTTCACCGTTAAACCTTGTAGTTCAGTGGTACCCCTCCAGCCCGATAGTATTGCACAATAAATGTTCACCCTTAACCCCTGATGAGTCCAGTGGTAACCCCTCCATCCCGATATTATTGCACAGATATTCACCTTAAGCCCTGTTACTAATTTGGTAGCCTCATCCCGATAGTATTTACAATTAATGTTCAACCTAAACCCTGGTAGTTCAGTGGTACCCCCCTCCCATCCCCGATCGTATTTCACAATAAATGTTCACCCTTAACCCCTGGTAGTTCAGTGGTACTCCCCTCCCATCCCAGATCATATTGCAAAATAAATGTTCAACTTTAATCCCTGGTAGTTCAGTGGTACCCCCCTTCCAGCCCTGATCGTATTGCACAATAAATGTTCACCCTTAACCCCTGGTAGTTCAGTGGTACCACCTCCCAGCCCTGATCGTATTGCACAATAAATGTTTAGCCTTAACCCCTCTTAGTTCAGTGGTACCCCCCCTCCCATTCCAGATCATATTGCACAATAAATGTTCACCCTTAACCCCTGGTAGTTCAGTGGTACCCCCCTTCCAGCCCTGATCGTATTGCACAATAAATGTTCACCCAAAACCCCTGGTAGTTCAGTGGTACCTTCCATCATCGATGCGTATTGCTGAATAAATGTTCACACCAAACCTGGTAGTTCAGTGGTACCCCCCTCCATCGATCGTATTTCACAATAAATGTTCACCCTTAACCCTGTTAGGTCAATGGTACCCCCCAGCCGATCATAAAGCACAATGAATGTTCACCCCTAACCACTGGTAGTTCAGTGGTACCCCCCTTCCATCCACGATCGTACTGCACAATGAATGTTACACTTAACCCCTGGTAGTTCAGTGGTAGCCCCTCCAGCCCTGATTGTATTGCACAATAAATGTTCACCCTTAACCCTTGGGAGCTCAGTGGTACCCCCTCCCATCCCCGTTCGTATTGCATAATAAATGTTCACGCTTAACCCCTGGTAGTTCAGTGGCACCAACTCCCATCCCCGATTGAATTGCACAATAAATGTTTACCCTTAACCCATGGTAGTTCAGAGGTTCCCACCACCCAGCCCCAATCATATCGCAAAATAAATGTTCACCCTTAACCCCTGGTAGTTCAGTGGTACCCCCCAAACAGCCCCGATCGTATTCCACAATAAATGTTCACCTCAACCCCTGGTAGTTCAGGGAACCCACCCCATCCCCGATCGTATTGCACAATGAATATTCACCCTTAACCCCTGGTAGTTCAGAGGCACCCCTCCCATCCCCAATCGTATTGCACAATGAATGTTCACCCTTAACCCCTGGTAGTTCAGTGGTACCCCTCCCATCCACGATCGTACTGCACAATGAATGTTACCCTTAACACCTGGTAGTTCAGTGGTAGCCCCTCCAGCCCTGATCGTATTGCACAATAAATGATCACCCTTAACCCCTTGTAGTTCAGTGGTGCCCCTCCAGCCCTGACGGCCATTGCAATAAATGTACCTATACCCCTGGTAGTTCAGTGGTAAATTCCACTTCCCATCCCAGATCATATATTACAATGAATGTTCATCCTCAACCCTGGTAGCTCCAGTGGTACCCCACCCATCCCCGAACGTATTGCACAATGAATGTTCACCCTAACCCACAGTAGTTCAGCACCCTCCCATCCCCAATCGTGACAAAAGCCAATTAATGTTCACCCTTAACCCTGGTAGTTTAGTGGTACCTCACTACATCTCCGATCGTATTGCACAATGAATGTTCACCCTTAACCCCTGGTACTTCAGTGGTACCCCCTTCTCATCCCGATCGTATTGCACAATAAATGTTCACCGGCGTAACCCTGTTAGTTCAGTAGATACCCCCCTCATCCCGATGCATTATTGCACAATAAAGTATTCTTATAACTCCTGGTAGTTCAGTGGCACTCCTCCAATCCCCGATCGTATTGCACAATGAATGTTCACCCTTAACCCCTGGTAGTTCAGTGGTACCTCCCTACCATCCCCGATCGTATTGCACAATGAATGTTCACCCTTAACCCCTGGTAGTTCAGTGGTACCTCCAGCCCCGATCGTATTGCACAATAAATGTTCACCCTTAACCCCTGGTAGTTCAGTGGTACCCCCCTCCCAGCCCCGATCGTATTGCACAATAAATGTTCACCCTTAACCCCTGGTAGTTCAGTGGTACCCCATCCCAGCAATCGTAGTGCACAATAAATGTTCACCGTTAACCCCTAGTGGTTCATTAGGTACCCCTCAAGCCCTGACGGCATTGCGCAATTAATGTTCACCCCAAACCTGGTAGTTCCAGTGGTACCCCTCCCAGCCCCGATCAGAGCATGACAATAAATATCACCCCAACCCTAGTAGATTCAGTGGTACCCTCCCAGCCCCGATCGTATTGCACAATAAATTTTCACATTTAACCCCTGGTAGTTCAGTAGTACACCCTCCCATTCCCGATCGCATTGAACAATAAATGTTCACCCTTAACTCCTGGTAGTTCAGTGGTACCCACCTCCCAGCCCCGATCGTTTTGCATAATAAATGTTCACCCTTAACCCCTGGTAGTTCAGTGGTACCCCCCTTCGATCCCCGATCGTATTGCACAATAAATGTTCATCATAATAACCAGCGTAGTTCAGTGGTACCCACCTCCCAGCCCGATAGGTTTGCACAATAAATGTTCACACCATAACTCCTGGTAGTTCAGTAGGAACGCCCCTCCATCCACAATCAATGCGCAATAAATGTTCACCCTTAACCCTGGTAGTTCAGTGGCACCCCCTCCCATCCACGATCGTATTGTCACAATGTTGAACCTTAACCCTGGTAGTTCAGTGGTACCCCTCCATCCCAGACGTATTGCACAATAAATGCACCACTTAACCACTGGAGATACAGTGGTACCCCTTCCAATCCCACGATCAGATTGCACAATAAATGTTCACCTTAACCCCTGGTAGTTCAGTGGTACCCCTCCCATCCCATAATATTGCACAACAATGTTCACCTTAACCCTGGTAGTTCAGTGGTACCCTCCCATCCCCGATTGTATTGCACAATGAATGTTCACCTTACCCTGGTAGTTCAGTGGTACGCACCACAGCCCGATCGTATGGCACAATAAATGTTCACGTTAAAACCTTATGGTTCAATGGTACCCCCTCCCAGCCCCGATAGTATTGCACATAAATGATCACCCTTAACTAATTAGTTCAGTACCCCCCTCCATCCCCAATCAGATTGCACATCGTGTTAGCCCTTAACCCCTGGTAGTTCAGTGCCCCTCCATCACGATGCGTATTGCTAATAAATGTTCAACCTTAACCCTGGTAGTTCAGTGGTACCCCTCCATCCCAGATCGTGTGCACAATAAATGTTCATATAACCACTGGTAGTTCAGTGGTACACCCTCCATCCGATTGTATTGCACACAATGTTCACCCTTAACCCTGGTAGTTCAGCAGTACCCCTCCATCCCGATAGTATTGCACAATAAATGTTCACCCTTAACCCTGGTAGTTCATTGGTACCTCCATCGATTGTATTGCACAATGAATGTTCACCCTTACCCCTGGTAGTTCAGTGGTACGCCCCTCACAGCCCCGATCGTATTGCACAATAAATGTTCACCGTTAAAACCTTGTAGTTCAGTGGTACCCCCCTCCCAGCCCCGATAGTATTGCACAATAAATGTTCACCCTTAACCCCTGGTAGTTCAGTGGTACCCCCTCCCATCCCCAATCGAATTGCACAATAAATGCTCACTATAACCCTGGTAGTTCAGTGGCACCCTCCCATCCGATCGTGTGCACAATAATGTTCAACCTTAACCCCTGGTAGTTCAGTGGTACCCCCTCCATCCCAGACCGTATTGCTGGCAAATGTTTCACCCTTAACCACTGGTAGTTCAGTGGTACCCACCCATCCCCGATTGTATTGCACAATAATGCTCACCACAACCATGGTAGTTCAGTAGTACCCCCCTCCATCCCGATCAGAACTGCACAATAAATGTCACCCTTAACCCCTGGCAGTTCAATTGGTACCCCCCCATCCCCGATTGTATTGCACAATGAATGTTCACCCTTACCCCATGGTAGTTCAGTGGTACGCCCCTCACAGCCCCGATCGTATTGCACAATAAATGTTCACCATTAAAACCTTGATCAGCCAGTTCAGTGGTACCCCTCCAGCGATAGTATTGCACAATAAATATTCACCCTTAGCCCCTGGTAGTTCAGTGGTAACCCCTCCATCGATCAGACTGCACAATGAATGTTCACCCTTAAGCCCTGTTACTTCAGTGGTAGCACTCCATCCCGAAAAGTATTGCACAAGTAATGTTCAACATCAACCCCTGGTAGTTCGGTGGTACCCCCTCCCATCCCAGATCATATTGCAAAATAAATGTTCAACTTTAATCCCTGGTAGTTCAGAGGTACCCCCCTTCCAGCCCTGATCGTATTGCACAATAAATGTTCACCCTTAACCCCTGGTAGTTCAGTGGTACCACCTCCCAGCCCTGATCGTATTGCACAATAAATGTTTACCCTTAACCTCTTAGTTCAGTGGTACCCCCCTTCCATCCCAGATCATATTGCACAATAAATGTTCACCCTTAACCCCTGGTAGTTCAGTGGTACCCCCCTCCCAGCCCTGATCGTAGTACTGTACAATAATCACCCAAAACCCCTGGTAGTTCAGTGGTACTCTTCCCATCATCGATCAGACAGCACAATAAATGTTCTACACTAGAACCCTGGTAGTTCAGCGGTGGTACTCCCTCCCATCCCGATCGGACACAATAAATGTTCACCCTTAACCCTGGTAGGTCATCGGTACCCCTCCCAGCCCCGGACCATAAAGCACAATGAATGTTCACCCCTAACCACTGGTAGTTCAAAGTGGCACCTCCCATCCACGATCGTACTGCACAATGAAAGTTACACCTAACCCTGGTAGTTCAGTGGTAGCCCCTCAGCCCCTGATTGTATTGCACAATAAATGTTCACTCTAACCCTTGGGAGCTCAGTGGTACCCTCTCCCATCCTCAGCTCAGACAGCACAACAAATGCCCGCCTAACCCCTGGTAGTTCAGTGGCACCAACTCCCATCCCCGATTGAATTGCACAATAAATGTTTACCCTTAACCCATGGTAGTTCAG
The DNA here is from genome assembly GCA_016271365.2 of Neoceratodus forsteri. Lineage (NCBI taxonomy): Eukaryota > Metazoa > Chordata > Ceratodontiformes > Ceratodontidae > Neoceratodus > Neoceratodus forsteri. Next base: position 2,682,605 of record JADMNL010000031.1, read on the forward strand.
AGGTTCCCACCACCCAGCCCCAATCGTATTGCAAAATAAATGTTCACCCTTAACCCCTGGTAGTTCAGTGGTACCCCCCAAACAGCCCCGATCGTATTCCACAATAAATGTTCACCCTTAACCCCTGGTAGTTCAGGGGAACCCACTCCCATCCCCGATCATATTGCACAATGAATATTCACCCTTAACCCCTGGTAGTTCAGAGGCACCCCTCCCATCCCCAATCGTATTGCACAATGAATCACCACATAACCCCTGGTAGTTCAGTGTACCCTTTCCATCCACGATCGTACTGCACAATGAATGTTACCCTTAACACCTGGTAGTTCAGTGGTAGCCCCTCCAGCCCTGATCGTATTGCACAATAAATGATCACCCTTAACCCCTTGTAGTTCAGTGGTGCCCCCTCCCAGCCCTGAAGGTATTGCGCAATAAATGTTCACCCTTAACCCCTGGTAGTTCAGTGGTACCCACTTCCCATCCCAGATCATATATTACAATGAATGTTCATCCTTAACCCCTGGTAGCTCAGTGGTACCCCCACCCATCCCCGAACGTATTGCACAATGAATGTTCACCCTCAACCCACATAGTTCAGTGGCACCCTCCATCCCCAATACGTATTGCACATTAATGTTCTCCTCAACCCCTAGTAGTTTAGTGGTACCCTACCATCCCCGATCAGATTGCAAATGAATGTTCACCCTTAACCCCTGGTAGTTCAGCAGGCACCCTTCTCATCCCGATCGACAGCACAATAAATGTTCACCAGAACCCCCTGGTAGTTCAGTAGTCCCCTCCATCCCGATCGTATTGCACGGCAAAATGTTCTTGCCCAACTCCTGGTTCAGTGGCACTCCTCCAATCCCGGTGTGTTGCACAATGAATCCACCCCTAACCTGATAGTTCAGCTGCCTCTACCATCGATCGATGCACAATGAATGTTCACCATAACCCTGGTAGTTCAGTGGCCCCCCCCCTCCAGCCCCGATCAGACAGCACAAATGTTCACCCAACTGGTAGCTCAGTGGTACCTCCCAGCCCGATCGTAATGCACAATAAATGTTCACCCTCAACCCATGGTAGTTCAGTGGTACCCATCCCAGCCCAATCAGACAGTACAATAAATGTTCACCGTTAACCCTCGTAGTTCAGTGGTACCCCTCCAAGCCCGACGGTATTAAGCAATTAATATTCACTTAACCCTAGTAGTTCAGTGGTACCCCTCAGCGATCAGATATGACAACAAATGTCACCTCAACCCTGGTAGTTCAGTGGTACCCCACCCAGCCCCGTCATTGCACAATAAATTTTCACATTTAAACCCAGTAGTTCAGTAGTACCCCCCATTCGATCGTATTGCACAATAAATATTCACCCTTAACTCCTGGTAGTTCAGTGGTACCCACCTCCAGCCAGTCATTGCACAAAAATACCCATAACCCTGGAGTTCAGTACCCCCCTCCCATGATCGTATTGCACAATAAATGTTCATCTCAACCACTTGTAGTTCAGTACCACTCCCAACCCGACGCTTTGCACAATAAATATTCACCCTTAACCCTGTAGTTCAGTGGGCCCCTCCATCCCCAATCGAATTGCAATAAATGTTCACTAACCCTGTGTTCGTGGCACCCCCCCATCCACGATCGACAGCACAATATTCAACCTAACCCCTGGTAGTTCAGTGGTACCCTCCATCCCGAACATATTACAATAATGATCACCCTTAACTAACTGGTATTCAGTGGTACCTTCCATGATCGTATTGCACAATAAATGTTCACCTTAACCCTGGTAGTTCAGTGGTACCTCCATCCCGATCGAAGTACAACAAATGTTCACCCTCAACCCCTGTAGTTCAGTGGTACCCCCCCATCCCGATTATATGCAAATGAATACCACCTTACCCCTGGTAGTTCAGTAGTCGCCTCACAGCCCGATCAGACGCACAATAAATGTTCACGTTAAAACCTTGTAGTCAGTGGTACCTCACAGCCCGATAGCTGCACAATAAATGTTCACCCTAACCCCTGGTAGTTCAGTGGTACCCCTCCCATCCCAAAGATTGCAATAAATGTTAGCCTTAACCCTGGTAGTTCAGTAGCACCTCCCATCACGATCGATTGCACAATAAATGTTCAACCTTAACCCTGGTATTCAGTGGCACCTCCATCCCAGATCGTATTGCACAATAAATGTTCACCCCAACCACTGGTAGTCAGTGGCAACCCTCCATCGATTGTATTGCACAAATGTTCACCCCTAACCCTGGTAGTTCAGTAGTACCCTCCATCCCCATAGTATTGCACAATAATGTCACCCTAACCCTGGTAGTTCAGTGGTACCCCCCCCATCGATTAGACTGCACAATGAATGTTCACCCTCCCTGGTAGTTCAGTGGTATGCCCTCACAGCCCGATCAGATACAACAAATGTTCACCGTTAAAACCTTGTAGTTCAGTACCCCCTCCAGCCCCGATAGTACAACAATGTTCACCTCAACCCCTGGTATTCAGTGGTACCTCATCCCAATCGATTGCACAATAGTTCACCTTAACCCCAGGTTCAGGGCACCCCTCCATTCGATCGATACACAATAAATTAACCCAAACCCTGGTAGTTCAGTGGTACCCCTCCATCCCAGATAAGACAGCACAATAACAGCACCCTAACCACTGGTAGTTCAGTAGCACCACCTCCATCCCAGTTGTATTGCACAAATGCTCACTTAACCCATAGTAGTTCAGTAGTACCCCCTCCCCGATCGTACAGCACAATAAATCTTATAACCCTAGCAGTTCAGTACCCCCCCATCCCGATTGTATTGCACACATGAATGTTCACCTACCCATGGTAGTTCGGTGGCACGCCCCACAGCCGATCGATTGCACAACAATGTTCACCATTAAACCTTGGCTCAGTGGTACCTCCCAGCCCCGTAGTATTGCACAATAAATGTTCACCCATAACCTGGTAGTTCAGTGGTAACCCCTCCATCCGTCGTATTGCACAATGAATGTTCACCATGCCCTGTTATGGTGGCCTCCATCCCCCATAGTATTGCACAACAACGTTCAACCTTAACCCCTGGTAGTTCAGTGGTACCCCCTCCCATCCCGACGTATTTCACAATAAATTACCCTTAACCCTGGTATCGTGGTACCTCCATCCCAGATCATATGCAAAATAAATGTTCAACTTAATCCTGTAGTTCAGTGGTACCTACTCCAGCCCTGATCAGACACAATAAATGTTCCCCATAACCCCTGGCAGTTCAGTGGTACCACCTCCAGCCCTGATCGACAGCACAACAAATGTTTACCCCAACCCTCTTAGTTCAGTGGTAACCCTCCATCCCAGATCATATTGTACAAATGTTCACCTCAACCCCTGTAGTTCAGTGGTACCCCTCCCAGCCCTGGATCGTATTGCAGCACAATGTTCACCCAAACCCCAGGTAGTCTGGGGTAAAATTCCTCCATCATCGTATCGACAGCACAACAAATGTTCACACTAAACCTGGTAATTCAGTGGTACCCCTCCATCCCGATCGCATTACAATAAATGCACACCTCAACTGTAGATCAATCCACCCTCCAGCCCGATCATAAAAGCACAATGAATGTTCACCCTATCCACTGGTGTCCAGTGGTACCCCCCACAGATCATACTGCACAATGAATACCTTACCCTGGTAGTTCAGTGGTAGCCTCCGTTTCCTGATTGTATTGTACAATAACAAATGTTCACCTAACCTTGGGAGCCCAGTGGAATTCCCCCTCCCATCTCGTCAGGACAGTAATACAATAAATTCACTAACCCCTGGTAGTTCAGTGGCACCAACTCCATCGATTGAATTGCATAAATGTTTACCCATAACCCATAGTAGTTCAGAGGTTCCACCACCAGCCAATCGTATTGCAAAAAATTCACCTCAACCCCTGGTAGTTCAGTGGTACCCCAAACAGCCCAGTCGTATTCCATAAATGTTCACCCTTAACCCTGGTAGTTCAGAACCCACTCCATCGATCATATTGCACATGAAGATCACCTTAACCCCAGGTTCAGAGGCACCTCCATCCCCAACCAGACAGCACAATGAATGTTCACCTAACCCCTGGTAGTTCAGTGGTACTCCATCCACGTCGCACTGCACAATGAATGTTACCCACCTAGTAGTTCAGTAGTAGCCCCTCCAGCCCTGGATCGTGACAGACAACAAATGATCACCCTAACCCCTCAGTTCAGTGGTGCCCTCCAGCCCTGACGGCAAAGCACAAATCACCCTTAACCCCTGGTGGCTAGTGGTACCCACCTCCCCATCCCAGAATCATATATTATTACAATGATATTCATCCTTAAACCCTGGTAGCTCAGTAGTACCCCACCCATCCCCGAACGAGCTGTGCCAATGAATGTTCACCCCAACTCCACAGTAGTGGCACCCCTCCATCCCCAATCGTATTGTACAATTAAGTTCACATAACCCCTGGTAGTTTAGTAGTACCCCTACCATCCACCCGATCGCACAATGAATGTTCACCTCAACCCTGGTAGTTCAGTGGTACCCCCTTCTCATCCCGATCAGACACAGCCAACAAACACCACCAGAACCCCTGGTAGTTCAGTAGTACCCCTCCCATCCCGATCAGACAGACACATGTTCACCTTAACTCCTGGTAGTTCAGTGGCACTCCTCAATCCCGATCGTGTTGCACAATGAATGTTCACCCTTAACCCTGGTAGTTCAATGGTGCCCCTCATCCCCGATCGTGCAATGAATGTTCACACATAACCCCTGGTATTCAGTGGTACCCCCCCAGCTCCATCAGACAGCACAATGTTCACCCAACCCTGGTAGCTCAATTGGTACCCCCCCTCCAAGCGCCCGGTCGTGTGCACAAATAAATGTTCACCCCTTAACCCATGGTGATTCAGTGGTACCCCCATCCCAGCCCAATCGAGACAATAATAACACACCATAACCCTGTAGTTCAGTGGTACCCTCAAGCCCTAACGATATTGCGCAATAATGTTCACCCAACCCTGGTAGTTCAGTGGTACCTCCCAACCCGATCGTATATGACAATAAATGTTCACCCTAACTAGTAGTTCAGTGGTACCTCAGCCCCATGTGAGTGCACAATAAATTTACATTTAACCCCTGGTAGTTCAGTATACACCTCCATTCCCATCGTGAGCACAATAAATATTCACCTTAACTCCTGGTAGTTCAGTGGCACCCACCTCCAGCCCCGATCGCTTTACTATAAATGTTATAACCCTCAGTTCAGTGGTACCCCTCCATCCCCATCGTATTGCACAATAAATGTTCATCCTAACCACTTCTGGTTCAGTGGTACTTACCTCCCAGCCCGATCGCTTTGCACAATAAATGTTCACCCATACTCCTGGTAGTTCAGCGGTACCTCCATCCCCAATCACAGTACAACAAATGTTCACCCTTAACCCTGGTAGTTCAGTGGCACCCCCCCATCCCGATCGTATGCACAATAAATGTCAACCTTAACCCCTAGCATAGTTCAGTGGTACACCTCCCATAGAACGTATTACAATAAATGTTCACCCTAAACCACCGGTAGTTCAGTGGTACCCCTTCCCATCCTGATCGTATTGCACAATAAATGTTCACCTCAACCCCTGGTAGTTCAGTGTACCCCCTCCATCGATCGTATTACAAACAAATGTTCCCATAAACCCTGTGCTCAGTGGTACCCCAACGCATCCCCATCGTATTGCACAAAAACACACTTAACCCCTGGTAGTCAGTGGCACCTATCCCATCCCGATCAGACAGCAAAATGAATTCCCACCATACCACTGGATTCAGTGGTAACCCCCCAACTCAATCATATTGCACAATGACATCCCTTAACCTGGTAGTTCAGTGGTACCCCTCCAGCCCCATCGCTTGCACAAAAATGTTCACCCTAACCCTGGTAGTTCAGTGGCACCCCTCCAACCCGATCAGATGCAGAATAAATATTCACATAAACCCTGGTGTTAGGTGGCACCCCCCAGCCCCAATCAAATTGCACAGTGAATCTTCACCCATAACTGGTAGTTCAGTGGTACCTCCAGCCCCGATCAGGCACAATAAATGTTCACCCTTAAACCCTGGTAGTTAAGGTACCCGCCCCATCCCAATCGATGCACAATAAATGTTCACCCTTAACCCTGGTAGTTCAGTGGTACCCCCATCCCATCATATTGCACAATAAATATTAACCCTTAACCCCAGGTAGTTCAGTGGTACCCCCCCATCCCCGATCGTATTGCACAATAAATGTTCACCCTTAACTCCTGGTAGTTCAGTGGTACCCTCCTCCCAGCCCTGATCGTAATGCATAATAAATCTTCACCCATAAGCACTGGTAGTTCAGTGGTACCACCTCCCAGCCCTGATCGTATTGTACAATAAATGTTTACCCTTAACACCTCTTAGTTCAGTGGTATCCCCTCCCACAATCGATTGCACAATAAATGTTAGCCCTAAACCCTGGTAGCTCAGTGGCACTCCTCCATCACGATCGTATTGCACAATAATGTTCAACCTTAACCCCTGGTAGATCAGCAGTACCCCTCCCATCCCGATCGTGCACAATAATGTTCACCTTAACCCTAGTAGTTCGTGGCACCCCTCCAGCCCGATCGTACAGCACAATAAATGTTCACACTTAACCCCCAGTAGTTCAGTGAACCCCCTCCCATCGACTGTATTTCACAATGAATATTCACCTTACCCCATGTGATTCAGTAGTACGCCTCAAGCCCTGATAAGATTGCACAATAAATGTTCACCGTTAAACCTTGAAGTTCAGTGGCACCACCTCCAGCCGATAGTATTGCACAAAAATGTTCACCTTAAACCCTGGTAGTTCAGTGGTAACCCCCCCATCCGTCAGCACAATGATTGTCCACATAAGCCCTGTTACCGCCGGTGGTAGCCCCCCTCCGCACCGATCGACAGCAAAATGAATGTTCCCTTAACCCCACTAGTTCAGTGGTACCCTAGCCTGACTATATTGCACAATAAGTTCACCCTAAACCCTAGTAGTCCAGTGGTACCCCTCCATCCCGATCGTATTTCACAATAAATGTTCACCCTTAACCCCTGGTAGTTCAGTGGTATACCCCTACCATCCCCAATCGTATTGCACAATAATTGTTCACCCATAACCCCTGGTAGTTCAGTGGTACCCCCTTCCCATCCCCGAACATATTACACAATGAATGTTCACCCTAACCCCTGGTAGTTCAGTGGTACACCCCTTCCATCCCCAATCGTGACAATAAATGTTCACCCAAACCCTGGTAGTTCAGTGGTAACCCCTTCAGCCCAGACACGTACACAAATGTTCACTAACCCTAGTAGTTCAGTGGTACCCCCCAGCCGGATGTGCACAATAAATGTGTTCAACTTTAACCACTGTTGGATTCAGTGGTGCCACCTCCAACCCGGTCGTATTTCACAATAAATGTTCACCTTAACCCCTAGTAATTCAGTGGTACTCCTCCTCCCAGATCATATTCCAAAATAAATGTTCAACTTTAATCCCAGTTCAGTGGCACCCACCCCAGCCCAGTCGTATTGCACAATAAATGTTCACCTCAACCCCTGGTAGCAGTGGTACCACCTCCAGCCTGATCGTATTGCACAAAATGTTTACCTAACCTCTTAGTTCAGTGGCAACGGATCCCATCAGATCATATTGCACAAAAATATGCCCTAACCCCTGAAGTTCAGTGTATACCCCTCCCAACCCCAATCTACAGCAATAATTGTTCACCCATAACCCTGGTAGTTCAGTGGCACCTTCATCCCAGACATATACCAATGAATGTTCACCCTTAACCCCTGGAAGTTCAATAGCACCCCTCCATCCCCAACGACAGCACAATAAATGTTCACCTAACCACTAGGTTCAGTAGCAACCCTCCCATCCCCAATTCACTGCATGATAAATGTTCACCTTAACCCCGTAGTTCGTGCAACCCCCTCCAGCCCGAATGTATTGCACTAAATGTTCACCCCCTAACCCCAGTTCAGTGTACCACCTCCAGCGGATGGTATTGCACAATAAATGTTCACCCTTAACCCCTGAGTAGTTCAGTGGTACCTTCCCCCAGATCGACAGGCTAAAAACACCCAAAACCCTGGTAGTTCAGTGGCACCTCCCATCGATCGACGCACAATAAATGTTTACCCATAACCCCTCTTGGTTCAGTGGTACCCCCACTCCATCCCAAGATCATATTGCACAAAATGTTCAACATAAACCTGGTAGTTCATGTAACCCCCACCCATCCTGATCAGACAGTACAATGATTGTTCACCCTTGCCCTGTTACTCAGTGGTAGCCTCGTCCTACTCCCCGATCAGACAGAAATGAATGTTCCACCCTTAACCCCTGGTAGTTCAGTGGTACCCCTCACCTACTCATTGTCAATAAATGTTCACCTAACCCTGGTAGTTCAGTGGTACCCCCTCCATCCCGATCGAGCTTCACAATAAATGTTCACCCTAACCCTGGTAGTTCAGTGGTATACCCTCAAACCCCAATCGTATTGCACAATAATTGTTCACACCAACCCCTAGTATTCAGTAGCACCCCTTCATCCCCAAACATATTACACATCACTTATCTATGTCCTCCTGAAATTTGTGTCCAGAATTGGACATAGTACCTAGGTGGGTCTTAGCAGGACCAACAAAGAGGCAACACCACTTTTCCTTTTTATCTTTATATCTTTTATCTCTAGTGGCCCCTGCATCCTTCGTACTTTCTGCAGGGGCCTACTCCTGCCTGAACCTCTGCTATCACATTAGTCCCACTGCACACCCAGTCAGTGAAGTCCTTGCTACTGGGAAAATTTCAGCCTGTGAGGCTCTCACCTGGGAACCTTATAGACCAAAGGACCGGCCTGGGTGCGATGATGAGGAGTCTCCTGGTGCTGGGCCAGCCTGAGATGTGGTCCGCCCTGAGTTCCATCATCTCCATGCACTGCAGAGGCTGTCCTTGCATGAAGATTTTCCCACTGGAGGTGGTGCAATGATGCCACATTCAGTGGTCCCTGCCGTGCCTGACTCCACCTACCACATTAGCCGGCATGCCTGTGGTAACTCAATCTCCATCGGTCATTAGGACAGCATCCCTGAATCCCACCCCAGGAGAAGGATGTTCAGATGATTCTTCCACCCTGTTGACCCCCTGCAAATTGTGTCCATCTCCAACTGGCCACCAGCCTGGTGCAAGGTGGCTCGGTGCCTCAACCCTGGGTGCCACTGGCCCAGTCACTGCCATCTTTTTGCTGGTGATATCCTCCTGTGCATCCCATTCACTTTCCTACTGCCTGTTGCAGTGCCCCACCCTAGGTCATCTGATCTTAGTATCCTCAGTCTCTTCCCGTCATCAATACGACCCATCTGTGTTATACACTGCCTCTGGTTTCTGTGCTCAGGTTTATTGTGCACTTTTTTCATTGCAACCTAGCTGCTATACCCTTGACAACCTCCAGTTTTCCTGTCTCGCTCATCCTTTCAACACACACACCCAGAGTGTCCACTGTCCATTCTATTGCAGATTTTGGTGTCATATAAACAGGTAGACCTTCCATCCAGCCTTTGTAATATCACTTATAAGACATTAAAGAGGCCCAGTCCCAGCACTGATCCCTGAGGTACCCACTTGGTCATCCTCCCTTCTGGGTGAACTCCATTTACCACCACCTCTGTCACCACCCCCAACCAATTTATTGAGTTTACCACCTTTGACCCACTCCTCTATGGACAGTTTGCTTACTACTCCTGTGGAATGATGTTGAATATCTTACTGAAATCTGGTAGTCTGCGTCCACTCACCCTTGATCACCAGACAAAGAAATCTATTAGATCATTTGACATGACCACCCCTGTGAAACTATGCTTGGGTCTTGTAACCCACTGATTCAAGATGTTCCACAATCATTACTTACAGTAATCATAAGTTTCCCATACTGATGTCAGGAGACTGACCCATTGCCACCTCCTCCATACCACTTTGTGGGACTACATCTGCCTTCCTCCAGTCCTCAGGAGCCACCACGCTTAGGAGCTGGAAACAGAATCACTGAGGTGCCAGTATTTCTGAGCTGCTCAATATCCTTGAATGACTCATCAGGCCCTGCTGCTTTGTCCAGTCATGTGAGAGCTTGTGTGTGTGGGGCTAGTAACAGAACAAAGTAACCCCATTACTCTTTTAATCCATGGGGTGCCACAAGATGCAGGTGTTTTGCTGCACTCAGACATCCTGTGGCAGCCCTCCACTTACCATGGCCCCATCTATACTACCATGGTTCATTCTAGCCTTTGGTCTGTTTGTTTGATATAATAGTACTAGAGGGCGGACTTATGTTATCACTCATTGACCTTCCTGAAGACGGTGCTTGCTATCTTGCAGGATGAGTCGCTGTTGGATGTCCAGTGGTTTCGCCATGCGGATCATTGATATCTTCAAGCATTGCAATCTATATTCTCAAGTCTGATGAACTACTGGTATGTAACACAGACACGGGACATGAGTGCGTACTTAATTGCTGTATCTTTCAGTAAAGTCCACTGCATTGTGTATGTACTGATGTGCCTGTTTGCAATTAGTATTCGACAAATGACTGAGATCCTTCCTTACTGAGATGCAAGATTGTGAAGCATGATTGGGTATTAGTATCGTGCAACTCTCTTGCACTATGGCAGTGCAGGGGCATCAGCTGACAGCACAAGTATGCTCTATCCTTGTTATAGAATTAGTGGGACAGTTATGGCTACTGGCTGGGTCACAGAGTGGCTAGGCAGTAACAAAACAAGTGGCTCCCGCCCCAAGTGGGCCAGCTCATACTGTAAGCTCTTGCCGGGTCTGCCCTGAATCCTGTCCTGAAGAAAGTGTATGTAGTAGTTGCTAGCTCCAGCCAACTATGGTGTTTGTGCCCTGCTGACCAGCAATTAGCTCATCGAATCCACTGCTGGACCACCACGGTGCACATGTGTGCTTGTCTCGAAGTGACAATAGAAGGGAAAGAGAAGTGATGCTAGCAACTAGGGGGCGCTGGTGTCTCTTTGCACACATAGCAGCAGTCGGTGATGCTCACCACCGGAAATAGGAATACCAGAAGTAGGAGGATGAGAAAGACAGACGGACGTATGGCTACCCCACCTCAGGGTCTTCTGAAGTGAATGATTTGAACAAATAGCAGGTCACTGTCCCAACCAGTCCTATCTCCCCTGTAGTATGCACTTGGTCTCGATTCTGCCGATTCTGGCCTGGGCAGCTGTCTTGTAGCCTGCTCGTGGGGCCTGTGCCTTCGCCAGCTGTCAGTGAGCTGCTTGTCATCTGCTGCCAGGGCGCTGCTCCATGGGTGACAGTGCGCGGACCTGCTCTCAGAATATATGCACGTGCGGGGCGCCATCCGGAAGTGACAGTAGGAAGGAACGGAGGCGGACAGGGTTGGTTACCCTGCAGCGGGTCGAGGATTGACGTATCGGTAACGGAGATAGAAATAGCAGCTCAGCGCCTGACAGCAGGCCCTCCGCCTCCAGTAATCTGTGTCGCTTTATGTTCACAAAATTCTGTTCATAATGCGTTATCTATTTGGTCGTTCATCTGCTTTTTATTATTACGTGTCGCAGCACGCTTCTGTCGTATGGTTGAACTGTTGCTGGCTGCGCAGAGCCTCTCGTGCGTTGAGTGCGATCGTTGATGCCAGCAGACCACAGTAGTACAGACAGTAGGTATGGGGTTGTTGTGCTGGTGCTACTATTGAATGTACCATTGAGTAAAGGCACAAGTAATTAAAGATGACACTGAGTTATTATCCAGCATACCAGCACTGTATTTCAGTTTCTGTGTAACACCTTCTGGACTATGTTAACCTGTTGACTACTGCCATCTTCCCTCAGACCCTTATGTAAACCGAGATGCTGTATCCTTGATATCCCAGTTGTATTATTTTAGTAAATAATACCTTTCACTGTCCCATATTGAAATGAGTCCTAACTTTACTCCTCAGAGCCTGAAATTCTGGGTGAAGGAATGTATCCTATATAAATAAACACACCCACAGGGGAATAAAGTACCTCAAACTGCAGGAGATCCAGATTTTTTTAAATGAATTTAATCAAAAACAGTTGAGATGTAGGATCTCATTTTTTAATATAAGGTATATTATTATTTAGCTAAATGCATAAAGAAGTCGGATATTGCAGAGCTGAGGATACTTAAACTGTTGCGTCACTAGTGAGGAGATCAGGATGCTGGTCTGTGTTCAACAGTTCACTAGTCCTGAGGGGAGGAGAGCAGGTGTGCTGAAAATGCTCTCCTGTGCTACAACATGTGCCATCTTGTATTGCTTCTACAATCTGTAGTCTTCCTTTCTTTGCCCATTCATTCTTGCTTCTTTCTCCATCCCTCAATGCATTCTTGTGTATTCACCACCTCCTGCCGCTTCACGAGTTCATTCTAGCCCTGTTGTTCTGAGAGTCTGCTCTGGTTAGTGTCTATGTCCAGTTCATGCAATTTATTCACCTTTAGCTTCCTTCTAGGTCTTTGGTGTTTTGTACCCCGCTACAGTATATTCGCTGTTTTTCAGTGTATTAGTTTTCACATTTGTATGTTTTGTGCTTATCACTTCATTTTGTCTGCACAATTTTATTGTTGCTATTGTTATGAAGAGCATGTGCACCTTTGTATTTACATTGTATTGTCCACCTCCTCAACCCCTAGAATACATTTCTGGAATGAACTGTTGCCAGCTCATGTGTCTTGCACAGTGAAACATTTGAACATACATTATAAAGTTGAAGTTTGGCAGCGATACTGATATGTCTAGGATGTAATAGATCCTTTCCTTTCTCTGGCCTGCTCCCAGATCAGAGATAATGTGGTAGCCCTTCAATTTACAACGCATGACTGTACCGGCTACCTAGCAACTGGTTAGCAACACCTAACAAACCTACTCTCCAGTCACTTTCCAGTCCCTCCATCATGTTCTGAGACTTTGGAAGGTGCGGCAACAAAGCCTTCATCCCGTTTGTTCAGCTGAATGCTCATCAGACAGTATAAAGAGTCCAAGAATATATGGTTAAGGCTGTGGTTTCAGACATGGATGTTTCAAATGTTGTTGATTAAAAGGCACTTCAGACAGTTATTAAAAATAGCTAAAGGTTTATAGAATATTCAAATGCCACAGCACTTTATATTATTTATTTGAAGAGCCACCAGGAAAGCAACATGGACTGTAAACAGCTGTTTTCAAGTGTCCTGGGGGGTTTACACAGGGAAAGCTTGAGACTGCGTTTGTGGGAACAGATAAAAGAATTATAGACATCACAAGCAATACTTTGTACTAAGTTCTACAAGTGCAGCGTATAGGTCAAAATGTATTATGTTACATATATAATAGGGTACAGCCATCCAATGACCAAGTTAGCAAGTTCAGTTTTCATTCTGGCTATTGAATATATTTTAGTGTATAATCTGAAAGTTGAGTTTAGAGAGAACTAGAAATTCAGGTGCTGAAAATAGGATCCTTTTTTTCCAATGCATGCCACCTAATCTAAACATTTATTTAAAAGCTGATTACTTTGTATATTTTTTACTTTAAATCACGGTTGGCTAACGGAAAACTGACTAATAGAAATTGTCAATGAAACATGCAGAGTTATTAACTCTAAAATTGATTAGCATTTAACTCATAAAAGTGCTAAATCTTTTTGAAAATGTTTTACCTCAATGTGTTAATAAAACAGCACTTGGGAAATCTATATATATACTTTCTGTACAGTTAGATCACCCAAGAAAAACTGCTAATCAATTATTTAAACTTGTTGGGGTATATCAGGGTGCTGACAAATTCCATTGCTGTAATGGGTCATAGCACAAAGCCTTTCAGTTATTAAATACTGTTCCAGCAGTATTTTTATCTGAGTTGAAAACTACTGAAATGTAGTTATCTTTGAAACACAGATATTCCAGTTAAAAATGCAGATATTCGTATGAAAGTATTTGTTTTACAGTGGGTAGATGGTTGTTTTAATAACTCAAAAAGAAACATGCAGTATTTTGATGACTTTGACCAAAATTTGATTTCAGATACACCATGCAATTAAAGTAAATTTAGCAGAAAAACTAGAAATTATTTCAGTGTCCAGCAGTCACTGTCTGTAATCATGATTCAAGGAACTTTTAAGCCAGTAATCCATGGACTGCTGTGCATTAGCAAACAATATTTTTATTTATTTACATTTTATTTGCATAGTCTAAAGTGGGCTGTATCACACATCCATTTATCAGTTTGGTTGAGAAACATAAATGACAAATGCAAACAAAAAGTATTAGTAAAATTACAGAATTATTTATTTATTGTTATTTTTTTCAATTTCAGTTCGACCTAATGAAATAGAAACATTTTTCCCAATGTTTTATGTCTTTATGAAAGGAAACCTTTAGGGAGTGTGTTGAATAGTTTTGGTATAAAGGCTAAATATCCCAACTGTTGTTATGTGTATTCTTCTCACTCTAGCATACCTGACCCCACACTTGAAACTCCTCCAGAACTTATTTCTGCCCATTCAAATTTATACTATGACTCCATATTGTTTCTATTACATGGACAGTACTTCAGTTTCTGCATCTCAGAATATATTCAGGTCCAGATATTCAAACTGCGCTCAAAATGAGTGCACAGCAGGAGTGTTAAACTGTTAAATGTTAACAGGTGCTATATTCAAACATGGAGCAGAACAAATTGGCGCATCAACCATGTCTGAATATTACACTACTGCGCCATAGCAACCAGAAGGAGAAGTTGTCGAATGTTGTGCTATGGCGTTGCCAGGTAGCCCAGCTGAGTATACCAGAGGTGCTATGCAAGCAGAGCCCCCGAGCAATGGAACTGTATATTCAGGGAGAGTTGGCCCACCACCGCCATGCCACATGGGCACAGGAACACACTGCAGAACCCACTACACCTGCACACCCTGTGCACAGCATCACTGGGTGTGATGGATGATCATTGCCCATGGGTATGCTTGCAAGCATAGCAGGGCCATGACACCCCAGTACAACCACTGGCGGGCTGAGAGTGCCACGCAGGGGATTGACAACTGGTGTACATCAGCCCTCAGATGACAGCACACCCTGCACTGTGATCCCAAGACACCACCTAGGCAGGACTGGTACTGTGAGAAACCATGATCTCCCAGCACATGTCACCATGTGCAGAAGGCTACAAGCCAGACACACTTCTGTACCTTGCAGTGGGTGGCAGCAGACGGCAAGACTAACTGAAAAGTCACTGCTATGCTGATATTCTCCCATGCACACACATGCACACACACACACACACACATACCAGACCATACCGCCTAGATGGCATACACTTCTCAACTGAGCACCCATAGGCAGCTGCAAATCAGAGACCAACACATTATCCGTATAAAATATAAATGTATTTTAACACAATAAACATGAACAAGAACATTACAACTATTTACATGGGGACGGCAAGGTAGGGGTGGTCAAGGGTGGGGGTGGTCAATGGGTGGGGATGGTATGGTGTAGGGATGGGTGAAGGGAAGGGAATAGGTTTATGTGCTAGCCGCCGCTGTCTCCTGCTGGTGTCTTGTAGTTCCTGCCGCCTCTGCAGGCTATGGCGGTATTGATTGCAGGATGTTGTTGTTAGGTCCAAGCGTCGGATGGCCCTGACATCCCTCACCAGCTGATGGATAACCTGATGCCTAGGAAAATGGGAACACAGTCAATGGCTGTGACTGACCACAACCTGAACACTACCTAACCTGCAAGCCATATTGCCCAATGTCCCACCTGTGATGGCATGCACCACCCAGTGAACATGCACAGGCTATCAGAAAGAGGCGGCACCAGTTATGGTGCACCACGCACACACACACACTGCCTATGTCCATCACAGCACAACAGCTGGCAAGTGACGGCACGTTGTAATGCTGTTACACAGCTGTGCCAGTGCATGCTGGACCACTAGTGATGCTACACAGACGGTTGAAACTGAGATGATGTATGTCACCCAGTTGCGTACAGACATAGATACATAGCCAGTGTCGGCAGATATGGCCTATGCACCAGTCTGTCCATTTCAGCCTGTAAGTTCACTTGTTTACCTAGAAGTCTGTTGCCTTACTCCTGACCTCGCACTCTGTTATGTCTGTCCATGCAGCTGAAATCCCGGAGTGTGTCAGCCCCTCACCACTCCCTCTGGCAGGGTGTTCACTTGTATACCACCCGTTCTGTGAAGAAAGTTTGTTATGTTTCCTCTGACTTGTCCTCCTCCAACTGCATCCTATGCTGTAGTCCTGGAACATCTTTTAATTTTAAAATAGTGTTTCTGTACTCTGTTCCACCCTGTAAGATACTTGTGTCTCTATCATATCCCCTCTCCTCCTTTCCAGGGGAGTACAGGTTCAGTTCCTTCAACCTCCTCCATTGATGATGTGTTTGCACCATCTTTGTTGCCCTCTCTGAACCTTTCTGCCCACTCTACGTCCTTGCATAGGTATGGTTCCAGAATGTGCCACCACTGCAGGGCCTCATCAGTGTTCTTGTATAGTGGAATTATGACTTCTTCCTGTATGTTTATGTGCAGGGCTACTGGCCTCCCAGCATGCAATAGCATCCATGAAGTCATGATACCACTGCCTGTGGGCCTGACTGCTGCTGTTGTTGGCACTGCTGTTGCTGGTGGGTGCAACCTCGCGGTACCAGTCTCTGCATGGCCTCATCAATGTTGCCCTCATCCTCACATCCTGGCTGTGGGGACATATGTTGAGACAAACATCAGTGTGACTCGTGCAGCTGCTCCTGCCCCAGTGACAGTGCTCGCTCACAGCCATACCCATCATCTCACAGCGTACGTGACATGCCAACCGTGGCTGAGCCATCATGCACAGCCACCAAACACACACACACCCTCACAGATACAGGTGCAGGATGGCACACCTACTGGCTTAGGCAACACTTGCCTGGCATGTGAATGCAGCCACTTAAAGTTTTGTTTCTCCAGGAGGTCATTGCCGTGCCTGTACTGCTCAGCAGACTGCACTGTTCAGACCCCACAGGTCATTACTTGCTGCCACACCTGTCTCTGCACTGGTGAGGGGCACCACAAAGGCCATCATAGTGGTTCAACTAGGCCACCAGTTGGCTACTTGCTGCCCAGACACCGCCTCCTCCCAGCCATGGCACCATCTTTACAGCAGGCAATATGGCGCCCTGGCCGTAATCCCATGGGAGATGTTGCATAATAGACCACCACAGGCCCAATTGCGCTTGTTCAAACAGCATCGGCTTTCAATACGCTCGTCACCAGACAGCAATAGGGACATACATGGCAGGCTTAACAGTGCCAGTGGGCAAAGGTCATACACAGGTCATGGCATGGTTTGGGGCTACGACGTGCCATCGACATATAGCATCGTGCGATCGACTTGCTGGTACCAGTACCACAGTGGGTATTACGCGGTAGTGTCACAGCTGCTATATGGTGCCAATTGCTGTAGCTACCGTCAATAATGGTGGTATGGCCTGAATTGTCGATCGCGCTCAGCACGTCAGCAGTGTGACAGATGCCCGCGTAGTTATCTCGCATGCAATGCAGGTACCACAGGCACAGATCTGCTTTATTGGTCAGCCGATTTTCCATTATGCAGTTTAGATTCGGAGATTCAGCCGACACATGCAATCATCTGATCAGCTATTCAAGGGCACAGTGCATTTCATGTCATTATAGTTGCTCCACCCTATTTGCATGTATTGTGCTATAAATGTGTGACATTGGGCTGCTTTGGCCAGATTCGTTACTGGTGGAGAGGTGGTTGCATGCTGTGGATGTTTCAGACAATGGTCATGGGAAATGCTGTGATCACAGTGACAGGTGCCACTTCATGATCGGTCATGACCGGCAGACAAGGTGAGGGAGGATAGTGGAGGAGGCTCAACTTACAGCAGCAGAGATGGAGACCTCTTCCAGCCTACCTGATGAGGTTCACTAGTGGACGGAGCCCCTCAGTCCTGTGTTGTATGAGGGGTAGCTAGGCTGCATCCGACAGAAGCCACCCCTGTGCAGGAATGCAAGAAAAGATGGGGCAGACCGCAGGAGGTTGAAGGAGAAGGTAGCCTTCAGGGCTGCAGCATGCTGTGTCGGGGCCCACCAGTGGTGCTGGAGCTTACTCCACTGAGGAGACACTGGTTTGTTATGCAGCCGCGCCATTGAGGCTTTTTGCAGAGGATTCCAGGTAGCTCATCACTGCACGGTATGACATGGTGGTGTGTTGGGGCTTCACATGCACTCACATGTACTCTTCTGTTACAGATCCTGTCGGCCAGGAGACGGTGGTGGTGGGTCCAGACAGTGATGCTGACCTGCTGGACATAGAGGTCTACCACTTCACCACCAGCCAGGCACTGCAGCAGCACACACGTGCCGCCAACTCTGGTGTCAGTGATATCGGTGGGGATGCCAGCCTGTGTTCAGCAGTCTGGCGTGCATGCCAGCACGCTGGACCATGGCAGTATGTACCTGCACTATTGATGATAGAAGGCCTGCAATGCAGTGATCCAGTCCCATGACAGACACACGGCAGGCCAGCACGTGTTTTGGGCCTTTGTTTCCAACTTGTGTACCAGCATGCTGGCACAGTCCCAGGCTGTGCCTGTCAGCACTGATGGGCAGCACCGTGTCTGTGCAGGTGTCTGGGACTGTTGCTAGCCAGTGGTGGAACGAGTGACCTGGGGTACAGCGTTGTTGGAGCAGCAGCAGTCACCCACCAGGTCTGAAGGTATAGGTTGCCGGTGACATGTCCCCGCCCTTGATCCGCCCATTCCTGGTCCTGGCGAACAGTGCCCACCTCATGGGTGTTGTATCAGCACTGCCCACCCTGGGGGTCAGGATGCTGTTGGCACAGTACCCATTGAGGGGAGTGACTCTGCTGTAGGAATTAGTATGCTGCAGGGTGGGTTGCAATGTCTGTGGAGCACTGTCTGTGTCTGTGCGGCATAGCAGGAGTGTGCTGTGGATGGTGCAGAGTTGGTCGTACGCGGACGGATGTGACCGCCGCCATTGACAGGCTGACCCAGGCAGTGGTCTCTTGTGACGATTGGGCACAGAGTCAGTGCCCTGTACCGCATACCCCACACAGTTCCTTCCACTTCGCTTCCGGCGTCGTGTGGTACCAGGCCTGTCGTGCGGGTTCTGCTGTGGCATCCCAGCACCCTGGTGCAGGTTTGTTTTGCATGCTGACCCCAGCACAAGGTCGCTCACACAGTGGGACCCCTGGTGGTGCAACAGTGCACCCCATGTGGCCCCTGCTCAGCCTGCCCGTGTTGTTGGTCACGGGCGAGCCACCCACGCATCCGGTGGGGTGAGGGTGCAAGCTGACTGAGCTTCCCCAGTGCGGGCCCGTCTGGTGCCGCCATGTGCAGGTGCTGGTGGCAGTGCACTGCTGTGCTCTGTTCATCACGTGGACACGGATCACCTGCACACCCTCCCATTGCTGTCCACAGGTGCGTGTGCATGATGATTCCTGCTGCTCTGTCCACCAAGGCAAGGGTGCCCGGCATCTGACACGTACTTGGACAGTACGGTGGTGGGGTGTCGTGGTGCTGTGTGTTAGCACGTCGGTTCTGGTGCTGCATCTTCCATGTACGCCTGTGCCTGTGTGTGTGTCCATATGAGTGCTCACCTCCCGATGGTGTGTCTGTATGCCTGGACTGTCCACTCCTGACCGTCATGCACCCCTTGTGTGTTCTCTGTGTGCCTGTGGTTTCCATGGACAGTGTTGGTTGCACCTGTCCCCTGACTTACCTGTGTTGTGTGAGTGCTCCTCTGTGATGGTGTCCGTGCAGTTGGGCCTGGATCAGTTGGGGTCCTCTTCCTAGGGGGCCGTCATCACCATCATCACCGTGGGCGCCACTGGCTGCCCCCATCGCTGTCCCCCCTGTTCGACCTGTACAGCTATCCCATGGTCTTTGCCAGTGTGGAGGATGCAACAGTTGTGGAATATCTCACACCTTTTGGGGCTGTGCTGTCGGGCATCCCTGAGGTGTTAGGCATCGGGCGGCCTGAGCATCCCAACACCCTCCTATGATGTTGTGTGTTGCATGTGCTTATTATATAGCTGCGTGGGTCATGGGGCGCCAGTACGGTGTGAGCAGCCAGGACGGAGGTATCCGTAGTCACCTGTGTGAGATAGGGAGCAGTGTCATGTCAGTCCATATTGCCTATATCTTGTGTGCCACTACCATGGCACCTGTGTTGTTCCCCACCTGCCTAGAGTTTATCCACATGTGTACTCACCACTAGATGTCCTGGGGGTCCCACTCAATCGATGGCATTGGTGCAGACTGATGCCATATGAAGGCATCATGTGTTCCCCAGGGTGGTGGCACATTGATTATGCTCAGGTATCACACACCACCCGGCAGTTGACACTAGGGAATCCTTTGTTCTAACATGCCTGGCCATCGGCCAGGTGGCATGCGGATGGCCATGGCAGTCTATGTCCCCAGCATGCCAGGCATACGTGTATCCTGTGGTTCTCTGCATGTTTGTTGTACGCCTGTCATGTGTTGGGGAAATGGATGTACTGGGATGTGGCAGCAGTGTGCTGAGGAATTGGGTAGATGCGTGATGTGGCTGATGGTGGAGCGTGGTGTCCCTGTCGCCTGGAAGGTGCCCGTGGCGGCAGTGGGCATGCAGGCTGTCACCTGTCTCCACGAGAGTGCGGACTCCGTGCGGGTGCTGCATCACATCACTGTACGCCTGCTGAGCTGTCTCAGTATTCCCTGTTCAGGTGGTACGTTCCCCATCTCTGCATCTGTACAGCTTCAAAGCTGATGCGGGACGGGTATCGCCGTCGGGTATCGACGGCCCTTCCACGGCCACGTCCCCTGCATGCATTCTCACCCCCATTACAGCCCATGTGGAACCCGGCACTGTCCATCTCCCTGGCTTGACCGCTGGTGTTGCTGTGTTACCCCACTGTCCTGACTGTTACTCCACTGCATCGGCACACCCGCTGGCCTCTGCAGACTATGGGCCACTTCCTGCCTGCCCTTTCTCGTTCCGTCTGTCTGTCTCTGTCTCTTGTCTCTCTCCACTTGCAGCCTGGTAGCGTTATTGCAGCTCCTGAGCCTTTATTTTGGCTCATTTCGCTAGTCGTGATTTCCGCTGTGCCATTTGCATCGCAGTTTTGAATATCGGATTGGTCTTTTATGCATGGATCCACCCTCGTTGCTCATGCCTTCATTTTCATTGCGCTGTTGTTTCATATGTTTTGGCGAATTGCCCTTCAATATCGCTAGCTGGCATGTTTGACTCTTGATGTATAACTTCTGTTGCATCTAACCCTTTGAATATCTGCCCAGTGTATAAATGTTTATGTTCTGATTCAGGATAATCCACTGCTGATCCCTTCAGACCTCCCTCCCTACTCCTGGTTTTCTGGTACTTTTTTCCTTCGGGGATCCTTCATTGTACTTGCCGTCTCCTCTACCCATTTTGTTGCCAGTTGCTCTTTGCTGAACTGTTTATGATATGCTATGTTTTACTACTACTTCCCTGCCTACTGCATAATTGTTATTTTATAATTGTACATTACTATGTAACGGTTATTTACTTCTCTATTATCCCGCCTCACCGACATCTGGAAATAGCTGTTTGTTTAGTATGTTTTTCCTGGTGAAACTTTTGATGTAAATACGTATAAATGTACATACACATAAATAATATAGTTATTCTAATTTATTTGCATCAATGCACCTTGTTTGCGTGTAGTAATAAATAATAGTGATGCTACTTTGTGTGCATCAGTATGTCTTTGTTTCATGTCATCATCTGTTGATTCCAGTTTATGCATCGCAATCTTGTTTTGTGTAATAAATAAAGTGATGCTCATTTGTGCATCAGTACAACTTGCTTCCTCCTAATACATACATACAATTGTCAACTGATAGGATCAACATGGCCACAGAGTTTGCCCATGATGCCAATTTAATGTATCCCTCCCTCAGTGAGGTTAACAGATTTCCTTGCCCCAGGATTCCTTATCTATCCCATACATGTTAAAAACCAGTCAGTTTCAGCCCTGTGACCCTTCGGCAACCCATTCCAGGCATCCACCATTCTTCCATGCAGTATTTTGTTATATTCCTCAAATTCCTCCCACCCCCACTGTTTATGCTGTGTCCTGGGTGAAGCCCTTTTCTTGAAATAAGCATCTCTTGTGTGTTGTATTCTGCTTGTTTGATGTTACTATTTGCACTTTGTGCTGGTATTATATTCTTTGTATATTGTTGATTAATGCCATGCTTGTTCTTCCTGCCATCCCATCCCCTAGGACTCATCACTACTCAATGCTTTTTCTGGTGGACCTTTATATAAATAAATATTTATCTAATTGATTAACTAATAAAGAGTTATTAATGAAACATCAGTTTCTGTCATCTATAAGGGATAGACATTGAGAACTAGGTGAGAGGATAGCTAGAAGATGAGACACAGAATCAGTTGGTGGGGGGACATAGTGGTGGTTGGAGGAAGTTCCTATTGTATTGCATAGCGATGTCCGTCCGCCTTTTTAGTTGGGTGTATAGTGGGCTGTATGATATTCCCACAGAGTTGTGTAATGTGATGCAATGAGTCTGACCTAGTATTTGGTGGGGGTGTTAAGGGACACAGACCGTTTGACCTTTGTATTGGGGTGTTAAGGCAGACACAGTATTGTATTGTTTATTTATTACTGTTGAATTTAGAGGCACACAGAGTCAAGGCATGTTTCTATACGGCAACTTTGGGGAGACGTATAGATTGGGGAAATAGGTGTAAATAATTCAGTACTTTGTCAATAAAAGCACGTACTCAACTGACATCTGAAATGGGGAAGTTCGACACATCTGTGAGCAGAGCAATCCAACAACACGAGGTAGCTGTATCAAAACAAAATAGCTATTGTTTATTTTTCCAACATGTTTTTATTAAAAAAAGTCTGTTGTACAACAATAGTTACAAATCAATTTGATAGCATCAAACTCTAGACATAGATATATTTGTATAGTAAATAAAGTGCATCCATTGTAATAGTGTAGTTATTTTACTGTGTAGTATGTAACATCAAGAAACAAATGGATTATGTATTTCCAGATGCATCAGAATTAATAAACGTGCAGAAATAAAACTAACGAATGGTTATTTTCCGACTACTTTAAGAGTTTGATGTGGATTATGCTTCCATCTTGAACTTGAGAAAGGTTCCTTGTCTTCTTGAAAGTGTCAGACTTGTTTATTATTGTATAATGTATTCTTGTATTGTTAGCGTTTGCATCATTGTTGAGTTGAGGATTAGAAACCTCAAGCGTAACTAAAGTATAACGGATTGAAGTTGACATTTGATAACTAGACAGTGAGAGTGCAGTAGCAGAAAAGGAATGATTTTATTTTATATAATTTGTTTTAGTTCCTTTCTTGGCTGGCTCTCTTCTGCTCAGTCCTTCCAGTCTGCCACCCACCATCTCTTTGAATTACCTGGGAGGGGGACCTTGATCCAGTGGTAAGTGTCAGACAAGGTGCGGTAGGGCTTGGCCTGATGATGGGGCAAAGAACTGTGGGGGCTAGGGTAAAATGCCAGACAAGGTGTAGATCAGGCTTGAAAATACTTGCCAGATGGGCAGGTGCCATGAGGTCAGGGTAAGTACCAGACAACGTGGACAGAGCTTGGAGGAGTTTGAGAATGGGAAGGATGGACCAGGGCAAGTGCCAAACAAACTGTGGACAGGAATGGAAGGGTGCCTAGTCAGTGGCGAGATGGGTTTTCTTCCACACAGGGGAAGCTGTAGTGCCAGGGGAAGTACCACACATGTTGCAGAAAGGGCTGGCTGGTTGCTCAGCCGATGGTGGGGGTAACTACAGGGTCAGAGAATGCTAGGAGGGTGCCCAGTCCCATGAAAGAGGCTGTGGAACCAGGGTATGTGCGAAAAGGTACAGACAAAGGTGAGAGGTTTCAGTCAATTGAGGGCTGTAGCATGAGGTATAAGTGTCATACAAGATGTGGGTAGGGTTGTGAGGGCACTCAGTTGATGGTGCAGGGCCGATGGGTCAGGAGTGTCAGACAAGGTGTAGAATGGGGTGAGGCTGCCCAGCCAATGGGGGTGCTTGGTCCAGGGTTGGTGCCAGAATAGAAGGTGCAAGAAAGGCAAGGCTTTTAATTGTGGGTACACTGAGGAGGACAGAAAACATCTGTCAGGTGTTGCAGTACTGTATGCTATGTTAATGATTCTATCTTCAGTCTGTGTGTGTGTGTATGGGGGTTAGACTCTGTTCAGGTCTAGAGCATGTCTCCCTTGCGGTAATAAATATGTGAAGCACTGAAAGTCCTCCTTAGCTGCTGTGTGTGTGTGTGTGGGGGCAGGTTTACACTGCACTGCACTGTATACAAAGAAGATATCACTGCTGCTGCCTCCTGTTGTTCTTTACACATGACACACTGGAAAGCCCTTCTTTGTGTGTGTGCATGCATGTGGGGAGTTAGACACTACACTGTACACAGAGACGATATCACTGCTGCCTGAGGATGTCTCCCTGTTGATACTACACAGTATGATGCACTAGAAAGTACTCATTTAGTGTGTGTGTGTGTGTATGTATATATATTTGCAATGGGTGACTATATTCAGTGTGATAAATGATTAGTCTGAGTCACTGTATGTATAAATAAATTTACATCCAGTGACCATTTATACACACAGTTACTATGTCACAAATCTTTAGAATTCATTTAGAATGTCTGCATCAGAAGCAGTACTAACTATATTCAAATGGGAATAACTTTAAAATGAAAGATAGTATGGTACTGTGAGCACGGAAATTGTTCAATATAAATTATCTACAAAATGAGTGGCATTTTATTTATAGATACTTTTGGTTTTTTTTATAATTAGTAAAACAGTATAAAATTCAATTTTCTTTTCCCTGTTTTGACAAACAAATGGGAATAACTTTAAATGAAAAGGTAGTATAGTGCTGTGAGCATGACATTTGTTCAGCAAGAAGTTTACAACAAATGAGTGGTGTTTCATTTAATAAGCAAACCACTATAGAAACATAGATTTTGGATGTGCAGATATGACCGCTAGCTCCATCTAGTCTGCCCATTTCTCACTCTAATGGATAAGCTGCAGATCCTAGTTAACCAGCAGCCTACTTCTTCCTACCTCACCCCTAGAATTGCCTTATGACTGTCTCATGCATGCTTGAATTCCACCACTGTTTTTGACTCCACAACCTCCTCCAGAAGGCCGCCCATGCATCCACAGCCCTCTGTGAAAAAATATTTCCTTAACTTACTGAGCCATCTTCTATCTTTTTCAAATTGTGCCCCTTGTTCTGCACACCCTTTTTGAAAGATGCTACCCTCTTGGACTTTGTTGATTCCCTTGAGATATTTGAAAGTTTCTATCATGTCCCCCTCTCCTTTTCCTCGAGGCTACATATTCAGCTCCTTAAGTCTCTCTTCATATGTCCTCCGTGCAGACCCTGCACCATTTTAGTTGCTCTCCTCTGACAGCCTCCATCCTGTCTGTGTCCTTGTGGAGATTGGGTCTCCAGAACTGCACGCAGTACTCTAGATGGGGTCTCACCAACTGTCTGTACAGAGGATAATAACTTCCTGTTTTCATTGATGATGCCTCTCTCTATGCATCCTCCGTATCCCCCAGCCTTCCTTGCTGCCCTCCTCACATTGCTTGGCCCACCTTAGGTCATCTGATATGACTACCCCAGGTCCTTTTCCTTTTTTTGTTGTTAGTATCTCACCCCCCATTGTGTACTCTTTCCCTTGGGTTTTTGTTTCCTAGGCATTACCTTGCACTTTTAGCATTGAATCTAAGCTGCCATGCATTTGAGCTATTCCTCTAACTCTGCTAAGTCCCTTCTCATCCTTTCCACCCCACCTTGTGCATCAACCTGTTGCAGATCTTGTGTCATCTGCAAAGAGACATACTTTTTCTTTCCAGTCCTCTGCAATGCCGCTTTATAAAGAAATTGAAGAGGACCGTCCTGATACTGAACTCTCACGTGTACCCCACTTGTAACCCCTTTCTTCAGAGTGGACTCCATTTACTATTACCTCTGGTCCTGTTCTCCAGCCAATTTTTACCCAGGTTGTCATCTTGGGACTCACCCCAGGCTGGCTAACTTGTATATTAATCTTGTGTGGGACTGTGTCAAATGACTTGTTAAAGTCTAGGTAGGCCATGTCCACAGCCCCTGCCTGATTACTACTTTCACCCAGTCAAAGAAATCATCAGATTTGTCTGGCATGACCTTCCTTGCTGTGAATCTATGCTGCCTTGGGTCCTGAGTCCCTCTGGCTCTAGATACTCAACAATTCTTTCCTTCAGAAGTGATTCTCATCATTTTCCTACCACTGAGGTTGTTACTAACAGGTCTATAGTTTCCGGTTCTGCCTTGCTCCACCTTTGTGAAGGGAATCATATCTGCCCTCCTCCAGTCCTCGGGTACCACCCCATCCTCCCATGATTTGTTAAAGAGGGTAGTCAGTGGTGTCACTAGTTCTGCCCTTTAATTTTTTAGAATTCTGGGACTAATCCCATCAGGCCCCATTGCTTTGTCCACCTTCAGTTTTAAGAGTTCTTTCAGAACCTTTCTTCTGTAAATGGGCAGGTATCAACTTCTGTATCCAGAGTGTTTTCATTGTTTGTTTTAGGTACCTCCCCTTCCTTTGTAAATACTGAGCAAAATATTTGTTTAGTATTGCTGCCTTCACAGTCACTCTTCTGCCCACCTCCTCCTCTTTATTAGCCTCACTAGCCTCCCTTGGTCCTCCTTCGCCTCCCTGAAGTACCTATACTATGCTAGGCAGATATGCTTCTAGGAAAGTAACCAAACCCCAGAAATGGTATAATTTAAAATAAAGATAAACAGTCAAAACCAAATGTTCCTGCACTGATAGGTAAACACCCTATTTGCATAAATGAATATACAATGGTGAATTGTCAGATTGATTTATCTAGACTTGTCTGTTGATTTTGGACACCTCCTGCGTGGCTTACGCCACTCATGAGGTTACCCAAAGTCAAACAGCACTTGTGTAGATAAATCATTTATCTGATAGCTCACCATTGTATATTCCATATATATATATATATATATATATATATATATATATATATATGTGTGTGTGTGTGTGTGTGTGCTTAATACACACTGTGCAGGTGCTAGAGATGTGTCCCATGGAACTGCACAAAGTGGAGTACTCTAAAATGACACCTTCAGTATGTGTGTGTCAGGGGTTAGACACTTTTGTGTTGCCTGGATGATGCCTCCATGTTGGTACTACACAGTGTGAGGCATGGAAACTACTGTTTACTGTGTATTTATGGTGGGGTTAGACACGCATGGGACTAGAGGATGTCTCCACCAGTACTGCATGATGTAGGCACTGGAACATATAGCTTTAGTATTTGTATGTGCGTGTGGGGGTACAGGATGGAAGATATCTGGCTGGAAGTATAGCCTTTGGTTTGTCAACAAGTTGTAAACAAGCAGGCACTGAAAAGGAGCAGGGAAATCCTTGCCCCACCAAAAAGAATTCAGGGTAGTAATGAGGTAAAAGCAAAGGCAGTAAGGACAAGGATGGGGCAAAAGGGGTAAGGCCACTGGTGAAATGGAGGTGATGAGTAACAATGTCTGTAGTCTGTAGGTAACAGGCTCCCTGAACCAGTGGTCTTGATGGAAAGAGGGATGCCTGAGACAGCAACAGAAACATGGCACACCTAGAACCATGACTGGGATGTCAATATACCAGGTACACAATCTACAGGAGTGACAGGATGGTACAAGAGGAGGAGTAATTCTCTATGTAAGGGAAGAGTCAGCAATGGAACCGAAAGGTAAATAGAGAGGAGAGGAGGCACTGTGGGGTACCCTGGAGACCGTGAATGGCAACACAACTGCAGACAAGGGTTATCTACAGATCCCATCTCGGGGAAGAAATGATGTATATAGAAAGCATCCTTAGGATGGTACAAAAGGGAGATATTGTTGATGGGGACATGATCATGCCAGTCTGTTAACTGGAGCACCTTTACTGCAGCCACAACCAAGAGCAGGGTCATTCTCGATGTCCCACCGGGGGTGTCAGACAGCTAGTTTGGAACCACTTTGGAGGGAGCACTCTTAGACCTGGTACTCTCAAATGGGGATGGAGAGAGGATCTCAGATCTAGAAGTGGTTAAACATCTGAACAAGTGGACCCAAACAGTGTGGTTCACGACATCACAGCCACACAGTCAAGCTTTACACAAATGTGTGGTTGGCTGGACTTTAGAGGACTGACTTGTCAAAATGGGAGAGTGCCTCAGAAAAGCATTGATAAACAGGCAAGAAGAAGGGGTGGAAGAACAATGAGGAAACATCAAAACTGCTATCACGGAGGCAACAGCCTTTTGTATGAAGCAAATATACAAATCAAAATGAAGGAAAACCACTATGGTTCTCAAAAGAGGTGGTGAAGTTTAGGGAGAAATGATAGCATCTTGAACTACAAGGAAGACAGAAGGAGCAGCAGAGCAGAATTGTACTGCATTTGGGTAGGTCCTTGAGGTAGCTAGATTGTCTACTAGGATTTGCTGACATGTTAAACTATTTTTAAATTTCAGGTGGCTGAGGAGTTGAAAAAGAAACTTGCAAACTCTGGTTATCTTGGAAGTAACCTCATAAGTGTTTAAATACTCATCTCTGGTTGTCCCTTGGGGGTAGCTGGATTGACTACTAGGCTTTGGGACTGAAGCTATTTTAAATAATTTACTGGTGTGGTAGGAGTTTGTGATAGTTAAACTCTTTTAAACAGAGTTACTGGGGTTAAGGAGTGGCCAGAAAACCTGCAGGTGAAACAGGAAAGACGGTCTTTCA
The DNA here is from genome assembly GCA_016271365.2 of Neoceratodus forsteri. Lineage (NCBI taxonomy): Eukaryota > Metazoa > Chordata > Ceratodontiformes > Ceratodontidae > Neoceratodus > Neoceratodus forsteri. Next base: position 2,711,621 of record JADMNL010000031.1, read on the forward strand.
CAACAGAGGGTGGTGGATTAAGGTTTACGCTTTGTTTGTTACAATTCTTAAGATTTTCAGTGCAGGAAGAGTTTAAAGCACAGCTGACTTATTTTGAGGTGACAGCTCTCAGAGCATAAACCACCAGGCCTGTTTTGGGCTGGAAAGGTTTACCTGTGTCTGACTTGGATGTGTGGATTTTTCTGATTGATTAGCAGGTATTTCTAACAACATGTTGTGTAGGCATCTTCCTGACAGGAAGGCACTCATTGCAGCAGGGTCAGAGTTTAGCTGATTGTTTTGCGAGGGCAATAGTTTAGGGCCCAACCTCCACCTCACCCCACCCACCCCTGGAAATAGTTCCTATACCTGGGGTTCTGACATCATTTCCTCAAGAGTGCAAGGTGCATGTCACTGTCATATCCTCTCTAGCACACTGCACTGACAATATAAGCATAAACATTGTATAATCTAAATATATATTTCTACACAAACCAATCACACACACAAAAAAATGTGGAGTAGTGCAATGTAATGGCTGTGGGGCAGCAGTCTTCCGGAGTCTTTCTGGAGGCTGAGATGTTGCCCTATTTGCAGACAACTGTCTGCCCTGAGGGAAGTTGCCCTCTTCAGGCCACACTGACAGTACATGGGACCTTCCCCAGGCCACAATGTGACAGTAGGAAGGGAACTCCCCATCCAGGAGCACCAGAACCACCACCACTACTCAGAGGTTGCAAAGAAAGCACAGCAGTTGGATCACAGTGGGCTCAGGGAGATGAGGATGGTGAAACAGAGGCACACCCAGTCAGATGTTACACCACAATCCATACGCCTATTCTGGGGAGCATAGCTCCCATAGATACACCCACAGAGGAGACTACAGGAGGCAGAGACAACT